>JAGSMZ010000024.1:689424-1363848 GCA_029286645.1 Papilio protenor
TTACAAACGATTCAATAACATCGATTACCACACGACATCGATTACGCGCCGCATCCGACGACACTATTACATTTACATCTCTATAGGAAATATCGTCTCAGGAAATTCTTTGTCAAACAACAAAAAACACGTCATATCGAAGCGAGAACTACTGAAGTCCTCGAGTTACATTATCCGTTCCAGCATTCCAGTCACCAGTAGACCAGCTACATCAAGTCTTCTGACAGATTTGGAAATGTCACACAAACTCAATCGGCACTAGAAGACTCGTAAGTCACGCTTTTAAACAGTTATTAAAACAGTCCCCGTAACTACCTCGCGGTCCGTTCTGTTCGGATGACGGCGAAATTAGAAAAGCAATGGCGAATTTATAAATCGTGTTTAGAGCCGAGCGCGGGTTGCACGCGCGTTTTGTCAGACGCACGCGCGGGCGTTGTCAGTCACACGCGGCATTGTCAGTCACACGCGGGCGTTATCAGTCACACGCGTGTGTTCCGTCAGTCACACGCGCGCACACCGTCAGCCGCGCTCGTAGGCCGAAACAAACTCACTAATTGTTCATACAAATTACCATTAACATAAAACCTATGCAAGAGAAATCAATAAATAAAGTAAGCGTAGCGTCAAGCCCTCGGAGCCGCGTCGCGCTACGCCCGGAGCTCGCACACCGGCGACGTCCGACTGGTGCCGGGCGACAGTTGCCAGGTGCCAGGTGGCAAGTGCCGGGCGCCAGTTGGCAGGTGACGGGCGACAGTTGGCAGGTGCCGGGCGACAGTTGGCAGGTGCCGGGCGCCAGTGGCCGGCGGAGGGCGCGGCTAGTGGTGCCGCGGCTGGATGCGGCGCGACATGTGCTCCTCCTGCTGCATCTTGGCGCGGAACTTGGCGACGAGGTCGCGCGACTGCGCCAGCACCACCAGCTGCTCGTTCAGCAGCTCCTCCCACTGCGTCGCGTACGCTGCAACAATATATTCATACTTTTAAGCATGCGAGCAACATTCACGTTTTTCTCGAAGTAAAGTTTATTTTGTTAACCATGGAAAAAAATTGTAATTAATTAAAAAAGCTTTATTATCACAGTTAAAACTCGATCACTAAGTATACCCATACCATGTAAATAAATGTACAAATATGTTTTTAATTGCCTTTGTTAATCAGTGTTTACAATTACGCCTACATTCTGTTAAGAGGCATACTTGGAATCTTGTAAAACAATTAATTTCAATTAACTTTAAAGAAGTCAATTTCTGGAACTAAATTCCAAGCAGATAAATGTGTTATGAAATTAGCGTTGGCGTTGAGCGGGTTACGGCGACGGCGATGACGTTGGCGATGGCGATATGGCGATAAGTTTGGCGATGGCGATAACAATCAGACCTAGTTTGTTCCACCACGTGTGGTGAGCGCGCGCCGCCCTCGCCCTCTTGCGCCACGGCGACAGCCCTGACCCGCACACGGCATGCATCACACATACAACATACATACAGACTCAATAGCCAGCTTTCATTAAACGTGCAATGTGCTATAATAAAGAGAATATAAGGGAAGAGCAAGGATTAACTAAAAAAGCAATACACTTAAAAAATACATTACAAATGAATTCATAACATTGTCTAAAAGCTGAAATATAGAAGCTGCTCATTTTGACTGAAAAATCTACTGAAAAACCATTGTATTAGAGTGATTCCATAGTTTCGGCCAAATTGTTGTTCCAGATCAAAATTTGTTATTAATTTTATCGTATTTACTTACATCTTATATGATCAAATGAAAATTTGCATATTGTAATAAAAAAGTCAAAACCTGGCAAAAATCCCTCACAGTCCACTTCCAAATAACCTATTAAATTAGACCTTTACTAATGTATAGTACTAATGTAAGTCAAACCTAATTTAACATTTGACCATATAACTTCTAAGTATAAGTACTATTGAGTTTATAACGACTTTTGGACTTGAACAAGGATTTAGCCTTCACTATGGAACAAATTTAAACGCTAATAGCCTAATGTTTGGGGTACCCTAGCACAAGTCGAACTTAGTTCGATAGGTTAAAGGAAATATTACTAAATTAACAAAAATCTACTAATATTTTTACAAAAAAAAAATAATTAGACTAAGCTATAGGGATGTTTGTATGAAGCAAGGCGAGGCTCACCGTCCTGGTCGTAGTCGACGTCGCGCGTGATGGCGAACAGCTGCGAGCAGCGCTGCAGCGCGTGCTGCAGGTAGTCCGCCACCGCCTTGTGGTTGTCCAGCACCTCCTCCTCCGCGCGCTGCAGCTCGTCGATCACCTCGTGGAACGTGAACATCTCCGCGGACATGTCGCCCTCCTGCAGCACAGCACCATCACACATTGTATCCAAAATACTCAAATTAATGTATTTACATATTAGCGGTCATCCGCAAACTTCGTTAGCGCAGAAGGTTCATTTATTATATTCTGTGAGCGACCTTCCCGTTGGTCCCGTCAAAATCGGTCCCTTCGTTTCGGACATTGCCAACCATTTACTATTTACCATTATTTTGTTATTAGCTACGCAAATACATCGTGTTCGCGATATTTAGTTTATTTTTCTATAATATATGCTAACACTCCAATTTTTTTCAAAGGGTCTTATTAATCTGTAATAACAAGCTTAAAAGGTATAAAATCTTTAAATCAGTTTGTTGTAATGTCTGATTTCTATTGTATTGTACAATATACAGTACGATACAGTACAGTAGGTAGATGTATTTGATGTACTGACGTTGAGCGAGCGCAGCTGCGCCAGGTCGTGGCCGGGGGGCTCCATGTCGACGTCGGCCAGCGGGGACTCCGGCCGCCCGCGCGCGCCCTCCGCCGTGCCCAGCTCCTTCACTCTGCACGCGCACAAACATAACACTGTATTTCTGCTCCATTTCTAATTACTACTACGTTAATAATTAGGGTCCGTTCACACTGACCGCAACTGAAAGCAGAGCAGATTTTTATTGTAAAGAAAACAATTCAAACCGTACACGTCCTTTTACCCTTGCTCTTAAAAAGACGTAAAAATTAAATTAAACCTTGTCACAATCACATAAACTTCAATTTTATTTTCGCTAAAATCTACTCTGCTCTAAACCACAGTGAGAAATGACCCTTAATATTTTGCGAGTACAAGTGTATGTTCTCTTCATTGTGATCACCAGTTGCTAATAGGTATCACCATGGAGGGAGGGGGAGGGTAGCTACCAACTAGCAGCTACCCTCCATCCTAGGGCATTGGCATCTGCCGACCCTCGAACTGTGGCCTAAACAACTTATGAAAACTGATTAGTAGTTGTACATGTTGGTGTACGGTGTACGGTGTAGGGTGTAATAAGGTGTAAGGTGTAAGGTGTAAGGTGTACGGTGTACGGTGTACGGTGTACGGTGTACGGTGTACGTGTACGGTGTACGGTGTACGGTGTACGGTGTACAGTATACGGTGTAGTGTGTAAGGTGTATAGTGTACAGTGTACAGTGTACGGTGTGCGGTGCATACCTGTCGGCGTATCTGAGCGTGTTGAGGGAGTGCTCGCAGGAGGACATGGCGGGGGAGATCATGGCGATCATGCAGGTGCGCGACTTGTCGCCGATGAAGCTGTCGCGCAGCACCTGCGTCAGCTTCGACACGCGGAAGGGCAGGTGGTTGTTGCCCTTCATGCCCAGCGCTCGGATGCACTCCTTCAGCGCCAGTAGCGATTTGTTGATCTCCGCGCTCTCCATACCTGAAAACCACATATGTCGGCGTTGAAATTCTAACATCACGTAAGTCGCTAGAGAATCGGAAAGACGCATTCAGCTATCAGACACGTATTCTACATTAAACATAACTATAATTAAGTACACAAACAGTGTATTAGTGTAGTATTTTTACAAAATTATGCAGTTTCTTCTCTCTTTTGAAAAGTTGCTATTTTGGACATCTACTATGGCGGTCACTTCACTACTTTGGCGAATTCAGATGCCCGTTGGCACGCTTACCGTCATACTAATATTAAAATTATAAATGCAAATGTTAGATGTATGGATACATTTGTTACTACGTATCTACAAAATGACAATGGTTCTCGATGAAATTTCTCACAGATGTAGAATATAGTCTGAAACATATATGCTAGTTACTAAATTTTATTAATCTAACTAAAATTATAAATGTGAAAGTTTAGATGGATGTTTGTTAGAGTTTGTAGTCCAAACTATTGAACGGATTTCGATGAAATTTGTCATAGATATAGACGACAGTCTGGAGGAATACATGAGATACTTTTGATCCCGGAATTAGTCGCTGTTCTCGTGAGATACATAGTTTTTCGTTTTTTTTATATTGCGCGGACGTACTTACGGACAATAGCAATATTTTTTGGTAATGTGGCGAGTCAGTAGAGTATAGGTGTAATACATACGCGTCTGTCTATTGGCGGAGGAGGTGTCGGCGCCGCGCTCGTTGCCGGCGAGGTCGATGAGCGAGAACTTGCCGTGCACGCGGTTCATGCCGGGGGAGCGCACCACTATTTGGAACACGGCGTGCGACCGCGACGAGTTCGAGTTCGCTGACGTCTGCCTCATACATACAAACATTACAATCAAACAACGGCAACAGCTGCTGCACCTGCTGTCCTCGTGCTTCATTCAGTGGTAGAGCCCGCTTTCATATCTTGACACGAATTGACCTCTTTGACTAATGCAATACCATGACAACATAGAATATAGGCTTCAAGTGGATGAAAATCCATATTTCGATTCATGTGTGTGTGTGTGTGCCGGAAAACTAGTTTTAGTCCCTTTTCCATCCTCCTCTTTTCTTATAAGCAAAAAATCGAAAGGGAAAATGAATTAAACGGTGGAGGAGACGTATAGGTAGTGGTCTCTTCTCCCGTCAATGGGCATGTTTCCTAATTTTTGGAATTGCTTTTATTTTGTAGATAATCCATATCTAAACACGAAAAAAAATGTAATAAAATCATATACGCATCATTTCATTACAAAAACACTTAACTAAAAACAACTTCTCGAAAGACCGCGAAAACGCCTCAACTCATGACGTCACTTTTTTGCTAACAAACCTCGCGTCGCGTTCTGTCAAAGTCATGCTAAAACAGACATCTTGAATTTTGATAGTTATTAAAAAATCTTTACATGTTTCACAACTCCGGTACAAGTAAATACTTGTTTCTAGTAAAGTAACTTGTCACCAACAACAAATCTATCTTCGTTAAGTTTCTTTGATGAATCCAGTTTCCATTATGTTAAATCTTTTATCAATAACACGAAATTTTGAAGAGAAGGTTATACTTTCAACATATTATATTTTTTTGTTGCTTATTTATGGCAAAGAACATTTAAAGTATAAATTATGAATACAAAAATATCAATTTAAAAAATGTATTATAACTGTAATTATGATTATAAAATTGTGACAAATACTGACGACAGCTGATTCAATGTGACCAGATGCAAATTGAATTAGCTACTCAAATAGGTTTTACTAAATTTTTTTCGTCATATTGATCGAAACATTTGCTCGTAAAATATGTCGTAAATATAAAAACACTTAATAATGGAGTCCTCATAATATAACACACGAAAACTCAATTATTATAATCATTTAGACAAAAATTATAACTACAAAATGCACTGACATTCACTGAAGCAGGCCACACTGCCATGTTGTTTGCGAAGAAGTGACGTCACCGAGCTCTGATTGGTGTTTGAGATCGAGTAATGGAGGGTAAAAAATAATGCAGCGTTTTTAATTTATATTTCAATTGCGACAAACATTCAAGGTCTCCAAATGTTATTATAGGTTTTAAAATACTGCCTTTAAAATATTAAACATAACTTTATTTGAATTTGTAACATTAGGAAACATCCCCATTAAAGATGGGCATCACATCTGCAATTCCCGATATCTGGACTCCGGTCGTTTCGCTTTTTCAGCGAATTTCCATGATACAGACCTGTCCGGAGGTGCGCGCGGCGTTGCCGTGCTGTATGAGGCGCAGCACCTCGTCCACGCTGTCCACGCAGCGCTCCGTCAGCCCCACGATCTGCACCTGCTGCTTGCCGTCCTCCAGCACGCGCAGCTTCGCTTTGTCCGCCAGCAGGTCGAACACCTGCCACAACGACCACAACAACAACATATACACTCACCTGCCATAATCATACTAATCCTTACTAATACTATAAATGAAAATGTTTAGATTAATGGAAGGATGTTTGTTAGAGTTTGTAGTCTAAACGGCTGAACGGATCTCGATGAAAATTGGTATAGATGTTGAATGCACTTTGGAAGAACCACATCTATTTTTTTCCACGCAGACGGAGTCGCGGGCAAAAACTAGTGGATAATATAATGGTAGTGCAGATTGCTAGCAGGAAAGACCATAATTACTAAGACCACAGCCACGAAGTAATACTTGTAGCTCCATGGGAGTACAAAGTCCATAGAGAGGGTTGTTTAATGGTTAACGGGATTCATATTAGGATATATGAACACCAATAAGCGTAACACTCGGCTTGTAACTTACATATCTGATAGTACCCAATGAAAATATACAAAAATAGTCATTTTAGAATATCAATATACGAGTATATGAGAATTCGAACCTTTCCTGAGTATATTTCGAAGAATGAAGCGGAGACGATGAGGTTGAGGGGCTTGTATTTAGGTGACTTGAGGTAGGAGAAGACGTCGCGCGCCGCCATCGCGTAGATTCCCTTCTTGCAGTCTTGGATCTTGCCCTGTGATGACAATAACATTCAATGCGACATTCAGACGGATGTGGGGTTGGCAGAAGGTAATAATGAGACCTGGAAGTCCCCGCCCATGGTGTGCGTCTTGCCGGAGCCGGTCTGTCCGTAGGCGAAGCAGGTCGCCATGCCGCCCTCGAAGATAGTCTGCACCAGCGGCTTGGCCGTGTATCTGTAAATGAGTTAAAAACATCTTAATCGCTTATAATATTATACACTGATACAAATTACAAAATAACAGTTTTAGTTTTGGCATTTCTGAGACATCTAAAGTACAAATAAAGGTAGTGTTCCATACAGGAACAAAACTAAAAATAGAGTTCTTTTATTTTTGAAAATGCTTTTAATTTAGTTGCTTTTGTATTACAAACTAGCTGTTCCCTTGCGACTTCATCCGCATGAAATTATAAAAATTTCATTTTATTGTTTACATTTGTCAAATTATCAATTGCAAATGTCAAAATGACATGACATGACATGACGTCAAACCATAGTAACCTTGATTCCTTGATGTTGGCAGCAACTTATGGTCTCTTTCCCAGGGTTTTTATCCAAAATATTTACCCCTAAGTGTAATGGCGTGAAAACATATAGCCTAAAGCGTGACTTAAGTATAGGGCTTTTTATTAAAAAAAGAATTATTCAAAAATATCCTGTGATTGCTGACATCTTAGGCAACAAAGAAGTGTATGTTTACGCTTTATTATATTAGTATAGAAGTATAGATTGAGGAATGAAGAGGAGCACGAGAAAGTGAACCAAAGCTAAAAGTTAAATGTTGCCATGAACAATTTCACAGATAAAATATTATAAGTTGTACAGAGTATGTATATGAAAAAAAATTGATCGGAGCGGCGCACAGTGTTTCGCGTTGTACGGAGAGGTTGGCCAAAATGCCAAAATAGAAATTGAAGTATTGTAAACTTTTAAAATATCAAAAAATAGCTCGATATATAGCACATTTAGATTTGTAAATAAGAAATATATTCAATGTATGGTTTAGTCATAATAGTCGTAGTAAAACTAGTCATTTATTGAACATCGGTTTGATCGAGAAAATATGATAACTTTAAACAGAGTATTATTCCACTAAAAAAGTTAATTATGTAGTAAATCTTGATAGATATTATTTCGTCATGACATGTATTATATTTAGATCCAAAAATTATGTGTTTTTGTGTATGTGTTACGTTTTCACAGAGTATCGAAACTTGTGATGGAGCCTTGGCACAATCTTGTTGTAAACAAGCATTTTAGTTTATGTTCTACGTATTTCTACCCCATAGTATGTACTACCGAAATATAGCTTAGAATGTGTTCTTCTGGATTCCATTGAAAAATGTTCCGCCTTTTTCCGGCGCCCATACTGACTTAGCCAAAAAACCGTAGGTGCTCATTTAGATCTTGTAAGCATTTTAATTTTTTTTCTGTGCATTTCTACCCCATAGTATGTACTACAGAAATGTAGCTGAGGATGTGTTCTTCTGGACGTCATTTAAATTTTGCGTGTCCTTTTCCGGCGCCCATACTAACATAGCCCAAAAACCGTTGATTTTCATATGATTTTACAAATACCCTTTTGCAAGCATTGTATTTTTTTTTCTGTGCATTTCTACCCCATAGTATGTACTACAGAAATGTAGCTGAGGATGTGTTCTTCTGGACGTCATTTAAATTTTGCGTGTCCTTTTCCGGCGCCCATACTAACATAGCCCAAAAACCGTTGATTTTCATATGATTTTACAAATACCCTTTTGCAAGCATTATAATTTTTTTTCTGTGCATTTCTACCCCATAGTATGTACTACAGAAATGTAGCTGGGGATGTGTTCTTCTAGACTTCATTTAAATTTTGCGTGTCCTTTTCCGGCGCCCCTACTAACATAGCCCAAAAACCGTTGATTTTCATATGATTTTACAATACCCTTTTGCAAGCATTATAATTTTTTTTCTGTGCATTTCTACCCCATAGTATGTACTACAGAAATGTAGCTGAAGATGTGTTCTTCTGGACGTCATTTATATTTTGAATGTCCTTTTCCGGCGCCCATACTAACATAGCCCAAAAACCGTTGATTTTCATATGATTTTACAAATACCCTTTTGCAAGCATTATAATTTTTTTTCTGTGCATTTCTACCCCATAGTATGTACTACAGAAATGTAGCTGAAGATGTGTTCTTCTGGACGTCATTTATATTTTGAATGTCCTTTTCCGGCGCCCCTACTAACATAGCCCAAAAACCGTTGATTTTCATATGATTTTACAAATACCCTTTTGCAAGCATTATAATTTTTTTTCTGTGCATTTCTACCCCATAGTATGTACTACAGAAATGTAGCTGAGGATGTGTTCTTCTGGACGTCATTTAAAATTTTCGTGTCCTTTTCCGGCGCCCATACTAATGTAGCCTAAAAACCGTAAAAGTGCATTTTTATTGATTAGCGTATGTACATAATTATTATATTTTTGTTAATACAATAATTCAGTGACTAATTTATAAATATTTTTATGAAAACAAATTAAATATCTCCAAATTTGTTAAAAATATTCATAAATAATTATGGCTAACCTCCCCATACAACGCGAAACACTGTGCGGCGCGAACAGGTAGAAAATGAGGAACACTAACTTGTAAACAATTTCATTTGTACAGGAATCATCGAAGGCGTAGTCGAATCGGAATTTCTGGTTTTCGAGATATTTGGTGAGGTCCACTTTGTTCTTGGGCTCGTGTACTATCATCTGGTCCTTCGTGGGCACGCTGATCACGTCCACCTGCAACACGACACTGCAAATAACTGACATGACAATTTATAATCTACTAACTGTTGCTCGCGACTTCATCCGCATGGAATTAAAAAATAATAAAAACATAACCTATGTTACTCACTGATAACGTAGCTTTTTAATCGTGATTTTTTTTTTAAATCGGTCCCGTAGTTTTTGGGTTATTTCAATACATGCAAAAATACAAATCTTTCCTCGTTATAATATTAGTATAGAGAGTTCATGGCACTATCAGCCGTTTTTTTTTTTGTTTTTTCATTAGTTAAAGTTTTTTTTAGACTTTCAGTTAGCTGTACCTATTACTGCTTTAAGAAACAGTTGTAGTTATTGAGGCACCTCTTTCTTATTGATTTCCTTCTTGTTGAGCGGGCGCTTCCGCACGCAGACGGTGATCTGGTGGTCCTCGACGGGCTCGGAGCCCACCAGCGGCCGGAACTCGATGCTGCTCTGGTACTCGCGGATCATCGCCAGGAACTCCCAGTTCGGGTTGCCGGGGTCCATGTTCATTAGTGCCTCCTGAACATTCAGAATGCACTTTTATGACAATTCTAGAGAGAAATCGTATGTTGAAATAAATAACGTTCGATGATGATATTTTCAAATTGATTGGAAATATATTTTTTGCAGTTTTAGAGACTTTTAGATAGCACTAGCAACGCATCTGCAGATCTTACAACCTTATCAGATGTTAGGCGACCTGCTACTCATTTACTCTTACAATAAAGGTAGCATGCGAATTTGCTTTCGTTTAAAAAAAATCAAAAATCCCCCTTTTCCTAATAAAGATTAAAAAAATACTAGCATTTACTGTGTAACTGTATAGACGGTAGTGGAAGAGTTAGTTACCTTTTCCTCTTTAAGCTCTGCTTGCCTCTGTCGCCTCTTCTCGCGGTTCTCCTTGAGGCGCTCCACCTCCTTGACGACGTTGGAGCGCCGCACCGCGCCCGAGGCCACGGCGTGCGGCACGGAGGCCGCGCTGGCCGACGCCGCCGTGTTGCGCGCCATGCCCCCCGCGCCCACACCGCCCCCGCCCCCGCCCCCGCCCCCGCTGCTGCTGAACTGTAACACCACCAACAGAGGACTAACTAAAGGTACTAAGAATGCTGTCCAAAATGTACCTAGAAGGTTGGACCATCATTTATGTGGACCATTAACTGGACGATATTTCAGTTTTCAGCTATTAAAAATACAATTTTTTACCTATGAGTACTTAATGGTAACCCCCGAATTCGCTACAATTATCAAAATGTCCTATAACTCAATGGATTAAATGGACCTAGGATTGAGGAAAGAACAGGCTAGGACTAAAGGATAGGGTTATAAGGAACCTCTTTGATGTTTTGCATGCGTTTCTGTCCCGAGTTGGGCGGGTGCTGTGCGTGGTGCGCATGGTGTGTGTGTTGCTGTGTGAGCGAGGCGGCGCTGGGCGTGCTGCCCGTGCGCGACCGCCCGCCCGACGCCGGCATCTGCAAACCGCACGCAGTAGCAACGGGAAGGGGAGACGTGGACAAGGATAAGGATGTGATACCCTATCAATTATATCAAGTATTCAAAGACTTAGGATTTGAATTTTATAAAGAAGATTGAATGAAAAGGATAAAATTCTTGACTTTCTCAGTCTATGGTATAGGAGTCAAGTATAGTTAGGGTCGTTCTGACCTGCTGCGTAAGTCGCGAGTTGGAGGGCGGCTGTTGCTGCGGCTGCGGGGGCGGGGGCACGTTCTCGGCGCCGCGGCGGCCCGTCGTGTCCCCGCCGTGCCCGTTCGTGTACGCACCCGCGTTCGACATACGCATCTGGTTGTTGCGCGTCACGCGCGCTGGCGCTGAAATACACGTACAAACTCATACAATGTGCAATACGATTTACCTTGACCTTGTTTCTGTCCGAGTAACTAAGAATTCTCTTTTTAACTTAAAATATTACAATCATCAAAGCTCATTACGATTACAAATCGTAAGACACAGTACAGGGTTGCTTATAATACTTAATATAATATTGCTTCATCATCTGATTGCATCCTGCATCAATAATTTAAATGAAAAATATTTTGTTTACGTTTTGTTACAATGCAAATGAAAAAGTGCAAAAGCCCTATGACCCTCTAATACCCAGTGCGCCAGAACAGTGTCATACGTGTTTTACGTGTCTTACATGACTCTTTCTCTTCATCCTTGGGCCGGCATTGCGCCGCGTCGGCCACTCGTTTCCTACAGCGGAGCCACGAGCAGCACATATTTGGTGATAATTTCAAATATGGTAATATTTCTTATCATTGGCCGAGCTTCAGTTCGCGTCGTGATTTGCGTGTTCAAATTTGGTATACTTTCAAATTTGGAACATTAAATTGTCTCAATCGACGTGTACTCCCGTGACAGACGGATAGATGAAAATGGCGGCTGCGTGCGTTGGCGCAAGGCGATCCTGCGCCTGCGCCGGCCGCCATATTAGGATCTCTTTCTGTACTCAAGGCAATGAACCGTGACGCACGCGAGCCGCACGAAGGTGAAACCTCGCCGACTGTTCACTTGGAATGTCCTACAAGTTTATGTAAATGTTTACGATAAACAGCCACTGGTCACGGTCATAAAAGACAAAAGTTAAACACTGTACACATTCGATTATCAGCAGAAATTTGAGCAGGATCAAATTTCTGGTGTCGGGAGCGAGCCGTGCGGAGGCGGCTGTATAACTGGAGCTCATGTGTCGCACTAGTATCGTTAGACAATTATTGGAATTGTTTGATTGCCTCGAGACATACATATACTGCGGTACAGACGATTAAAATGTACGTTTGTAAAGCTTAACAAAAAATACGACATTTAAGAAATGCTCTGAAATCCTAAGTTATATGGAAACAAATTACTTTTGAGCAGGATATAATTAGGCTCTTATATAACCTAAGTATAACCCAAAAACTATAGAACATATTTTAATTTTGAAAATTCAGAAAATTGGACAACCAGAAGTAGAGCTATAAAATAACTAAATAAACATAAGGACGAAATGAGAACTTTCTCCTTTTTGAAGTCTGTTAAAAATAATATTTCAGTTGGGCAAAAATTCTATCTTTTAAATCAAATAATATATTACGATCGATGTCGCGGTACATGATTAGTTCATTAACTACAACTACCCAACAACATCAATAGCCGCTGTCTTTTGTTCTGATGAAAAATGTATGATGTGACGTCACTGGTACCGCTGCCGGGTCGATAGTGTCCGGCCTGTAATGACTTCAAGCCTATCTTGGTACTGACCACTGAATATTACATTATGCTGCCTTCATAACAGCCTGACAAAAAATAACACGAAGGTCATCGCGTGTTTACATGGAAACTATTATAGTTTTCACAGACAATAGAAATAATTTTCTACAAGTGTCGAATTAAGGAAATATGCTTTTACAGAGTTCTGATTTCTTGGATTGTTTCTTTGTAAAACACATGCCAGTAAAACGGTGAAGGAACTGGCATGTCAGCTACTGGTATGTATCAGTTACTGGCACAATGCGTTCTAACATACCAGTGTTAACGAGATCGTATGAAACCACAGAAACAGATGCCTGGTACTTCCCAGCCTAAAGGTTATGATTACCTATAGCGAAAATTAAAAAGTCCAATCTTCAACTGTTCTAGTAAATTGTCTGTTGACCTTGAAATGTTGGTGCAGTAATGTCAGAACAAAGCTGTGATAGACATCTCGACGACATTAACGTTGACTAGCTTCGCGACGTGACTGATAAATCGCCTTACATATTAACCCTTTACCAAGACCTTTAACCTTTACAAGAAATAACTTACATTAAAACGAAAAGCAGAGTGGAGTGTAATGACTTAACTTTTTTTTTTAATTCTACCATAAATATTGGCAATATTAGACACGGACGTGACTTTTATTATGCGTTGTAACCATAGTAAATGTAGAGGACAGCCAAATCGTTCACATCGGTCTGTGCAACGTTCTCACGACCTGTGCGGACAGAGATCGCTCGGCTTCGTGCTCTATGAATTTAAAAAGATAACGACCGTTAATTGTAACAACTATATCAGGGGTAAAGAAAATTCAATTTGTTAGATTCGTGCGTAATGTAAATTTGTCAATTTTAATTACGTTCGAATCTAATCGAATCGAAATTTATCAAGCGTCTGATTTAAGCTAATCCATCTGGGGACACCCATTTTTGACCGACTTCCCAAAAGAAGGAGGTAGTCAATTCGTCGTATGTTTTTTTTTTTTTATGTGTGTTACGGCATAACTCCGCCCCTGGTAGACCGATTTTGAAAATTCTTTTTTTATCCGAGAGGTAGTGCTTGCAGGTGGGTCCCATTTTTTGTTTGATTTTTGGAGTCAAAGACTACGGCGTAGTTAAATAGTTTAGCTCAAAATTGCGTGACGAAATTTGGTGTCTTTTTTGCTTTCTATGCTTCCGTAGCCTAAACTATAAGACTTACACAAAAATCATGTATGGAAGAATTATAGCCCTTTAAATTTGCTAAATAAAAGTCCGCGATAGCATATATCTATCTATTAAGGTTGTCGCACAATAACCACTTTTTTCATTAAAATTTCGATCAAAATCTATACCCCACTTTCAACGCTATTACTCGTGTTCGGTATGAATCCTTATCAAAATAAATATGTCCATCATCAAGAGAATTTAATGTAGATTATAAATGTCCTTGGAACTGTGTAATTCCGATCAATAGTTTAGGAGATATCATAAATATCAAATTACGAGTCGCAGAAAAAAATATCAACTTGTAACAAAGTTTGCTTTCTTGGCTTACGTAGCCTAAACTATAAGACTTACACAAAAATCATGTATGGAAGAATTATAGCCCTTTTAATTTGCTAAATAAAAGTCGGCGATAGCATATATCTATCTATTAAGGTTGTCGCACAATAACCGTTTGTTTCGAGAAAACCGTCAAATAAGTGCAATCGACTTTATTTAAAACGCTTTTATTCTTATTTGGTATGAATCCTTATCCAAATAAATATGTTTTCACGATAGAGTATTATATGTAGACCATAATCGCCTTTTACAGTATGTAATTCTGTGGAAGATTCTAGAAGTTATCAAAATATTAAAACTCACGGGCAACAGCGGCGCGCGGCCGCACCGAATTATGAGTGAATGATCGCAACGATGTATTAGTTCTCTACTTAATTTCTTAGATAATCGATTTAGATAACTCATTATTTCTTTGAAAGCTAGTGATTATCATACTGCGATGTCTAGATTCACTAAAAATCGAGAAATAAATAAACTTTTTAATAAAAAACAAAACCGACTTCCAAACAAAATACACTAAAAACAAAATCTTCTCAAAAAAACAGTACATTAAAAAGTAACGAAATAATTACTTGAAAATAGTAAACCTCCCTTATTGTAGCTGTTATGTCTATATTGTACAATTATTATTACTTTGAAGTCGGTGTCAGTCATTACTAAAAACGTTACTATACTTTCAATTGTCAATTGTTATGGTAAAAATGTAGAAAACCTTACGTAGAAATATCACTGCATATACCTCGGCTGACACCGACATCAAAGTAATGATAATTGTACAATATAGACATAACAGCTACAATAAGGGAGGTTTACTATTTTCAAGTAATTATTTCGTTACTTTTTAGTGTATTGTTTTTTGAGAAGATTTTGTTTTTAGTGTATTTTGTTTGGAAGTCGGTTTTGTTTTTTATTAAAAAGTTTTGCTCCGAACAACTGAAAATTGACATACAAAATTGAGAAAAATAACAATATCGACAGAATAGTTGGAACAAATGGTTTTATCATCTTTTACTTCCTTATGCATAATCCGTGTGATAATTCAAACACATAGACAATAACTATATTATCTAATCGAAATGATTAAATACAAAATGTGTTGAGCTGTCGGCGATATGACGCAAGCTATGTACGAGTAAATAGATGAACATAAGTGAGCAAAATATAATCATATATCTCAATATTAATACATATGCTGGCAGTATGGAAATAATCTACTCAATTTATCATATAATCTATTTCCAACGATTCCCAAAATATTCAACAAACCAGACATTTATATAAACAGCAGTAATAATCTATTACACAGCAGCTGCTAACTTCGTGTCAAGAAAAATATTCCTTGCCATTGAAAGATCTGAGAAATTATACAAAAAACATTAAGCAGAGTACATTTGTCTAGTTCATCTTATTAATGACTCGTTCATTTGTTTTGTGTAAACAGTTCCGTGTGGCAAGTAAAACGGTCATTCGCCGGCGCCCACTCGCCTTTGATTCATACAGTGCGTTGTACTGCTTACCACTAAACTGAGGGTCACAATAAGACACGGTACACAATACCCATGTGGGCTTAATGTACCTAATTGTGACTGTTGAATATATCAAATTTGTACAAGATATTCCAAATAACAAGTTTAAATTTGATTGAATCCAACTTAATGACAAAACTTTTATTATTTGGTAGACATCTTTAACTACATGCGAAAGAAATACAGTAATTTAACAGAAAAGGCTTGATATATCGCAAAAAACATACATGAAGTTATCATTCGAAATAAAGGGCAACTTTGTGTGCAGGACCAAATTTGGATAACGCGAAACTCGAAGCATTGTTCAACCACAAGGCAATCTAGTTGCTTTTAAGGAATAAACCTTTCCAGTCGCAGGCATTTCGACGTTTCGAAATTACACTTTCCAGGCTGTGAAGTCAATAAGCTGCACTCTAGCGGAAAGTCCTGGATGACTGAACACAGGAAAATCGAATCAAACACTAGCACGATAGAGTTCAAATTGATATACAAGAGGAAGGATGCACTTACTAGCGCTTGTCGCGTGCCGTTGCAAATGCTTTTGAATGCATCTCTCGTATAACACAGGCATGTTCGAATTTAAAAAATCAACAATAGGAAAGGTAATCTACGGTAAAACAACCGCACTATTCCGTGTGTTCCATTTGCGATTCGGGGCGGCGGTGCCAGGCGGCGGTGTGGTGCGCGGCCGTCCGCTCACTGTCCGCGAGCGCCCCGTCTGCCGGCACTTATACGCGATGTTACCACCATTGTGCCTGGCAAGGAAGCATGGCAGAATGGCAGGGTGGCAGCGACTGACCACCCCCATGATATCAACCCCGAAATGCTCCGTCATGCTATCGCTTTTAATTATTAATGGAAAAAATGCCATAACGTATGCACGGGGAATACACGCCACACGAAAGGAAGACCATGGTATCCGGCGGGTCGTGGTGCAAGCAGTAATAGCCAAGGTCGTTCTATAAATATACTTTCCACCTATGATACTTATCTCTACAGATTTTTTTAAGGTCGGCAATTTATGAGTAAAGAATTGCCTTGAGTTTAAAAACTCTACAATTTCAGACGATAATTTCTTGAAGCTTCGAACCATTCTTAAGTTAATCAGATTCCCTTATTAATAACACTAACTTTTAGTTTTGATATAGAATTGTTTCTGCCTTTGATCACTAGTCAATTGAGTACTTTTGTTATATGGATAAACCCTCGATGACAGACAAGCTAGCACCTAATGAAGTTGTGATTTAATAATGCTGTAATACACGAATACCCTAGCTACGTCGACATAATGTAGGCTAGCACGACACCAATATTTATATCTCATTATGGTCAAGTATGTCTAACTACACAAGTGTTACAACTTTACAGATTAAAGGCCGTACTAAATATAGAAACTTGAATATTAAACTTGTAACTTGAAAATTACTATAAATCCACTATGGATAAAGATAAAGTGGGAATATTTTGGAATATTTCACATAGTCCATAATAAAAACTGACTACTAATTTAAATAAATACATTACATATAAAACAAACATATTATATCTATATCTATATTCTATACTAATATTATAAAGAGGAAAACTTTGTATTTTTGTATTTTTGTATTTTTGTATTTTTGTATTTTTGTATTTTTGTATTTTTGTATTTTTGTATTTTTGTATTTTTGTATTTTTGTATTTTTGTATTTTTGTATTTTTGTATTTTTGTATTTTTGTATTTTTGTATTTTTGTATTTTTGTATTTTTGTATTTTTGTATTTTTGTATTTTTGTATTTTTGTATTTTTGTATTTTTGTATTTTTGTATTTTTGTATTTTTGTATTTTTGTATTTTTGTATTTTTGTATTTTTGTATTTTTGTATTTTTGTATTTTTGTATTTTTGTATTTTTGTATTTTTGTATTTTTGTATTTTTGTATTTTTGTATTTTTGTATTTTTGTATTTTTGTATTTTTGTATTTTTGTATTTTTGTATTTTTGTATTTTTGTATTTTTGTATTTTTGTATTTTTGTATTTTTGTATTTTTGTATTTTTGTATTTTTGTATTTTTGTATTTTTGTATTTTTGTATTTTTGTATTTTTGTATTTTTGTATTTTTGTATTTTTGTATTTTTGTATTTTTGTATTTTTGTATTTTTGTATTTTTGTATTTTTGTATTTTTGTATTTTTGTATTTTTGTATTTTTGTATTTTTGTATTTTTGTATTTTTGTATTTTTGTATTTTTGTATTTTTGTATTTTTGTATTTTTGTATTTTTGTATTTTTGTATTTTTGTATTTTTGTATTTTTGTATTTTTGTATTTTTGTATTTTTGTATTTTTGTATTTTTGTATTTTTGTATTTTTGTATTTTTGTATTTTTGTATTTTTGTATTTTTGTATTTTTGTATTTTTGTATTTTTGTATTTTTGTATTTTTGTATTTTTGTATTTTTGTATTTTTGTATTTTTGTATTTTTGTATTTTTGTATTTTTGTATTTTTGTATTTTTGTATTTTTGTATTTTTGTATTTTTGTATTTTTGTATTTTTGTATTTTTGTATTTTTGTATTTTTGTATTTTTGTATTTTTGTATTTTTGTATTTTTGTATTTTTGTATTTTTGTATTTTTGTATTTTTGTATTTTTGTATTTTTGTATTTTTGTATTTTTGTATTTTTGTATTTTTGTATTTTTGTATTTTTGTATTTTTGTATTTTTGTATTTTTGTATTTTTGTATTTTTGTATTTTTGTATTTTTGTATTTTTGTATTTTTGTATTTTTGTATTTTTGTATTTTTGTATTTTTGTATTTTTGTATTTTTGTATTTTTGTATTTTTGTATTTTTGTATTTTTGTATTTTTGTATTTTTGTATTTTTGTATTTTTGTATTTTTGTATTTTTGTATTTTTGTATTTTTGTATTTTTGTATTTTTGTATTTTTGTATTTTTGTATTTTTGTATTTTTGTATTTTTGTATTTTTGTATTTTTGTATTTAATTTCACGTGGACTAAGTAGTTAGCGACAGCTAATTACTTGAAAAAATAAAAATGGGTAACTACTCCCTTACTAGAGTAGTCAGTGGAACCATTAGTGGTCAGTGGGCACAAAGTGACAAAGCGCACAATCGCCGAGGTAGGGGCACGACGCGTCCTTGCCCGGGCAATGTCAAGACCACATTACGCGGTGCACGGGCAACCTCTGCCCCATTGTGTCTATGTTCACAGATTGTCAAGTGGCACTAACATTCTGAATAATTTGATGATACTGTAACCATTCATACTAGAATTATAATAATTAATTGCTTCTGGCAATTAATATCTCACATAAGAATGCCATAAAAACTACCCCAAAATAGACGTATGCAGTTCCTTATCCCAATACACGTAATTTCCTTTAAATATTTCGTCTTATTTTTGATCATACGTGTCAGAATGTTTTTTTTTTAAAAAAAAAAAAATCAAATTACAAGCTACCAGGGGTTAGAAATTTGGAATCCTGCATCGGTAGATTTCTGTTATTACGTAGATTACTACTAAGTTAATACTTTTGGTAATATGTTGAAAAAAAGGGCGAACGGAATAGGTTATATTTGTAATTTCACGCGGGCGAAGTCGCGAGCAACAGCTCGTCGTAGATAAGTTCAATGCTTCTTTAATGTACACGTGGTCTCCAAAGTGGGTGGCGATAATGAATAGACGTCTACAAGGAGGCGCAACGCCGCGATAATGGACTGCAAATTGTGCAAATTCCCGCGCAAACAACACGGACTTCGCAGATCATCTATGATTATGATAGTCTAGTTGCTGAAGAATAAACGTCTAGATCGTAATTGGCAACACAGAATGCATAATACACATTTTACAATTTTGAATGTGGATGGCTACAAAGGAAGAGGAAGACCGAAGAAAGTATGGATGGATTGTAAGAAAGAGGATATGCTTAAGAAGGGAGTGGATTCAGATATGACGGCTGATAGAAATGTATGGAAGAGCAGCACATACTGCGCCGACCCTCCATAAGGGATAAGGGCGAGTTGATGACATTTTACAATATTATAGTGTAATTATCAACTAATTATTTTTCTTAAATATTTGTATAATTAGGCTATTTCTATTATTCACAGTCCCATCTACAATAATAGATCGAGCATGTTAATATCCCAAAATTTATTAATGGATACTTGATCTTGGTAACGTGAGCACGCCGATGTTTGATTACTACGGTAACCAACGTCTGGTAAAAATTCAATTATTATTTCGTATTGAATAATTCCCAGCAACGTATACAATCTGACCTAACGCACCAGAGCGGAGCCAACTCTAATGACAACGAACGTTGAGAGGTTATTAAAACATCGTTCTTCACCTGTTTTTCATTTACTTTTTAATTAATTGAATTTCAAAGAAGAGTGATCCGTACACTAAGCAAACCCTATAAAATAAAAAGTGTTACAAATCACAATTTAAAGTACAATTCACGCGGGTTAAACGCCTGCCAAGCTCATTTCTTCTATACTAATATTATAAAGAGGAAAGATTTGTATTCCTGTATGTATTGAAATAACTAAAGAACAACGGGCCGATTTCAAAAATTCTTTCACCATTTAAAGCTATGTTTTCATCGAGTAGCATAGGCTATATTTATTATTAGATTTAATTTCACGTGGACTAAGTAGTTAGCGACAGCTAATTACTTGAAAAAATAAAAATGGGTAACTACTCCCTTACTAGAGTAGTCAGTGGAACCATTAGTGGTCAGTGGGCACAAAGTGACAAAGCGCACAATCGCCGAGGTAGGGGCACGACGCGTCCTTGCCCGGGCAATGTCAAGACCACATTACGCGGTGCACGGGCAACCTCTGCCCCATTGTGTCTATGTTCACAGATTGTCAAGTGGCACTAACATTCTGAATAATTTGATGATACTGTAACCATTCATACTAGAATTATAATAATTAATTGCTTCTGGCAATTAATATCTCACATAAGAATGCCATAAAAACTACCCCAAAATAGACGTATGCAGTTCCTTATCCCAATACACGTAATTTCCTTTAAATATTTCGTCTTATTTTTGATCATACGTGTCAGAATGTTTTTTTTTTTATGTTCCTTAAACTAGCGCTTGACCACGATCCCACCTGATGAAAGTGATGATGCAGTCAAATTAGCTTATAAATAGCTGTCTTCTATATGGTAGTATGGTTGAACATAGGGGTTATGGCAGAAGACATTGACGGTAATACAGTACGTTGACCGAGCGCATAATATTTGCAGTTTCACACGACCGATACTGAACTCTTACTTATTGTAGTCAAGCATTGTAATACTCGTATTTATGAGGTGCTAAGATCTTAGCATATTTACCATAGCAAGTAAGGTCAGAAATCAAGTTTACCCCATGTATAGTTTTATTCAAAAACAACATATACCCAGAAGTCAACTAAAATATTTATTTAAACAGGAAAAGTTCACATCAAAACGCTAATTTTGACGACCAAAACTTAAAATAACCTGAATGTGTCATAACGTCTTAACGCATTTCCATACTCGAAACTTTAAACAAAGACTATCCCCGTCACGCACCAAAATTAAAAACCGACAACAAAGAGCCATAACTTTTACATTTACATAAGAGTTTAGATATGGGGCTAGCCGCCGCATACAGACATTAAGTGGTACTAGTCTCCTTAGACTTAATTTACACTAAAGTACTTCCGAACTGAGTATATTAACCACTCTGAGTACAGTATACCTTTACCTACACATTGAAAATCATAAGTTGCTTAACATATAACGTATATGTACACACTTGCTGATCGTGGGAACGCAATCTTTGATGCGTGCAGCGGGCTTCGACCCCGGACTTATTCTAACAAAATCGCAATTAATTAAAAGAAATAAAGGTATGGGTTGTACCTTTAAAATGTTAACATAATTTAACGTCAAAAAATTTCTACGACCCCAATATTAGTTAATGTTTGTGTCGCGAATTTAGTGCGCTCTATTTCCGTAAAGTTCATTGAACGGTGAATTATTTTTTCAGCCGTATTAAAACGTGTAAGAATGAAACAATTTAACAAATGACTAACATTATAATATAAACGGTTTAACATATTTTAAATACAATAAAGTTCCAATAAAATTTGAAACAAGTATGTATAAATAAAATTAAAATACCACCTAATACAAACACTCCACTTGTGCAATGCTGACACGAGACCGATGACCCCCTCCCCACGTCATCAACACGTGCGATTCTCTCGACACACCTCCTTATCTAACATTAAATATACAACAAGGATGTCGATAGAACTAGTTTGAATGATTCATCGATCAAGTTTTGCCAATAAAAATGTATGAAAAAGGCTTTATCTATTTGTAATCATCTAAAATACCTTGTACATTATCAGTGAAATTGTAATTACATTACATACTCAAGTCTATTGGGTATATAGTGCCATCCTATTTATTCTTTAAAAAGATACAATAGTTTTTTTTTATGTTCGTTAAACTAGCGCTTGACCACGATCCCACCTGATGAAAGTGATGATGCAGTCAAATTAGCTTATAAATAGCTGTCTTCTATATGGTAGTATGGTTGAACACAGGAGTTTTAGCAGAAGACACTGACGGTAATACAGTACGTTGACCGAGCGCATAATATTTGCAGTTTCACACGACCGATACTGAACTCTTACTTATTGTAGTAAGTCAAGTCAAGCATTTATTGTAATACTCGTATTTATGAGATGCTAAAATCTTAGCATATTTAACATAGCAAGTAAGGTCAGGAATCAAGTTTACCCCATGTATAGTTTTATTCAAAAACAACATATACCCAGAAGTCAACTAAGATATTTATTTAAACAGGAAAAGTTCACATCAAAACGCTAATTTTGACGACCAAAACTTAAAATAACCTGAATGTGTCATAACGTCTTGACGCATTTCCATACTCGAAACTTTAAACAAAGACAATCCCCGTCACGCACCAAAATTAAAAACCGACAACAAAGAGCCATAACTTAGAGTTTAGATATGGGGCTAGCCGCCGCATACAGACATTTAGTGGCACTAGAGTCCTTAGACTTAATCTACACTAAAGTACTTCCGAACTGAGTATATTAACCACTCTGAGTACAGTATACCTTTACCTACACATTGAAAATCACAAGTTGCTTAACATATAATGTATATGTACACACTTGCTGATCGTGGGAACGCAATCTTTGATGCGTGCAGCGGGCTTCGACCCCGGACTTATTCTAACAAAATCGCAATTATTAAAATTATGTAAGACATGTAAAGCCCGCTACATACGCTCAGTAAAAACTGTCAAATTTAACTAAACTATCGAAATATTCGGTTAAAACTGAACGTCATATACAAATACCTATTGTTTATTTCTGAACTGGATATTATTCATCTTATGTCTTTGAGTGAAAACTTATTTATTAATATCATCTAGCGGAAGTCACATATTTGTTCTCTTTGTCACAGACAAATTTTCATCAACATTTTTTTCAAAGAGAGTAAATGCGTCATTAATTTAAAATGTAAATATATGTTTTGTAACATAATTAACTCTGTGATCTAATTCTAGCATTCAATACAATGAAATAATGGAAAATATTTCCGCGAACAACCGTCTAATATTATAACAAGAAAGATATATTTTCATCTGTGTTATTCAGGCTTTGTGAATATATTTATTAGACTCGTAGCGACACGTTCCTTTTTATTAAGTCTACTTGTACATTATATTCACTCCCCATCCTAACCAATTGCGTCCCATATTATCATAATCAACGTATATTCTTGATTATAACAAGCTTTCGAGAAAGCAAAAGTATAAAATTTACATCAAATCACAGACATGTAAGAAGTAAAAATTACGTCTCTTTCGAATTACCTTCATTATTTAACAATGCATACATGTCAGATGATGAAACAATATAAATATTTAATACAAGTGAACAATTTATTATCATAGAAATTTATAATACATCATGTTACATACATACCTTTTGTCGCAACTGGAATTGACTGTCGCGTCATATCCTAAAACAGGAAAAAAATTATTAGCGAAAATCATCGAAATATTTGAGTCGAAAATTACAAAAAGCCAAACATTCCAAAAAAAAAAAGAAGATAATTTGAAATTAAAAAAGTACAGCTATTTCTTAGCTAATGTGCAACCCAAAAATAATAGAAAACATAGTATCAAACGTTAAATGTACAAACTCTAGTATAAAAGGGGGCAGTATAGTACAGCAAAGAAAATGTGTAGCATTAGATATAGGCAGACCGGCAGATTACAAACACCCGCATCGTGGGAAACGACGGTTTGCGAAAACAAAAGCAAAAAACTGTAAAACAATGAAGTTATGCGGGATTGATTAATATTTTAGAAATTCAGACGAACACTGGCAGGTAATAAAAACAATGACTTTTTAATGTCGATAACCAAGTTTTATATTCGGGAAAATATTGCGAATACATTTTCCGCGCATACTCCAACATACTTAACATTTGTTATGGCTCTAATGCGCATAACCTTCGTCCACACAGTTTAGAAGGCACACTAAGATATCTTCATAAACTACATGGATACTGTCGGAATATACTTTGTTACGCGTAACGAAATAGATTATAATTAATTACATGGTGCCTGCAACTGGCTGATCTAATTCTAACCAATCAGCAGAAAAGAGGTCGCTCATGTGGAGCAATTTACTAAAATCTGGTACGAATTCCTGATGCGCGAAATCATTACTAATATTACCAACGTACTAATAAACTTCGTGGAATTATATTGCAATGGAAATACGCCAGAAAATGTTTACAATATAGTCAAAATACTCACAATTCAATCTGTACATTAGTTAATGTTTTTGGTAATAATTGGGGAAAAATTTGGTCATGTCCCGGCCGCACTTGCGGCTTCTCTTTTGTTTTCCGGTTCTGAGGCCACTAAAACCCGTCCTAGGACATTTCTAGACCCATCTTTGGAGGTCACAATGACTGCATACCTGTTTTATAACCACCCCGCGAACCATAAGTCTTAGATTAGATCACGGTGCACTAGGGTGTGATGGGGTAAGATAAGAACTATAAAGTAGGTCGGCAGGCGAGGCGGGATGACGTCATTTCCTTGAAGTTCATCGTTGCCTGTGCAAAATGGATTAGCACTTGCGGACCTAGCCATGAAAGTTAAATTAAAAGACACCTTATTGGATCGTTTACAATGGACATCGTAAATGTACTTTAATTAACAACATAGGGAATATTGCTTAGGTCATATAACGACATACATATAACAAAAACGACTCTTGTGGTTTTGCAGAGACAACTCAATACAAAATGTTATTTTATTTTGTTTCTCAACAAATTTTTCCTACTAAAGGTACAGTGAATCTGTATAAAATAAATGTATATGACTTTCCTATTGCAAGGAACGTCTTTAAGGAGTCCCCCTCGCTTTCTTCGAATAAATGACTTGATTCGGGTAACGAACAATTTCACTCTAAATTGCAACGCTTAATAAGATCGAGGGCTATTAACCAAAGTAGATTGCGAAGCTGGATAATTGAAGGATTCATCACATCTCAATGCAGTAAAACCCACCTTGGTAGAATCGTACAATATTTTATATTTGCCATTATAACAGTTGTACCAACATAAACACTAATTTAACTGTACAACATGTGGATACAGAATGCATTGTTGTAGAAAACGTGCGATCGACAGGAAATCAATAGCGATGTATGAATGCGCGGATACAGGCGTGTTACCGCGAGGGCATGCCACACCGCCTCGCCGCAGCTCCAATAGCCGTGCGAAATGCACGTGTGAACATACCCCATAGTGTATATAAACATACAAACGTAAAGCATAACATTAGTAAACCGAGTCATATCGCATCCGAGATCAATCAGTCATAACTGAACCAAAACAAACATCGAGCCAGAATTGTGCGGATGTTAGCAAAACAACAATAGTCCTGTCAGGAAAACATCTAAAATCCAAGCATAAATCTCTATCAAGATTAATTTAAGACAATACTAACAAATATGCAACCGAAATAATTGCTCCGTGAAGGTCTTCTCTTCGAGCTACACGGTTATTTTACCTCGTGCTGCTCAACAGCTTCCCTTACAGTTATAATTAAATGAAGATGTATCTAGAGGTCGTGTGTAATTACACAAGCAGGCAAAACATTCACTCAACATTATTTCGCCTATGTTATTGCCAGTAACAGGTTTCCACATTATACACATTAAAACACAGCCGGCGGTCGAACTTGTGTTTTTTGCAATAATTCCGTTATACGCGACATTGACAGCACCGTATCGGCGCGACAAGTTGAATCATAAACCTAATGATATCATCGCCTACGACTGTGGACATAAACAAACTGTACAAAATTAGCACAGTCACTTCATACACTTTTATAACCAAAATAAGAAAAAGCCAAGTAAACACAAATAAAATAACAAAAAGTGCTTTACATTGCTACTGCTACGTAACAAAAAGACTGGTGATATTGGATTGCGTTCCGGTTGCGCCACGCGGCGGCACGACGAATCGTGATATTGACGCGGGCGTGACGAGAACGCAAGCCGACAGACAGACAGCGTAACAAGCCGATCGTGAGCACAAACATGGTGCGGCAACGTAATGGTAAAGGTGCGTGATATAGTGGATGGTGCGTTTCCATTGGCCGCGCCCTAGTGACACCGCACGTGATGACGTGTGCGGCGTGCATGGGGCGCGGCGTGGCGAAGTCGTACCGAGCGTGAGTTGCGCACGGGCAGCGTGTGTCCGGCGTCGCCGTCCGCCTCCGCGCCCTCTCGCAGGAAGCCGCCCTCATCCGACGACGAGCCCGACGGCTCCTTCGCATCAACAACGTGCATCAAACAACAGTGCCACTTACAGCTCGGTGCCGCGGAGCGCCGCTACCATGCCGCGGACCGATCTCAGTACGAATGAAAAGTGAAACGCGCCGCTACCGGCCGCCGTGGAAAATCGATGGTGTCCGACGTAAGGTCGCCATCGTCGTTGCACCTGAAGGTCTCGCCGATCGATGTGCACCGTGTGCATACGTATGCATGTCCATCGCTAATTCTCTAATGCCTGCAGCGCTCCTTCTAATGAGTGGTGTGAGATGTGTTGCCATGACGACGATGTGCACGTTAAAAATGCTACTCGCAAAGCTATGATTACTACACGGTGCAATGATCACCTGCCAATTGATGATGTACGGAAACATTTCTACATTTTCTTCATGTGCCGCGCTAATCCTGCACTCGATGTCTTCCACGAGATGATAATAACCGGTAACACAATAAGCGTTTGACTCAATCTAAGTATTTTCTAAAGTCATTTTTGTTAGCACTAGTATGATTATGTATGTTTCGATACTGTGAGAAGCTATGAGATCCAGACAGGACATTCGGGTATCGCAGATGAGTTACAACTGTGGTGTCGATTGGCAACGTGCTTCCCGACACAAACAGACAGGGCCATCACCGCTTGGTACGCGGTTCAACCACCGCCTAACCCAATCGATACACTATGGCTTCCGTTTAATTTTGACGCGAAACTAATGTACGCAAATTACAATCGTTATCACTAAATACATAGATAAGATACACTCTCTTACTAATAAGTGAATCGACTTTTAAATGTACTCGAGTATCAATTAGTCGTCATACATTGAATCTACACTACTAGAAAATCGCATTCAACTCTTTGGAGTCGATATTATTCATGAAAATTTTAAAAAAGAATGCCACGGGCAATACAAACTAATTTACAATTAAATATATAATTTCTACTTTTGCACTTATTCGAACATAGAGTTTATCGTCCTCTTTAAATTATTAATTTCCAATCATGTTTCGACAATTAGATTAGTATTTTAGTATACAGTACGTAGAGAAAATGTGAAGCAGTTCAACTTTGCGGACAAACGAATCACAACTGCAGAACTTTCTAGAGTGCGACCTTTAGCGACGGCCCGCGGTCTGTGTGGTGCACCGCGAGAATGTATTGCATTTAATTTTCTAAGACTAAGCCGACAGGGATTGCGGCATATGAACACCAAGGTTACACGGAATTAGTTCATACGTTATAGTTTGCACGAATTGTGTCGCAAAGATATTGCAATGTATTGGACAGATTAGACCAGGGTTCTATAAACCACACTACTGCTCCGCACCTTAAGGCTGTATAAAAGTGTATATGTGTTTTAACAGTGGTAGTGCCCGCTTTAACATCTTAGCACTGCAGGGCCGGCACGCCCGGTGTAATACCACGACCACACAGAAGACAGGCGTGAAATGGAAGCTATTCCGTGTTTCGTCTGATGAGTGTGGTGCCGGAGGCCTAATTTAAGTCCCTTTCTCTTTACCACCCTTTTCTTATAAGGAGAGGATGGGAAGGGGAAGTGGATTTGACGGTGGAGGAGATGCATACGAAGGGGAAATATCCTCTTTATATGCGTCTCCTCCTCTGTCGGATAAGGGTAGGCAACGCATCTGCAATTGCGGATGTCTATGGGCAGCGGTCGCTTCGCCATTTTGGCGGATTCAGGTGGCCGCTTGCTCGTTTGCCACCTTATGTTATAAAAAAAAAAAAAAGTATATAACATTCTGTATATTCTTATAAATCTTTGTTAATACAGTTCCCTTGCACGAAATGTGCTAATCTCTACAACGAGAAGCGAGTGTATCAAAGCGTGTTAACACGTAATGTGAGCGATGCGATTTTGGGATATGTTTGGCGGACGTTTATGCGGCGGCCGACGTGTTAATAACGGTACGAGGCAGGCGTACGTGTGCATGTCCGGACGTAAATTGGCAAATTGTCTTACTACAAGCAAGCAAGCGCGCGTCGTGTCCATTGACCCTGGTCGAAATAGACCAACGGCCGTTATCGCGAATGTCGGATTTCGCCAATTTACCTACTAATTTTTGTTTTATTAATATTAGAAAAATACAGTAACAAACACAATATTTTCACCAAAAGACTATTATACTAGTCAAACCTTCGAGCACGAGTAAAAATTCATACATTATTGACTTTAGAAAATCATAACAATTGCCCTGATTGGGATTCGAACCCTAGTCCTGACTTAAATTGCAGGTGTAGGTGAATTAATTAATATACAATTCTAATTCTATAATGCTCAAATCGATAGCATCGGTATCTACCCACATTTGACATTAAAGTATGGTCGGCAGCGAAGTACGAAGTACTAATGCAATAAAATTTACTTATCGCTTGCTCGTCAATACGGTACTGATTTTTTTAATCAAGATTTCAGACATTGTATCCAAATGTTGACATAAACAAATTAATTTATTTTATCATTCTCTCTCTTTCTCCCGCTCTGTCTCTTCGAAGTTGTGTGAGGCGTACTCACCCTGGCGAGTTTGTTGGGCGCATTGGAGACGGGCTGTAGGTGTGGCGAGCGGCGCGTGCCGATCAGTTCGGGGTTTAGGGCAAGGATGGAGTCGATCTCCACCTCCTTGCCCTTGGTCTCCCCGCGCTCGAACCATTCCACCGTCACCGAGCGCGTCTCTGCGTTAACACCAGACACGATTGCCGAGTGGATGCGTCCTGAAATTATACAATGATAATTGTTTTATGCCGAAAAGGTGACACGATTTAAAAGACGAATTAGAAACCTTAGCACTAACATTAGGTAGTCAGGTAGGATTATGCGAAGCCTATTTTCAGCATTAATTGCGACAAAATCAAGTGTTTTCTGTCATCAGTAATCTACTAAAGAAACTTCTATAAGCGAATGTGGACTTGAAGGACACATAAGAATGAGTAGTACCGACTTTCTATTATAAAATTAATAAAATTGTGAGTTTTAATTTCATATTTCGTAAAACAAAATTCTCTTTACTTATACAGGCGCGAACAGTTGTATTTCTACAGCTGGTTAAGATATTATTTATTTAATAACAATATCTCATATCGTCGTTACAGTCTTTAATTCAACACATTGTACATATAATTTATTCAATAAGTACATAACGTCAAATAATTCATTTTCATAATTTATATCAAGAGTCAATGAATGGTTACATTGTATAGTTAAATAGACGTTGTAATATTCGAATATAGAGCTCGTAACAGACATATCTTTGTGCGAGTTTACAATCTGATATTACATAGTTGCACGTCAAATGAAAATGCACAGTATTATTAGTAAATTAGGCCAAGGCATGATGATCCCAGGTCGATGCAATCTACAGTATAGAAATTATTGAATTACGATCGTTCTAAACGCATTAAAATTATTCCTGACAATAGTGTTGAAACGATTTTTTTTTAATATCTTGATCACCTGTTACATATCTATATCTATACTATTATTATAAATCGTAAACACACTCTTCTTTGTTGCCTAAGATGTCAGCAATTACAGCATATTTTTCAATAATTCTGTTTTTAATAAAAAGCCCTACACTTACCGTCATGCTTTAGGCTATATATTTTCACGCCATTAAACTTAGGGAGTAAATATTTTGGATAAAAACCCTAATGTGGGAAAGAGACCAAAAATTGCTGCCAACATCAAGAAAGAAAGATTGCTAAGGTTTGTCATGTCATGTCATGTCATTTTGACATTTGCTATTGATAATTTGACAAATGTAAACAATAAAATAAAGTTTTTATAATTTCACGCGGATGAATCCGCACGCGAACAGCTAGTACTACAATAAAAGACCGATTACTCAATAACTACTCATTGGGTATCACAAAGTTCCCGTTTGACTTCATTATTACTGCACTTAGCAACACACCAAACATAGAGCATGTCTACTCTGGGTCACGTAAATTTAATTCAGTAACAAGCGGAGTTTGCTACGTCACAAAGTGTTGTTGCGGGCTCGGACTAACAAGACACCCCGCAGCACGCCGGCTGTCACGTGCTCCAATTTGCATTCTAGAAAGCTTTATGCAAAAGGACAATGAGGACGCCTTATCCCTTCGCTGTAATTATAAACCTCGTCTAGACATATAAGACATTAAATTCAATTAGTCTGTGTATAATGGACTTAATTTAAAGAATATAGTATGGCTTAATTAATATGTATCGCGCAAATCACATTTATTTTAATAAAGAATACAATGCAAGTATGTAAATATGTTGTATTCGATGATCAAAACTTTCTTGATCCAGATTAAAATATACCTAACTTACATCTGAACAGAATCGAAAGTTATAAAATTTTCTATCAAAAACTCCACATCGTTTTGTTACAAAATAAAATTTTAGTAAAAAGGGTCGGTCCCTTCGAGTACGGCTGGTTCAGTGTGAAATGTAAAGGCGGCCATTAGTGATCAAACAGGCAAACATTTCTGTAAAAGGCACTCAAAGGGTTTGCGCCGCTAGCCCTGTTTTCCTGCTTAGCTTTCCTTTTTCGCTTTGACAGCAACTGCTGTGAGAACACTCCACATCTGTGCCTATGACATAAAATACAAACCTTTTTAAAACTAAGGGTAGAGTTGACAATAAACTTCAACTGTACATTGCACTATTAGTGTTGATTGAATGATTATTGCATTCATAAAAACGCTTTTCATAACGAAAACTATCCCTAAAAATACCAAACTTATTACCAAATAATATTGATATCGTGACAAACTTCATTACACAAGGTCACTGACCTTCCACAACCGAACTATTGGCGGTTCTGTCTACCCGTTTATAACGAGGGGAGGCGTAGCGGGCAACGTGGCGTAGACACGACTCCTATTAACAGGTCAACAGATCTGCGACGTGTAAACAATCCCGCCGCAACGACCGTGTATTGTAAACAACTTTGTCTGGAAAATGTTTACTAATTCGAAAGATACATCGGTTCGATCTTAATCATAGCGTAGCTGATTACGAAAAAAAAACATAAAAAAGTTGCAAAGATCGCTCCTTTTTGTGCCTACACAAAAACGGTTACGGTTCGAGTTCACTTTTACTACAGAGTCAACTTTTAACTAGTTTTTCCTTCCTGTTTTAATCTAAAAACCTGTACATATACTTACATACAGCATAATACAAGTACATTTTGTCAAATCAATTCGAGCGCGTCATGTCCTCATTTGGAAGGCGCACAACAAAAACCTAATCCGTACAATAGATTCTAGCGACACACAAAAAAAAACACCAAAACCGGGTAGACGTTAGTAGACTTATTGATCAAACAACGATACAGCCATGGTTACGTCTGAAGGCGACGAAAGTGGAACGAAGTGATCGAATGTAGTAAGCAAAAACACCGTTATCTGTGACGCAGACTGCGACGGGTTGAAACGCTCGCAGTTAAAGATGAAAGTGCTTGAGAGGTACACAGGTTACTTACTAATAAAAATCGCCTAAAATCTAAAAGATCGATAGAGAACATGTAACAGAGTTTTAAAGAATGGAAAATACAAGGAGATTCGCGAGGGATTAGAAGCCTCACACATCAACAAACTACATAAGTATCATCTTTAACCCATCATACAAAATTAGCAACTAGTGGTTCTAATAATGTTGAAAAAATGTGACTTATACATAATTGCATTGAAAGATGTCCCAAGATTCCGCGTACCCTCCAACAAAAACTAATCCACAAGGATTCCCAAGAGGGAATGCCGTCTTTAACTAGCGTTAATTACTAGAACCGCTACACCGTTTTAAATACCTTATGATTCTAGGAAATATAGCTTAGAATACCCAAGTAAATGAGCCTAGCATTTTTTTTTGCAATCGTGACCTAGTCGTCACACTCATCGACTTCAAGGTCGGAATTTCAATTCTAAACCAAAACAAATGATTACGCGACATACAAAACTTTGCTTTCCAATTACCAATCATGCAATTTTACTAAAAAATCAAAGAAAAATATACGTTAGCCATTACTAAAAATTATACCTAATAGTAAACTTTAGCTATACCTCTGATTAATTGTGCAAAACACCTCAAGAATCCTTTCAAATATCAAGTGTCTAATTCTATAGCTTTTACATGAAACCGCAAAATGTAATGAAATCGTCGGAATAGAAACTAATCAATCAATAGAAAGTTTGCCGAGAAACGGTACTAACAATATATTTAAAGTTATATTACAGAAAAGTATCGCGACAAAAAGATTAACATCTAAAAACTAACAAAGGAGACGAAAACAAATAATCAAATATCAGGACGTAACAAAGAATGTAGAATTAAAGTAAAAGCAGACTCCAATTTTTAAGCCCGCTGGACACGTTCAGTTTTATCTGAACAGTCCGATAGTTCAGATAAATCTAACAAAACTGTTAACTGTTCAGCTCACTTTTGCCTACACAAGTTAGATTTATCAGAACGATCCGATTGTTTAGTCAAAACTGAGTGTGTGTATCGGGCTTTAATCTAGCAGTTGGACGGTCAACAATCTAGTACATTTTATCAATTAAAATATGGCAGATAAGATCATTGGTTGATTACTAATTAGAAGATCAGATTCTATACTCCAACGATGTAATTCTTAAAACTATAATACTAAATCTGTGTGCAAACTTACAACTAGAATTTTCGAACTCTACAAGCACAACGTATCATCATTAGTGGTAATAGTACACGTGTAATTCAATACAGTTGAGCGAACGTCAGTTAAGAGCCGTTTAATTATTTTGTTAATGAGGTGTCGACTCTCAGTAACGTGAGCTCACGAACAGTTTACTCTATTGTTAGTGCTTATATAGAAAGTTTAATGTTTCGTTTTATACAATTACACTTTTACTACGGCAAACAAAAGTTATTTTTTCTCTATTCAGAATTATTCCTACATTTTATCGTAATGCATTTTTTTAATAAGTTACATAGATCGAGTCTGTCACGTTCATCCTAGCAACCTTGTCCAGGATTTAATGGAAAGCCCTAAGCTCGACTTCTAATGAAATATTCTGTTTAAGACGTATATGAAGTTACTTCCACCACAGTTCCCTCTTAGCTTGTATAGAAAATGTATTTCAAATAGCATGTCCGAAACGAACCGAACTGAGCTGTTAAAACTATTGTATACAGAGGAAAGCAAACAACCAAAAACTTCCAGTTCCTGAAGATCTTCAGTACAGTATATCTGTGTACAGCTGAGATGGCATTTGAAAGTTCAAACTATATCAGTCGGAGAATTCGGCCGGTTGATGTCATTGACCTGCTAACGCGTCGCATAGAGCTAATTATAATTGGACAGTTCCTTGGCGCGCGCCGCCAACTGCCTCCTGACAATTTAGAAAATGTCTATAATCTATATCCCTTTATAAAGCCTTCTGCAATACAGGGCTACTTTAATCTTCAAATGATATTACCCAGTAAAATTTTAAAGATACGGTTAACAAATTCTACTAATCAAAGGCCTGTATCTACCGGATCATATAAACGATGTTAGGAAAAGACAAGCGGAAAGAAAAACGCACAAAAAGAAAATGGTCTTATTATAGAGTAAATAGATTTGATCTGGTAGTAAAAGTAAAAGAAAGGCGCGTCGAGTTCCCACGGTCAAGATGCCGACGCCAGCGCCGCCTGGTGTACACTTAACTTAATAACATGGTAGGGAGACGTCAGGTAATGGGCTATTTATTACATGCGATATCTTATTGTTCTTAGCTTTTCTAACTTATGAAAATGACGAGATGAAATTTAACTGCCGCTCTCAAGGTGATTAAATGGCCACTTATGTATCAATTAATGACTTTACGAGCAGCAGTAAGACATGTATGTCTACCATACAAATTCATTGAATAAATCGACTCGTTAACCAACGCACATCTATATCATCTAATAGATGTAATGAACATGCGGTTTGAAAGTGAACCAAAGTACATTTTTTATCTACAGCAATAGGTTGTAGGAAAAAACACGGTAAATCCTAATGTTTGGTCGTGGGACTGGAGTAAATAAATCGAAGCGCGTCTATTTCACATAAAATCTTGCACATTAATGTGGCATGAGTCAGGAATCCGGTTGGAACCGGCTAGACACGCGGCGCCTGCGTCCGCGGTACAAACGCAACCGATACAAATCGAGCGAAAAGTTTTAGCGGGAGCGATTCACTAAGATATAAAAACAAATTATTAATTATGCAAACAATACAAGAGCAGAGATGTTATTACTACCTAGGTGCACTTTAGATAATCTTGACGGTTTAAAGCTAATCAGTAAAAACACTTTTTGGTTACTAATGACCTTTCTCTGTGATAAGAATTTTCAATCTAAGTTATATTTACTCCTAGTTTTTAAATAAGGATTATATTGTAATTAAGATGCTAAATATTTTCGATGACATCAATCCCCGTGGCGCGTGGTATCCACTTTTCCGTCAGCTTATTGTGACTGCCACTCATGGCGCATACGAATCGATATCTTACGGTTGTCTTACGTAATACTTCAATACAAACTGTACGACACATTAAAAAAAAGGTAAAGAAGCGTATGGAAATCTCAAGAACTCGGTCCTTTTTGCTATTTACTCATATTTTTGATCTAACGTATTATTGAGTCAAATGAAGTTTAATTGAAAATCTATCAAGATTTGTGACCCACTTCTTTGTTTATTTGTTTAATTTTTATCAAAAATATTTACCACATAATTTTTCGCACCTTACAGTAGCAATTGTTGCAATCAAAGCCGTTCAGTGATTTAATTTTATCTATACTATCTATATTTAATTTTATCGCACCTTCTTTACATACGTTCTATTAACCTAATAACCTAGAAAAACGAAAGTAAAAATGTAGTTTTACACCAACATATGTTAAGTAGGAGATAAGATACTCAACAAGTTTATGAAAAAAAAATCTAAACTTTGAATATAAAAAAAAAACATTCTAATTCTATTATAAGGTGTGGTTTGACTAACTGTCTTTGATTCCTATGAGCTTATATTTAGATGCGCACACTACTCGATTTTTAGTTGTGCAACTAAACAATTGAATTGGCTGCGAAACAATCGACAATCGCACAACAGTTGGGCTATAGTTTATTCAAAGGTGTGCGCCTGCTTTGAAAAAAATGTTACGTGGCATTTATAATTATGCAACGGGACACATTTTTTACGGCGTCAGGCCGATTGCAAAATTATAATTTAACCTTGAATTGGTAATACCGTACGTGCCTCGTCTCTTATTAGATCGAAACATTGCGGTTATATTTAAACTAATAAAATGAAGTTTTCTATAAGACATGATAAGAAAAAGCTTTACATCATAAATCTCACATAATAAAGCATTCTCGAAGGCTAAACTATCACTTGTGGTAAAGTTGCTATGCACTTTACTTGGCACAAGCTTCCCGACTCGCCTTTGTGTTCTCAATAAGGACGTAGGCGACCAAGTTAACAACGCCTTATTGTGAGGCCTGGGGTCAGCAGTTTCGAGCATTTATAGATAAGCTAGACTTTACAAGGAAACACTATTATCCACAAAAGGGCTCAGTATAATGGCGAGATAATTAAATTGAATATGAGGACACGCAAATGGTCAATGGCACTCTTAATAAGGCATTTTACTATCGGCCAAAACCCTGCCAGTATTTTGCAATGGTTCCATAATGCTAAACTAGAAGGTTTAGAAATGACCGACTGCTCTTAGCCCTATGGTACGCGTGCTAACAAAGAGGCTATTGTAGGAGCGCGGAGGCGATGACATCAGTAGACGGAACTGCTGTCGCCCACGGCCCGCCCACTGCACCACAGCCTTACTTAACCCTCCACTAAGACAGAGGGCTATATGTTTGAGATATGCGATTTCTATTTCATAACTTCTGGCTTACATGGAATTCGAGATGTTTTAACAGACTTCAAAAAGGAGGAGGTACTCAATTTATTTGTATGTTTCGCAGCCTATGGGTGGCGAAGCTAGAGTTTTTCGTACTCTAAGCAAGACTAACATCAAGCGACAAAATAATATGGTTTGCTATAAGTAATCTAATAGAAACCGAAAACAAAATAAATTGCATCGGTCAAAACAAATGCGTATTATAAATGTTACCGCTACCGCTCAACCACAATAACCTCTGTGTAATAGCTTGAGGTGATATATCACAACAAAACACGAGTATTTCTGAAGCGCGTGGATTTAGTTGTGACTATGGATAGGCGCTAGGCCAGTCGGCGCATGTGGGTTGGAAGTGTGCAGAAACAAACTGTTTAAACATCGAGACTGCTTATAGAAATACTTGTAAGGAGTATTTAACAAATCACTTAGTGGTGGTATGGAGATTCTAAATGTACTCTTAATGGCAAATTAAGTCTTAAATGTTTTCCAGGCTGTACCGTTCGATTGTTCCTGTTATGTTACTGTGATACCTTTAATATCAAAAAAACAATCCCTAGACACCAGATGTCGAAAGGTCGAGAGATTTTCTTTGAGTTGTATCCAATCTGTAATTCTTTGTTCAGCATGGGTTAGCATGGTATACTACAAAAGGAGGGAGTTAGACATTCCTCAAATAAAAGGCATCTCAACATTGTGTGGTAGTTATTTATTATCAAATAAATTGAGTTAACGAGACGCTAGGTGATTCACGTAGTGCGACCGAGTAACTCGATAATTGGCGACGAATCGCGACGATCCATCATCGATAACAAAGTCGATGAACTCAATTTTCTTGTCCTCAAAGGAAACATGATAGCGGATATCCACGATTACGTTATAAGAATTACAAGTGACGTAAACAACGACCTTTATTAATTTAGTGTTAACTTTTTAAAAATTTATATCAAAGAATCTAATGGAGTTCTGAACAGCTTGTTTGTAAATTGACTGTAGGCTAGCTACAGACAACTTTTCCCGCACAATTTCCTAGTGTTAAAGCTAAATCAATTTATAACTCTTGACATTCAATTAAGGAACCGCGTTCGAGTTTCCTAATACGGTTACAACGTAGCGACTTTTTTCAATTACATATCGCGTGCTAACAGTTTCTATTACAAATTACGTGTTACGAATGCTTACATTTTGTTGTACTTACGCACTTTAATAAAGTAATTAAATACGGAAAATGTCAAACTTAGAATAACATAATCAACAATTAAACTTTGTTTTGATTAAATTACTTTTAAATAAGATAATTCAATTTTAATTTTGGATTACGTGTACAAAACATCTATCTAGAGTTTCGTACAAGTATTTCGATATTAACATACAATAATACAATAATTATTTATGTTATTTACTCAGTTGGTGAATTGTAGGATCTTTACTACTCTTTCTACTAGCTTTATTATTAACAATTTTAGCAAATTTACCTCTACGACACCTAGAGATATATAGAGGTTATTGTTGGTGACACATTATAAATTATAAATAACCACATTTCAAGTAATCCGCACCAAAACAACGATTTACGTCAACCGTCTGAGTCACAATATTGGAATTTACGTGACGTAAAATCATCTTTCTTTATCTAATTACTTTCTTTATTTTACAAATACATATCTTTTCAATTTCACCTTTAATAAAATTGAAAACATATTGATGCAATATAAAAGCACATAAGTAAATTGAAGTCTACTTCGAGCTCTTCTCTAGATCGAATAGTTACAAAAATGATTTCATAATTCCTACATTCCAATAACGTGCCATCAACTATATTCTAATTGTATAGATTTGTTATGTGCAATAAAACAATAAGGTGATGCCACTTTTGACACACACTATAGGCATTTTAAAGAAAAAATAATAATCATATCAAACCTTATCAATTGCATATACATTCCTCATGAATCACAGTGCATTTTAGTAAAAACTTTACAAGTTCAGATGAGTAAAAATTATATTGTTGCAAAAAAGTAACAAGATTGTTTAAACGGGCAATGAAGAGAGTTTGTTAACACTTTCAGTGCCAACGTCTAGACTTAGGAGTTTATTTTCATTCAAAATCGTAGCATGGAACGTGTTAAAGCTAGCACCCGTCTTTCTATAATCGATACTGAATCTTGTTATTGCACAAGTTGTTTGTTAATTATTTGTTAGTTACACAGTTATGCTCCCACGCGTCGCTCGATGACATCACACGTAAAACCGAAAGTCGACGCATGACTATTTGTGATCGAAACTTTGTCATAATACAAACATAGTGCGCATTAGTTGAACACATATGGTATAATGTTGTAAACCTCGTAGTTAAAAGAAACGCGTCAACAAATCCGTTTAATAAAATAATATAATTAGGATATGTACGAAAACTAGCTCTAGCCCACAACTTCGACAGCGAGGAAATGAAATAAACTAAGATAGTAGCCTATGGGCTATTCCAGCCTACTTAAACAATCTATAAAACTTAGTGAGATAGTAAGATTGACATTTTATGGAGTCCGGATTATGTAGGCGGCCATGCAGCGGTCTACCTAATGTTAAGTTATTACCATTACAAATATCCGGAATAATGTGCAGCTACAAGCGTCCGTTTTATCAACTTTTAAAACTTACTATTTACATAGACCTTGAAGAAAGTCGAAAACATCATAATAAAGTGTAAATAATATAGATTACGTGGATAAAAATCATTCGTTTGGTACATGTAAAATATATTTGCGTCAACACATCGAGTTCTTATCAGTATAGAATAATATAATCGCCGTTGACTTATGAATCAGATCTTTACCACTAAACAGGAAACATTACATATGGGGATTTCTTTGAACTGTTTTATTGCAGACAATCTTTAAGTAACCACACATTTATCTCACTAATCTTACTAATATTGTAAATGCGAAAGTTTAGATGGATGGATGTTTGTAGCCTAAACGGCTGAACGGATCTGGATGAAATTTGGTCATAGAGGATAGTCTGGAAGAATACATAGGCTTTAGTTTTTTTAGGTTACTCACTTTAGAGTCGCGGGCGAAAGCTACTTATCTAAATAAAAATAAACATTTACTTTCATTATTCTAAAATGTAGTTTCACAAACCACAAAAAGGTTCTTATTTACTTTTAATTGTAACTACGACTTGTGTATTTTTTATATAAAACGTATGCGATGAATTTGTTTATTTTGATTATGTAGAAAAATTGTCAAATATTAAAATTTCACAATACGTATCGACAATTTTTTAGACAAAGACTAAAATCATAAGATAAACCATAGCTAGAGTTTTTTTTCTTACTCCTATTTAAGACACAAGATATAGTCACCGCAGATTTCTCGGCTTAAGTAAACAGTCATATAGTGCATCACGTTATGACGTGCTCTAATTTATTGCAAAGGAAACGATGCAATCTGCAAGGCCACATACAAACAAATTGATCATATTCTTGACATGGTTTTACTAGATAATATTACCGGTTTCTTTTCAGAATTTTTATAAGCCATACCGTCTTCAAACCCGTCCACCATAGGAGGGTTTTAATTTCCTATTTCTATGTAATTCTTTTTGTACGACATTAAAATATATAAGCCCACGCACTTCTTGCCGCTACACTGATGCAATGAAATGAGGTAGCAATACATTAGAGGTGTCGCTTGCTTTAATACCGCGATCTAAACCGGTCAATCTAGTACCAGTGACGTCACATGTATGTAGGCGACGGTTTCCTAGCCTACAGTTGCAACTAGATGCAAATATTCTATAAAATGTTTTCGAACATACTGCGATATAACTGAGCACTTCTCATAACTTTGTTCAACCAAAAATATTAGTACAAACGGATCCTTAGATTCTCAAAGTAGATTTATAATTATTTATTGATTAATAATATAAATGCGAAAGTTTAGATGACTGATGGATCTTTCTTAGAGTTTGCCGCCAAACGGCTAAACGGATCTCAATGAAATTTGACATAGATATAGAACAATCTGAAAGAACACATAGGCTACATGCATTTGTTTTTTTAATTCCTGTCGAACGAAGTCACGGGCGAAAGCTAGTCATTCATATTTTTGGTTGCCAATAAGCGCTATTTGGTTTTCCAGTTTCAAATCATCAAAGAAATTGCGGGTGGAGGCGCGACGCACGAGGGAACCCGCTCTCCGATGACTCACGTACCGAGTTCGCCATTCGCAACGACTGCTCGTACTCTTCATTGCATGATTATAATCTTTATTAATTCCTTTCTGTTTTTTATTCTTCAAATAACATTTATATCAATATATATCAAATAACATTTATTTTATTACGAACAGCATCACTCAGCTTCGTTATTTGACCAGTATAGAAGTTTCAGTGTAGATTTTTCGTATGAAATTCACACTAAGGGAGACCTAGTAAGGGAGAAAAGACAAAAGATGCACGAATGCTTGTGACAACAAATTGCATGACACACAAAAGTTATCCGAACACAAAGGAGAAAGTTCATCGCTAACTGAGCGACGTTATCAAGGACGGACTTCGACTTGAACATGTTCTGACATGTTAGATGTCTTCACATTCATGATCCAGTACCGTCTTTATAATGAGATATTATTAAAATAGAACGCATAATAACTAACAACAGATGGTACTGAGCCATATACTGCTACTACAGGTGGCAGATCATGAAACGACAGATAAAAATAAATCAATTAAAAAAGTCTATTAAAGAAAAATATAAGTAAATATATTTTTATAACAAAAAAGGCCTTCATGTGTTAAAAGTTGAGTAAGGCAAAAAAATAGCACAAGATATTAATACTATTAAATGATTGTAAATTACGCGAGCAATGAACGCAAACGAGAGTTTGCGAGTGGGCGACGCACATTGGGCTGTATCCAGTTGCTCGATAGACAACTTCATCTGATGTTTGAAATGTCTCTTTTTTTTGCTTGAATGTGCTTTGTATTAGTAAATGTATACCTTATAACGTAAAATTTATCTTGTATCGATGTTTTTGGCGCAATTAGAATGTTTTCTCTGAAAATTTGTATGGAGTCGGAGTCAAAATTGGCGATAACTCAGCTATCGCACAATTGCGCCTTATTTCCTCTGAGATTATGTTTGTACAACTTATAAAGATTTTTTTGGTGTACTATTGAACACGGGCACGGGTGCGATTTTTGACTTATTCAAGGTCAAAGGTCATAAAAATCACTTTTTCGCGTATTTCAGCGGAATGGTTAGGTTTATCAAAAAGTTGACTAGGATGAAGTTGTAGATCATGAAATTGCCTATTAAATATCCATACATACTTTTTTCATAAGAGCCATAGTTTCCGAGATATAACGATTTGCACATCTAAATTGTTCAGATTAATATACCCGATACTTTAATAACTAATAATTCCTAACCACTGGAACCAGAGCCTTGAAATTTTGCGTAAAATTTTTATTATTGTATTAGATGAGCGCTAAGAAAGGATTTTACGAAAATCATCCCGTAAAGGTCCAACGTGGGGGTTGAAATTTGCATGGAAAGATTTTCTTCCTCAAGCAAAGTGACTTGTCAAGTCATAACGTATATATTTGCACGTATATATATAATAAATTAAAGATAAGACAGAAAAAGTAAAAAACGAATGATACCTTTGTATTCAATATGATATTGAACTTACTATTATAACTTAAAAAATTAACTTATTCACTGTCAGTATATTCATTTTCAGAATTAGTTTCTGGTTCACAAAGCGAAACATCGCAGAACTCGATTTCACGATCCGATTCTTTACGATCCAGCAGATCCAATCCTTCGGCAAAGTAGATCTTCCTCTTTTTAATTTCCATTGTGGGCCTTGTTTCCGAAAGAAGCCGTTATGAGCAATAACCTCAGCTCCATGTATTAATATTTTGTGAGTGGTGACAGTGAAAAAATCTTCTTGCCGTGTTCCCATCATTGGTGGTTCCGTGACCTTGTTTAATCATGTCTATGAAGAGACTAAGTTCCTTTTGGAATCTGTCTCTAATCATCTGCTACATCAGTTTTATGATTACGCGATCAGCATCTCTAGCAGCCCATTTTTTAAAGTCTAGTATGTACGAGATATGCAAGAGGCTCTCCATTATATTTATGCGTGCATGTAGTGTAGGAGTAGACTAAGAAATATACGTGCAAATATACATATACGTTATGACTTGTCAAGTCACTTTGCTTGAGGAAGAAAATCTTTCCATGCAAATTTCAACCCCCACGTTGGACCTTTACGGGATGGTTTCGTAAAATCCTTTCTTAGCGCTCATCTAATACCGTAATAGAAAATTTTACCAAATTTCAAGCCTCTGGTTCCAGTGGTTAGGAATTATTAGTTATTAAAGTATCGGGTATATTAATCTGAACAATTTGGATGTGCAAATCGTTATATCTCGGAAACTTTAGCTCTTATAAAAAGTATGTATGGATATTTAATAGGCAATATCATGATCTACAACTTCATCCTAGTCAACTTTTTGATAAACCTAACCATTCCGCTGAAATACGCGAAAAAGTGATTTTTATGACCTTTGACCTTGAATAAGTCAAAAATCGCACCCGTGCCCGTGTTCTGTAGTACACCAAAAAAATCTTTATAAGTTGTACAAACATAATCTCAGAGGAAATAAGGCGCAATTGTGCGATAGCTGAGTTATCGCCAATTTTGACTCCGACTCCATACAAATTTTCAGAGAAAACATTCTAATTGCGCCAAAAACATCGATACAAGATAAATTTTACGTTATAAGGTATACATTTACTAATACAAAGCACATTCAAGCAAAAAAAGAGACATTTCAAACATCAGATGAAGTTGTCTATGGAGCAACTGGATACAGCCCAATGTGCGACGCGACGTCTTTCTCCACAGCGGGACGACAACACGACGATAGCCGCCGAGAGCTTTGTTACACTTCCAGGCAACTGACATCACAAGTTATTCAACAACTTGCTGCATACATTATCTTCACTTTAAATATAGATACTAAAATATCAAAGAATAAGCTACGCCTTCCAAAGACAGATACCAATCGCTGCTAACTTTTTATTGGACTTTCGTAAGATCTTTCACTCTGGAGATGAAAATCTTACACTATCGGAATAACGTAAACAGTCATAAATATAAGCAACACCAGACGTTGCATCTTATCTAAACATTGGATAATTTTATCTGAATGCAGATAGGATAATAGAAGGTTGAAAGACAACCTTAGATAAAATTATTGTACCGAAAATGTGTATTATGTTTATAGACAGTATTTTTTAATAAAAACACCAATGTTTTTGCTGCAGCAAGAGATTTTTAACAGCCAGTTATCGTATGCATTTCATTACTTCTGCACATTGTAAAGTCGGCACATTCAAAAACGTCTAAAGAAAACAATGATCGTAACATCTTTTTTACTACACTACACTTATATTTGCATAAGTTTTTATCAGACTGATTTTTCACGTCTATACAACTATTTTTTTTATATATTAAGTGGAATTAGAATCCCCTTCTTTCGCGAAGGGGTATACTCAGAGAGACTTATTGATTTCATTAACTAGTTACCTAAACAAAAGACGAATTCTGTCTTCATCTTGAACACAGGTTGTGCAGCATTCTACTTTCGACATTGAAGTACTGAAGTGGACAACACTTGACCCAATACCGTCTTCACAAAGAACCGCACATTAGGAGCATGTCGTAAAATGACACTATTCATGCCAGGCAATAAGCAATATGTAGTGTTATCACATCTATGGTATCAATTAGTGTTTTTAAAAAGTAAATAAAGAAAAAGGAAAACTAGTCTCAAACTTTGAATAACACGAAAATTAAAGCCCTTAAGACAAAACTTAGATTGACTTTACAGCTTATAATGACCAATCGATTTTTTGGCGAGATTGTGGCAGTGAACGTGTTTCAAAATATTTTATTCACACTAGAAGTTTAATGGTAGGTGAGGTCGATCGCGTAGTTTTGCGTCAGCTGGTGGTGCAGGAAGACATCAATAAAGTCGCGCGCGTGCCAATAAATATACAAGGTTATGGGGCTGCCGCGTCACAAGGGATCGATGGCAATAGGAAATGTCGTACAAAACTTTGAACTACATTATCTATTTCGAAAATTAACGTACGATTGTCATCAGAAACTTTTGAATTTTAGATATGTGCGGACAATACTCGAATCTACGTTTAATAAGTCTTTAGACGAAGACAATCGAAACATAAGTCAAAACTGCGATAATGCATTTTCAAAATAATAATAGATGTGGGATATGTTGCGACACTATCGATAAGTGTTACAACAGACTTTTTGCCGCTTTTGGCAAATTTAAAAATGAACGTTGGTGGTTCTCAACGAGCATGGCCGTACATGGGTCGCGCAAGGCCGGGGCGCGTCCTCGTCGGACACAACCTGCCGTCGAACAAGTGCCGCGGCTTTTGACTGCTCGCAATACTAAATAACATCTTATTTGTATATTAAATACGTGATTAAATGGTCTCCACAATATGGTATTACTTTTGTACAAAGCTTAACCTTACCAAAGCTTCAATCTCTTTTGCATGTCTTTTATCCAGAGTACGGACTTTAAACAAAGAGAAAATAGTAATTTTCTTAACTTATACAGAAGCATTTTAAGAAACTGTGTTTGAGAATTTATTTTCCTCAAAAATGGTTGGATTATAGAGTACTGATTAAGATTCCCTATAGTCAGATTTTTGGACAAAAGAGTACCTTTTATCCAACAAATTATATATTGAATATAAATTCTATATGTCTTACATATAGAATACCCTTAAAGCTATAAAACTTATAGAAATATTAATTGTACATTAGATAATAATTGTGTACATACAAAAATAATTATGAAAGAATCAATGTACAAAGTATAGAAATAGATATTTTGTAGTACTAGAAGCACCAGGTTAGACAGAGGCTGGATTACCAGAGGTTCGCTGAATATGTAATTTTTTTAAGCGTTACTCCAGTACATATTTCAGAATAGTTTCTCCATTGAAAATCTTTAGCAGGCCTTATTTTAATAATATTAATGGCCCTTTTAATCCCTGGGCCATATTTGAGTAAGGTTGCAACATTGTTATTCTAATGTTATACAATACTTCATCTTATGTCGGGATGTACATGAGCACGACACACACTACATTGAGATTTATAATGCTCTAAATGAAGTAACAAAATATTTTTTTTACATCTATTGAAAAAATAGGCTGAATGTCACAATGTGTAGTATAGTTGTTCAGTTATATGTAGGGTCTAGCTATTATAAATTACATTTTTTTTTTCAATATAAGCCAGGAATTAATACCATAGAAATCCTATTGGCCTATATTCTATCTTTTTAGTTATAGCTATAAATCTGTTATAGCCATACAACAATTTTATATCATAAGATATTAATTATTTTAATAAAAAAAAATAATAAATTAATTTCAAGGAAATAAAATTTGTATCTTAAGTCAGGAAAAAATCAAAACTACGACTAAATTAGCTAGCCTAAATCAACAATAGTATCAATCAAGTGAAAAATATACCACTCTTATTAGAATTATTTGACAAAACTTTTCCAATTAGATAAAAGAAACTATTTGTAAGTTTTGCTTTTCTCTTATAATGTTAAATTGGCATTTGACTCTTTTTTTATTTTTACATGGGTTTATCCAGTGAATTTTTCAAAATTATAAGAACTAGTTTGATGTTTTCTTATCATATGTTGTGTTAACTCACATGGCTGCAGAACTAAGTTAACTATAAATTTTACAATAGATTCCTTATCTTGTATAAAATCCCCCGATATTGATAAATAATTGTTTATACATCAATTTGGTTATTTATCTTTAATAATACGTTCCCAGTTAGTTTATTCAGTTACCGACAACTGAAACACGATTGCGTTGATGTTACACAGAAATGCAAAAAATATAATTATGCAGAAATATTGTGCAAGTGCAAAGCGATTGCAATAAATTCAAAATGTGATTGAACTCACCATCTGTTCTTTTTATGTTGATGTTAATTCCGGACTGGATATTTACTGTACCGTCATCCATTTTCGCACCGTTTTATGCACCACATACACTATATAACATTATATTATAATAAATTGTAGTCAAAATATGGTTTAACACAATCGAAAATTGCACATGAGAACCGGTGAAAATTACAAATAAATTTCTACACCCAGATTGACAGTTATATCGAGCTAGCTACACACTTCACAGTGGAACGTTTGAAATTTATTTCACTACCAGACAATAGTCAAATCAATTACACTCAATTTTAATACGGATTTAAAGCAATTGATTTGAAAATTGTTCCAATTAAATCTCAACTTAAGCAATAAAAAAAACTACAAACGTTTAAAATATTTCGGTTAAAGTACGAAAATCCAAAATTATCAGTCTGAACACCAATGCGTCGAAAAACACTGTATTGCCATATTACCGTTACATCACTTTCCCCTTTATGATTACGAGGTCGTGGTTATACCTTTTTACCTCCTTTTTTCCTCATAGAGAAATCCTTAATTTGAAAATAGATACAATTGAACTCTTATTAACAATCTTTCCATTTTTGTTGTATTTCAAAAGATCTAGTAATCCATTGAAACGTAATTAGTTATTATAACCTCATGGAAATATTGTTAAAAACATTGAAATCCACCGATTTTGATTTTTGTGGGACAGTATAAAATATTGATATAAGTTTGTAGTGTTAAGCATTATTTAAGCACAATTGTAACAAATTATACGACGATAAAATACTTGATAAATACCCTGAATCCAGGGCTAAAATGCTCACCGACCGGTGTTACCAGGTGTTACCTAAGTGATTGTCTATGATCGGATCGCCAATCATAAATGACATAAAGCAATCAATCAAGTTTTAGCATTTAAGTTTTACAATTTCAATTTAAGGGTAAAATAAGAAGCAACTCTACTATGAATAGCGAAACAAAGCTATCGCATAAAGCAAAAAAACGTATCAAAGAAGTTAAGAGGAAAGCTAGACCCGGTAAGAGTGTACTTTCTAAAAACTCATATCTATGTGCTAGCTTTTAATTCTACTTTTACTCTACTATTTTACATTGAAACTTGTTATCTGTTTTATATTTACTTATTATTGATTATCTGGTAATTGATGATAGAGTTATAAGGTATTTAGAAATTTCTAGAAGGATACCGTCACGCGTTTTGAGCAGCGACCCACATGCTTATAACTCATTACACCCGTAGTATCACCGTAGTGTCCTAAATGTTTCGGAATATAATGAGTTGTCGAGCTTGGTAGCACATATAAATGCCTATGTAATTGATACTGTTACAGAATTAGTTGACAAACACCAATGGACAGCTTTAAAGTATGCAGGAAATTTTGAAGAGTTCCTAAAATGCAATGACAATGTTGACCGAATAAATATTAATGAAGTACCACAAGAATTATTTATAGAAAAATATGAAAAGATTTATAAGCCAGTAGTGATAACGCATGTACAAACAAATTGGAAGGCCAATCATAAATGGACTTTAGACAGACTAGCTAAGAAGTATCGTAACCAGAAGTTTAAATGTGGGGAGGACAATGAAGGCTATAGTGTTAAGATGAAAATGAAGTATTATGTTGAGTATATGAGGACATCAACTGATGATAGTCCACTTTATATTTTTGATAGTAGTTTTGGTGAGCATCCAAGAAGGAAAAAGCTTCTAGAAGATTATGAGATCCCTCAGTATTTTAGGGATGATCTGTTCAAGTATTGTGGAGAAGAGAGGAGGCCACCTTATCGCTGGTTCGTGATGGGGCCCCAGAGGTCTGGGACAGGAATACACATTGATCCGTTAGGCACCAGTGCTTGGAATGCTCTGGTATTTGGTCACAAAAGATGGTGCTTGTTCCCAACACAAACACCAAGGGAAATGATCAAGGTCACTGGGGCAATGGGGGGCAAGCAGAGAGATGAGGCAATCACTTGGTTTAAGTTGATTTATCCTAAAACTCAATTGGACACATGGCCTGCAGAGTATAAACCTGTATGTTAATCCTATACTATTTATTTTTACGCAACATTTTCAAACTTTTTAATATAAACTTTTAGATACCCATTTTCAAGATTTATGATTAAGATGTCTCATGTATAATCTTAAATTATTTTTCAGGTGGAAATACTCCAAAAGCCAGGTGAAACAGTATTTGTGCCAGGTGGATGGTGGCATGTTGTAATCAACTTGGATGACACTGTAGCTGTGACGCAAAACTTTTGCAGTCGTACCAACTTTCCCGTTGTATGGCACAAGACGGTCCGTGGACGCCCTAAATTGTCAAAGAAGTGGATCAAAACCCTTGAGAGTAAAGAGCCCGACCTTTACAAAGTTGCAAGCGGTATGGACTTGAACCAGAGCACCGGTGTGGCCTCTGACAGCTCGTCAAACAGCAGCTCCTCCAGCAGTGATAGTGACAGTAGTTCTTCTAATAGTTCCAGTGAGGAGGACAGTGGACAAGAAAGCATTACAGCTCACAAAAAGAAAAGAAAAAGGAAAGTTTGACTTGAAAAATAAACAAAAACCAATAAAGTAATTATTAATTGCACCAAATTTTTAAAAATAATGTAATGAATTATTGTCACATGTTAAATAAGCCTGCCCATTTTGTATTACTAGCGTAATTCTTTAGATTATACTAATTGTTGTTTTCTGAATAGTGAACAATATATTTTTTGTTAACATAAATAAATAAATAGTATTACAATAAATTGATTTTCTTTTCGTCTCTGAAATGATTAAGGAGAATTTAGTGCCAATTAAGCTAGATGAAGATTTTAAGAATTTGGTTTGGAATAATATAAAAATGTTTTAAAATGTATACGAGCAAATAACGTTTTGGTACTTATTTGTAATAATAATTTTAAATGATTTGATGTTTTTTGAGCGGGCAGAGCGTTTGAATTTATTTTTGTTACTTAATATTTTAGTGTGGCAATTCGGGATTATTGACAACTGTCAAAGCAGCGAGTAAAATTCTTGTAGTCTATGGTCGTCGGTAGCCATTTGTTATCTAAAAGTCTCTGAAACACATCAATTCAAAATGCTGAAATCAGCCTCTGGGTCTCTGATAAACGTCCTGAAAAGGTCCATAATCCCTGCTGTGAGGACCAGTGCTGCAATTCCAGTGAGGTGGTCTCACGATGGTCCTGTTGAATCCGATGAAGAATTTGATAACAGGTTAGCTCCCATAGTTTTGACGTTATGTAATTGAAAATCGTATCCTATTGGCACTATCATTTTATTTGTAATTTTCACAAGTTAAATAAAGTCGCGGGTTTCATTCGAACCGTTTAGTTTCTAATGTTTCAATTTTAATATAAACGTGAGACACGCTTTACGACGATCAATAATGTTTGCTCGTTATCTTTCACAAGCTATAATATCAAATGACTTCTCATGAATTTTGAAATAAAAGTCCACAATTCGCAAAATATTTGATTGAAAGTAATTGTGTAAAAATATATGAGTGCTACAGTCTAATATGCGAAATTGTGAGATTCCCTTTTACAACTAATATTTATCTGATATTCTATGTAAACTAAATAGTAATGTAGAATTTGTGTTTTATGTAGGCCCAAAGGTGGCTTATACGTCACAGTAGTTTTGTTAATCTACTTAAATTTCAGCTAAATTGAAAACAACAAAATTGTAATTATCTTTTTAATTCTTATGATAGTAGTTATTAAGCTAGGGAGTACTATCTTTCGACCACATCATCACTTAACTTCGAGTGGGATCACGGTAAAGCACAAGCTTAGCGAACATAAAAAACCCCAGTAAATGTACACAGTTCTCTAATATTTAATCATTCCTCAAAGAAAGAAATGTAGAATATTTGTAGTAGAACAACTGCAATGCAGTATTTTTTTCACTAGTGATGTAATGAAAAATGTTCATTTTATGAGTGAGGTCCTTTTCTTAATGATAAATCAAACATCACCATTATTAACTGAAATACCTAAGAAAAAATGGCGTTGGTAGTCTTTAGCCAATATGTTTTTTTTAATGTCAAATCTTTCCTTAGTTAATTTTAAATTTTTTCTTCCAGGTATGAAGCCTTTTTCAACAGGAAAGACATTGACGGCTGGGAAATCCGCCAGGGCATGAATGACTTGTGCGGTATGGATCTTATCCCCGACCCTAAGATCATCAGGTCCGCTCTCCATGCTTGCAGAAGAGTGAATGACTACGCTCTGGCCGTCAGGTTCATCGAAGCTTGCAAAAACAAATGTGGACCTAAAGTGAATGAAATCTATCCTTACATCATCCAAGAAATCAAACCAACGTTGACAGAGCTCGGAATTGAGACTCCAGAGGAACTGGGCTATGACAAGCCAGAGTTAGCATTGGAGAGTGTTTACGATGTATAAGGCTACTGGAGGTTATCATGTTAAGCTGTAGAAGAATGTGTATTATAGATTTGTCTTTAACTTTATTTTATTGAATTGTGCGAAACACATCTGCCTTAGCAAATGTTTTTTAGGTTCACCATTTAATAATCAACCAGCTTTTATCTAATGTATTAAAACATTAGGAGGAATATTCTTGTTTTATTTTATGAACAATCTTCAATAAATTTAGTAAAATGCCAGCTCTGTACTTCATTCCATGAAAAATATAAAATATAAAAAAACTGCAGAGTCTAGCTTCCCTACCTTCTATATCTATAGACAGACTACATTCTAAATTTCAAGTTTGTAGCACCATTGGAAGTGCCTTAAAATTACGATTAAACACGCATTTGTGTAAAAAAGTGAAGAATCAAACTAGCTATACTACTGGATACTTGGTACTTGTTAACTACTGGGTATAATTAAAAGATATGGCATACCTATGTTAAAAATTTCAAACTACTATCTTTATCCACGACGAAGTTATAAGGGTGTGAAAAGTGCCCTAAACTGCTTCGAGAAAATAGTGTTAGGCCGTGCTCGCCTCGGCGAGTACGCTACCACGCGCCCTGTTTTAGGTAACGTTTTCGTAACGTCGACGAAGTTTTTATCACATCTGTACGTAGAGTGACCGTAAAGTACACTCGAATCTCAAAAATATTGTCGACAACATTTCGATACCATCTCGCAACTGTTATGAAATATTCGTGAAATCCCCTCCCCCCTGATGTGTCATCTTTTTTGTTATGACAATATAGGTCCCGACAAAACACAGACAAGTTTTATCATCATCAACTTTCCTAAGCAGGGTCAGCACAGTATGTGCTGCTCTTCCATACATTTATATCAGCCGTCATATCTGAATCCACTCCCTTCTTAAGCATATCCTTTCACACAATCCATCCACGCTTTCTTCGGTTTTCCTCTACTTTTGTAGCCATCTACATTCAATCTTAACATTTTCTGATTTATGTCCTCAAATATTCTCTTTCATCAGGTCTTCAAAACATCCCATAACTTTTTAACATAACCATACATCGTCTAGACAAAACAAGGTTCTACCATTGGCCTTATTACATAAAGGGGTAATAAAACAATCTGATTTAAAAGAGTGCTTTGAATAAATAAACCGTGTATGTAAATACTTTAATGATTGCAATATTCACACAGTCATACCATCTATATACAAATCATTGTACTTAATAACAAAATTGTGCTTTATTCCATATATTCTTAAGGTACAGAACACAATGAACTCTTTGGTGGTAATAAATCGAACATAGAATATGAACTGAAAACAACATTAAAAAAATAAAACAATACTAGAAATACTTTAGCAAACATCAAATACTCAGGAGCACACATCACAAGTTTGTACTCTTCTATGACTACTTTAATATTAGCCATGTATATATTTAAATAATTTACTTAGCGCGAATCTTTGGAAACTACCGGATTTTACCAATATTTGGCGAGGTTTAAAGAGCTACAAGCATTTATACAGCTACATATTTAAAATGTTACAGCAAAAATTTTAAGACCATATCGTTTATTTTGCAAAATGATTTATTTAAAATCATGTAAAGTTATTTTATATAATCAACAGACAGTTTTAATAATCACATACTTATGAGTAATTTCAATGGTTTTTTTAAGTTAAACATTGTCTAGATATTTTAAAATAATTTCTCTATTACTTTGAATAAACATTCTTACAAATTTACATAGGGATATAACTGCCACACGTAAATTGCTTACTTAAGCAGCCCTTAGTGTATTTCCATACTAAATCTACAAAGGGACTCCCTTAGAGCTTATTAAATGTTTGACGGCCTAATTCTAAACCGAATCATAAACATTTAGCTTCGTAAGGGTCGCTTACAATCTGACAGACGTCAAAATGTTTAATGGAATTTGTAGTTCAAGCATGGCCTTACATGGCTGTTACATATTTAAATGTTGTTCCAGTGTTTGGCCGTTAGTGTGTCAATGAATTTTTACTATAAAAAAACATTATTTTCTCTCTCCTTTCCGTACATAAAAAGAGGGAATACAATGTTTCGTACAAATGTTTCTCATGTCAATATATTGTTACATAAAAACAACTAAATTATCTAATCTGCATTTTACACATTACAAATTGATTTAAACATAAATGTACGTTTAATGCGAAAAGTTGTGTTTACTAATGCTTTCCAACGTTTCGTCATCAACGATAGTGAGCGATAACCCTGCGCATATTTTTGCTACTATTAAATAATTTACATTAACATCCAGTTTACATTATACCAGTCCAGCGATCAAACCATCGCTGGATAAAAACTGGAATGTAAACAGACACGATACATCCTAATGTGAATTTCAAATTTCCAGTTGTAACCCAGGGCTGGACTGGTATAATGTAAACTGTGTTAAACTTTATAAATACAATTATTTATCTAATCGTGAACACTATTTATACAAAAGTTATACATTAAAATTTATTAGTAAATCTATAAATCGTACATCACCTTTAATTATTATTTATTATAATATTTACACAAATTTGTAGACTAGATAAGATTCGCTGTGACTGGAACTGGGACTAGAATATTGTACAAATGGCGCGAATAAATTAAAACAACAACAACTGTCTCAACAACCACACTTACACTAGAATAATTTAAAGGAATGTAAATAATAAATTAATTTTATAAATAACTGCCACGTTACAAAATAAACGGAAGCCGTGTGTATAAATTAAATAAATATTGATTCTAAATTAAAATATTGCACAAATGTAGGGCCTTATTGCTATTAGTGCATTTATTGCTGTGTAGAGTTCAACAATATTTTAGTAATACATTTAGTTAAATTGGATTATTCAAACAAATCATTTAAATATTATAGAATACAAATGATATGTCCAGATACTAGACAAATTCACCGAGCTCTACACATCAAAATATCTAAAAGGGCCTGATTTGCTAATCAAATAAATTATTTAACACTATAATTAAAAATAAATATGGCGGTTACTTAAAGCAAAATTAGTAACACATTTGCAAGCTTTTAAAATAAAATCGGTGTTTAAAAATAAGACAGATCTGAGTCTCTGACGTTACACTCATTACTTGAACACCCGCGTTCCATTACACTCAAAAATTTCACTAAATAAGGTAACTTCATTGCAACTTGAGTTGTCTTGTCTTGTATTCACTAGACATGGAACATTCTAGATCACGTGCCATGTGGCGGTGGGCGCGGTGGGCGCGGGGGGTGCGCGCAGCGACGGGCGCGGCGGGTGCGGCGGGCGCGCCTGTCGCGGCGCGCGGGGGGCTAGGCGCGCTCCTCCAGCAGGCTGGGCGACGCCATCGCCGGCAGCTAGGAGTCCGCCGCCACCGCCTCCCGCTCTGACTTCACTTGTTGCTGAAACATTATTACGTCATTAGCAAATAGATCAGCTACCTTCCAGTGAAAGTCCTGTCAAAATCAGTTCAACCGTTCCAAAGATTAAGTCATCATCATCTTTCCTTCCTTATCATAATACCGTAAGGTCGGTACACCAGGTTTTTGTCTTCCAGGTTAATCTATCTTCCTTCATTTGTCGTCACTTCTTCATCATGTCACCTTTCACGCAATCCATCCATCTCTTTCTAGGTCTACCCTAACAGTATACCTCCACACTCATATCTTTTTTCTTACATGTGATTGATCCATCCTCAAACCATGAGCATTTTACTCATTAATTTCTCTATCACTGGGGCTAAATATACAAAGTTTGAGTTAGGTGGTAAACAGACGGGGTGGAGTTACCATTGCCTTGGTGAGGGCGGTGGCGTCCTTGAGGCTGAGCACCTGCAGCAGCTGCGTGTCTCCGCCTCCTTGCAGCACCACCTGCGCCACGCCGCCGCCCAGCGACAGCGCCTCCAGCCCCTCGCCGCCCGGCTCCACCTGCGTCACAACACGGCACGTCACCACACAGACTACAACTCAGCTAAGGTCGGTTTCCATTGACGAAATTTGTATTACATATTGTTACCTGAAAAGTATCAAAGCAAATTTGCTTCAGTACTTTTTATATTCCTTACAAGAAGGAGGTTTTTAAACTAGGCATACCAAATTGTAGTTTATTAAGCTAAAATGTTATTATTATTATTCTGTATTTGTTAGTGGTATTGCAATAAAATCGTATTAAACATTACTCAACCCTTTAGTGAGCATTTAAAACTGAAATATGAATACATGTATTTTTGTTAATAAACTGAATAAATAACATAAACATAAACAAAACATACACACCTGAACAAACAGCAACACAAATATAACAAAATAAAATAAAACAAAACATTCACATAAATATTTTTGTTATTAAAGGTTCTACATTGACATGCTCTTACAGTTTGAACAAATTTATTAATTCAAGCAAAATAAAATTAAAAACAAGCATCCACGATTACACTATAAACACATTGTGAAATACAAACATAGCTTTTCAAGCTAATTTACGTTAATTAACATAAAATCACAGCTTTTCTTTGGACATTACTGCACATATAAATTATATCTAGCCGGGCTTCAGTCAGTTCATAATTCTGTTTCTAGAATATTAAGGTCCTGTCTCACCACTGGCTGATAGAGGCTCAGATTAAAAATGACGTCACTGTCAGAAAAGGAGCAAAAACCGATTTTTTCATAACATATTTTACACATTGGATTTTTATTAGACAATTTACAATTTGGTGGAACAGGCCCTCATAACTAATATTTATAGCCTGACCAGGAATATAAAACCTCTGTTATTTTTGTTAAAAACCTGTATTATTTTGGCGGGCTTTAAATACTAATAATGTTTATTGAAAGATTTTTTAAACCACTTTAAAAGAATTCGAAATTATTGTACATTTTCCAAACCTTTCAGATTGGAGTTCGAACATTTCTAACATCTCAAATGTTTAATAATTAGTAAATACAGAATTATAATTCAAACTGAATAGACCTCTCAGCAACCGGGCATTTTAAGCCAAAATCATAAAAAAATACTATATTCTTGTGTATCAAAACAAAAACAAGCAACACACATATAAGTTACACATAATTTAATAAAGCAATTTGTCACAATACATCACAAATAATTGTGTTTTTATCTTGGAAATATACAATTCTTGATACAAATCTTAATATAAAGTTGATGTAAGAATTGCAACTGATGATTTTCTTATTGGAGGAAGGAAGGGAAAAGATTAAAATTTCCCCACACATCAATCTCCCCACTTCAGAAACATGACAAATTGCTTCAGAGACATAATTTATTTAACAAATAAATTAAAATAGCATTTAGAAACATAAAGCTTAGACACAATTACATGCAAACACAAACTGTAAATAACTAGCGATCACTACTTATTTTTTTTAAAACCACAAAATTGTAAAAAAATATATATTTTGGATAATTATGAAAACAAAGTTTTAGTTGTTATTTGAAATGCACAAAAATATCACAACTACATGGCGGAATAAAAAATGGCACTGATAATGTATGAAATTGTGTAAAACTGTTTATTTAATGTGTACAGTCAACTGCACAAAATGTATCTACCATGCAACAGGAACTTGTCTACACTTTCGGTTTCAAAAAATATATCTGTGCGTGTCTGTCTGTATGCTTCCGAACATGAATATGTGTGGACATATTCGATAGATATTAAAAACAAATACGCTCCAATCCAGAAAATTTAATTTTTAAATCTAAGCACATATAGTAATTTTAATAAATATAGTCTAAACTACTAATGTACAGAGGAAACTCCTAATTTTTTAATTCTACGTTCGAATAAATTATAATTAGGTACGGTTAATTTAAAAATGTAAAATGTTGGCTGAATCGTATTTGCTTTTATACCCCTACTTTCGCAGCTGACTGTACATAACGCTATTTATTGCCAGTAAATAACTAAGGTAATATTAGGTTTATGTCTTAGCACTGTTCCTTATATTACATAGCACCCCATCTATTCTTGTTTTTTTGAGCAAAAATAATCATACTCTTCATTGGTTTATTAAATTTAAGAAGTACGTAAATATTAGTTTTTTTTAAATACATGTAATAAATCTGTCTATAAATTAACAAGGCAATATTTCTAAAGCTCAAAGAAATCATTTAATTCATCTTAAATATGTGCAGTAAATACTTTTCTTTGGTATATATGTATGGTATACTATACATATTTTATAATACTAATATAATACGTCTCTGTTCTAAGACATTTACTGTTTATCCCAGTCCAGTCATACGCGCTAGATTATAACTGGAATGTAATGTAAATTGAGCAATAACTTGCAATTTATTTTTTAAGTAATACTGAGTAGCCAAAATAATCGATGCCAGTGTTACTGTCCTACTGTACTGGAATGATGTGTGTATGTCTACGCGGCGGCGTGGTGCGTGCGTGCGCGTGCGCAGTGCAGTGGGCGTGGCAGAGGGCGGGGCGGGGGGCGGGGCAGGGGGCGGACCTGCACGAGCGGCGCGACGCAGACGCCGTCCTGCTGCTGCATGGAGGCCACCATCGACTGGTACACGGAGGCCGACACCGGCACCGTGATCACACCCGACACCGACACAGGGTATCCTGATTAAAAAAAATAAATATATTGAAATATTTAACCTGTGAAACTTAAAGATAGCTTGTCACTTTAATAGCTTGCAAGATTTCAATCACATACATACATTGTAAGGTGACTAAAAGCTTGTAGTTATCGATAAATACTACTGTAAATTGCAGATCAATTCAATATAGTTTTAAGATTTCAAACTGCACCTTATACAAAAATGTTTGTTACCACTGTCTTTTCCCCAGGGGTACGAAGGTACACGAAGCTTTACGAACTTTTCCCGAGATATATCCGAACTTATTCGTGATCCGCGCGCCGACTTCACTAGGCCTAAGGGGGCTGGCAACATCCATGACACCCTCTATGAACTGTTTTGGACCCTATGGGTGTATGTTGTGTACCGTGTCCATCCTCTCCGGTGAGTATGAGCTGTCCGTCGTGGTTGAGCGTGGCCTCCGCCACCGCGTTCAGGTCCACCGCCACCGCGCCCTCGCCCTCCAGCGCCTGCACCACGCCGCTGCCGTCCGCGCTGATCTGCAACACACACACACACCTTGCACATTATTCTACTATAGGGAATCATACAGTTATAAGAAAAATAAAGACAATACTTCTATACTATGTAGTAAAGTACACTTTTTTCAGGAAAATTCAAAATACTGCTGAAACCTGTCTTCGAAGCTATATAAGATCTTTCCACTACTATACAATTGTATTTTGATGAAATCTCGGTGTTTCGATGGCATTCAATTTCTGTCAAAATTAAAATACAAGAATCATATGGGAGTTGGCAACTAACGGTGACATCTTGAAAATCTTCATGTTTTGACCAATGAGGGAGCGGCAACTGCACAGGTGAATGTCGACATTTATACAATATCGAAATTCCAGAAAAAATATAAAAAGTGCTGATATAACATGTAGTTTTATTTGCTGATATTAGGGCCATAAACATCATGGTAACCATAAGCATTTGGTTACGTTTCCAACAAGAGAGAATTTCGAAGAAAATTACTGGTAATCTAAAAAATTGCAGATGCCCCTTTACCAATATCAAATACTGCCATAAGATCATTGTAGGTCTACAACTATATATGCAATACATCAGTTCAGTATTATTGTATGGATATGTAAAGATGTATATGATACAGTACGATGTGTCTGACCACTTGTGCGGTGGTGCCGTCGGGCAGCGTGATGATGGGGCTGTTGGGGTCCACCTGGATGAGCGACACCGTGCCGTCCGGGTTCGTGATCGTCTGCAGCATCGCCGGCGCGTACTGCGACATCTGCACACCATACATTATACATACTTTTAGATAACTTTGTGATAATTAAGATATTTATGAAATGTGTAAAATGTGTATAGCGCAGACATTTAAGAAATATATAGACTAGACATTGTGAACAACATTTTTTCACCGGTAACTACTTTGAAAGGTACTATGTTAGTTGTCAAGTCTAGTACGAAATTATAATAGCTCCATCTTCTTTTAAACAAACTAAATAATTTAATATGATATAGTTACACCTGGAAATTGATTAAATACAATTAATTATATTGACATGTGCTTTTGATCATGTGAAAAATGTCGCAAATGAAGTGTCAACTATGTATTTTCTAAATGTTTTTCGAATCTCTTTGATATAGCGCGTACATCGACATCGGCCAGCGTCATCTGGTCGATGCAGACTTGCGAGGCGGAGAGCACGGCCCCGCCCTGCGCCGAGCGGCTGCCCGACCCCGAGGACCCTCCGCCCGGCAGAAGCACCTGCCCGACCACACCACGCCCCACGCACGAAAGTGTATCACATTTGTGTAACGTGTACAATATTGTGTGGCATTTACGATGTGTATAATATTTACAGTATGTGTAATATTTACGATGTGTGTAATATTTATGGTGTGTGTAACATTTATAAAATGTGTAACGTTACCAAATCCATACGCGGCATTTCCAATGTTAGCGGGGGTAGAAATTAATCACAGTTTATTCAATTTTTAATGCAAATGGCACATAAAATGATGTAAATATTGTATTAGATGGTAAATGTATTGTATAGTGCTGTGTACTAACGGGCTGCGTAGGCGGCTTGTCGTCGTCCTCGGTGAAGGCGGGCAGCAGGTCCTCGCGGCCGTGGTACTTGTAGCAGTTGATCACGATCTGCCGCAGCGCGTGCGTCCACGACATCTGCACACGCACACCACATATCACACTGACTGTACTTATTATACAAGTTTTATGTTATTTTTAACCAATTTTCAAAAAAATTATTTTAATCATACTAATATTATAAATGCAGATGTTTAGATGGATGGATGGATGTTTGTTAGAGTTTGTAGCCGAAACGGCTGAACGGAATTCGATGAAATTTGTTATAGATGTAGAGGATAATCTGGAAGAAAACGTAGGCTACACACTTTTGTGTTTTTTAATTCCACGCGGATGGAGCCGCGGGCGAAAGCTAGTTATATAATCAAATCGAACCTCAAAAATCGGCTCTTTTTGCTGCTTGAAGAAGTCAATACGTACCTTTTCAAGGTCCGAATTGATTTATAATTTGTTGTGGATTAGGAATGTGTTGGTGTGTGTACCTTCTGTTTCTCATCCTCTGTGCGCGCGTCCATCCGCACGTTGGCCCAGGGCAGGTCCTTGGGCCACCAGGGCGGCCGCGTCGACTCGCGCCCCCAGCCCGGCTTGCCGCGCACTAAGAATGCACACAAAACATGTTTCACATTAAATTTTATACATATATAAGATATCGATTAACTCGTTTTTAAAAGTCTACGATATTTGTTAGCACATATTAGTCTTTTCTTGAATGTGTTAACAAAATTTGTAGATACAACAATTTGTCAATGTGTATGTATGTGTGTGTGTGTGATAGAGATCACTCACCCATAGAGTACTTAAGCATGAGTGGTATGAAGGCGCGCAGCTGCGCCTGCGTCATCTTCTCGACTGGCGTGGGGATGCCGTCGATGATGAGCGGCGGCAGCTCGAACAGCGAGGGGTCCTCCAGCGGCGGCGGCGGCGCCTGCGGGCACCCGCCCAGTCCGAACTGTGCCTCGTTATCCCACTCGCATCACAACCGGCAGACATGCCCGCCTCGCCTCGCTCTGCCCTCCCGTACCCACTGCCCTCCCCCATTGCACTCTAACCTATCCCTTGTAGCGATTGCATGTCGTGCCAATTATGACTTACGATTTGAGCTCTCATGCATTAGAGATTATAGATCTCTGAGGCGTCGTTCAAACTTTTAATAACATTTACTACAAAAACAAACATAAAACCTATTGGGATCGGGGGGAGGGATATAACTACAAAATTAAACAAAACAAATGTGGTGTGAGATGATAGCGTGTGATGGTTACCTGCTGCGCGAGGGCATTCTCCAGCTCCTCCATGATCATGCAGCGCAGGTTGCGCACCACGTCCTCCAGCGGCTTGGCGCCGAACACGCGGTACGAGGTGTTGGGCTTGCCCGGCGTCGCCACCAGCACCACCGCCTGCTGGCCCACGCGCGTCGCGAACTCCTCGATCGTTTGCTGCAACCACACTCATCTCACCTCATACCATGACCTTACCCAGCTCCATGTTCAAGGGGTTAATAATAAAACTACTCTTTTTATTCCAACGATAATGCTTTATCGAAAAACTAACAAGTCATTGCTGAGTTATCTACATATGTCTCTATGGATTGTAAAAATCTTAGTATTAGGCCCAAATCTTGTGGAAATCAGGCATAAATAACAGTCTGGAAAACACAGACTACTAAGTATTTCTTTTAATTCTACGACAACGAAGTCAAGGGCCACAGCTAGTACATAAAGAAAACTTTCATTAATAAAGTCAAAAGGTGCTGAAATAAATCAATGTAACTCACTCTTAGTTTCCTCAGCAGTCTGTTCTGGTGCCTCTTCCTGACGGAGGGGTTTGTCTCGAAGGAGTGCGGCCGCTTGCGCTTCTTTGAGGAGGCGATGGCTGCAGCCGCGGCCATGCCTATAGGTCCTAGCACAGTACAAAATATTTTATTACTGCCAATTTAAACACACACTTGTACAGTGTGTAGGGTTTCTGAAACTATGACAAAGTATTATTCTTACATCACAATAAATTAATGAAAATGTGGTTTGGATGGATGGATGTTTTTTACTATGTAACCTCAAAACTAAATTAAATTTGGCACAGATGTAAAACCTACTTTGGAAGAACACAAAGCCTTTAAGTATTTTTTTTAATGTGTGCAAACCAAGTTGCGGGCAAAAGCTAATTTTAATTAACTTCGATCCATTTTCATCACTTCATCAATCACCATGGGTGTGCCCTCTGTTTACCCCCTGTGTGTGAACTGTTTGGTCTCGTGCTCACCGGCGGCTGCTAGTTGCTTGGTGACCTCGTCGCTCATGGCGTTCTTCATATCACCGCCATCGTCGTAATGGCTGCCAGCTGGCGAGGACACGCACTCCTCCTCGTCCTCCGAGGGCCCGCTGCCCGCGCACCCTGACCCCGAGCCCTCGCAACCCTCGCCCTCCGCTGTTACCACATCCTGTGCAACAAACTTGCAATAATGCAACTGCCTTCCTCTCAAAGACTACTCCCTAGGATGCCAGGGGAAATAGGGAATGGCAGCCCCCTAAGAGAATCGATAGATATAGATATAATTACTACTTTGTTTACAAGCATTTTAATGGTAGCTGCTTCCCCCAGACTAAGCATAGATTATTGACAGACAATGGCTGTGAGTACTATACAAGAAGTACTTATATCTCATTTCTTCACCTACATAAATATTGTTTGTGCAAATATTTGCAATTATAGTGTGTCTAAATAAGATAGATTAGTTTGATAAATGATGTATATGAAGTATCGAATTCAATTTATATGAAGGCAAATGCCGTACTTAATAGACAGGTATCGTAGTGACGAAACAAACATGCATAGCGAACAATTATGAACTATCGATATTCGGTTTAAATAAAATTGTTCAAACTTAAATAAAATTATTATTGTCTTCTTAACTAATTTAAAGGACAAATCTAGTATTAATTATGGTGTAGAGAATTTTGCGATGACAATAATAATAGCGAAATCCAATTCGATTGCGTACGGTTGTAGGAGTAATAAATATTTATCTATTTATTATCTCTTATTATTTGTAATGGTTCTGCAGGTCATTATTAATTTGAGAAAACATTGTCCTTTTTTAAAATTCATAAGTTACAACTATGTATCTATCGATTCCAACTTCCATAAGAATAAAAATCAAAAATCGAAAAGATTCATGCTTGATTTTACACAACCCATCCCTACTAAATTGTCACATAAATTATCTATATCATAGTATCTCCTAAACAGCTGAACAGATCTTGCTTAAATTTAGTATATATGTAGAACCTATTTAAGAACACATAGGCTACTTTATTTATTTTTAAACTTCACATGAATGTAGTCATAAGCAACAGTTAGTACACTATATCTATTAAATCTATGTATTAAGTTGGTACCTCATCTGCCATGTCCATGGCCTCGGAGGTCTCGGCGTTGTTCATAGTGCCGTAGTCACAATCTCCCTCTCCTTGTTGGTTCTTGTCCTCCTCTACCATTGGGTTATACAATGAGCTTTATCTTCACTGACAACTTAAGAGGTACCCCTAATTGGTTCACATTAAAATCTGTAAATAAAAGTGTCACTTATTTAATATTGACAATATAATTATGACATTGATAATAAACAATACTGAAACAGTACATGAAAAGCAATATTCCTTAAGACTGACACAATCTTATTGGAACTAATTTTAAAGTATTAACTCACTTGGCTATACTATAAAACTTACCTTACAAGCAATGGTTTAATAAACAATTAACCCTCCATTGTAAATTATGACTCACATAAAGCTAATTTAGTTTTATATATTCATATGAGTATGAGGAAATATTATTTTTCATTTTGTTATGCAAGTGTTTTAATATATAGCTTTAAAAATGTTGCAAATTGTCAAACTAAAGTCCAAATGTGACTGTTATATATTGTAGTTGTAGATATGTGAATTTATTATTGATATCTATCTCCAATAGAACCTATCAACTATTTCAAAAAACAGAACTGTGTTCAATAATCAATAAGTTTAAGTTTAAAAAAAATTTAAATGCTTGTTATTTTAATTTGAGTTAAAATTAAGCTATCATTGAAAAATTATTATTAGACTACTGTGAACCTAATTTATTGACCTCTGACCTTTTCATTTACAACTCAGACTACAAAATATATGTGTCAAGTAACAAGGTTTTTATGGATAATATATTTAATATTCATGTTTATAAAGTTCACTGAACTATTCAAAGTAGATAAAATCAAGTTTGTTGCATAAAAAGTTATTGATTTCAACATGGTTACTGTACTGTACAATTCTGTGCTAGCCAGCTAGTCATTCGAAAAATCAATACTTGTTCTAAGTGAAAATTACGATATCGTATATTATAGAAACAGGCAGAGGAATATTGTTTTTAGCATCTTCCTAAAGATCTGGGTCGTTATGATCACTTCTTAGATCATAATAATTTGAAAACCATAAAATCGAGTTGCAATTTAAGGCAAATAGTTTAATGTTTTTGTTTAGATGCAACTTGAAGCGGTTTAGCGCAGCGTTACAAAACTGAAGACGAATGACATGAAGTCTTTTGCGGCGGCGTAAAGGATAAGCCCAAATGAATGGCCATCATGAAGGGGTCGCACGTTCGAGCAGGCCCAGACAGCATGGAAAGACTACGACTGCGTACGCACCTGCGTGATTTGAAAGACATTTTGCAATCCTATTAAAATCTCCGCAAATTTGTTGTGATGTAACCGAGACGAAACTACACTTTTTAGGACTTTATCACTTAGCCCGACACTGTATTCACAAATTGCACCAAGCACACGGGGTACCACGAAAAACGCGAATCCTCCATTGATATCGATCGGTAAGCGCGATATGCGAACATTGTACACTCCATATCTACGAAGCGCCATTTTGTACGAGTCTGCGCGGTGTGATTTTCTTTCATTGGAAAGGGAAATCGCCCCTCGGGCTGCGGGGGGATTGCTCTTGTATTTTGTAAGTACTGACTTAAAAATACGAATTTACGGATAAAACTTACCTAAATTCGCAGCCGAATTTTATAAAGACAAATGGAAATTAGAATTCTTCGTAGAAGCTGAGTGTTCGGGAAAAATTCCGAGTTTATTTTCGAAAACATTGATCTTGTCACAAGTGGCGCTAACTGCACGGTTTTTCAGAAACTAATTTTGACAAGTAATTTTGTAAACATTTCAGCAGTGAAAATTCGCAATTTCATGAATTAATCTTCTTGTGAAAGAATTGTGGTCAATTTGAGTATTTTGGATTACAACACCTTGTAAGGTAAGTTATAATATTATAGCTTTCTGTATAAAACTGCTAATATTCATTACAACTTGTAAATTAAATACCCTGATAATTTCGAAGTTGAACAACAAACTTTAATGTAGTGTTTTTTAAGGTTATTTATGAAGAAATAATACGGTAATACTTTACAATAGTGAAAAGTTTTATGATTTAATTGCGTGCTAAATAAGTTTTTTTTTATGAGGTTTTAGTTATTTATTATAGTGTGTCTAAATAATTTACATTAGTTTGACAATTCACTTTAAATTTAGTAGGGATGCGTTGTGTAAAATCAGTCATGAATCTTATCGATTTTCGATTTTTTTTCTCATAGAAGTTGGAATCGATAGATTTATAGTTATAACTTGTGAATTTAAAAAAAAACACTGTCTTCTCAAATTAATAATGACCATAACAAATAATGAGAGTAAATAAATGTTTATTACTACTACAGCCGTACGTAATCGAATTGGATTTCGCTATTATTTCTGTCATCGCTAAATTCTCTACACTATAATCAATACTAGAATTGTCCTATAAATTAGTTAATAAGAAAATAATCATTTTAGTCGAGTTCGATAATTATTTAAACTGAATATCGATAGTTCAAAATTGTTCGCTATGCGTGTTTGTTTTGTCACTACGATACCTGTATATTAAGTATGGCATTTGCCTTCATACAAATTGAATTCGATACTTCATATGCGTCATTTATCAAACTAATCTAAATTATTTAGACAAACTATAACAATGGGAAAACAAATGAGATAAGGAACTTACCTCTATTCGATCCAAATAATTTAGTATTTTTTTTGTTAATATCATACATACTTATTGCTTGTGTTGATCCAATATTGTATGTTTTTTTTAATGTAAAAGTAACCAAACAGATTCTCATTTTCAAAGATACAGAAAATGGATGAAATGTATGTTTGTATTTAGTTTTTTTATCCAACAAGATTTGTTAACTTGTATAAATACTAATCAATAGTAGCCTGTGGATATAGCTTTCAATAAAAGTAAATCCGGCTACATACTGTCAGTTTTAACCATACAGTACAACTGTTCACTTAAAACAGGTGCAAATGTGTGTATCTCGCTTTAGAGCAAAGTTCTGGAGATAATTATTTGTAGAAAATCAACATTTTGTGTGGTTTACTTTAATAATTTGACTTGTAAATAAATAAAAAATTATAGTAATCAAATATTATTTATTGATTTATATTGCATTTTTTTATTCTTAATTTAACCTTAATCTTATGTCCTAAAATGACTATATTAATATTACATAAAGTATTATAAGTTTGTGATAAACTTTATCAAATCACATGAAAATTAAGTATCCATAATGTACTTATTGAAATATTTTTTATTTTATTAAGATATCTCTTTTGTGTAATGTACAAATTGTTTGTGTTCTCGGAGAGTTATCGTGGCCTCTTAAATTCTCCGGATTCTTCTGAAGAACCTGTAAATACAAAAGCATACAGTACAAATTTTAATAACTTAAATTACAAATAGAGCTTCCTTGCTATATGTAGCGACTAGTTTGTTTGATTGTTAAGTAATTTTGAGAAAAAAGAAGTATGCAGTTGTTTTTTTATACATGTCATTCACAGATATTGAAGATGTATTTAGGCTATTACATATTGTTATATTATGAGAATGTGCCTTACATTCAGTGGATACAAATTAACAGTTGTGTATATATAACATGAAGAGAAACAGAGAGAAGAGTTACATGTATTTGGGCATTCGATAGGAGGTAGGTGTAGTAGATGTCAGGTACCGTGCGTGCGATGACAGAAGCGTCCCCGCCAGCCGGGCTCGCAGACGCAGACGCCGCCGCGGCAGAGGCCGTGCCGGCAGGGCCGCGCGCACGCCCCCGCGCGCCGCCCCACCTCGCAGTGGTCGCCGCCCAGCCCCGGCGGGCAGCGGCACTTGTTCACCCCCTTGCAGCGCCCCCCGCCCAGGCACGGGATCACGCACTTCGCTATACAAACATAATGAAACTTAAAATACGACTTTTACCATGTTGTTAAACAAAATAAGTATCATGTTATACATACAAAATTCGCAACGTAACCCGTAGTAACCTTTGGGGCACTCGCAAGTGTCTTTCTGTATACATTTGCCGCCGTTGAGACACTTCTGAGAGCATATTCCTGCAAAAAAGTAAAAAATTATCAAATTTTTTAGGTTGTAAAAGTGCTTATCCTCTTGTCATCTAATTAGTTATATCCTGAATGTTTGTAAATTCCAGGTGTGACAATGTTGCGACCAAGGCCAATACTGCAGCAGATGCGCCGAGCGCACTCCGCCACGTGGAAGAAAAACCCTGAGGTAATTTGACCTTAAGCGAAAATAACTTTATGGCATAATCAATTTCGTATATTATCCAGTTAGTTGTAAATTCAAGAAATGCTAGTCCACTATAGAATGAACAGCTCTCAAATTCCTTCACAATATCAGCTGGACAAGATAATCCGCGTGGACCACGCGGGCGAGCTGGGCGCGGACCGCATCTACGCGGGCCAAATGGCAGTGCTGGGCCGCACAGCTGAAGGCCCGCTCATACAGCACATGTGGGAGCAGGAGAAGAAGCACCGGGAGAAGTTCGAAGAGCTCATTTGCAAGTACCGCGTGCGGCCCACCGTCATGACGCCCCTGTGGAACGTCGCCGGATTCGCTCTGGGAGCCGGTAAGTCACCTCCAGGTTATCGCTTTTACTCACGATTTTCCAGTTAAAGGAAAACCTCGCACTTCGCAATGAATCGATTAGTGATTATGAAATGTGATGAATGAATTGACCATGAAAGATGTCCTAATTTATCGCTTTAAAAACGGAAAACCGTTAGCAAAACTTACGTTACTGAACTTAAGCACTATCTCCGCCAAAAACCCGGTATCTCTACAGACGAATATTCAGACAAATTTAAAAATAAGTATTGTAAAACATCGCTTTCCGCGTTCTAGGAACGGCACTGCTAGGCAAAGAAGCAGCGATGGCGTGCACTGTGGCTGTAGAGACGGTCATAGTCGACCACTACAACGACCAGCTGCGCACCCTGATGGCTGACCCCAATGTCGACAAGGACATCCTTGACACCATCACCAAGTTCCGTGATGAGGAGCAGGAACACCACGACACGGGCATCGACCACGGCGCGGAACAAGCACCTTTCTATAAAGCCCTTACCGAAGTTATCAAGGCGGGTTGCAAAGTTGCTATTGCAATATCCAAAGCCGTGTAACAAGTGATAATGGAAACAGGACAGAGTTGTTAAATGATCACTTAGTTCCTGATTGTAGATTTAATATGAGGAATCTACGTCACAATTTTAAATAACCGTTAAATGAATATTGAGTATGGGAATTAAAAGTTACGCCTCGTGTGCCTTATAACATGTAACATTCCTGATGGCAGTTTTAGGTAACTACTCTAACATGGAATATTTTAATAAATTTTTATGATTATAATATTATTTTGACGGGTTATTGTCGATTTTGCTTCCAACAAAACATTTAGGTGTTTTTAAAAGTTAACGTACAAACTTTACAATTAAGTAACGATATCAGTTAAACATATTCGTTTAGAAATTAGTTGTAATAAATTTGTATCAATAGCCCAGTTTTAATTATTTGTATCCCTGTCGTATCTATATTTCGATGTCTTAAGTCACAAATCAACAATAACACTTATCGGAACAGAGAGACTTTCGTTAACAGTAATGCCAACAACAAAAAAAATATTACGAACTTTGTCAATGCGAACAGGGATGTATCGTGCAGTTCTTGTGCTTTTAAAGATGGAGTAAAGGAAAATGGCATGCGGCAGTGTAATTCGGTGTAGTTACCTCCCTCGCAGTGGCGGCCCTGGTAGCCGGGCGGGCAGGAGCAGAGGCCGGGCGCGGTGCAGTTGCCGCCGTTCATGCACTGCGGGTAGCACAGCGCCGTGCGGCAATGCTGCCCCATGTAGCCCTCGCGGCACTGGCAGATCTTCTCCGCGTTGCACCACCCCTGGTTGGCGCACTTCTTGTCGCACTCCGGGTCCGGCCCTGGCGTATTACTTACTAATTTAATATTAAAACCAAACAAACAAAGCTAGGTGTTTTTAAAATGCAGTTAACGTACAAACTTTACAATTAAGTAACGATATCAGTTAAACATATTCGTTTAGAAATTAGTTGTAATAAATTTGTATCAATAGCCCAGTTTTAATTATTTGTATCCCTGTCGTATCTATATTTCGATGTCTTAAGTCACAAATCAACAATAACACTTATCGGAACAGAGAGACTTTCGTTAACAGTAATGCCAACAACAAAAAAAATATTATGACGAATAGCGTAAAACATTTATTCGTTTTAAACGTAAACAATAGGCTCGTAAAATGTCAATTGCCGTATTGTTCCCGGCGAGCACATGAGCACAAACACTGATTTATACTGGTAGCCGGTAGTAGCTCCTGGCCATACCGCGGTACCTTCTAGGCGCAGTTAATGTGAGTAGCTAAAGCAACGATCGTAGCCTTAAATAAATGAAATGCAATGTCTAGCGTTGCCCCGTCTTCGTCACATGATTGTTTTCAATAAAAGCAAGAGAAGTTCAATTAATAAGCTGTAAGAGGTTTATTTAATTAGATTCTTTAACAAGATTCGAAGGAAATAGAATATTTGTTATTGGATAATCAGCTAAAAAATTGAAAGCGTTACACCTTTGTTTCTGTTATTGGCAACACTTTTGGTTTGCGCAAGAAATTGAGCGTTATAAAATTGATTTTGAAAATGCAGTTGTTAGCACAATAACAGTAACAGAAGTGTCAAAGTGTTAAAAATGCGTGGGCGATACAATACCTGTCCTTTCTAAATACACACCTCTCTGTGCGCATTCCTTCTTTAGATTTAACCTTAGAGGGGTGCCTTTTAGTGGGATGTTGCGGCCGTTTTTGAGCACGAGTCCTATTTCGAATGTCGCCACGCCGCTATTGTTGCCCAGGCATATCAAAAATATACTGAATTCTGCGAACAACGACTTTGTTTAATAGTCGAAAGCACAACACATATATGTAGAACTTATAACATCATTACACCTAGAAATATTTCGGAAGAATTCAATTGTAAACTTAATTTGGAAAGCAATTGAGAAACATCTTTTTGCAGGACTCTATGAGAATATTCTTTATTATAGATTCGTCTACGATATTTAATATCATAGTTATTTTGATTTAAAAATTAATTATCGTGCTTGAAGGACCAACTCATTGCTGCGTAATGTAGCATAAAATTGATTTAAGAATTATTTAAAAAATAAAAGTAACGGAATGAGAAACGTGATTAACCTTTTGGAGCTTTAGGCACCCGGCCCTGGGTTTTGATAGAGAGGACGGGCGGCTTGAGCAGCTTGGGGTCGGAGGAGGTGAGCGTGTCGAAGTGGTACTGGTAGCGCTTGCGAGAACGCCACGTGAAGTTGACGTAGCCCACCTCCGAGGGGATGGTGGGTAGCTTGTGCGAAAAGTTCGGGTCCAGGATGTACGGCGATATATGGCCGTTCAGAATCGCGAACACTTGCATTGAAATACCTGTAATGTAATAAATAATCAATACCACAAAAATAAAATGGAATTTCTACTCAATTGACTGACTGAAAAAACACAAGTACTGAGACCAAGCTAAAACTTTAACAGTAGAAATATCGCCAGACTTTTACTTTGATATTTTCTGTCTATCGGAAAATGGTTGATCTCGGTTACGGTGTACTGACCACTAAACATGCGGACTTGCCGCTCGTCGATCCACAGCGAGATGTCGGAGTTCTGTTTGGCTTCCATGCTATCCATGCGGTTCTTGTAGTCGCGGCGGCCGGCCGTGAGGCTGAGCGACATGGCCAGCGCCACGGCCGCGAACAGCCGCGCGCCGCGCCAAGCCGACGCCCACGCCCACCGCATGCTGACGACTGCCTTCACCCGATGCCCACTGCCCACTCACCACCTTACACTTCACCACACTATACCTGCAATGTAAATATGCATATCTTTGCACACAGAACGATAATAATGTATGCCTTAAAATTCTATAAACTTTGCTTATTCATCCTATAGAACATTTTTACAATGTTTTAAAATTAATAAAAATTTTTTCCTGTAATTGGTTTACTGTTGGTCACCCTACGTGTAACCCGATCTACAAAGTGCATCGTGTTTCACCAACAGAAATCAACACCATGTCACTCCGCGTTAATTTACAATGTTCCCGCAAAATATCACTTTCACAAACATATTTACTGTACATTAATTACGCTTTACCGTCAAAGTTGTTCTTTTTATAAGCTCGAGTTTTTAACAGTTTTTTTGGACCTACAATTACAATTTAAAAAGAAGAATGTTGCAAATAGTTTTAGTGAGACCGTATAAAAAGGTTGACAAAGTCTGGATGCACAAAAATGGTCGTGTCGTTCCGGCGTGAGTTGACTGACCCTAACAACCTTAAAACTGTTTTCGAATGCAATTTATAAAAAAATGAATTAAATAATTTTGTTTAATATAATAGAATTATTAGGTTGTTAATCTCAGTATTTTTATCATAACCTCAATCTTTAGTATCCAATGTAAAGTCATTATATAATAAGTGAAACTACATTATAAAGACCACAGAGGTGTCAGCCCTGATGTTCAAAGCAGGATAGTTTCTGCAGTAATAGGAGACTGTTCCGAATAGAACGTACCAAGTCTGAATCTTGTATTGTTTATGTATCATGTAAATGGGGTCGGCTTACACTGCACAGTTGCGGTGTCAGTTGTAGAGCGTGTGAAACGACTTTTGTTATCGTTGCAGATGATATTTCTCATATTGTCAGTAGTCTATTCATTCGGAAGTAGTTCGAGATATTTAAATGCTAAAACACAGTTTAGTATAATAGTTTCGCAAAGGAAGATTGCATAAGTTGGTTCAATAACCACTACCTAGCCTACTAATGTAGGCCTCCAAATTATCATATGTATTTTGTAGTAAATTTAGATTTTTATTTGTTTGTTGTTACTGTGTAATGTTTAATTTCGTTATCTGTGTGTATATTTACTTAACGTGCCGTTTGTTTTAATGATAATAAAAGGAAGGAATTCTGAATGATAATTTTGTTATTGACACAAAATCTTGGCAATGTTTGTTTGCTTTGTGATAATTTGAGGTATATCAAAGTGTTGATTCTATTTAGTGTTGGCTCCTAACAATATTTATCAAGCATGTGCACCTAATTATATGTTGTAATTCTATAAATATTACGAATAATGTATTACATTGTCATTTTAATTCTTATTTTAGAAAACTTTAATTTCCATCGCCCTAAAAAACAAGGTACTTTATGGAGTTTAAAATTCTTGTCTAAATAACCGTGTAAACGCCTTATAATACGCTTGTTGACTATACGAAATCGTTTTGGGTCACAAGCCTAACGTCTTTAACAAAAAAAAGTAAAAATTATCACATTTAACATAATTGATTGGTCCGTTTGGACGTGCTCCCACAATACAGTACAGTCGTGAGAAACGGCCGCGCACCAAAAAACTCGACGACTTCATTAAATATCTCCCTGTCAAGATGTAATGTGTACGCCGCTTTTTTTTTCTCACTCCCGATGTCGAATTATACTAACAAAAGGTGTAAACAAAAAAGAGGACACATGGATCTATGATGCGGGGTGCGCAACATTTTTATCTATGACTCTAATTAAAATCTTGATATTTTTCTACTGCTGCAACCATTCAGGCAAACATTACGTTTAACATATTAATCGATTTTAATTAATTTTTTTTCTAAAAAAGTTATTAGTTTTATTTATTTTCGTTTTTGAATTACAAAAAATACGATCACTATCAGCTTTATAATTTATTGCACAAATAGTTTTTTTTTTATCAATGAACTGGAATAAAGATCTCACTCGTCGCAACTTATCGGAGAACAACAAAAATATATAGCTTACCACAATCTGTAGTGGTCACCGCACGATAACCTATAATTAGTAATATTGGTGTAAACTGGCGATATGCTTTTATTATATGTTTGTCCTGATTATAATTGAATAAAAATGGCTTTTACTATACTTTTCTGCAACATTGTTACCAATTTCGAAAGAGATTATTTAATAAGCAATTTCCAAGTCTGTTTTTCGAGTTTATATAACAATGAATCAGTTAGTTTTGTTCTGCGCTGGTTCATCATACAAACCGCGAATTATTTATTTGCACACTAAATAAAATAGTAGTTAGTATTGCTATGAATATATTTAGTTCGCTATGAGTAAACTTTAACGCACTTATTTCATTTGAATACGCAGAAACAACTACGCAATACAATGAGCAGGGAGCAGTAATGTTGTAAAGTTCTGTGGTTCATTTTCAATATGTTAAAAACCACATAACATTGTCTAATATTAGTTTTATCAACCTACCTATAAAAATCTAGAGCTCTTTATATTTTTGTACATATATCTTATAGTTTTTGGTATATAAGAACAATTAAATATGTCAATGGGCTATATTTGTGACTATTTTCATGAACGATTGAACGTAAATACCGTTATTTTTTAACGGATGTAAGCGTAAGAATGTACAATAGGAAAACAAATATTTGCGTTGTGGTGTAGATGTTGAACTTGTACAAATATTCATTCCGTATTTGCGATAGGAAAATCCGGAACCAATGTATTTTTCCGTAACCAATAGTTACAGTTAAGGTGAAAATTTACTCTTCGGACAATTCCTTTTTAACGTACTCGTAGATTACCTACCAATACATTACGAATTAGTACTATTCTCAAGGCTAGATCACTAAAATGTTAAGTTTCATAGTGATGAAATAATTCTTTTTATATGATCCGTTCGCTTGTTAAAAATCTCAGTATGATTTTTCGAATGTCTGTTTGGTCGTCAACGACAGACGCATCCTGTGATAACTGCGCTGCGAAATGGGAATGACCCCGTGACTTTGCAAATATAATGAAAAATATTCAAATCAAATCCATTTTTTTTATAATAACTCTAATTTATGTAGATTAACAAAATTGTGGCAGAGGTTTATGATTTATCGATTTCTTCGCGACTGGGTAGTTGGTAAATAAGAATTGGTTTTTAGTAAATTGCAATTTAAGCCACCTACAGCTCACAGTCTTTGTACCACAGGTGGTATTGATTAGGTAAGTTTATTACTATTAACGCAGCTAAAACACAATAAATCATTACTTTAAATAAAAGAATAAGTAAATGCGAAAAAGGTTGTGTACCCCTGGCGCGCACTTGTTAGGCTAACCAGCGGCCGGTTCGTGCGGGAACAGGTAACAGGACAAAAAGAAAAAGCCACAGCTCGGCCGCTCCCGTCCGCGAGCCACACGACCACTGCCCGCTGCCTGCGTCCTGCTTTTGTTGTGGCCATTTGGACGTTTCTATTTAAAGATTCACCTCAACTTATAGGTTGACGCAATTAATGAATTATCTCAGCACAAATGTCAAATTTTATATATTTAATTTTATGTAAATCATGTAATTAACTTTAGATAATAAACATAAAGATCCATCTCCGTGATGATTCCGCGTATAACACATGTCTACTAATCAATTTACAATAACATAATTGGCCTTTAAGTGCATGCAAGATAAATTGTAAGCAATAATTTATTGTTCCGTTTTAGTATTGTGTCAGATAATTTAATTAACAGTGTGTAGTCGAACGCATCATATCGATTGTACAAAAAACATAATTTAAAAGCAAAAACTTGATTTGAGTTTAACTTTAATCAATTTTCAGATGTGCAAAAACACAAGCAATATCAATTATGATATAAGCTAATCGTTTTCTTACATGAAATTTTAAAATGGTCGTTTTTTGCAACAGATGTTAAACCGGTTGAAGATTTAAAATTGATTGAAAAATAGAATCAATTAACAGAGCATAAGACATGGTCCGTGGTTGAGAGATTGTGCGAGGGACACTATTAATAACACCGTGTTTACACCAGACACAAAAAGTTGTTTATCTTTTTTTAAACATCTACTAAGAAAGAATAAATTTAAATCTAAATTCCAAGTTTAAAAATTGCTCACAGAAATTGTGTTTAGTTACAACATATTTAATTGTATCTATATTTTTTATGATAAAACGTGTTAAATCTTTAACTTAAATTTGCTAATAGTAGATTTTAAGAGTTAGTCAAACGAGAAGTCAACAATGAACTCGATCAGTATCGTTAAACAATTAAACATAAGTGGGATCAACGATCTCTTGTTATCCCGATTAAATTTCGCGAAGAATTTAGTATAAAATAAATCTATACCTGATTTATTTCCTTTACAAATAAATAATATAGCAAAACCACTGACACTGTAACTAATCTAGTTATACAAATGGTCGAAGATCGGAAACACAATTTTTATTACGAACACTAAATATGTTTCCAACAACACATGCACCTCACAGCGCGCTCAAATGTCGACTGCCAATATTTTGTGACTTCGCTTGCCGTATGGGATGGGATAACTCGATGTCTTATCTGAAACGATATGTACAGATTTAAGCTTTATGTCCTTCATAAAAATATTCTAACATGAGGAAAAATTACATTATTTGCAGTTAAAGTCAAACTTGTTATTTTAGACGAGCCGTTGCTCGCGACTTCGCCCGCGTGAAATTACAAATATAACCTATTACGTTGGCCCTTTTTTTCAACCTATTACTAAAAGTATTAACTTAGTAGTAATCTACGTAATAACAGAAATCTACCAATGCAAGATTCCAAATTTCTAAGTCCGGTAGCTTGTAAGCTGATTTTTCGGTTACCCTTATTGTTTGTGTTCGCGATATCTTCTAAACAATTAGTCCAATTTTAATACTGTAAATGACATTTTTATTCTACATTAAATTCTCCTGATAACAAACGCATTTATTTGGATAAGGATTAATATTGAAACCAATAAAAGAACGCTGCAAATAGCGTTGGATTTTTAATTCATTTTGTAAACACAAAAGTGGTTATTGTAAGAAAACTGTTAAAGATAGATATATGCTATCGCGCACTTTTCTGTAGAACTTTTTAAGATCTAAAATTCTTTCATACATCATTTTTATATACCTCTAACGGTTTAGGCAGCGTAAGCCGAGAAAAGTTAAAGTTTAGTGAGTTTTTAACGCCGGCGTCCAGAAACACGCTGTTTATTAATAGTTCCTAAACATTAGTAATAATAAAGTATAGCCTATGTTACTCACAGATAAATTACCTTTCTGATGGTGAAAGAATTTTTAAAATCGGCGCAGTAGTTTTTGAGTTATTTCAATACATACAAAAATACAAAAATACAAAAATACAAAAATACAAAGTTTTCCTCTTTATAATATTAGTATAGATAAGTATTACCTTTGAAGAGTGTACTTATTTTTGTGGAAATTTGGTACTACCTTCAATTAAAGTTATATGTATTGGCAATAGAAGTACTAGTGATTCTAAATTCACAGTGACATCGTGGTAATCTGTGACAGGCTTTGTCGAGTCTCAGAGATTTTGTTATCCGCTTTGTAGTAGGTACTTCGTGGTCGACAATCAGCTCTAATGTTCAATGTGCGAAATTAGCGTTTATCGCCATCAACTCTTACAAATTGGTTTAAGTTTAAAAACAAGGGTAAGGAAATTAAGATAAATAAAAAACAAACACTAATTTCTTAAAATTTATTTTCTATGCAACATAAAAAAATATCCATCGTAGTTACACAATAAATTACCGTCACTTAAACCAAACTAAAATTGTAAATCATTTAATTCGTGATCTCTGATGTCAACACACATCTTGTCATGTTCCAACTTGATTTAAATGCAAACTATCATCTAATTTAACAAAACACCTCGGTATTAAGAAGCTCGCTTAGTAAAAGTTTGTAATACGGACGCTTTCGTTACTTCTCTGTGACAGAACTCAATGTCTATGGTAGAATTTCGCGCCAAAAGCGTCCATTTCTTTCTTTTGCGACAGATAACCTACAAAATTGTCAACAATTTGGCGGCATTTATGTCTGTCATAAATGAGATAGTAAGGAAGCGTCCGTATTTACTATAGATTAACATTGAATGCATTGAACAGCACAATAAACAATTTTAACCGGTTCCATTCGGCTTTATAAAGGGAAGAGAATACAAAGTACAATTACAACAATATTAGCTATGAGAAAAACTTTCAGCCTATTACACGCTACGGTCAATTCGAAATCTATATACGGATGTCACTCTCAAGAGCAAATACATCGTGTAACAATATTTTAATGCATTTAACATGAATGCTGGCTTGCGCTAGCGACCTGATTCCAGTACAATTGTTCAGAGGCGAGCGACGACTAAGTCAATTTTATATACACGGCGAGTACAATGAACACTTGATTAATTCTAAGAATTTTCGAGAAAGGCAGTGATATCACCGTGGTCAACAATTACACAAATTTTATCAAAATTTCATATTTTTTTCATTTCGAATGCCAACAAATACAAAGTCAAGGAAAAATATTTCACAATCAACAGGGCGTAATAAGCGACAAAATCGAACGAGGATCTCCTAAAGTATTTAATATTAAAAATACATATATTAATAATTCTTACTAGACAATAGAGCTGATCAAGACTCCTTAACAAATAACTTACGGTGGCTACTATAACATGCCGTCAAATATGCGATGTGCAGCTACCAGACAGAGCAAGCTCCCGGCGGCAAACCGGGCCCGGGGTACGACAAATAAATATAAACATACAATAATAAATAATTAATATATCCCTCGGTTTCCGTCCACACACGGCAGTACCAGCGCTGCTCACAGATTACATCTGGCCGAGTTTCAAACATATAAATAAAACATATCTATATAAAATCAACATGGTTTTACCGCGTGGAATGTACATTACTTAGGACCCGACACCTTTCAGGCGAAGAACTGAATACGAATTACTTAAATAAAAGCGAATACACTAACAAACATAAGTTTATCTGTTATTAATGATCGAATTCAATAGAAATGAGAAATGTCTATGGATTTATTCTGGAAAAATCCACTGTTTGATAAGTCTGTAATTATAGCCTTATAAAGAAGTTTAGACAGGTTTGTTATTCTCATTTATATTGAATCTATATATATGACATAATAAAGCAAATATATATTTAATAGAATGCCAAAGCGAAGGTTAGCTAAAGAATAGTTAACACGAAAATCTAGACTTAAATCTAAGATTACAATCAAGAGATTTTGTCGCACGTGTGAAGACTTATTTTTACATATAAAAATTATGCAAGCTGAAAACAAATTAATGTATAAAAGAGTATGTATGAATTTAGAAAGATAACAGATCATTTTAAAAAGAAATTTATAGTTAAAAACATTAATTGCTATAGATGAGTTATACGATTTTATTCTTCATTCTATGGATAGTTGAAATCCTAAATGTTTATATAAGAAATTGAGATTGTCAATAATATCATTGTCAGGTAAGAATTTCCTTAAATCTCATAAACCATTATCAATATAACAATTTGATATTTCAAAGCGTGGCATGTATTCTTTATTTACGTTATCAGTATTGTTTTAAGAAAAGCCGTGCTCTCCAAGGCGCCTACAATAAATACCATCACAACACCGAACAAACTCCGCAAAGCACCAACACGCGCGGTGGTCAAACTGCCACTAAAAATATTTTCTAGAACAAACTGTCGAACACATGTATTTGTCTCTGTCTAATCAAAGTGAGTGAAAGAGATGGCAATACGTAATACCAGTGTCATTGCAGTGGAATTTATGCCTGGTTTAAATTTAGACAGTTCCGTTCAATAACTGGACTGGCATGCAACTGGCGCAAGTACGTCCTTACAATCCATCCCTGGCCTGTGTTACTGGCCAAGTATAAACCAGGTTTTATGGTTGAGCGTAATAGACAAATTGGTGGCCATTTAAAAAAAACTGTTAAATCTATGTGTAGATACAGAAATATTGAGAATATGATAATTTCAGTGTGATTAAATATTTATAGAAAATTTATATTGCATTTGACAAGTGAGCTTTTAAATTCGTACAAAATAATATTTATTTGGAATCCTTAGTAAAGTTTAGTTTCATTAGATATGCATTTGATATAAAAATATTCACTTGCAAATCAGCTCTATATAAAATTAATTTAAAAGATGAAAATGAACAATGATTTATTTCAAGTAGAAATATTTTTTATCTATAAAGCGAGCCTGACCACCGGCTTCCAGAGCTAAATTTAAAATCCAATACATTTTCTGTGACAAAAATATCTTTTCCTTAATTTTCAATACACCAGCTACCGTATCCTTAGTTTACAAATAATTGATATTCAGAAAACACGATTTCTACAATCTAAAGCGGCCATTTGTCAATTTCATCGAATAAATAAACGACCGGTAAACAATTTTTTTTTTAAATTACATTTTTTAATTTAAAAAAAAATTTACGCTTTTTTGTTGACATTTAATAAAAAAATTGTTTACCAGACTTTAAATAGTACAGGGTTTTATTAATTTTTTTGAAAATTTACGATTGATTTTTGACAATTTTCATTTTAGTTTCTGATTCGATAACATTTGTAAATGCAGTTTTTAATGTGCACTACGTAAATCGATTGTGTGAAAGAGCAACTACTGAAGCTATTAAAACGAGTGGGAAAATGACTAATTTACATCATTACTTAAAATCAGTCTCATAAAAAAACAATCTATTTTCTATTACCAACATTTCAGATCAATATTCAGATGCTGTCAAAATATCCGATATAGGAGAAACAAAAAAAAAATAGTAGCATCCGACACTAAGTTCAAACCAAACTAATTTCAACTAAATATCAGCTTTTGTAATCCTTAAAAACCCATATTGGCAGTATAATAGTGATTGTGTAATCGATTCGTTCATAAAAGGCCGTGTCTTACATTCGTACACTAACATTGACATCTTGAAGCATTCACATTCTCGACTAAACGCGGCCATTGCGAGAGACCGGCGAGTACGACAAAAATAACAATTGAGATAAATTAAGACATACATAACTTCTATAACCATAGACGATATCTAGTTAATTCTGTACTTTGTTGTTTATTGGAATATATCGTACAGTAGATTGCAGATTGTTATAGTAGTTATGTATTATCGCGCGGTGGGCGTGGCCTACACGTATGTGGGCGGGGGCGGGGGCGGGGGCTGCGCGGCGAGGGCGGGGGCGGCGGGCGCGGGGGGCGGGGGCAGCACGCGCGCGCCCGGCACGTACTGACCGATAAACGATCCATCTTCAGTGAAACGACCTGCATATACATACAAATATTTATTATTCATATATATTTTAGCCTTATAGAATTCCGGAGTAGACTAGAGGACATCCTTTCTATAAATGTATCAAAATGTAAACACATGTAAAATTTAAAACAATATATGATAGAATAAAAGTAAGCGTTGGGCAAAAACATTCATGCAAAAAGAAATTATAACGAAATAAAAAAAAAACAAAAATCATACCTCATGACAAAAATAAAACAAACTGGCTGCTCGTGCATAGATAAAAATCGAAGGAGGAATAGACAAGGACGGAAACAAGGACACGTCTAATCTATTTAAAAAATATAAATGCAAACCAATAACATAACAAAGCTCGTGCGTATAAAATCTTAAAGTAGAAAAACATTCACTGCAACTCTCTCTTATGTTATTTATATATATTTTACAACCTAATTAGGCTTAACTTAACCTGTACTTAACATATTACCTACGAGAAGAGATTCGTGCAACATTTGCATAGTCTGAAAGGTCTTTATAAATACTATTTTTAAAATAGCACAATAAAAACCACGAAAATACTTAAGTATACTAAAACTTAAGGTAGAATTTTAACAACCAATTCGAATACTTCATAATCTATATTTGAGATTATTGATATTTGAGAGTCTAATACATAAAAGGTCATTTGGAATTTAAATTTGAATGGTCCAATATATTCCTTCAAGATATTCGATAAATATTAATCATGCCATTTTAGTGAACATTTTATTAGAGATTCAAAATGTAATGCAAAGTCACTATGGAGAGATTTAAGCCAAAAGTTGCCAACACAGTACATATAGGGACAGGAGGTGGGCATTGGGGGTAGTGGGGTAGTATGGTAGTATGATAGTGGGGCAGTGGGGCAGTGGGTGGTGCATCAGACGAGCGTGGCGAAGGCCTGCGAGGCGGAGTCCGTGTGCGATTGCGGCGGGGGGCGGCGCTTGCGGCCGTACTGGCCAATGAACGAGCCGTCCTCGTTCATGCCTGCTGCAACCATGCATACACACAACGCACTAAACACATGCCTCAAATACAAACAAAAACAAACAAATACGCAAATTAATATCTTTAAATAGCAATAGATCCATTGATCCTTAATTTTAAGTAAAGTTATTAGCAACAAAAAATGTCAAAACTTATGTGATTTTTCTTGGTTGTTATAAAATTATATTAAAAAAAGAATTAAAAACAACACAACATCGTTGAAGTTCTAACACCACGGATATCAAAAATAGCAACTTTGCAGTAGAGACATAACTGCATAATTTTATAAAGACAATATACTAATACACAGTTTGTGTACTTAATTATAGTTATATTTAATGTAGAATACGTGTCTAATAGGCTGAAACGATGCATCTTCTCTAGCGAATGACATCAAAATAGCCAAAAAGTGATTTACGTGATGTTAGAATATCAATGACGACGTAACTCTTACAATCAGTAGAACTTAATTCTCAATAAAATCATAGCTGTATGTGTCATGCAAATAAAATGCTTTAAACGATATAAATAATTAAATAAAAGTAATTATTTACCGGTCTCTCCCTCGCCGTACTCCGCCATAGAGTCGGTGTCACTCTCGGGGCCGGGTTTAGTGCCGCTGCTCATAGAGTGCCGCGACTTGTTGTCCAGTCTGTGCCACGTATATTCAATAAATTCATTATTTAGAGGTTTTTAATAGAAGAGGAAAAATACTATGACATCTGATAAACGACCTTATAATCACAATAGAAGGGGAAAAATAGGGGAAGACAGACAAACATATATGCAACAGATTAAAAAGTATGGTACAAAAGAGGGTGGACTGGAGGTTGCTCCATCAACAAGGATGTAGTCTATACTAATACTATAAAGAGGAAAGATTTGTATTTTTTATGTATTGAAATAAACTCAAAAACTACTGGGCCATTTAAAAAATCTTTCACCATAAAAAGCTACGTTATCGCTCAGTCACATAGGCTAACATTTTCTTTCTTTTAATTCCACGCGGACGAAGTCGCGAACAACTGCTAGTCCTTAAATAAAAAGCAAGAAGTTCAAAAATATTGTATTTAAAATCTGATACAGCGGTAGGAGATTGATGTAGCACATATCACGCATTTCGTCCAACTTATTAGTGTTAAGAAGAAAATCGGGCAACACTAGAACATCGGCATAGACGTCCTATATCTGACAGCTGTCAATGTCATTCTGACGTATTAGAATTTTTAAAATTCTGGCGGGAGGCAGTAGCATGACTGTTTAAGTTAATTACAATTATGTTAATTGCTTAAAATCATCTTTTGCAGTTTTTTTTCTGTTTTAGGTGGGGGGTGGGGTGGGAAGTAAGGGGGTGTACTAACGGGTGCGTGTACTCGTGGAAGCCGCCGTCGGGGTAGTCCCTGCGGCCGTGCGCCAGCTCGCGGTCGTGCACGTCGTACTTGCCGCCGCGGTTGCGCCGCACCACGCACACCAGCACCAGCACCAGCAGCAGGAAGGCCAGCGCCAGCATCACGCCGATGAACCACCCCGCGGTCGCCATCTTGTCGTCGCGCATTATCATAGGGCCGTCTGCACAATATACATTATACATTCAATAATCTTGGAGTGTCTATTTGTGATATCGAAAATTATATTTCACGAACGTGATTAATTTGTGTTGCTGATAACAAAATATCAATTTTATTAAATTTTTGTCTGTCTGTCTGTACTCATTTAGACGCGACTTCGACGGGTAGTTTATGCACGCGGGAATATTATTTGTTGCTTTTTAAAATTATGCATTGACTGCTAGATTAAATCCTAAATTAAACTATTACTTTTTTTGTTAAAAAATAAATAAATAAACACTCACCAGTAGTTGTATCAACATCCTTAACATCACTGGTGCTGAAATACTCTCCGTCGTGTGCGGTCACCTTCACCTCGTACACCTGTCCTGGCTCCATCCCCGTCACTATCACGTAGTCGTCTTCCGTGATCTCGTTGGTCTTCATCCAGTCGGGGTGCCCCTTCAGCTTGTACCACGCCACGAAGTGCGTACCAGGGTGACCATCCAGCGAAGGTAGCCAACGTACGAGGATATGTGCCGTTCCCTCCTTAGCCGGCACCGTCATAGTCTCAAACATGGGAATGTCCGGCTTAGCGTTAACCATGGCTTTAGTAGTTTGCTCCACGTAATACTTCTCTCCTTCACCGGCCTTCGTCTTAGCTCGGATTTCGACCCTGTACTTGGTGTTAGGCTCCAGACCTGCCAACTTTGCTCGGTCGAATTTGGGATCGATTTCCTTCTTCCTCTCTTGTAATGGTCCTAAAGCAGTTCCTGTTACTTTTTGATAGTATATCTTGTAACCGGTCAAGACTCCATTCTCTTCGATAGGTTTGTCCCACTTGAGAAGCATAGCCGATGATCCGATTGGGTATACTTCGAAGGACTTAACTGTTCCTGGTTTCCCTTCAGGAGTGAGGAAACTTAGAACTTCACTTGGAGGTCCATTGAAGCGACCATTGTACACTAAGATCCTGGCATTGTTTTTCTTGAAGGGTCTGAACTTGGAGACGAGAGCACTGGAGGCGTCGGCTTTCACTAGGATCTCCTTGACCCTGTCTTCCTCGCCGTCGGTCCAGGTCTGGATCTTGTAGCCCTTGAAGTGTCCTCGCACGGATTCAGCGGGCACGGGGTTCCAACTGAGCAGGGCTGTGGTGCCGGTGGTCACTTGCACCAGGGTAAAGTTGGTGGGGGCCTGCAGCGGGGTGTCCTCTCCCGACCACCCAATAACTTCAACGGGAGCTACATTAGAAGTTCCCTTAGAGTTGACGGCGATGACCTTGATCCTGTACGGCTGGAAGGTGGGCGTGTTGGGTACGACGAGCTCGGTGTCCTGCCAATCTGTGACCTGCTGGTCGTTCCACGGCTGCCCCGTGATGTTGCGTCGCCACGACACCAGGTAATAGAACCCGGGGCCGTTGTGTTCGATTTGAGGCATTTTCTGAAAACACCAACAAATATTTTAGTACTCAGATGTAGATATAATTATTTTAGCGGCGATTGTCAAGATATACTGACCGTCCAAGAGATGACCATGTTAGTGGGGTCGCGGCCCTTGCCCTCGACGTTGTCGGGGTTCTTGTAGGGCACGTCGGGCTGCGTGGTGCAGACGTCGGAGTGCGTGGAAGGCGTGGAGGGGCCGATCTTGTTCCAGGCGCTGACGCGGAAGGTGTAGTTGGCCCAGGGGCTGAGCTCGACGGTCCACGAGGTGTCGATGGCGGGCACGTTGTCGCTGGCCACGTCCCACGAATCCGGCGTGAACGTCGTGTTGTACTGGATGGAGAAGCGCAAGATGGGAGCGCGGTTGTCGCCCATCGAGTGCCAGCGGAGGGTGGCAACTTTCTCGTGACATTCGACACCGTCCAGTGCCGGAGGGTTAGGTTTATCTGTAAGAGATCATGAGTTGCTTCAATTCGGGTATGTATGAGGGAGGGGGTGGAGGGTGGGGGTGGTGTACTAACCCTGCACGGTGAGCGTGGCCTGCGCGCGCGCCTCGTCGACGGCGGTGCGCGCGATGCAGGTGTACTCGCCGGAGTCGAGCTCGCTGGTGTCGGAGATGAGCAGCGAGTGGTCGTTGGTGACGCGGAAGCGCGGCTGGGCCTCGAAGTCGATGGGCTGTCCGTCGTTGAGCCACACGATGTCGAGCCGCAGGGAGTCGTCGGCATGTGCGTTGCAGCGGAATGTCGCCGACGAGCCCGCCGCTACCTCGTAGTTGTCCGGCTTGTCCGTTATCACCGTGCGTTCTGGAACACAATAAATACTATGAAAATACTGTCACATAATACTGGCTAATATCCTTAATGGTCAGTAGTGGTATACTAACTCTTAACAGTGAGCGAGCCGTAGGCAGATTTCTCCCCAAACTTGTTCTTGGCGTAACATTCGTATGTGCCTACATCGGTATAGGACACATCGCGAATCACCAAGTCGCCCTCCGCCGTTATGTTGTACCTGAGCGACAAATGAATTTAAACATTTTACCATTATTGAACAGACTAAAGTACTAAAGATAATGTGCGCGTGATGTACTGACTTTCCTCCGGTGACGTCGACATCATCACGCATCCACTTGACGATGGGGCGCGGTGCGCCGAACACACGGCACTTGAGCACAGCCTCCGAGCCATCCACCTTAGTCAGGTTCTCCGGACCCTCCTTGATCTCGGGTGGGATTGCTGCAATATAGGACTACATATGGAAAACTTGTTTACAAATAATATAACCCTGTAACCATAACGCCGACTTACGATGATTTCCTTCAAGTCATTTTTTGTATACCTTTAAAACTGGTCAGTAATGTAAAAAGAAATTTAAACAAAATTAACTTAAGCATCCAGGTGAGTAACCTCGTAACTCAGTGAGTGGTGGACGTAAGATGTACGTAAGTGTAAGTTCCGCTGCGAGCAGATTGCGCCGTGGGCGTGCGGAGAGCTCCACACCTCATAAGGATGTGCCCGATACAATTGACGTATCCTACCGTTCCCAACTGTTACGTATTACAGGTTTAAGCAGTTTCGAACTAAGTATTAGCCAAACCTAACAAATCATTCTTATAATTAGTACACTATACCTACGAAAAATTCACATAAAGCTTACTCTCGCGTCAAATATTATCCTTAACATCGTAAAATATAATCCTAAACGAAAATTCGTCTGACATAATATTTACTGTGACATTATCTGTTTAACAGATAATCTGCGATATTTACCAGTGCAAGAGCACTCGATTGTTTGTAGGAATCGAACCGACACAAATCCGTCGCAGCGAGGGGATGTTGGGGCGAGAGCACAATGGCATTCAGGTATAGGTGGCGAGGTGTAGCGACGCGGTTCGTACTGCCTTTGTGCGTCGACCGAGAGCGTTTTAATCATGCATATGCAGGCAGGGGATTTTACTTTCTCATAAAGAATCATAAAACACTTCTGTACATTAAAATGTAGTGTGAATAAAATGCGAGAAACGGGCAAATATATTTCTAAGTATTATAATTAAGTTTCAGAATTAATATCAACGTAAGGTTTATTAGGTAGCATGATTTCACGTCGTGTTCCTTTTGTGATAAAAACTATTCACATATATTGCGGCTACCCTAACGTGAGCCAACCCCTAGGAAAAAATGTTATCGTCTTGCATCCCCTCAGCTGGGGTAATATCAAGGGGTGTTGACCGGCGGAGCACGGGTCATTCCACTTCATAATACCAATTTTCATGAAAATTGTACACCAAGCGTATCTGAAGAGGGAGGTTTATCTTGTTCGAGTGTACTACAAATATTTTGCCTACTTTGTGAATTTTTCCTATTTTACTTTTATCCCTGACATTTGAATTGAAATCGGTTTAATGATATTTTGCAAAAGGTACATTTTTTCCTTGGCACCTAACATAACATCGTTGTTAATTCTTATACCTTGTTAGGCAATTATTAGTAAATACTAGTATAGTATTGTATAATCTGTAGCATTTCTTTTTAATTTTCCCTTTTGTGATATTATTTATGATACTTCCGGTATCAATTCGTAGTATTATTTTCAATGGCATATTAAAAGACGAAATAAGTCCCCTTGAACATAAAAAACGAAACATAAATCCTACAACAGCACCCGTAATCTTTGTATAGCAAAACTTTATACGTTAAAAAAGTAAACAAAAAAACTTCTGCATTGCAACATATTCTATAGGATCATAAACTACATTCATTCTTTTGTAAACGCATCGAGTTTTTTGAAAAATCAGTAAAGCAGATGGTAAATCAAGGTATAGTAAATTCAACTTTAAGACAGCGACTTTAAAGTTGAAATTTATTAGTTATACAAACTTTTGGTAAGATTAATTGTAACTGACAGTTATTGTTACAGTTTACCGTGTTAGTACGTGGCTGTTACGATATATAAACCATTTTAGTTCAGTCCAGTAAGGATGTGACCAATTAATTTTTATTTAGAACGATATTGTGCGTGTATATTCGTCGCGTGACATTTAGGGCTTCAAACAGTACGTACTACCGAATTTCATAGAAACATCGTTAGTCCTTGGAAATTGAGTCACACTTCCTTTTAATCTATATCTATTTTTTTTAGCTTTATTTCATTCCATACACAAATGTTACAATATATGTAGTACAATTTCAATATCATACACTTTTTTTCTCTCTCTATATTGTATGGACCCCATTACGGGTAAAAGCCCTTTAAAAGCCTTTTACCCGTAATCTATATCTATACTAATATTATAAAGCATAAACACACACTACATTGTGGCGTAGGATGTCAGCAATCACATCACATTTTTGAATAGTTCTTTCTTTAATAAAAATCCCAACACTACGACACGCTTTAGACTATATATTTTTACGCTATTAAACTCAGGGGGAAAGAGACCATAAACTATAGCTGCCAACATTAAGGAAGCTAGGTGGTTGTTATGGTAACTGTTATTTTGACATTTGCAATTGAGAATGTGACAAATGTAAACAATAAAATAAGTAAGTTTTTATAATTTCATGGAGGTGAACCCGCACGGGAACAGCTAGTTTAGATATACAAATGCAATTCACTTCTCTAATAAATAATTACTTTAAAAAAAATCAGAGCTGCATGTAAATGTATATGAATAGAAGTCATGTATGTGAATGACATTTTTAACGTGAACTGAATGGTGTGAACATTTGCGCGTATCTTTTCACCGGCTCTCGCTGGCTGAATGTTTTGTTGACATTACAAGAGCTCACGTAATTGCTAAGGAAGTGAATATGGTAGACACTTATTCACGTAATTGGGACTGTGTGAAGTTTGAAACATAAAAAGTAACGACACAGTTGATTGCTGCGTCGAGAATTTCATTTCCTACGCTGGTTTAAGGACATCAAATAAAATATGATTTTAAAAATAAAAGGGAAGAACATAAAACCGAAATAATTTCGTGACTTTACAAGCCTATAGTCAAGTCATAGTCCACCTGTGGGTGCGGCCTAAGTTCTTAAACTTAAGTAAAGCATTATAGAAATATGTACTCACATTGCACATTAATATAGACATCCTTGTAGACGTAACCATTAGAGTTGGTCGCGTTACAGCCGTAGTTCCCCGTGTCTTTCTTCACCAGGTCGGTGATGAGGATGGAGTTGGCAGTAACTTGGCGACGTGTGTTGGGCTCTGCCTGCTCTATCGGCTTGCCGTTGTGTACCCACGAGATCTGGGGCTCGGGCGTGCCCCCCGCGCGGCAGTTGATCACCGCCGTCTCCCCTTCAGCCAGGTTCTGGAACTGCGGCTCCTCCGTGAAGAATGGTGCAGCTGGAAAGCAATGTAGTAAGTTACGCATACTTATGTTTACATTGTTAGTGTGTTCGATTGTTATTTAAAACGTAAAAGGTATTTTAAGAAGATTAACTAAAAATGTATGAATGCATTTATTTGACCATTTCCGAATAATGCGTGTATTCGGTAGCGTGCGAACAATTAACAAAACGGGCACGTGACATTGGTTCGCGTGTCTGCCGCAATTACGAGTCGCACAGATATTACTTGAACGCTGTGTCCATAACAAACCTCTTTGGTTAACTCAAATATGACACTGCAACATTTACTTCTGGTAGCAAACACAAAACAAAGAAATAAAAATACATATTAAACTGAATTAGTTGGATGAAACAAAATGTATTACAAAACATTATTAAGAGCCTGTTCCACCACTGGCTGGTAGAGGCTCAGGTAGCTTAAAAGTGACGTCATTTCAGATGAACAGATAAGAGATTAAAGGCCTGTCCTACTACTGGCTGATAGAGGCTCAGATAGCTTAAAAGTGACGTCATTTTGAAGCTATCTGAGCCTCTATCAGCCAGTGGTGGGACAGGCCCTTAATCTCTTATCTGTTCATCTGTTCTCTAAATGTACGTGCGAACGGGAATAAGGACACGTCGCGTGTCTCAGTAGGCACAAACGGGATATCTAAATTGCATGACGTCAACGTTATGCAACTACCACGTGGAACATGTTGCATAAAAACCACTCACTGTCTTAGTTACAGGACAGAAAACATTTGGAAAAACTTGCCAAAATGTCAAATGAAATATAAACGAGAATTCCATTGAAAGCACTAAATGCATTTGAGTTATCATAAATTTAAAAGCGGGGAAAGAGCCAAAAGAATACAGCTCTTGAATTATAATCGTTGGGGGGTTGGGATGGTGGAATGTAGCCAAATATCCCCCTGACAATTAATAACAGCTTACAGTACTACAGCAATTCCTGTTGACCCACTGGGCTCTCTTAAACCATTTACGAGTAATGCTTAATGTATTTTGCAATTCAAAAGGGGTATAGTTTTCCGTGAACAGACTATAAAATTGTTTTTAATTAACATTACAGAATTTTATTCTAAAGAAACATGTTACATAAACAAAATACCTCATTTTCTTAGTATGAGAATAAGTCATGATTAAAAAATGATGACCTGCAGATCAGCTCACGGTTCTCAAGAATGAAGCAGATTTGTGAACCGGCTCATAAATCCGCTCATTGTCTGGATAGTAAGATGATTTACGTGAATTGCTAATCACCGGGCAGTTCACGACTCGGCTTTTAGTACATAGCGTTGACCCATGAGCTGCTAATTTAATTGTTGAGCCGCAGCTGAACAGTTCAGGGTATTGTGAACTGATCTATTGAATCTGTTAAGAGTTGTACACACGTCAAGTCTTCCAAAATACACAGTGTACAGACATCATTGCAGCTACGAATGCCGCACATGTGTATGTAAATGTATGAATTATACGGTTGTCGTGTGACGTCCCGAGGGGCCTAATTACCGCAGTCTATATGGCGCTACACACGACCGCCGCCTCCGTGACGTGACCCGGAAAAGTAAGGACGTGGATACAATTCCTAATTTATAATACGTATGTAGTCATCGCCTAATAATATCTTAGTAAGGGCCTGTCCCACCAAATATGAAATTGTCTGATAACAATCCAATGCGTAAAACATGTGATGGTAATATCGAATTTTGTTACCTTACAGTAACGTCATTATTAAGCTATCTGAGCCTCTATCAGCCAGTAGTGGGACATGCCCTAAATGTTCGTTTTTAATCCTTTTTCAGATCAAATTATAATATTATTTTTTATAGTACTAAATTTTTAATGGCTTCAAATTCAAATTTCATTGAAACCTTATAAACACATTTTCTATTTCATACCACATTGGTTAATAAAATTACACACAACAGAAACCCAAGTACAGTCGGGGACTTTTATTTCCTACCCATTTAGATTAAAACATTATTTGACACTAATCCAATAATCTAAAACCCTATCATACCAACATATATTATAGCTGTAATAATTACAATTAGTTGTATAAAATTCGATTAGTTGGTTGTAAAAATTCTTTGTATTAACAGATGACGTGTGCCATTAGCCGAAATAGTCTGCGTGGTTCGCAGTGAGCGCACTTCCTCCACAATTGAATTACGACCGCATACCACAATGCACACCCTTCACACGTACGCACGGACAAACGTACGTCCATATGCTATACGTTCCAACCAGTCTTTAGTAGCCAGCGTGGCTCCTGTACTGTTAATCGATACGAAATTGAAGAGCTTTTACATAGAATACATAGAATAACGACTAGATATAGATAAGACACGTGAAGTGTGGATATTTATCTTACTAATATTATAAATGCGAAAGTTTAGATGGATGGATGGAAGTTTGTTAAGAGTTTGTAGCCTAAACTGCTCAACGGATATCGATAAAAATTTGCATAGATGTAGAGGATAGTCTGGAAGAGCATATAGGCTACTTGATTTTTGTTTTTTTTTTTATTTCACGCGGACGGAGTCGCGGGCGAAAGCTAGTTAACAATAATTCTAATAACATTAACAACCATATAATAATGTCATTCACGAAATTGGTGATCCTATTCTATCAAATCTATCTATAGAAAAAGACCGTGGTTGTAGATAAACGAAATTCTATCGATATAAAAGCTTCATCTGATATACGAGACACGCTAAGCGTTTGTATGATAATGGATGTTTGTTCCCGTACTCCGCTATCTCGCTTAATGGCGTCTCTGAGATTCTTGCACATGGCGTAGATGTGCCGGAGTAAAGCATCGCAAGTTTTGTTTTATTCATGTTGAATTTATCTTACACAATAGAACGCAGGAACTATGTGATGTTCGTTATCATCATTTATGATTATTTACATTGTACTTTTCAGGGCATTAGCGTAATTGTCATTTTAACAAACTGACATCTCACTTTTTATAGCTGGCATACTATAAGTTGAGGGAAGGGACTACGAGAGTTACGAAGCTTGTCATTTATAAGTCTCGTCTCTAACTTCTAGAAGATTTTACTGGCATGTTTATACGCATTGTGCTAGTAACTGGAATACAAGCAACTCCATTTTACTAGCATGTGTATTTACACCTGCTGCATTCAAAGATCTCTAACGATCACTTAAAACCTTTAGCGTAGTTACCATATTGCTGGTTATCACCGACCAAACCAACCGAAACGCTATATTTCTATAAGATCGATGTACTTACCCTCAACATTAAGTTGTATGGAGTACGTCTGCGCGGTGCCAACACCATTGCTGACCTCGCAGGTATACGTGCCCTGATCCTCGTAGCCAGCGCGTCTGATCACCAATGTCTTGCCGTAGTTGTCTTGCGTGATCCGTTGAGATGATAGAATACGGCTGCCGTTCTTCTTCCATACTATCTGAGGTAGTGGCCTGCAAGTAAAGCATGTGGAACATAGGGAAAGGAGGGTCTGTACATTATTTTTTGACACTTCTAGGGTCCATTTGCATACTCTGCTAGGTTTAATCAGTGCCAGTAGACGGAAATAGAGAACGGGCGTTATAATCTACACATTGACGACGGCCATGACGAATGTGCCGGCTGAAGATGATTCATTGAGTTATTTTTTGATAAACGTTCGAGGTTCGATTAGGAGACGTATGAATTATTAATTGAGCTTATATTACTTCCCGTGAAAAACACAAAAGAATTGATGACAACAAAATAAGCAATGTAAAATCTTACTTTTTATTAATATGTGTTTGTATGTCATGAAAATGTCATCGCTAGGGGACGCTAGCAATGAATATCACAGGTGACCCTTATGTTAATCCTGCATCGAGTCCATAATTTTATTTATAAACCGACAAGAGTTGACATTTTGTGAACATTTGTAGCTTTAATCCATATGTAAAAGATTATTAAAAAACCAGTGCAATTTAATGTTTTAAGGCGTGAATAACAACTTTATGAAAATTTTAATTTTATCAGAAATAATTCCCAGAAACAGAATTATAATATTAACTAATACTAATAATGTCCGTTAAATATAAAAATACGATAAGCACATGAACAATTGAATCATCAGACCCATCTATTATTATAACTGTCAGTATGACGTAATCGCTGACAATTACGGACACTAGCCCAGTGACCCGGGGTCGCCTGTCCGCGGTGTGGGCGAGCTGCGCTTTAAAATCAATACCTACGTGCATCAAGCTAAAAATATGACGTCACAGGTGTTGCTTATTACGTCACAGGTGCTGATGGCTCTTGACTGTCGTGACCAGATCTCCCTGGAGAGGTGACGTGGTAGTCCACTATGTATTTTGCAAGTAAATGAGTATTTCGAAATGTTTTCGAAGTACTAACGCTATGAACTATGAAGTATTAGGTATATTAATTTGCGTAAACTAATAAACTAGACATAAAATAAAACAATATAAAACATAATTATGAAAGAAATCACAAGTTTCACGCAACTCACGATAACCCAAATATCCTGGCACCAATATCTAAAATTATGTCAAAAGCTGTATTGATCGTAATTCCCAGGAAAATTTAGGTCATGAAACTCCTGTTAGAACTAGTGCAAGGTTCAATGGAACTAGGGCACCTTGGAAATTATTAGTTAGCTCTGCAAACTTTAATACTAACCTCCTCCTAATATATTGTTATAGAAAACATACAATAGGGTATGGAGGGAAATAATTGATATACTCACGTTCCTCCATAGATGCAATAGAGTTCGACCTTCTTCCCACGCCATGCCTTCTCGACTCTCCTAGAAGTATACTGACGAACAGGTTCGTGCTTGTTCAGTGCCGGCGAAAGACCCGTCTGCTGCACTTCTAGGTACACCTTATTGCCGAGTTTGTACTCGTTACGGAACACGGACTTGGCAGCGCAAGTATACGCGTAGTCGTTGCTAGCGTCGAATCGAGTTACGTTCGAGAACCAGAGGTTTCCCTCGGGATCGAGCGTCATTCGAGAATTGTTTATGGTTTTGAGCTGGCCCTGGTCTCCTTGCAGCATCCAGTAGACGTTGGGACTAGGGTGACCATCGGGAGGCTCGCAAGTTAGCTTGAAAGGGAAGCCTTCCTGGGCAGTGATGGTTTGTTGTGGTCCGTCAGCCTCCTTGAATGAATTGAGTTCGGCTTTCCGCACGAAGACGGAGTTCGATGTGGCCGTGCCCCACTCGTTGTAGGCAAAGCATTGGTACTGTCCAAGGTCCTCATCCCGGGGCTTGCTGACAACCAGCGTGCCTCGCCCTGGCTGCTGGGAGATTCGGGTGTCGTAGCTCGAGTATTCGAAAGGTTTGCCGTTTTTGATCCATCGGTATCTGGAGACAAAAAGTTACAAAAGTTAGTTAATACTTCTATGACAAACGTTTTCTTAGTTGAATGTATCAGTGACCTCTTTTTTGGATCAAGGGTGAAAGTGGAAGCTTAATTATAGTTTCCTAGATAAAAGTATAGAGATGATAAGAACCTATTACTATAGAATGTATTTATTAGCGGGTGTTTGATTGCTGTTTTGCATGCCGGCAACGACCATACCTTGCATAAGACTGCACCACATACGGGCATGGATAAATATGCGGAAATTGACCATTTTTCACCCTAGGACATTCACCTTAATCTGTTTTTATTTTTAGGTCAGGTCATTTCAATCATTAGCACAAGGTCAGCGGATTACCCGGGTCAACTAACCTAGTCTAGTCATTTACAAACACGTAGCCTACAATTCTATAGGAGTAGTAAAATTCAACACCTACTACGGGCACCCTAACTAACAATATCACGTCAAGTTACTGACTAGTATTCGTTGGTATAAGCGATCGGAAGTCATTCGCAGTGGTTATGGTTTATTAAGAGAGATGACGTCAGATGTAAGCGAGTACGGACGACCGTTAAGACAAGTTTCTCATCGGCGTGGTGTCATGGCGGCCGCAAACCGTTCCAAAGGCAAAAACAACATATCGCTGTCACATGTATGACGAATTGGAATAATTAGTATAAGACATCGCTACAATATATTGCTTATTACAAAACACTTTTTGTACACACGTTCGTACTACAAACCTTAAAACTCTTATCTCTAAAAGAGTTACATCTTTTATGAAATCGTAACGCGTAAGATGTCACTATTTTGGGTTGATAGGTTTCAAAGTGGGTAAAAGTTCTAACTCTATCAAAGCTATACGGTAAAGTTTATCTGTAACACTTTACATCAAAGCAGGTCGATCGAGTTAGGGAAAGTAAGGGCCAGTCGCCATATCCGTGTTAACTCCTACTTTGGCAGTACATGAGCATAATCGTCTTCTTAGAAATTGATCAAAGGGTTTAAAGTCGAGTTCGTAAGATTACTTTGATAAAAATGATACCAGAATGATTGTGACTTGACTGTCGATGATTTTGCATTTGCACATTTTAACTTTGATATTCCAAATCTAACTACTGACTTATTGAAATAGGTCAATAGGAGACAATAGTTAGATTGTCATCTAGAAAATAGATAACTGACACATCCCTCTCGTGCCATCCTTTCGACCACTTAGTCTAATCTAGACATTTTATCTGCCATTTAACTCAGGCGAAGTATAATGCAATATTTGACTTAAATAAGCTACAGCTTGAATTCTTTTCACGATCTAATCAGTTCAACAGCATTGTGACGTGTTTACCCGCATGCACCAGTTGTGCACCAATTGTATCATGTGTTAACATTTCCGAGTTCGGTGCCTCTATGTCCTGACTCATTGGATGCTGTCTGAATCACCAATGATTTATAACCACTGCCTACGTCAAATACGCAAATACATTGAACGCTTCTAATGTTCCTCTCGCTATAAAATAACGATAAGGGTTTAATTAACGTCAGAGATAACATAAAATCCTTGATTTATTTAAAAATACAGATGTTACAGCTACCCCTGAATGAGTTTATGTTTCTGGGGTCAAATAAACACAAGTGGTGTTCGGGTCATATTTGTCTCAACTGTTAATATTAACTCTACGTAGATATCGGGTAAAGCTAGAGACAATTTCATCGTCAAAATCGATTGTAACCAAGTTCTTCGAATTGTGTAGCCACAAGATCGATACGAGACTTTAATACTTAGCCAACGCAGTTAACCTAAAAGCGAATACAGAGTCGCTATAATTACTTACTTTCTATTTGTGAATACAATTATCTTTGTTGAGTTTGTATACATTTTTGTAATTACAGTACAAATTAGACCTTCATTGCACACAAACATACCTATCATTGATTCTCAATATAATCTGAAAGTTCAGTGACTTGTCAAGAATTTTCATGAAAACATTGCGTCTCAGTATAACAAATTCCCAGGGGGTCAATGGGGCAGGAGCCGGGAGCTGGGGCTCTTAAAAACGTGAAAGACTGTAAATTTTAATTTGAAATACGCCCCAGTTAATGCTGACGGTACTCACAACTCAATACCGGCCAGTACTGATCACTGAAATTACTGTGATCTATTTATTTAGGCGTTGAATTTGGAGACTGATTAAAATATACGCATGAATAAATTCAGTTGGAGAGCTCCCTTGAAAATGTATATTTTAAAAATCTACTTATACGAGTGTGGGATTACTGTTCAAAGATTGATAATTTGTGAGCTTGGACATCAGAAACAAATAAAAATAATTGGATATTTGGAGATTCGAAGATACATTGTTATCGAACAAATATCTTCAGAGGAGTAATACATCGTAGTAAAATAAATATTAGAAATCTTTAGACAAGCCTTAAGGTTCATAACCGATAGGAGTGACTATTTTAAAACCAGCAATGCAACATTTATCTACACTCATATGAAAGCAATAAGCTTCCAAATATAAAAGCAATCCAACTATCAGTGGAAAACTTTCCAGACGCTGTTCGATCATCGCCTGTTCGTGTTCTCATCAATAAAACTTATAAATAAAACATACTAACGCAATTCATATTCAGAATTTACAATCTGTATTCACACAAGATTTCTTAAACGACTGTATTTCAGTATTCAAAAGTTGACAAAAGGTTTCATACTATTTTGCTTTCGTTAATAAAACATGAAATAAAAAATACCACGATACCATCATCAGCAAAAATATTATTTAGTTAACAATATAAGGATATATAAAATTACTCGAGATGAAATTTACAGGGGAAGGATTTCAATTGCAATTTTCGGTTCGACCATAGACAATAAAGAACTCCATAAAGCCATAATCGTTCCTCATTGTATTGGCGTCACTTTTGTCTGCAACTGGTGCAATGGAATAAACGCTGCAAGCTGCCATAGACATTTTCACACTGCCATTGTTCCGCGCCCATTGCCATTTTATTAGGGGAGCCCGTTGTTAGCGATAAATGAGAAAAAGCCACTCGTACAAAATATAGAACTAACTTAACACTAGAAAAAACTCTTCGAGTTATCAATAACTTTAAACTAAATATTTTTTAATTAATTATGGACATGTGCGACGAGACGATGGGGATATAAACCAAGAAAGTGTTAAGACTAAATGTGGATGGTTACAAACGTAGAGGAAGACCGAAGAAAGTATGGATGGATTAGATGATACGCTTAAGAAGGGAGTGGATTCAGATATGACGGCTGATAGAAATGTATGGAAGAGCAGCACATACTGTTCCGACTCTCCGTAAGGGATAAGGGCAAGTTGATGATGATTTTTTAATTAAATAATCATAAAAAAGTAAGGTTAATTTCAGTTTAATATACCATTTACTAAAGCTAATTATAGTAGAAATTTTTTGGAAAAGTAGTTCAACTAAGTAATTACGTTGCCTCGCCTTATGAAAACGTTATAAAATTAAATTACCTAGGCAGGCAACAAAATAATTATACAACAAACATTTTCAACAGAATTGAAATCAATTCACAATTGAACGTAACACGTTTGTAGAAATAATAAATATGTTACGAACTTATAAGTCAATTTGGCATGAGCCCAAAGATGAATGACTCGTATTAAAGTAGAGAGAAGAGGGTTTCAATTGATTCAAAATATAGATGTTAAATTAAAATATAAATGATAATTTAAGTTAATAATGATAAGATAAAGCCTTAAAGGACATCCATCGAACCTTTGTAAATATTAAGTCTTTAATTTGAAAATTTCTGGTATTAGAAAAGACATAAATCCCAACTATTAGATAAGGGTAGACGCATATGCTTGCATTATGTACCACGACTAGGAAGTCTAGGAAGTGGTTTAACGAGCACGTCTAAGAGGCTTAGTATCAGTTTACGTGTAGGGCCCTCCACCGAGAAGGGGGAGGTTCGAGCCTTTTCACCACATTACGTCGTGTGGAAATGCCGTTGCGGCTCAAACAACCCCGACATCCCTCGTTCACTGCCATCGCGCACTGCGTCACAGACATTTCTATAATTATATGAGCACTTTAATGAGTTTACTGATGTCAACTGCGCATTTACAGATTTATGTATAGTGTAGGAATTAAATTTGCATCCCACTTTGCATCGTATATCAAATAACTATAATTTAGCGTTTTAATTCAGTGTCCTCGACTGTACATGACTATTGTAAACAATATTTTCTTTCTTAACTGTTCATGAGTATACCTGTACGACCTTTTAAGGAGATTATAAATATCCCTGTATGTATTGTTTACACGTACTTGTTTGCAAGTAAAAGCCTTGTGCATATCTATTAAGATTCCTTATATTATAAAATTACAGTTAAACCAATGTATTGAGTACGTTATATATCTAAAAATGTTGAAAATCAATAAATTACTTAAAAAAACTTCGTAGACATAATTTATTTACATTAATTTTAGTAAAACTGCGGCATAAACCTTGGATAATAAAGCTTTGAAGTAGAAATGAAATCATACGCTTTGCCAATATTCAGTGACCTTTTGCGCGAGCATTTACGGCTGATGATATCACTGTTTTCGATAAACATTTTATTAAATGTTTATTTTAAACAATATGATTTTATATGTTACAAGCTTTAAGCAATAATCAAGAATATTGAGGCAAAGTCCTGAAATAGCGGGGAGATTTTAGGACAATTTGTTAAAAATATTTTTTTTATTAAATAACTGATGAAATTATCTAAAACTATTAAATATTTTTATGGCATTATTCCATTAATTTTATTAACACCTTTATATAAAGGTGTTTTTAATATTTATTTTCTATGTTTTCTTTTAATATTTTGTTAATTATAACAATACACTCCATGAATTTAAATGCATTTTAAATCACGGTCTATTAAAATCTCTTTAAGTTTTATTATCTTGAGTCATCCGGCGCCGTACTAGCGCCTCAACCGACCAGTTTGTCGAGCTCTTTATTTAGAAGTGGTACCAACAAGCGACGCATCTCGCCATCTTCCGGCCCACGTTTCGGAATGCATGTTTATGCAACGGTTAATTTGGCGAAAATGACGTCATTAAGTTAACGTGTTAGTTCAATAATTAAAAAAGTTAAAAAAAAAGATCTCATTTATGTTCCTATCTAGTTGTCTCATCTTTAGTAGCTTAAATCCCTTTGTAAGTATACATAGGTTCAGAGATAGAGAGTAATTTTTAATGTCTACGACAAAGCGGAACAATGTACATATTCAGCGAGCGCGGTCTGAGCAGACGACTGGCTGCATAAGTAACGAATGCATCAACGACGCCGATGCAAGGACATTGTTACAACACACAAAGCTATCAAGACAAGCGTGATTTTGTACTGTCGAATTCATATAAAACATGGTTTTATGTGAATATTACGACAGTGTTAACTCACAATAAGCTTCTGACTGTGCTGCGACGATATTCTTCAATACAATGTTAACAAGTGATTCAAATTCATCTGAATGACGTCACATTAAAAGTTATCAGATGCCTCTTTAGAATACTGTCGAATATCAATCGATACCTTAAGCATTATAGTAACAATAATAAATGTATGAGGAAAGATTTGTATTTTTGTGTGTATTGAATGAACTCAAAAAAACTGGGCCGATTTCAAAAATTCTTTCACCAATAAAAAGCTACGTTATCAGTGAGAAACATAGGCTGTATTTTTTATTATTTTTTTAATTTCACGCGTACCTATCGCGAGCAATATACAATCATCCAAACCGACGTTCACAATTCGCGTAATTATTCACCGAATTATTAAAGGGTGATGCCGAGACGGTATCTTTAAGGCGTATAAATATAAACAGTTAACCACGTGGTTTGGCCTCGTCGGCACATTAGCTGGAGCCCTTCACACGAGACTGGTCCGAGGTGATGACATCAACGCGAGTTCGATTCTATTTCTGCCGGTTGACACACCTTGTTGATAACACGACCGGTTCGATGGAAATAGGTCGGCAGTGTGTGATCTTACCATCAAAGATGTACCAATTCAATAACATTACGTGCTCTTGACCGATATATCAGACTAGTAAGAACTTAGATATGTTTAATCCTTATATTTGCTTTATTATGGCTTTAATTTAATCTTACTAATATTATAAAGACGGAGTCGCGGGCGAAAGCTAGTTTTTCATAAAGAAAAGGCTTTATTGGTGTATGTCACAATAACAAATTTTCAAAAGTATGCTTCTAATCAAAGTGTTGACTAAAACGTTTTTAAAATTTCAAAGGCGAACGGAAGAACTATAGGGTAGCAGCAAGGGTTGGCTCTATTCTTTTACAGCCCTAGTTGGGCACCCTATCAGAATATTTGACAACAGAGTCAATTGTAAAGCAGGTAAACATTATTATTTATTTACTCGAAGTAGTCACAACCCTAGCTGCTAAGAAGTTCTCATTTAAATATACAAGTCAGAATTGCTTACGTGTTGACATATGTAAGCTTCATATTAGGTCTCCCTTGTAGAGGGTGGGCTTTTTTAACAATGCCTTAAAACATAATATAAATCTTTTTTCTGATACAACAATTTTACGGTAAAACAAAAACTCCCCAGCATTGAATTGCGTAAAGTTTTAAAACATTTCATTTGTTTCAAAACTGGCTGACGTATGAATGCAAAGTTCAGAACTAAAGCGAGGGAAAAAAATATGGGAGAGCTTTCAACTGTTCATAATTTCGCAACGCGGTACTCGCAATGAAAATATTCCCTCGAGCTTTGCCGGAAAACGGTTACGAAGGAAAAATTATTTCCGAGTAAACTACCTTTATATTGAAACAGCACTTTAAGTTGATCAGTTATAAATGCTTTAAAGTGAACACTTGAAGTAAGTTTACTTGGATTTATTTATGCCGTAATTCAAAAACATATTTGGTGAAAACTTCTTAATATTCTGAGTGATTTTAGTAAATCGAATCAAGTAAAAGGTTAGTCAGTCAATGCCGTTCGTCGTCCCATCTTCTACACAATAGGATAGGAATAGATGACAATGTCGTGTACTACTTGGCTGGACCCTCGGTTGCTACAAATGCCAACACTCTAGCTATACGCATTTCAAACATTTCTCTACGATACGTTTGCGCTCTAGGTACAAGGTACGCCTATGTAGGGATACTTCAAATGTGGAAGGGTATTGTGCATTAATAAGAATGACTACTTAGTAATATTGCCTTCAATTCTTGGTAAAAGTTATGGACATCTATACAGCGAGAGACCTCTGACAGACCTCCCTGCATACATACATAGTAATACAATGTCTGTATAAAAAGGCAATAGACGGACAGCCAGCAACCTTCGTCACAATGTTTACATTTCACAACATAAGGCGTTCTCTTAACTGGTTTATTATTAAACAAACTATGGAATTAAAACTATAAGCAAACATTTATTTAAGTCACATGTTTATTTGATAGAGCCATTTTAGCAATGGTTTTGCAGATTTTTTTCATTTAATAAAAGGATTACTGAATTATGGAGTTCGGCGAAAACTATGAAATTATCCATTTATCTAAAAGAAGGCAAGAGAAATTGTATTGATTGAGATGACGACTGGCAACAAAGCAAGATAGCTGTTAACTCTGAATAACCTGTAGCTTAGTTTCACATTTTTTTTATTCATTATTTGATGTAATCGTGAAATGTATCCTAACAAATACCATCACCGGTTCTTGTCTTTGACTCCTTAAGAGTGCACAGTTCTGACATCTTATTTATTTACGAGTACGCAATTCAATACAGGTAGACAGCTAATGCCCGCGGCGCCCGGCTGAAATACGTCAATTCGTCCTCGGGGAGTAATCAAGTTTCGTTTGTCCGGGATCCCTTTTCAGAGGGAGAAGTGCGGAGGGTTCGCAGGACACGAGCACAGGAAATGAACGTAGTCGAAGGCTTTCCTATTGCTTACTAAAGTTTTTCCCCTACGATCGATAATTCTTTTTCACGAAGTGAATGGTTCATGTAAATATTCGGTATATAAAGTACAAATTTAGGGGCATTTTGAGTCCTTAGGCCGCTTATATACTTCCAACTGTATTAAATAACTGTCATATATTGCATGTCGAAGCTTATACACTATCATCGCCGCTATCATTACAAGTCTATTTATAAACGCACCAATCATTTGCATATAATTATCGTTTCCTATGTAAGTTATAGTAACAAAGTGTACTGTCAGTTCTTAATTCTATCAGAGGGCGCCAACGCTTACCAAAACCAGGCCCGAAAATTATAAATTAGGCAATAGAGCGATTGTTATACAAAAGGTCGGAAGTTCATTGAACTCCATTTCTATAACAAGGTGTGGTAAAGGTAACGCTGAAAAATACCATCATAGTTAAAACTATTATATGTTTGGAAAAACTAACAATGACTAAAAATCACAATAAAATTTGTAATAAATGCAGCCAAGAACTTTTTCTACATGCACCGAATCGTGGAGACTTATTTCAATCATTTTAAATGTGTTTAATAAGTTTTTTAGTCACACTAATATTATTGTAATATATTGTGTTTAATGTAGGTAGGTTTGCATAACCTACCGTCATTTGATTTAGAATAAATCAGTCCCAAACCAACCGCCGTTTCATTACCACCTATACATTACAACTGGCGACGAGGATTTTTTTTTAATTGCGTAAAATGTGCAGTGAGGGCGTTTAAAAGCGACGAAAGTGCGCGAACAACTGTGCGCATATATTATTTCGCGAAAAATGTTATTGGACGCGGAACCTACGCGTGACCACAAAATGTCGGCGTTCGGTGGTGTCGATGTTGGCAAGGCGGTATGCGGTGGCAGCCGGGAGTGGCGGCCAGCGAGTGACGCCGGCACAGGTTGGGACTCGGCAGGGCCAGGGCCGGCCGGCTGCAGTGGGCGAGGGGCCTGCTCGGTGGCGGCAGCGGCGGCGGCGCCTGCGTGTGCTGCGGGGAAGTGTCTACCGCAGTGTACGTGTGTAGAGGTAAATGCACACGGGTGCTTGGGCATGTGTGCCCGGAAGATGGCAGGGCCAGGGCTGGCCGGCTGCAGTGGGCGGGAGGCCTGCGCAGCGATGGCGGCGGCGCCTGCGTGTCGGAGGGGAAGTGTGTCTTCCCACAGCCGACGTGGTAAAAGCACAGGAGTGCTTTGGGCAGAGTGTGTGCTCAAGGAGGGCAGAACCAGGGCCGGCCGGGTGCAGCGGGCGAGGGTCTCGCGCAGCGTCGGCGGAAGCGGTACCTGTGAGAGCTGCGGGATGGGTTTCCCGCAGGCTTGTGTTTTGTGCTAATTCGTGCGTGAGTGAAAACGCGAGTATATAATTTGTGACTGTAAGAATATGTATTACGTATATTGTATCGTGATGTAAATGTATTTGTTGCTGTAGTCAATTTGTAAAAGGGCGGGCGATGCATTTCAGTTTGTTCTATGTTGTATTTTCGTTACATAGGTGAGTTTTGTGCTAAAAGTTTTTAAAAGTATAACGTTCTTTAGTTAGTAATTATTCAAATCATGACAACGCATGATGCAATCGGGCGCAGCGTAAGTGCGAGTGAGATAGCCGCACTGCGTTTGCCGCGAGAGGGAGCGGGACAGACGCGCCGCTGCATTGCTATGATGACGTGTGTAGTTTCGAATGTTATAATTGTAATGTAACGAAAATGAAAAGTTTTGTGCAAAATTAAATTTTTGTATTGTGATTAATTAACTGTAGAATAATGTAGTATTGAATTTAATTTTGTAAGAAAACATAGCCGTTTGATTTTTTGTATAATGCCCGAATGTTACAGTTAGTTTTTGAATGTTGGTCAATTTCAATTTCGAGTCACAGAAAGTGTTAATTGTTAATTATATAGATTCTATTGTAGTAAATTGTGAATATTAACAGTGTAATGTAGCATGTGTTGCTAACTTTTTTTTGTGATGTTTTGTTTGCCATTTAGGGATAATGGTGATAGGTGTTAAGTTGCGAAGAAGATTCGCGTACGCTCATTAGTTGGGCGTAGTCGCTGTTGTTCGCCGCGGACATGGCGGCGGGCGGTGCAGGCAGCGGGACGCGCGGGGCTGCGGCGGCGTGAGTGCAGGTAGTTGTGTCACGCAGGTAGCCACCGGTATTGCGGTATGGCAGGAGCCATACTGGTGCACGTGGGAGCGTGCACGGTGCCACTGCTGCGAAGGAGGCAGGGCATGGTGTTGCTGCCGAGGAGGAGGCAGAGCATGTTGGCCGGGCGCACAGACTGGTTACTTGTGCTGTTGAGAGCGGACAAGTGACTGGGGGTCTGGGCGTACTGGCGTGTCGGTTTTTGGTGTATGTAGGTTCGTGCAAGGTGTCAATGCTGCGAAGGAGGCAGGGCATGGTGCTATCGCCGAGGTTAGGCGGAGCACGTCGGCCGGGCGCATTGACTAGTCACTTGTGCTGTTGAAAGCGGCAAGTGACTGGGGGTCTCTGCGTACTGGCGTATCAGTTAGGTGCACGTGGATCTTACAAGGTGTTACTGCTGAAGAGGAAGTGGGACACGGGGTAGCTGCCGAGAAGGAGACAGAGCGCACTGGCCGGGCGTACTGGTGTGGTCACTTGTGCCGTTAAAGGGCGGACATGTGACTGGGGATCCAGGCGCACTGGAGTGGCTGTTTTAGGTGGCGTAGGTGGACAAGAGCCATAGTAGTGCACGTGATGGTGTGCATGGTGTCATTGCCCAGGAGGGGTTGGACACGGTGCTGTCGCCGAGTAGGAGGCGTAGGACATAGGTCGGGCGCTCTGGCGCGGTTGTTATCGTGGAGGTAGCACAGGTGACTGGGAGGTCTAGGGACACTATCGTGGTCACTTGTAGTAGTGTTGAAAATTTTGGACTTGGGTCGAGGAGTTTTTAAATTTTTAGATAAAACTGTTTTTGTTATGTTGGAAGTTAAAATTTTGGTAGTTTTTCTTTGGTTCAAGTTATATAAATTACAATGGTTTTTCCAGGTTTTTATTTTGGCTTCTTAAGTTTGAAAATTAAAGTAACCTTATGTCTCGGGTTTTTGTTTCCCATGGTTGTTTTGGTATAAATGTCGGTTATATGTAGAAAGTTTTAAGAGTGTTCATTTTGAGAATTTTACTGCAACATTGAGTTTGTTGTGCATTGGGGTACTTGGTCATCAGTAGAATGTAAATTAATTTGTAATTGATAAAAGTAGTAGTAGCAGTAGTTGAAATTATATTTGTATAAATCGACAATATTTGATTTCGTTCAGAGTGTTCTAGATAAAAATTGTGTTTTTTTTTTTTAATAAATAAAGGTGTAAAACATTTGGTCTTGTTTGTGTGAAGGTTTTAAACATGATACGTATAAATCAGATAATAGTGTTATTCTGTTATCGAGTCTTTAGTTAATGATAGTTTTCTTTAAAGTGTAATGGTTATTTTTTTTTTGTATGGAGTCATTAGTATTGTACTTAGTGTTATATGTATATGTTAGTAGATTTGTAAACAGAATTGTTAATTGTTTATTGTAATATGCGCCAAGATTTTTTTTTGTAGAGGGGAAGTGTTGCTGTTGACAATCCACTTAATTGTTAAACTATGTTTTGCGGTATATTTGTTGACATTCTTTTAAGGGAGAGATTGTAATATATTGTGTTTAATGTAGGTAGGTTTGCATAACCTACCGTCAGTTGATTTAAAATAAATCAGCCCCAAACCAACCGCCGTTTCATTACCACCTATACATTACAATTATAAATGCGAAAGTTTAGATGGATGGATGTTTGTTAGAGCTTGTAGCCTAAACAGCTAAACGGATCTGGATGAAAATTGGCATAGATGTAGAACATAGTCCGGAAGAACACATAGGTTACTTTCTTTTGTTTTTTAATTCCTCGCAGACGGAGTCGCGGGCAAAAGCTAGTAAATCAAATTTCCATGTCATTAGGTCAACAACTATAATCTGATCTAATACTATCTGGCAAGATTGAGCCAAGGCGGGCTGGCGCGACGCAAAATGTTTATATCACTGAGCCTATGTTTACTGCCGACCCATTTAAATTTTAACGTTTGTTTTAATAAACCAAATTACAGATTCCAATTAAACATTGTTTATAATTCGAAAGAGAACTATCAAATCGAACTCTAGACTACGAATTTCAAAGATGAGAGGCAAAGGAACATTTGTAACCACGACAAAAAAAAAATAGGAAGCATTTTAAGTGTCACACTCAATAACGTTTAATAGTTATTAAACAATTGCTTAGTGTACATTTCTCACATTAAATATGTCTAGGACACGATTGTAAGTGCAATTACCTTTTTGTACTGTAATAGTACGCTGTACTAGTACATTAATTTACAAAGTATGTTTTCAAAGTACAAATTGAGAGAGCAATGTACAAGTATGTTTAGCGTGTGCTATCCAAGGAACAGGTTACTTAATGAATATCTTACCATAGACCTACAATCCTTTCATCGCAAGGAGGCTCAAGGAAAGTCGGTCTCGCTCATTCAGACCGGACGAGGCTATACATTTTTAACGTCGCGAAATGAAACTCTTCGCCAAATAGGCTAAAAGACTAGAGAAAGTGGCACTTCCAGCTTTGAAATAGCTTCAACAATGAGATTTTAAAAGTAAATATTTTGCTAAGTCTCAAAAGTTCATACTAGCTTTTGTCCGCGACTTAGTCCGCGCGGAATTAAAACTAGTAAAAAAGCCTATGGTACTTGGTGAAAATGAAGCTTTCTAATGGTAAGAATTTTTGAAATCAGTCTAGTATTTTCTGAGTTTATTTGTTACATACAAATTACAAATCGCCTCGTTGTATTAGTTATATTAATTTATAGCAATATGCAATTAATTTATAAAAAAGTTCAATCATAAAATTATCACATCAATATATCTTGATTAATTTATTTGCTTCACAATAAAACATTGAAACATACAACAATGGCTGTACATAGAATTAACAGAAAGAGCATAAATATGCATATATCTGCATTTAACTTTGCTTAATAGAGCTGGCAGACGCCAATACTGACTATGGTACATACGCCAAATGATTACATGGTCAAATTCAACATATTTTTATCTAGAGAGGTAATTAATGGTAATTAAATCGAGCATAGGTTTTTAAGTTAACAATAGCAAGAATAAATAAAAATTATAAAACATAAAGTTTAAGGTTATATGAACTCTTTTCTTGCTTTAATTTTGGTTCCTACATTACCTAGAAAAGCAGTTTAATTATAAGATTCTTTGAGATATTCAATCCTTATCTCAGATTGATAGACATACAGAAATAATGGTAATATACATACTTGGGTGCCGGTTCTCCTTCCGCTTCACATTCAATGATGAAGGGTTTGTCCACTTCTCCGGGCTGCGCAACTTGGAACAGCAATTCTTCTACTGTTGGCTGCTTTACGATTCTCGGCGGCGATGTCACTAACCAACAAATTAAAGATCATTTATACATAGTGATACAGAAATTTAATACAAGCAAACTGCAAGACTATGAAACTGTTAACTTGTTAAAGTTAGCATTATTAGCATTTCTATATTCTCACTTAGATGGAGATTCTCTAATTTAATGAAAAAATTTATAGCATTTTACTCCAGAAGAACTATAAACAAGAAATAGAAAAAAACCCTATGCCCTTGCTGAAGTACTCAAGATATTTAGCGTAAAACCTACTAATATTATAAATGGGAAGTTTCAATGGATAGACATTTGATAGAAGGTATCTCCGGATCAGCTTAACAGATTTCTATGAAATTTGGCAAGGATGGAGAACATACTGTTTAAGAACACTTAAGCTACATGCTTTTGTTTTTTTTTATTAATTCCGTATGGATGGATATGTTGGCAAAAGGTAGTCTAACATTATATATCTAATAATGTTTTTAATATAATCTATTTTTAAATGATTGATTTTGATACAAATTGCAATCAAAGCTTACGGATCAGATGACAAAGATGAAATCATAGTACAAGGACAAATCAATTGAGCAATTGCTAATCTAGATCATTGTCTAATGTGGTTTTTATTGAATTACTTGTCTCATTCATTGTTATGAATACATCCCATTCATGACTCTGATAGTGAACGGAATTGGTGTCTTACAATTGCTATCACTAGTTAGTACTCACTATGTACTTAATATTGACAATGTATTGATAATACAAGAAATATATTCTATGAAATGTTAAGACAAAAAATGAATAGCAATTAACAATGCTGATAACAGGAGAACCACAGTTGGCTTTCATTTATTTTATGTATAAAAGCATGAGACCCTATTTTTTGCTATAGCCAGAATAACATCTGCAATTTTATACATTAGTTTGTATTTTCTCATTGGAATCTAACAGATAAAATGTGGTTTACTTAAGGATATATGAAATTCCGTTTTAATATTCACTGAGTCAAACCTTCATTTATCAACAGCAAAAGTTATATTAGTTGAAGCATTTTCATGGTTACATTTTATAATTATATCCAGTATTTACATAGCTCTATAGATGTTAAGTAATCAATGAATGTTTAGACAAATATTGCCTATAACAGCTGTAAATAAAACTTGTTGGATAGATCCATTATTTTATATGGTTGTAATAGTAAAAACAGATGATTAAATTGTATTGATTAGCCTATTTGGATTCTTATTGGTAAAAGTTGAATGAACTTATACAAACATGCACAATAAACAATTGAATAAGTACAATAGGCGTAAAATACTTACGTAGCGCTGCCGCCTGGGACACTATCACGAACAAACAAATCAACTTATATGTATCCATGGTTGACGTATTCCGCAGCCTCGTTTATCTATTAAGAAACGAAACAAACTGTTTAAGAGAGACTAAAACACATTTCTCCGGCTCCGGCACACCGCACACATGTCTACTAAACTCGATGACCTAATCCGAGTAAAGCTCTTACAATGACAACACCCACTAAAAATAGACGCGTAGGGATATTGTAAATAACATTTAGACACAGAAATGATTTAAAAACTATTAACACGAAACGAAAACATTCGAGTAAAACGTACGAAGTATTTTTTAACAAATACGCAAAATTAACAGTTTCAGTTGAGAACACTGAGTTTAGGTAGATTGTACAGTTAGTTAAGCTGTATAGTGAATTGATAAGAACTATGTGACTTTTGTTTTATTTTATTACCTAAATGTGTTTCTTATAATAATATCATTTCGGTTATTCCAAACGAACTGTATTTACTGAATTAAAGGCGGGGCCTTTGAGATTCTCGTTTTCGACAGTGATCAATTCGACCATAGACTACCGCTAGACCATTAACAAACTGCTGTTTCACAGATTATAGAAAACCATAACTTGTTTGACTTTTCAATGTTGCCATCTTATGTACTCTAAAATCTACACTATTAATAATCGGACAAAATATTACTAAAACGAACCTAAACCTGTTGTAGCATTTGATGGACTGATGCACTATCTATTAAATAGATCCAAAATGTTTAAAAAAACCAAACGGATCAATTTTTTTAAAACCTTTTTGACGATGGGTAGTATGAAAAATACTGAACTAGACAAAGCATTTCTTATTACTAATGGGATGTATAATTTTAAAACTACCGCTTCACCGTCTTCGTCTACAACCATAATTTTCTATTAAATATGATTAAATATTCATTCTTCTTGGTAAACGGCTGTATAGTCAGGTGGTGTAATTAAGAAAAAAAATGTCACTTTTTTAGAATTTCATAAGAGAAATAGCAAGAAATGTAATTTTTCGGATCCCAAATTTTAATAGGTACAATTTTTAACATACGTTTGTAAGTATGATGCCTACTTTATTACTTTTTAATTGACACCAAATAATTTTAAACTAAACGTTTGTCATTCCTATTTCTCTTAAATAACGAAAACTGGATGAGTGTTGTAAGAGCTAGCGAACGAACATCCTATGTTATAGATATCAATAGGGTTTTTAACCGGCAGTAGACGTCTATCGACGGACGAAACTAACTAAAACGAAACACACCGCGTGTAGTATAAAGTTACATATAAAAACAAAGAAATTACCTTCCGGTCATTAGGGCAAATAGCGCTTAAACCCAACCGAAAACGAAATTCAAAGGTATTTCATCGCGCCGTCCGCAAGATAGAAATCTTTAGCTCTCAGTTGCCTTTAGGTGAATTTTGTCTGCGATAACTTAAGAGTACTTTTTTAATTTTATTAAAATGTTTAATTTTTCGTTAGTTTCAAATATCCTGTTTATCGTCATCAACAAGAATGAGTAAGTATATGAAACTAGACTAGCACTTTGTGTTAACGTTAATCGGGTATTTCCGTGATATCTACCCATTATCGATGCGTTTTAAATAGATATATATTACATCCATACTGAGTAATTTCTTTTTCAGGTGAAGAAAGTTTGCCTATACCACGGCTTTGCTGTTCAGCGACACAATCTTGGAAAGAGCCAACGCACACCAAAGGTTACGGATCGGACACCGACGTGCGATCCATAAATATAGGAAATAATCGTAACGATTATCACTACAATATAATGTCTAAGCAGTATTATAAAATGTATGAACACGATGAGATTCCCGTTCAAGATAACACTGGCTTCGCTAGTTTAAGTAAAGCCGCGGAAAATGGGAAAGGCGACAGAAAACTTAAATCCGGAACAACGCTCGATTTAGAACAAATAGAAATGAACCTAAATAACACTCTCTCTTATAATCTCCATACCGATAGCAGCTTCGCGCCCAGTCTTGAGTCAAATATAAAACTTTTCAAGACAACTGTACAAGAAATTTTCGATAAATTCTACCACTGCATGAGCGATATAGAACAATATAAAATACGCTTTAATAAAATATTAACAAAGATAAAAGACGATCCGATAGCTGATATGGAGAACTTTATAAAAGACATGCTTCAAGATATTATTTCATCAGATTCATCAGTATCTTTCCCCGTTTCTAAAATACCAAGAGCTTTGTGCAGTAAAGACGCGACCGTTGAAGTTAATTGTGAAGGTAAGGAGGATTACAAGGCCTCCGGAAACAATCTATTTCCGGAAGAATTTAAAACAACAATCGAAGCGTACAAGAACGACAACTACAAATCAGATTCCAATACGGATGACGTCAGTTCCAGCCACAAGTCTAAGAAAGGAGTATTCTATATAAACCTGCTAAACAGCCACCGCTGCGTTCAGATTAAACTGAACAACCGAGATATGGTCTCGGAAATAAACATTCGGGATCAAATGGTGAAGGATGATAAAATCGATGAAGCAGTATCGGCCGATAACATCAAGAAATTAAAAGCGAAAGAAATGGAAGCGATGTCTTTGAGAGATCGGAATGTAGACCAGGGCGACGAAAAGGACATTCCGGTCAGAATCGTAAATCCAAAGAAAAATATACATCTCGATCAAGATTTCACTAATGACGTAGATGACGATTCGAAGCGTTCGATAATTTATAAAATATGCAACTACTTTTGTAAGAAATTACGCAGGGCTTGTTGAGTTCGGTTTCGTTTTTGAATGAATAAAAGTTGTTTTCGTTTGGAATTAATTTATTTATGGACTAGACAGTAACATAACGGGACGTGAAGGGCGGCAGGTCACAGCGCGCCGGCCTCCTCGAAGTTGTCTATGTAGTACCAGCGGATGAGGGAGATGTGCTTGCAGAGCTGCATCGCGAACTCCTTCTTCATGTGCAGGAAGTCCCTGATGATGGGCAGGTCGAGCATGATGAATGCCTGGCCGTCGATCTCCTCCTGCTTCATCTTGTCGGCGATGAGCTTGCAGTCCTCGGTGCTGCTGAGGTAGGCGTACACGTCGTCGACGCTCCAGTGCAGGGGGTTGGGGGCGAGGTTGGCGAGGTTCAGCACGGCGTGCGGCAGGGGGTCGGAGGGCGGGGATTCGTATGAGGCGCAGCGCAGCTTCTTGAGCTCGGGCTCCTCCGCGTCGGAGACGTCCGAGATGCGCTTGCCGCGCGAGTGGCAGCTGCTCTCGTTGGTGTCGTGCTCGGTGTCGCTGTCCGGGCCGGCCCTCTTGGCGCACGAACTGCTGTACATCCTCTCCGCGTCCTTCTTCTCCCAGTGCGCCTCCTTCATCTGCAGCGCGAAGTTGGGCAGCTTGGCGCCGCGCGTCTTCATCTCTAGCTTGGGGTGCGCGGCGCGCTGCTCGCGGCCCTTGCCGGGGCGCCCCGGCCGGCCAGGGCGGCCGGGGCGCCCAGGGCGGCGGCAGTCGGCGAGGCAGTCGGGCGAGTTGGGGCGCGTGCCCGACTCGGAGGGGGGCGTGGAGGCGGCGCTGTGCTCGCTCTCCACCGACTCGCCGTCCCTGTTCCCCTCGCTCTCCTGCGACGGTCGCATCTCCTTCTCCCGCTTCTCGGGGGCGGTCGTTTTCTTCTTTTTCCTCTTACCGTTCACGCTGCCTTTCGGTCTGCCGCGACGTTCTGTGCCATTATCTGTAAATAGAAATAATATTTTTGTAAAACAATTACTGTAAAGGTAAAAGTGAAAATGAAATTTGGTATCGTAGTGTGTTTACTCACGGAATGTGGACTTGTCGACCTGGTGGCAGCGGTGCGGGCAGCCGGCGGGGTACTCTGCGGGGCCGAAGAGCGCGGGGCAGGCCTGCAGGCGCGCGCACACGCCGCCGCAGAAGGCGGGCACGCGCGCGCGCTCGCTCGCCACGCACACGTACGCGTGGTACGTGCTCGTCTTCAGCCTGCACACCACACCACACTTTTAGGACATCTCCTTCTGACTCTATAGCACAACACGATTACCTATTCAAAAATTTATGAATCCACAATGCTGGAGTGTACTTACTTGGCCCTTAATAATTCCAATCTCATTCCCTCTTCGGGCGGTCCCTCGTGCTCCCAGTCTTTAAGCAGCTTGGCAGGCTTGTAGGAGGCGGAAATGATCTTGTTGAGGACCTCCTTCAGCACCAGCGTCAGCGGCCCGGGGCCCACGTGCTTCGGCAGCTGCGACAGCTTGTTCCTGCTGATGGAGGGGCCCGCGTAGCATTTGTAGTTGAAATATATTCTATCGCACCACTCGCTCGAGGTTTTTATATCTTCCTTGACGACGACCTTCGGCTCCTCGGTCTTCTCCGGCTGCCGGTTGGAGGTGTCGGGGATGTGCAGCTCGTAGTTGTTGCTGTCGCACCAGCCTACAGGAAACAGAAGGTCGCTGTCGTGCGCGAACCAGAACTTTTGCGCGATAGGAATGAGCTCGACGCAGACGAGATGTTCCTCTATGGCGGTTATGGTCGCCACGTGGATCTCCTCCTGGCTGAGAGGGTTCACAGCCTCCAGTTTCATGTCCACCTCGATACCTTTCATAGGCTCCTTGTTTCCGAAGCAGTAGTCGGGCGCGGGGACGGATGACGTCGTCGTTAGATATTCATCCCAGTTGAAAGGTCCCTCTTTCCAGGTTTTGGGAGGTTTGAGGGGGAAGTTGTGCTTTTGGGCCCAGCCGATGGGGAAGATGTAGGGGTGCATGTTGTCGCAGAGCCAGGCGGGGGCGGGGGCGCTGTCGTCTCCGGCCTCGTCTGCCGTCACCAGGAAGTGCAGGTTGTTGAAGACGGTGGTGACTGTGGCGGGCCGGATGGTGCGCATGTCGCCGGGGCTCAGCATCTCCACCTTCATGCCAGTCACGAAACTGTGCGCCTCTTGAGTTGGTGCGGGCTGGAAAGAGAAATTATCGTTAATTTCCACTTTAATTTAGTCATACATACTTGAGTATATTCTGATATGTGTGACATGTTTACCTGGAAGAGGTCGGGAGGCGTGGGCTCCTTGATGGACTCCTCAGCGCTCTGTCGCAGCTGCGCGCTCAGCTTGTTCTTGCATGAGAACCTGTTCACTTTCCCTGGGTACTTGAACTGCCAGGGTGAACCCTGCAAATACACAAAAATACTTACCCATCAACTCTATACATAATGTCTCAAAATGATCGAGCTTAGAGACACTCTAAGGAAGCACACCTTTGACTAAGCAATCGCACATCTGTTGTGCGACAGTCGATTGTTTTGAAGACAATTCAACTGTTTAGTTGCACAACTAAACATCGAGTAGTGTGCACACCTCCATATAAGCTTATAGGAATCAAAGTTGTGCGATAGTTTAGTCAAAGGTGTGCGCGGGCTCTTAATTTTATTAAAGTACACAAAATCGAACAATTCGATGAGATGTAAAGGATAATGAAGTGAGATAAAACATGTCAAACTGATTATTTGCGACAATACGTGACAATTGACAACTTAATAAAAGAAATTAAAACCTCGTATTACGTAGTTTAGTTAACTTTTTAAATAACAATAGTCACGATACTGCTCATTTAATTGCACAACTCTATCGTTTATAGAGTAGAGTGTCTTGTTTTCGTGTAAATGTTTATCGAAATTGTTCCGTGAGCGTTGGCGTTTCGTAAATGTGTTTACACAATTTGTTGTTACAATTTATGACAGCTATTGTACTCGAACTTATCGATCTTAGTAGAAAATAATTGCCATTCCATAAAAGCTTTGCTTTTTTTTAAATATAAGGTGGCAAACTAGCAAGCGGCCACCTGAATCCACCGAAATGGAAAGCGACCGCTGCCCATAAACATCCGCAATTGCAGATACGTTGCCTACCCTTAAACGACGGAGGAGGAGACGCACATAAAGAGGACATTTCTCCTTCCTATGCGTCTCCTCCACCGTCAAATACACTTTTCCTTCCCATTCTTTCCTCTAAAGAAAAAGGGTGGAGAGGGAAAGGGACTACAATTAGGCCTCCGGCACCACACTCATCAGACGAAACGCGGAATTACTTCCACTTCACGCCTGTTTTCTGTGTGGTCGTGGTATTGCACCGGGCGAGCCGGCCCATTCATGCGAAGATGTTAAAGCGGGCTCTACTACTGTGAAAGCTTTCCATTTATAAGGGCGAGAAGACCAAAACTGATCATTACTTGCTACAGTAATAAACATAACAATTGCAAAATATAACAATACAGAGATAGCATTAACAATAGCGATAAATTATAAATGTAAACAAATGTAAGTCGTGTCGGCTTGAGAAACGAGTCTTTGAAACAAACGAGAGAAAACTGTGTCGATTTTATTTTTAATCACGTTCCAGTTATCCAATTATTTTTTTATCTTTCTACGTTTATTGCGAAATACAAAACTGTTTATTTATTGGGAAAAACCGTGGAAAATGAAAAGATGTGCTTACGGTATTCTCTCGAGTAATTTAAAAATATACTGAATATGTGGTTACCTTGTTGGTGACGTAGCCGAAGCTGCTGAGACGAGGGTTAGAGAAGAATATCCAGAACTGCTGCAGGTCTTCATCAGCGCCGTCGTATCGCAGCAGAAGACGACCGCCTACATTCTCGCACACCTGGAAGACCACTCAAAGATTTAAATAATGCACACAAAACCCGTAATGTAGATAAAAAGGAATATTTTTTTAACTCACCGTAGCAATCCAATATCGGTAAGGATCATTGACGTTCTGTATTTCGACCTTCATGCCGACTTTTATCCTGTCGATTGGAGACATGCCCTTATTGTTGAGGGCCTCTATAGAGACCGACTGCCCTACTAGTAGAGCCTTTTTCATTATATCTATGATAGTATCACCGCATTTCTCATTAATTTCATCAGGTGGCTCCACCAATTCGTCATATTTCCCGCACCAGCCTAGCGGATGGACTTTTGTATTGGAAATGTCACACCAGAAATCGGTATCGGCACCTATGAATTTAATCCTAAGCAGGTGACCGCAGACCATGGTGATCTCAGATATCCAGTAGATGTCAGGGTTGTTCTTGTGACAGACTTCGAGTAGCATACCCTGCTTGATTCCATTGTTAAGACTGGCTTCGACCTGCAACAAGTGTCGAAATGAGGTCATGGAAGATATCTATTATCAGAAATTTCCTCATCTATACTAATATTACAAAGAGGAAAGATTTGTATTTTTGTATGTATTGTAATAACTCAAAAACTACTAGGCCGATTTCAATTCTTTCACCATTAAAAGCTACGTTGTTACTGAGTAACATAGGCTATTTTTTAATTTCATGCTGATGAAGTCGCGAGCAATATAGTTGATATTATAGAAAGTCAATTTCCTCAATTCTCAATAAATATGTAAAATGTGGAAAGAAAGAAAATAATCAATCTATTGATTTAATATTCTTGAAAGATTATGTAAATCAAAAATTTCCAATCACGAAACGGTCTCTCTTCAACAAGGGGGGGCGAGGGGTGGCGTAGGTACCTCCCAGCTCGTGCTCGCTACTACACGATAGCGCACTTGTTTCGTAAACAATATAATTAACGTAATGATCACATACAAATGGCGCCCATTGTTTGGAATATTTGAACTAGATAAATAACGTTTCAAGCTATTTTATACCGTACAAAGTAACTTCCCTAAATTAGTGTAATGTTGTTTTTAACATGAATTTCAATAAAGGGAAAAAACCTAATGTAAATATAAATAACTTTGAGGAAAAACATATATTTAAATACGCACCTACACTCTGAAAGATAATAATTTTCAAGAAAAAATTATTAAAAACGCGTTTTATTTCTTATCAGTGTAAAATAATTACTGCTTCAATAGCCAATATCTGGGAGCGTTGATTCTAACAGAGTATAATACCGTGAACTTCCCAGTCGTTATACTTGTTTATGCTATTGCTATCTCAGTTATTTCCAAAGAGAGTGATAAGGACGGCGATACTGTGGTATAGTTTACGAGAGTCATGTTGCGAGCGTCTAGGTGTCCTGGGAGTCAAAGGGCACGGGGGAGGGGGGGGGGTGCAGCTGCAGGGCGCATGTTATTGCGATATTGATTTGATTGAGCGGCCGACGTCAGGTACAGGTGCCCGTTACATTGAAATTATATCCATAACTACTCAAGTTCTATGTTAACTTTTTGATACTAAATATTGTTTTTGTTAATTTTAATGATTGAATGGGTAAAGTAACAGCGTCATAACGCGATTTGGGGTTCAATTCATATTAAAAAAAAATACAAAATAATTTTTATTTTAATTTATCGACTTAAGTAAACATTTTGATCATAAAGCCTTCATCGTAAGAATCGTAATAAAAAAAGTTAATATTTTCTGGTATTACATCAATAGGATGAAAAAGCCTTTCTAAAGCGATAAGTTATGGCTATGATCAGTTTAAATTTCGCAATTTGAACATACCAAAGATTTTAAAGGCGTATAAAAAAAAGATTCTGTAACTCAGTATAACAAGGCAAGCAATTGCATTCAATCATAATATCGAGCTGTGCGAAGCGCAGGTTATCGCCAAATAAAAGACGAGGCTATCTGCTACCGTGCTTACATCAGCGCACCCCCGTCCCTCAAACCATCCCGTCTACTGTACCCCCAACCCCCGCCCACTTGTTGAAGCACCAAAGGATGAAATATAATCTACTTGTAAGCTCACTTATTGCATCATATTAAAACAGTATTTACTATTAATAAGGACAAAGAAAATACATTTCTATAAGTGTTTTATACTGGGTTTCTGAAGTTTCCATTTATTTTATCATTCCATAACATTCAATACTGTTATGTTGATCTACATTTCAACGGAGTAAAACTCAAGTTACGTAGTTCGGAAACGCATTTCATAAAATTATCGAACCAAAAGCTAACGTAGCTGGGAAACCGGCCATTAATGTAAATAGCTTTTGTTTGGTTCACATAAAGCTTACTAAATATGTTTTCGCATAGCTTATTTGAACACATAAACCAGTAAATTGTACAAAACTGATAGGCGCTCGTTCAATATTTTATCAGTTAGTGACCGCAGTTTACAGCAACATACCTAATTAATGGATGTAATTTGGAGCCGTTTTAATAATATTTTATGAATATGTAATGAGTACATACGATTTTTAATAGAGATTTTTTTCCTATGATAATAACTATTATGAAATAAGTTAAAACAGCTGTACTCTACGTGATTAAAAAAGCTTTACGATGAACACAAATACAATATTAGACTCGTAGAATGCAGATATGACTTAAAAAAAAAACCATTGGTGAATAAAATAAATAAAACATAATAGCGGATATAATTTTGTCAAAGTATCTCCATTCGCAATGAGTAAACATGTTTATAACCATATTCATTTCTCATAAGTTTATACAAAAACAGGATCAAACAGGCGACGTAATGACGTAAACAAATTGAACGAAAACATTATATGACCCATTTCTCGTATTCTATTTTGGTCCGTAGATATTAGCCATGTTTAGCGAAGCGAGTAGACTATTTATAATTTAGTTGCTTGGAACGATCAATACGGCAACAAGGACGGTAAATTCATGATAAGTTAACAGTGTTTAAATGAAAGTGGTCATTTTTAAAAGACATTAAGAATCTAAAAACTGAACTAATACAGGCTAATGATGTTTTAGATAACACAGATTTATAAACTCTTAAAAGACCAGGAGTTTATAAATTGAAAATCGAGAGATCGTTGGACGAATTTAACAATAATGTTTTTTTTTTATTTATTGAAAACTGCTTCAACTAAACTAAACACTCCAACTGTAACTGGGTCAAATTTCACGTTTATCAGTCCTCGCAATTTCCTTAAAAAGGGATATTACAACGTAGAGCAACTTTACTACTTTTCCAAGTGTGTTTTGGCGAAATAAAGTTGGACGTATTCCAAAATTTAACTCTATTAAATTTTTATCCAAACTGTATTTTTAAACTAAATTAAGCTTAAATAATTTCTTAATTAAGATGGTTACGTGCGCGACCTTGTCTATTTAAATTTCATAGACTTTCCCCTTCGGCTAACGGCGTTTGAATTATTTATACGAGTAAATAACCAACCTGCATAACTATTCTTTTATTAACTACGTGTAATAAATAGGTTTCATGTGTTAAGCATTTCGTTAATTCACGTAAATTAATCTATTTTTTGTTATTTTAAAGAGCTTTTCTATTTAGATTTGATACCATAAAAAAGTAATTTATTGTCTATGCAAATGAAATAAGAATATTTGAATGTTATGCTGTAAAGGGAAACAATGTGGTACTATACTCATCATCATCCACGTCGCAAATCTAGTCTAGATCTAACGGACGCTGATCTAGTCTAGATTTATGGGGGGCAGCTTTTATTAAATTTGTATTTTTGAAAGTTGAACTTTTATATCTGTTTTACATTTTATATATTATACTGTTTTACATTAGCAATGTCCATGTAATATAATAATAATTTTATTCTTAGTTTTTATTTCATTCAGATGTTAAGAAAATCAAATAATTTCAAAATTACTAATAGAAACTTGCCCTTGCTAAAAGCAGGACAAGTTGAATGTTTTAGAATATTATACTCAATACACTTGTGTTTTGCTTAACACTGATATCTTATTGAATTAAAAATATTGAATGTAATAATCTTAAATTATGAGACAAACCAAGCGTTAACATCGAAACACAGATCGGATTCTAATAGAATTTAGATCAAAAATATATAAAATGATAAGATGTCATCTGTGTTGTAAAAATGGTTACACAATATTTATTTGAATCCCTAATGTTAAAACAAAAAAAAAAACATGCAGACGAATTGAGTACCTCTTTCTTTTGGGAAGTCGGTCAAAAAAAATCCCACAAATCAAATATACTTCAATGTAAAGAAGTTTACAAGATACTCTATTAAACAAATGTATGTTAGATCTCAAACAACTTTAAATTTTGGATTAAAGACAAGTTACACCACATGTTAAATTTATATCAGTATTCATTTTATTTCTCTACATATTAAGGTATTTTAATTATTATATTTTATTGTGGTGTTTGAATATCATTGCTGATGCTATATTTTTATCGAAATATGTTTTATCTGCAAAATAAACTACCAACAAGTAATAATTAAATTGTTTAAACTATCGTGAGACATTACTTTAAGCGAAAATTGTTGAGTTGAGCCGTTTTTAATTTTTGCAACAAGTAATAAGTCAAGTTATGCACCCTTTAAGTGTTTTTGAAGTATGAATGTAGATGATTCACTTTAATTTATTGAATATTTGTAATAAGTTTTATTTTAAATTTGTTATATCTATACTAATATTATAAAGAGAAAAGATTTGTATTTTAGTTTTTTGTATGTATTAAAATAACTTAAAAACTACTGGGCCGATTTTAAAAATTCTTTCACCATTAAAAAGCTACATTATCAGTGAGTAACATAGGCTATGTTTTTTTTCAATTGCAAACGGGCGAAGTCGCGAGCAACAGATAGTTTACAATAAGCTTGTTTAATTACCATAAAATGACATGAGTTTTACACTTAAGATGGTAAAATAAATAAATGTAATCGGTGGCAAAGAAGGTTAATTTAATAGTAGTTCCATAATAAGGTCTGAATTATCTATTTTCTGGTAATAATTAAATTCAAACAAATTATATTAGCACTGCACTGCAACATTTATTTTGATTAACTTATTTATTTTAATCTTGTAACACTTATCTTATAAAAAAACAACTTTTAAGGGTAGTATGGAAGGTAAAATTTTTAAATACACATGTATAATTTTGTGTAAATAAAGTAATTTAAAGAGAAAAGCATTTTATTAATTTTAAAATACCTATGATGCTCTTGTAAATATTTTCTAAATTAAATTATGATAAAAAAATAGCCTTTGAGCATAAGCATAAAACATTTAAAAACAAGCATTTCCTTTTGTGCAAAACTTCAAATTTAAGATACATTTTTATTTTTAACTAAATTGTTTAAGTTGCACAACTTTAAAAAGTTATGATAAAAATAAACTTTATTAAAACAATAAATTAGTACTTCCTTCTTTTTTAAGTTACAATTAAGTTTACCTAAAAAAAATAAAGATGGAAGAAATCAGAACAAATTACCCATAAGCTGGTGATTATGTGGCAAAAATATAATCGAAACATGATACCATATGGTAGACATAAATAATATTAACACTAAGAAGCGCAACCATATTTCAATTACTTAAAACCTTGAAAATTTTGTCGCGATCTAAAAATAGAGCATCCATACATCGTTATGTTAAGAATATTTTTTAGACTAACAAAAGATATCATTACATTACTAATTTAAACATACTTCTAAACAAGTGAATAATCAAATTTTCGTTATTTAACATACTCTAAACATTTATCTTCAAGTTAATCAAGTTATAAAAAGTATTTTAAGTAAAGTTATAAAAAATTTAAACTCGCACTTACATGGGAAAATAGTTCTTCGGGAACGGCAATGCTTTTATTCGTCTCTAAATAATCATTCCAATCAAACTCCATTTCTAATACAAATTAAATGTACAATTTCCACATTTATAAATAAATAACTATTATAATTAAAATAACAAATAATAAAGAAAGGCCGAACTTGCTCCTTCGAATTTCAGTTCATTGAATGAAATTGAAATTCACCGACCTGCAGTTTCCTTCTCACTTGAGAACGAGTTAACAAGTAACAAAGAGGATATAAAATAAGAGTCGGGACTCGGGATTATTTTTAATCTGTATTTCATTAATATACGAAAACGGAGAAAAAAAGATGGAGGACATTTCATGACAACCAACATGACGAACATGTCTTGCAAGGCAACCAACATAGAAAAGAAATCTGGATGAATGTCGTTGTCTATGGTTTCGCTTTTTTTACTTTTAATCTTTGGAAATAATTTGAAGTAAAAAAAAGACAAATTTCTTAATTATAACGTTTATTATGACTTACTAATGCAAACATAAAAATTGACAAAATTCCTTAGAAAATTACATAACAATAATTATCAATTTAAAAAAAATGTTATAGTAGAATGAAAAATACAGTAAGTTTTTATTGATTTCTATCGATCACACCTTGTATTTGAATAAAAATCGATAATCGAAAAGATTCATACCCATTTACAATTACAATATCATTTTACGCAATCCATGCCTACTGAATTGTCAAATTAATCTTATTTAGACTAGCTATAAGTAAAACTATTTTAAAGAATCGCATTTGTCTGCGGAGGCGGTGGCGGCGGCAGCGCACAGATGTCGCAGCGACACTCGGCCGCAGCCGCAGCTGCAGCAGCAGCTAGTGTTGTTTGTGCAGATTTCTTCATTCAATACTCATGTGGAGAACTTTATAGGCTTCCAAAGAGGTGCATCCAATCATCCATCTGCAACAGAATAACCAAAGATAGCTTAAAATTAATTTCTCTTACTTTCACTTCAACTGAAATATTCAATAAATATGACTGGAAAATTTTATTATCCTGAGTTTTAACTGATTTTAGATTATGCTATATTGAATTGATGATACTCACATATCTACATGAAGATTATCTATTGGCAATAAGTTAGACTGCGAAGGAAGTTTTTAAAAATTGTAGTGAAGATGATGCTATTGTATGCTGTTTCAATTCTGTTTTCTATGATCCATTAGTTACATCTCCATATTAATTTCTTAAAATTTCTTTGCACCTGAAAAATAAAGAATTAAAGATTGCAGCTTATGTTTTTACAATGGTGAACTCACAAATCATCTTAAACCTTAAGATTATTTTATTAATTCAAATTTAAAAGCCAAGAACTTTTATTTGCTGCCCTTAATTGTGTAATGTCTTACACTTAAAGCCAGTCTCCTGTGTGGTTGTGGTATTGCAACGGGCAAGCCTAACCCTTGTGCTAAGATATTAATTCAATTTAGATTTTAGAAAGTTTGATATAGAATAACCAGTCTTCATGGTGACAGTTTATTCTACAATATGTGATATAATAAGTGAGATAAACTCTAAACACAACATATTTAGTAATGTTTAGGTTCATTTTTACTGTAGAATCTTTTAGACTAACTACAAGTAAGAGTATTTCAAAGAATCGCTATTGTCTGCGGAGGCGGTGGCGGCGGCAGCGCACAGATGTCGCAGCGACACTCGGCCGCAGCCGCAGCTGCAGCAGCAGCTAGTGTTGTTTGTGCAGATTTCTTCATTCAATACTCATGTGGAGAACTTTGTAGGCTTCCAAAGAGGTGCATCCAATCATCCATCTGTAACAGAATAACCAAATATAGCTTAAAATGTATTTCTCTTCCTTACACTTGAGCTGAAATATTACAGTAAGACAGCAAATTTTTTATTTCTTCTTTTAAAAAAAAATAGTAAATTATTAATTTACTAATGCTTCCTTTAAGTTCTAGGCTTGTGCTAGGATATGGTTCACGACAATAGTTGAATGGCGGGATTCGAACCCTCGACCGCAAGATCGGTAATCCGTACCCCAAACCATTAGGCTATTGGCGCTTAATTAGTAAGTATCATGGGTTTAAGCTGATTTTAGATTATGCTATATTAAATTGATGATACTCACATACCTATTTGAAGATTATCTTAAGTTACACTGAGAAGGAGGTTTTTAAAAATTGTACAGAAAATGATGCTATTGTATGCTGTTCACAACAATTCTGTTTTCTATGATCCATTAATTACATTTTCATATTAATTTCTTAAAATTTCTTTGCACCTGAAAAATAAAGTATTAAAGATTAGCTTATGATTTTACAACGGTAAACTCACAAATTATCTAAAATCTTAAGATTATTTTATTAATTCAAAGGAGTTGTATAATACAAAAGTGGGGCATTTTTCGAAAATCAACTAACAAGAAAACCTTTATATACAAAAGACAAAGAACGAAAAGAGAAACAAGAAACATATTTTTTTTCTGAACCGTAATTTTGTTTTAAATAATTTTTTTTAAAATACATTTTTATTCTGCGTTAAATAACTATGGGCGTCAATTAAAAAAAATGGCTGTGTCTAAAATTCTATTTTTTATGATTTAATTATCTTTAGAATTTTATCTACTTTAACGTTAACTTGGTACGAGATCTATTAGTTTACAAAACCACCTCCCATACAAAAAATAGACAAGTCCTTTAAAAGTCAGGAACTTTTACTTGCTGCCCATAATAGTGTGGTTGTGGTATTGCAACGGGCAAGACTACCCATTTGTGATAAGATATTAAATGAATTTAGATTTTAAAAAATTTGCCATAGCATAACCAGTCCTTATGGTGACAGTTTATTGTACAATATATGATACAATAATTGAGATAAACTCTAAACACAACATATTTAATAATGTTTTTCATTTTTACTGTAGAATATTTTTCATATGTTTAACAACATTTAGTAGTACTTATTAAGTGAATTAAAAGTTCAGCTAAAATCATGCACTCTGGGAACTACTAAATAAGTTAATGACTACATACCATGAAGCATTTGGCAGATGTCATGAAGTTGTTTATATGGTAATTTGTAGCTTTTATTATAAATTTATTTCCCTGTTATATATCAATTATGCTAGTTTTCTTTCTGGAATACACTCAATTATTTAGAATGATAACTGTTGTCTTTATCCCATTTCTATTCCTATGCATCCAGATAAGTGTTCCTGCTAGTATTTACTTCCTTCGCACCTGAAAATAGAAAACATTCACTAATTAAATATTATTAACCCAATGCCCTTGTAATTAATTAAGACTGCAAAGAGTTTTTTTTTGTTTATTTAATTACAGAAATATAAATACACTTTTGTTTGGTTATGAAAACAAACAGCAAAAACATGCAGTATTTGAATATAAGTGCTGATCACTTACTTTATTTTAAATAGTGATCATTTACAGATCTCTTTACTCAATTTATTTTTTTTTATGATCAAACAGTGTTGTTTTTATTAAAATTGGTATTAAAACCAGAACTAAAGATGTACTTAACCTTCGATAATTCGTCTACGGGAAGTGGTCATATCAATGTCTAAATTTAACCCAGTTTTCCCAGTTAGTTTTTAGCAAATTACAAACCTTCGATAATATACATAATATTTAGAACAAGAAATATGTAAGAATGTTTTTAGGTTAATTTCCACAAAAATTGTTTACGTACATAACATATAAAATGTTATGAATGCTTTATTTGATATGTAGTAAGATAGAATAGTCCATATAACTAAAAGTGTTGAAAATTTAACATGAAAAACATAATGAAATTACCTTATTAAGTTTCATAGATATACTTAGAAGAAAACATCAACTATCGAACTTCGACAAAGTTGCGAAAATAGTCTTGATGGCACAAATTCACTAAAACTGCACTATACTTACTAAATAATATATAAAACTAAATAAAACAGATTTAAGAAATATTGATTTCTAGATAAATCAATATTTCATAGTACGAGAGCATATTTTCGTTTATCGTTGTTTAAAATGGCCGACATATAGTATATAAATCGTTGGTATACCCAAACGTACATTAAAAACAACGTAAATTATATATTTTTAATTCCATAATGCACTTAACAAGATTAAATTGTTATTTTTTTTGTATAATTACTTTTGTTTAATTAATTAATTTAGAGATACGATATCTTTTTTTTTTATTGTGGAGCAGAAATTATAGAGCAAATTAATGAGTGAGATAGATATACATTTTAGAGCGAGATGGGGATTCTGCGTTAGCGTATATTTAATGATATTGTCAACTGTCAAAAGAGTTGCGCCTGCCTGCAAGTAACATCTATCTGTCTCTTTACATTTCATATTAAATGTATATAGTTATCTCATTTTTATTGTTTTATCAAAAATGAGAGGAATATAATTTCTTTAAACATAATTGTAATTAAAAACATTTCATAAATAAAAGTACACACCTACTAATAAATATGATATTTAGTCGCTTGTTTGATGTATAAAAAATATAATATCTCTTTCATTTCAGTTCAATTGCTTTTTTCAATTATTTATTTTGAAAATAATTATGTTCCAAAATATTTTTTTGTTAAAATAAAAAAGTGTTAAACGCTTCTTAAGAGATTTTTGCGTTAAACGAAATATATTTTGTATTGTCATGTTGTTATTTGTCAAGAAATGAATGGAATATGAACGAAATAACACATCGTTTTTTTTTTGTCATTGATTGGCATGAAAGATGAAAGTCTCGATTTCGTTTATTCATATACCTATTTCTAATTGTATAAGTTATTTTTGAAACTTTTTAAGCTATTGTGATCTGAAATTAAAAACGATTTAACTGGCTATCACTATTATTCGTATTAGGTAGTTACATTCGATTTGATTATTATTCGTATCGTTCCTGCGGTTATTCGCAGTTTGATGTTTTAATTGAGCTTTTAATTTATTTTAAATGCGTTTGTAAAAAAAAAATTGTGTAATTTTAAAATAAAGTTTTGGTATATATCAAGAGCATGTAAAAAAATTGGTATTTTGGTCACGAAAGTTCGTGGTCATAGAGAGCGTACATCACTAGTAGTTAATTTAGACAGGTGACGGGTGACGTTTTCAGTTTTGTGAATGGGTGAATGGTTCGAATGGAACGATAATTCTCAAATAATTTACATTTTGACTAATAACTTGATATAATACAGCTGTAATTGGATAAAAATTGTTTCAATTCTAAAGTTATCTGTTTATTGCGGTAAAAAAGTGTAGAAATAAACGTTTTATCGAAAAGTGTTGTGCTTATGATCATCAGTGAACAAATAAACATGTGATTGATTTGTTTTTTCGTAATATTCGTCTCTTTTCAAGATCAACAATGAATACTGTAAACGGAATAATTTACACATTTACATCCAGCAACTCCTCGAATGCGGCCGATGAGGGATGTATGTTAGTGAATACGTCCCAGAATGTTATTATTACCGGAGCTTACAACGGAATACCACAAACGTTAATTCTTAACGTGATATCATGGTCGTGTCTAATCGCTTTGTTCACAATACTGCGACGTACGGCTTGGAACTACGGCCGTATGGCACTAGTTCAGCGTTCAAGAAGTCGCTGGACAAATTTATTCTACCGCGGCGCAGATGGGGACTCGCTCGTCGATAGGCGGCGTAGTCAGGACGAGGCTTCAAACATCGATGAAGGTTTCTTCGCTTGGTTGCCGGCCGTCTTCCGAGTGACGCGCGAGCAGGTTCTTGCGAAATGCGGTCCAGACGCGGTCCACTACCTCTCGTTCCAGCGACATGCAATAACACTAATGTTTATTGTTACAATTGTCTCTATAGGAATCATATTGCCCATTAACTTTCAGGGGACAAACTTACAAGTCGATGCGAATACATTCAGTAGAACGACGTTGTCTAATTTGAATGGAAGATCCTTATGGCTTTGGACACATACATTGATTAGTATTTGCTTTTTGCCAATTTCGGTGTTAATTATGAGAAGATGCACTGGACGGAAGCCAGTCCCTACCTCTATGACTGGAACTGTTATGATAACAAATATATCAAGAGGTGATAGAAATGAGGCAACTATTAGAGCATATTTCACACACAACATCCCACATATTCAAATAGTTGACTTACGTCTGGCGTACAACATTAACAAGCTTAATGAAGTTCAAGAGAAGAAGGAAATGGTCATGGAAGCCCTCGTTTATACTGATACATATTACAAAAAGACTGGAAAACAAATAACTGTAAGGAAGGAACTATGCGGTCCTGATGTTGATGCATTGGAGTATTACACAAATGAAGAAAAGCGACTCAAGGATGAAGCAAAAAGGTGCCGAGCTATGGTTCTTAATGATCCACTTGGGATTGCATTCCTCACTCTACCATCATATCAGCTGGCTGAACATGTTATTAACCACTTTAATTTGCACCGTGGCTGGGTGCTCACGCATGCTACGAATCCTTCGGACATTGTATGGGAGAATCTGAGCGTCCAACCGAGCGTCTGGTATGTTAAAGCTATAATTGTCAATGTTGCCCTCTTCATAGTTCTATTCTTTCTCACAACACCAGCTATTATAGTCAATCTATTCAACACATTGGTTGTTAAACCAGACTCTTTGAATAGAATTAGCAGTATAATATTTGAATTCCTTCCTACCCTGTTGCTGTGGACGATGGCTGCGGTGATGCCGGCGATTGTTGGCTTTACCGATAAGTTCCTCTCGCATTGGACCAAATCTCAACAGAATTACTCGATAATGACGAAAACTGTTTCGTTCTTGCTACTCATGACCTTGATATTGCCTTCTCTAGGATTGGCCAGTGCGGAGGCTTTTGTCGCGTGGACGTTACACCACGAGAACGATACGATGCGATGGGATTGCGTATTTCTACCCGACAAGGGTGCCTTTTTCGTCAATTACGTCATCACCTCGGGCTTTATCGGTACTGCACTTGAATTGATTCGATTCCCTGAGCTGTTCTTATACGTGTGGTATCTCTTGCAGTCAAAGTCAAAAGCTGAAAAGAGTTATGTTAAGAAAGCTATCCTCTACGAGTTTCCGTTCGGTGTGCATTATGCATGGAGTTTGGCGATTATATCCATCACCATAGTGTACAGTTTGGCTTGTCCCCTGATTTCCCCTTTTGGTCTGGTCTACCTGCTGTTGAAGCACATAGGGGATAAACACAACTTGTACTTTGCTTACGGGCCGAGTGACATGAGCGGTGTTGGGGGCGGGCGGATTCATGCAGCGGCCGTGAGAATGGTACGAGTGTCCGTGTTGCTTTTACTCGTGAACATGGCGGCGTGGGCGGGCTTGCGATCGGGCTTCGAGGCACGCACTATAATCCTCATTATGGCATCAATTGTCGCGTTCGGTACGTTCCTGCTGCTCAGTCCGTTCCCGAGCTGCACGCCGCCGGCGCCGCTGCAGCCGGAGACAAGCGTGCCTTTCCCTGAGTATGTGGCTCCCGTTCTGTTGAAACCGGTCGATACCACCCCAGTGTCGACGCCCTCCACGCCCGATTATGGCGCCAATTCACCTGTCACCAATCCCATATATAACCCCGACCCTATAAATATATAAATTTATAATTTAGCGACATTTATAAAGATACCATTCAAATGTAATACCAAAATAATATTGACGCGATAAGACTATTAACAGCCACGTTGATATTGATTGGAAATGAGTATTATTGTGATGTATGTAAATAAAAATATAATATTTTTATATTAGTTATAATTTAGCCATTTAACTGTGCATTAGAAAATATATCTACGTCCATAATACACTTAATTCAATTTTGTTATATCAATGAACAAAATTTGTATGTATGGCTTTTTACTTGTCTTTCTTTCATACCTGTTAAAACAAGACTTTGAACACTTATTTTATATGTATATGACAAGATATTTTATTACAAACAAAATAATAAGAAACTTTTTTTCACAATAATACTGGATGACACTGGCGAAATGCGATGGGGTCCAGTATTTATTAAAAGAAGAATAAAATTGCATAATGAACATAAGAAATTAGCAGTTAATTTCGCAATAATTAGTTAGTTAATTTAAATGAATTTTTATTTACACATTAAATTTTTATACATCTAACTCTACAGTTTGTTTGAATCAAATTATTTGAGTTACAAATGTTAAGTTTGAAGGTTGCTTAAAAATCTACTTATGTTATAATGTTTATTGTTGCAAAAACTAAATTATTTTACCTTTTAAAATTATGTAGTACAGACTAATATTTTAACTTATTACAGAATTTTCACATTTATTCATATTATTTTGATTTTATTGATTTCTTTGTAATACTTTTTTAATTCAAACATTTGAGTTAAAGTTGTTCATACAATTAGTCCATGGAATTTATTCAATAAATGTATATTTGAAATATTTGTAGTTAATAACTAATTAGATATTAGTTGTCTCTATGCAATTATTGTTTACGTAATTGTAGAGTATTGCAAGTTGAAACATGCAAAATTTAACATTATACAATTGTAAAAATGCACGATAAATAATAATAACGATAAATCGAAGTTTTTCGTATTTTCTTTAACTTAAACCATTGTTTAGATTTTTTTTATTAAATAAAAATAACAAGGCACTTATTCATAAGTACGTTTGCCGTTTGTCTGTGATTTGTTGCTTAAATTTTATTTTTATATAACTTATGTACTTTATATTTTATAACGAATCGTTGTAATGGTTTTTTTTTGTGTATAAATATTGTATTGTATTGAATCAATGTTTGTCCTTTCGCCTGTGTATATATTTACGGTCCAATTACTTGGTTATCGCTGACTCGATGTACGTTTTATTTTGCGATAATTTTATCAAATAAATGACGTACGAATTTACACATTGCCTTTAATTTATAATTCTCCTAACCTTCCATAAACTTAGATTGTTTGCCTATTCTTAATATTATAATGAGGAAAGATTTGTATTTTTGTATGTATTGAAATAACTCAAAAACTACTTGACCGATTTCAAAAATTCTTGTACCATTAAAAGTCTATGTTTTCACTGAGTAACATAGGGTACTTTTTTTAATTTCACGCGGGCGAAGTCGCGAGCAACAGCTAGAATGCAATATAGACAGAAAAATCATATTTCGTGAACACAATGTATTTGTTGCAGATAACGAAAACATTTTTTTAATCTAGGCAAGTCGGCGTTTGTGTCGCTTAAACTGCGGAATGACTGCAATAATTTTGGCGGGATTAGGGGAAGCTGATGTACTCGACAATATCATAGGCATACATTTCTTTATTTCTAAGCTGATGAAGTCACCGATGGCTAGTTATAGAAATAAATCAATAAGCTCTGGTAGTAAACCCTAGCCTCTGTTAGTAAATAGCATATTATATTTTTGTTTAGAATACAAGCGAAATTATAAGGTAAAATATAAATAAAAACATCCTTATCAGAAGAAATCGAATGTAATTGCGAAATTAGTAATTATAGTAATGTAACTCAACTGCGTGTTGTGTTAACGATTTCTTTTAAGCGTGTAATTCGATAATTACTAATTAGCGATTCACTTTAACATTACACGACTGTAACATTTATCTAAATTACTAAAATTAATTAAAACTATATTTTGCATATCAGTATAAGCGAAATGGAAGGCCGTAAAGCCTGTATGTTTTCTTTATTCTGTTTTGAAAACTCCTATTATAACATAGAAGTGCTTTTGAAAAGAATTACACAAAATTAAAACTATTCCATAACGAATGCCAAAAGTATCGTACTAAATGGCCGGAATGAGGTGACCATGACCGACTAAAGGAGTTTCTATTCCGTAACTACCATTCATTTGTTTTTGAGAGAAATTTCAAGTTGGTTAATATAATAGATATCAAATCTTTGTTTTTGAAACTTGAATTATACTCATATAGTTTAATGTTGTCAACGCTTAGCTCCATAATCGATCGAAAGATCGTTTTAATGTCTATATGACGCGATTACTAAGAACTGGTTTCTTCTAATTAGATCATCTTTTTAATTGCTATATATCGGACAAATTAGCAAATGGATTAAATATGTTAAGAATTGTAGGTTATAAAAAATTATCGTTTTTCGTTATGATTAAAATAAATAAGCCAAAATTATAGATTTAATTCACTTTACAGCTTCAATTCGTAAAGTACCTATCGATTTTTATATTCATACTAGTATAAACTTATAAGGATTATTACGATTTGCCTTTGTATCACGTAACGCTTTGTCTGTGCTGTGATGCAATGAAATTTACGCGGTTTGTTTGCCGCCTCCACCTTTCACTGCAAGCGAAATACTTATCGTGTACGATAAAACGGGCAATGACTAAATAATACAGACACGAAAAATAGATAATAAATAATATATCAAAAGGAAATAGCGATATTTTAAAGCATTTTATGTGGGGGAAATGCTTATATTTAATCTGATTAAAAAGTCGCAGTTCTTATGATTATGATTTTTTACGTTGAATAAGTCAGCGCTATTCTTGAAGGCCTACATTATATATACTAGATCGGAAATCTGACATTGGTAACTTGTAAGTCTACCCTAATCCCCTTAGTATTCACCACATTATTTTCGACTAATGAAACACGATGTTATATTATATAATATAAAGTACGTAGGTTTAACAGTGGTAGAGCCCGCTTTAACATCTTCGCAGGAATGGGTCGGCTCGCCCGGTGAAACACCACGACCACTCAGAAAACAGGCGTGAAGTGGGAGCAATCCCGCGTTTCGACTGATGAGTGTGGTGCCGGAGGCCTAATCTTAGTCCCTTTCCCTTTCCACCCTTAAGAGGAGAGGATGGGAAGGAAAAGTGAATTTGACGGAGGAGGAGACGCATGGGAAGGGGATGTATCCTGTTTATGTGCACCTCCTCCTCCGTCCATTAAGGGTAGGCGACGCATCTGCAATTGGAGATGTCTATGGGCAGCGGTCGCTTCGCCATTTCGGCGGATTCAGGTGGCCGCTTGCTAGTTTGTCACCTTATATTATAAAAAAAAAAGTAACAATGGACAGGAGAAGACTTTTTTACATCGATTCAAAGGATAAGATTACCACATTGATAAATAAGAACAATTTTGTTATTAACATTTTGCCTAAACTATTAGGTACTACTATATGTACTTGCAACATCTATTTTAGGCCAAAACAGTCCTAATTGACGATAATTAATTCCATTTTGTACAATACTGAGACATAAGTAGCTACGCACACCTCAGGTAGCGTCATCTACGACCTTAAATGGTTCAATGTCGTATCGGGTCGATGTAACTACATCTAATCTTAGTGCTTTATTTTATAAATTCAAACATTACGTCCAACATTTGTCCCAGATCTTCGTTATTCGTTTTGTATAACAGGGACAGAACGTTCAGCTTGCAGCGGCATTAAGTTACACGAATGGGCTGACTCGATCGAGTAATCATTAGATTATTGTAGAGTACTGCTCTTCGTCTGTCGTGTCTGATACTATTTTTTACCCTACTATAGAATCTACAAATTTCAAGATTTCTTACTCATCTCTCAATAACTCTTTCACATATTGCTTATTTCTTTTTTCAATTAAAAAGGCTTCTTATATTTATGAAAAGAAAAGTGAATGGCCTTAAAATTGAACGAAATCGGACAAAGTTAGCAATTTATAGAACTTTAGTCATTCTTTTTGTACAAGCCTATGAGTCATATGGTAAAGGCCGAGACACACCGAACCGAATAAGATACTTAAATATTGGTATGTCGATTCAGTTTTTTAATCCTTAGTACTTGAAGAACATGATACCAATCTATACTAATATTATAAAGAGGAAAGATTTGTACTTTTGGATATTTGTATGTATTAAAATAAATCGAAAACTACTGAGCCGATTTTAAAAATTCTTTCACCGCTAGAAAGGTAATTTATCTGTGACAAACATAGGTTATGTTTTTTGTTATTTCTTAATTTCACGGGGACGAAATCACGAGCAACAGCTGGTTATTAATAAACTAGAAGTGTAGAATAACAATAATACAGGATTTGACAGGGGCATGCATAGCAGGGGGTATTATCTTACCTTTAAAAAAACTTATTTTTATTCGATGTTAAAAACTGAGATATTTTTGTTAAGTTGTTGGATATTGTTCGCGTAGATATGGTAGCGTGCTGTGATGCAAATTCTGAAAGAACATGTAACTTTCTTACGTCATGTCTAAGTATACAGTATCCGTGTATATTTATAAAGAAATGTCTTTGTAAGATTTTTTTTAAATACGGTTTCGTAATTGTTGGTGTGTTATTGGGTACTAAATAAGCTGTATATAAAATATAAAATCTATACTTCTATTTGGTATTGCAACTATGTAGGAAGTAGGATCAGTAACCAATTTTATTTGCTGTTAAAACTATAATGACCTTAATGAATATGGACACAAACTTGATATTCTAGACGTCAGTATTAACTCGTTTCGATGTTATGTTACACGTTGAAATTTATTTCTCATGGACAGTATTAATTTTGTGTAATGAATTCCACTTTATCTAAATCTTGGAAATAAATTAGATTATCGTAGCGACGATAAGGCGAAAAAGTGTGCGAAATCATTTTATGTACAGCCACGTATATGACTTTTAAAACCCGTTTTGTTATCAAATACAAATGAAGGGAAATTAAAAACAAGCGACCATATTTAAAATATGATTAATTAATTTAATTAACATAGTGAAACTATCTTATTTCTTATTAATATTATAAATGAGAAAGTTCAGATGGATGGATGTGTGTTAGAGTTTGTAGCCTAAATGGCTGAACGGTTTTCGATGAAATTTCGTATAGATGTACAGGATAGACTGGAAAAACACATAGGCTACTCACTTTTGTTTTTTTAATTTCACGCGGAGTCGCGGGCGAAAGCTAGTATCTCGTATTATCAAGTCTGCCTGAAAGTTATTCATTCATAAAAATTAATTAACAATCTCCTTTTGGAAGCCATTTATTTTGTAGCAAAATCTACAATAAAATACTATATACATAAAGAACAGTCTGTATAAATAAATAACATCGCGTCACGCGAAGCAGCGAGAGACGAGTGCAAATTAATATAAACATGGCGCTAGCTGTATTGAGAACACTCTTTTATCGTGTACAATACATAATACGGTACATTAGGTATTGTGCGCAGGTGTTAAATATTTGTACGTTACATGCTTTGAAAACAAATGCAGTAACAGGAATGATAGAGGAATTTCGGCTCTGGGTGCTTCATGTACCGTCACTGGCAAATGGTACATTCAGGACAGCGTTAGGGCGTGGTTCCGCCCAGGGCGCTAGACAGGGGCGCAACAGATCTGCGAATTACACAGATAATGCTGTTGATATTGTACTGGGTACACGACATAAACGTCTTCAAAGAAGGTTGTCATTCTATACTTTTAATAATAGTGTTTGTATTTTCAATTATTTTTAATATCAAATACACTCTAATGAATTCATTACCGCGATATAAGTTATTACGTAGTGTATGCAGGATACGCATCGTGTTTTCCATTTAAATATTATGGCGCAATAAACGCCCTGCATACAGTACCATATACACGTTTATAAATATTTACGAACAACTCCAACTTTGTGATGAATGCTAATAATCATAACGATTGTAATAGAATCTTTTACACGAATATATGATTAGGAGCGCCTGCGAAAAAATACCAGTAAGTCGCAATGTTTACCTATCGTCGCTAGATGGCGCTATAACAAGCACAGCCACGAAGAAAAAGTGAATAAACTCGTAGTTTCAATTTTTTATTTTATTCAACTTAAATTTAACTTTTTGGTTATTTTATAACTGTGACTTTAGACTGTTTAGGAATTAAAGTAGGTAAAGTTACCATTGGTTTTAACACAAAAAACTTATTACAAATCACTTAATTCTTTTATTGTTCATTAAATTATTTTACAACAAAGACACAGTTCAACAACTGTAATTAATCACTACTAATGTTATGAAAAATTGCAATTCAATTATAAACAAAATCCAGAAAAATCCTGTCTGACTATAAAAGAGTATTTTCTATAACACACACTAAAAAAATAAATTAGTTTTTTACAATAGACGAAGGCCATTTTTTATTCCACAATTCACAACATTAGCAGTCATTACCTACACTATTCTTATAGTAATAATTAATGCGTTTTCTTAGGTTTGGCAAGTTTTTCATATTTGCTCTTTGAGGAGAACCATAGGCCAAATGGGATGGCCAGAGATGGCAGAGTCATTACAGCGAATGCGGCCCAGTCCAAAATGTGCGAGGAGAACTTTCGGTCGTAATCTTTGAATGCAACAATAGCACCCTCTCCTGGGGAACTGCTGATTGAGTATTGCACCTAAAATACATACAAAATAACCATAAATACATCAATTCTGTAGTTTAATTTCTTTCTCATATTAATTTTCCTTAACTATGTTATGAGTTTTTGATAAATTATTATTTTTCTAAATACGAATTTGGTTAATTTCTAATTAGAATGTTAAAACTTTGTTTATAGTGGTTTGTTCATGTTCTTTAAAAAGAAAATTAGAAATTAATGATTTATGTGGATATTAGTTTTATATTTTAAGGACAATGTGATGTACCACTTTCTTAGTGTAAGTTATTAAAGATGTATAAGTATTAAGATTTTTAGTTTAACCATCTTATCAATATGATCATTGTATGCTGCATAGCATTAGATGAGACAATACTATAACATTAGTCTATTATCAGTAGTATCACAAACAGCTTTTTATGAGTATTAGTATAAACATTATATTAAAATGTTTTTAAATGTCTTCAAGCAAGCAGCAAATCGGAAACTAGCAAATAAGCCAAATAAAATTTGAATAAAAGTGATGGGTATCATTTAATTGTGTATAATCTATCTGTACTTACATCAGTGGATTCTTCACTGGCTCTATATGTAACCTCAGCAGCAGTGAAGTTGAAGTAACCAAATCTGGTTGACCTGACAGTAACAACATGTGAGACGTTGGTCTGAGGAGGTATCCTGTCGATTTCTGCAGTGAGCTGCCCTCCGACAACCTCGAACACGTCGGGATGGAAACCAGTGTCAATCAGCTTCACTTCCACTGCGGGCGCTGTACCTACGTTGTATAGTGTGTACTTCACAAGAATGTCCATATTTTCTACTAAATATTTATTTAAAACTTGTTTGGAGACAAGTAATCTTGCGACTGCTGCTTCTTCGTCCGCGGTTACAGCCGCAGCAATTATTAGAATCAGTGATAATAATTTCGCAGCCATTGTATCTGAAAAATAAAATTATACCAGTTAAATAGTGTACTGCTATAATATCAGTTTATTGAATGAAAATAGTTGGTAATTCGTTTAATAACCGTGCAAAAAGCTTGGCAGTTAAATTATGTAATAAATTTTAAGCAAATATTAACATCTTACCTTCTAGTTTCTTATTTACTACGAGAAATAAAAAGCAACTTGTCGTCCAAAAGTGAAATGTTACGTTGAAAGGAATTCGGACGTGGCTGACGTTTCACTCCACGCGTCAAATTGTGCGACACTGGGTTGCCAGTCATTATTCTAACGATTCAAATGCATTTGCATTTGCACGGTTTTTGTTAATTTCCCTAATTCTTATAAAAATATAACAGAAAAATACTAGTCGACATATAAATCTCATAATTACTGATTACTATTGTAAGCAAATCACTTATTATACATTTGGGAAATGCGCTGTTGAACTTTTACATTAAAACTGCCAGTAATTGTAAGAGAAGATTCGGAACGTATTTATCACGACTTCGATCGACACTGTTTGACATTTATTGAAATTTTGATTTGATAATTAAATATGTCGAGTATGGGTGCTGATACTTTGTAAATAAGCAAATGATTGCATTGAAAGTGGTTAGTGTTCAGAAAAGTAAAATATAATTTTACATTACGCAAACTATGACAGATAAAGAAGATGCTACCCAAAAACCCGAAAATCAACCACTAGACGACGAAGCTCTAGAAAAGTATGTCTATTTTATTACTTAAGATTAGTGAATTCTTTAATATTGCACGCAAAATATTTTACATAATGTCCATTAGAATAATAGCGCGAGAAGAAATATTGTTTATACAGATTTATATAGTTTTTTTTGTATTTCAGACTAGCCGTAGAAGAATTACTTCGGGAGGCGGTCCAAGGAGCTGCTCGGGCGGAAATAGTGGGACCTTCTGGATGGGTAAAGAGCGCACCACAAAAGTCCAATAAACGTTTCCTTGTTAACACCCTGAGGCATACCGTCAGCTCAAATAAATACTATAGTTCACGCAGCAGCCACAGAAGTTCCTATAGATCTTACAGTAAATCACCAAAAAGAGATCACAGATCAGAAACTTCTATTAAGAAAGAAAAACATAGAAAAAAATATTAAGATGGCAGAATTTGATGTAAACGAAATTTTGCGTACACGCATAATTGATGTTGATGAATCGAAATGGAAACCTTCCGACAAGATTCCTCTGATAAATAAAGAAATAGAACAAGCCAAATCAGAAATGAAAACATTCCTACAGAACAATGATTTTGATATTGAAACAATGTTACATGAAGGTAAAGAACTCATTATTGAAAGCAAAACTCTTATTTTGGAAATGGAAGCATGTAAAAACCAGATAGAAGAGGAAACTCTCAAAGAGATTATGGATTCAATGGAAAACCATGACATTATTGGCAAAGAACTAAAATCTGTCAACTTTTGTTTAAACATACTGAATGATGTCCTGCATATAGGAAATTTTATCAAAGACTTTGATGTTGGTAGAGAATTCCAGAGTTATCTCAAAGCTGTGGAAGCCGTGTTTGATCTGTTGAGGTACATTCAGCGGCCGGCAGAAGGTGTGCGAGATCTACATCTGTTTACCAGTACAAAAGTGACAGCCCAAGTGACTTATAAGAATTTGATTGCTGACATGCTTAAGGAATGGAACAGAATGGTTGCATATTCTATTGATCGTGGTCCTGAATCAACTGTAGTTAAAATGAACCTCACATTGGATAAAACCACATCCACTTTTGATGTTTTAAGAGCATTAGATAAATGTGAATTACTGCTAGATAAAATAGCACTGCTTGCACATTTTATTCTACGGGAATTACTAATACCCATAATTCGTAATGATTGTACTGTGTTTGCTGAAACAAGTGAATTGATGACGGTTACAATAATGTATAGAGATAATTACAAACCACCGTATAACGAGGTTATTGCAAACTTACGTTTGCTGTTACATTATCTATGCGACAGATTGAATGTTCCTTTCACTAACTTAAACACACTTATTATAACTATGGTAGGCAGATCAGTAAGAGAAGAATTTAGAGATGTTCTAGTCAAAGATTGTCTACTCGATACTATACCAAATAATATTGTCCAACTACGAAAATATGATCAGGTTACTAGGGTGGTAGAAGATCTCCAAAATTTCTTATATTCAGTGAAATTTTTCCATGATGAAAATTTCACAATATTGAACTATATGAAAAATATTGATGAGCTATTTGCTGCTAAGGCGAGCCAACATTTCTTGGTGTCGGCTAGGTCACTTATGTTTGATGATTTAAGTAAATCAATATTAATAGGAGTAGAGAATGTTCCGGAGGACCCCAAAGATGATGAAAAGTGTGATGATGAGATGATTGAGCAAGGACTGGAGGTGTTTCATCAGACGATTCCAAGAAGCCTGTTCCTTTTCCCACGGTGCATGATATCGATAGCAGCTCAGCAGTTACTGGATGTGGTGTATGTTGGGATGGAGCAGGCAGCGCAGTGCTCGTACATCGTCAGTAAGAAGCTGTACTACACTGCTCGGTTGGTATTTGAACTTTATGATGCAGTTGTTCCGTACCACCATGAAAATTTCCTTCAGAGTATCCCACAGTATGCTGGTAAGTTTATACTGATATTATAATTATTTTAAATATGATACTTTAAATGAAATGCATGTTAAAATTAAAAGATTTTTGTTATATCACTTGTAATTTCTTCGAAATTATAGTTGTTGCTAGCTAGCAAAGAAGCAAGATTGAATTGAAGGGAATGTAAATAATAAAAGAAAATTATTTATAAATTATTTAAAAACAGTTTGTTTGCAATCAAATGTGAACTTTGTTTTAGCATTGTTCCACAACAACTGCATGTTCTTGGCGCACCACATGCTGACGTTCGGCGACAGATGGCATTCCTTGATGCAGGACCGCGAGTTGGACTACGCGGTGGGGTTCGTGGACCTGGTGCCGAAGCTGCGCGAGCTCGGCTGCCGGCACCTCGCCGCGCACATGCAGCAGCAGAGGAAACAGATACTCGATAATATACGCACTTCCGGTAACATTACGATTAACCAGATAATCTTATATGTTCAACAGTAAATTAAAAATGCAAATTAATTAACTAGCTACCCTTAGTAACTTAACTAAGTGATCGCTACCAGTGAGTATACTTAAAATTTGCGAACTTTTGTAGTGTTGTTTATACTTATTTTTATTTATTATGTTTTATATTATCACTAGCTCTTGCTCGCGACTCCGTCTGCGTGTGATTGAAAAAAACAAAAGTGAATAGCCTATGTGTTCTTCCAGACTATCCTCTATTTGCCAAATTTCGAAATCCGTTCAGCCGTTTAGGCTACAAACTCTAACAAACATCCATCCATCTAAACTTTCACATTTATAATATTAGTAAGATAGTAAGATTAGCTTACAATATGTCTCCACTAAGGGGCTCAGAGCTTCCCTATAAGTTAAGATTTTTTATATAAAAAAATATATGGTTATGATTAAAACTTAAACATGCCAATTGAGTGGTGGTATTCAACTCATATTAGACGGTGATTGAAATGGGAAGGGGGAAGTGGATTTGGAGGTGTAAGGAGAGAGGGGACATAAGAAAGGGAGATATCCTCTTTTTGCATGTCCTGTCCATCTAAAGTGAAAAGTAAATAACGCGTCTGCAATTGCATATATTTATGGGCAGCAGTCGCTATTTCGGCAAATCCCGGCCCTCACCACCTTAAAAAAAAAATTACGAAATTCAGATCTACATAAGAATTTATTATTACGAAAAATTCAGTGCTTCACAATGTCTATTGGCTTGTCATGTGTATTTGTTGATTTTTTTTTAAATCAGCATTTCATGTTTACAGATCTGAACTGCATTGTTGTGAAAGACGTTCTCGGCGATAACGCGGAAGCGGCTGTTAGACAATGCCTCAGACAATTGCAGCTCCTTAAAAATGTTTGGATTGGAGTGTTGCCTAGAAATGTCTTCATCAGGTAACAATATATTACGAGTCTTTGTTGTAATTTTATACTAATAACATTACATTTTAATCGGTCTTATGTTTTAGGTTGATGGCAACACTGATCAACATGTTTATCGATGAACTGATTCACCGTGTGTGCACTGTCGAGGACATCTCCATGGAAATGGCGGCGCAGCTAAATGAAATGTACAGCCTTGTTGTGCAGAAAGTACCTCAATTATTCCCAGTAAGACTAATTATAATCAAATTTTTAAGAAAAAAATAATCGGAACACTAAATATTATTCTATTATATCTTATTTCCAGGATGGGACAGATGTAAACACTTACGTCAAGTCGTGGATAAAACTCCAAGAGCTCGTCTTCGTTCTGGGCGGATCTCTTAGAGATATAGACGTGCATTGGGACGACGGCTCCGGACCACTCGCCAAGCACTTTACTACGGACGAACTTCGAAGTCTTATTAAAGCGCTGTTTCAAAATACACAAATTCGCGCTAATTTACTGTCTAAAATTAAGTAATTTCATTCTTTCATGATTATATTCATTGTATCTGATATTATATGATAATAAATGGCCTTTATGTTTTATTTCTTACCCTATGTTTTATAAAACCCTTTACTCCTTATCCCAAAATTTTTAATTTTGTTGGAAAAGATAATTCATGTTTTGTTTTAAATGTTAAACTAAACATCCTATTACATTTGTGTTATAACGTGGGATTGAATTTGAATAATAACGCGGCGATCCATTAACCAGTAGTTGAAAACTTCCAATAATAGTTTTTCTTGAATGTTTTGTTGTTTTTAATTTATCAAATATTAAAGATATGACTAACCAGCACTGGGCTAGCGTGGTAGACTATGGCTTAGTCACCTCCTTATAAGGGTAGGCTCCGAGCCCCTCAGTGGGGACGTATAGTGAGCTGGTGATGATGATGAAATATATGAGATATTTAATCTTTGTACGTAACAAAATGTGTCATATTGTACACTCTTTGTGTCATCTGTCATTGTCAAATTATTTTTAAATTCAAAATGTTCAATCAAAACATAACCTTACATTTAATTAAAACTTATTAAAACCTATTTAAAAAGTCCGTTGATTTTTGTTACAAATGGGAATTGAATGAAACAAATATGAGAAGCGTTAAATCTTTCTTCGGACTAAACAGGACTAACCTAATTCTATGTCGCAATGTTACAACGAAAAAGAAAATACCGATTCCAGATGAAGAAGAACAATTACCAAGTAATTATCTCAATTATATAATACAAAATATACATTTGCTAAAGTGTTACAGTTATAACCATAAATAATCATCTTTTTTTAAATACTATATAATTTTTAGTATTCCAATACCCAATCAGTAAAAGCTCTGATCGTCGGGTGTATGTATGGGGGATGGCAGAGACAGGTGCTCTCGGCATCCACATGCCAGGTAGAGGCAAAAGAAGCAGGAAGTCTTACAGAAATGATTTCTCTCTTGTATGGTATCCTATGAGATCTAGTTTTTGTGAGAGGTTTGATGTAAGTAGTTTACATTGTCATTACTAATTACCAATATTTAATCTAACACAGAATTTATGAGTATAAAGCACATAACCCCACCTACATTGAGAGGCAGAATCCCAAAAAAATATTGTACAACTGATTTAATAATATTATGTTACTTAAATTATTTAATTAGTTACTATTATTTTATTATACTTAATAAATGCAATTAGTTTGTATATGTCTTTGCAGGCAACATTTTATCAATTTAAATTTATCAATTTAAAAAAGAATTAAATAATTAGGGTACATTTCAGGTTACACAAGTAGCTTGTGGGTATGGCTTCACAGTAGCTGCTGTAAAAACAAATGAACAACACAAGCTGTTTGGTACTGGTATTAACACAGACTCACAGATTGGATATCATGCACCGAGAATGGGTCACCCTTTAGAGCTGTTGGTCAGCCCTGCCCCCATTTATATCCCATATAAATCATTAGAAAGTAAGGTAAAATCTTTTAATTATATCTTTTTAATTGTTAAGTAGTGTTTTATTAGCTAAGATATAGTTTTTTCTGTTTTTACAAAGTTATTAAATATGTTTTTAATCTTTTAAAAACTGAAATTAGTAAATTTTACATAGCTTCTACTAATATCAATTATCATGTTATTAAAGTACACTTTTTATTGTACAAAATGAATGGAATCACTTTCAGATCTCTAGACAAGCTTATTGTATATTTATAGATAGTGGATCTAGCAGCTGGAAGAGCTCATACAGTAATACTAACAGACAATGAAGGTGTGTACACACTGGGTAATAATGCTTATGGTCAATGCGGAAGGAAGATTAACCAAAAAGAAGAATACAGAGGGAGTATGGTATCACATAATATTCAAAAACTGGGACAGGAAAAAATTGTTAAAGTGTGCTGTGGACAAGATCACACGTAAGTAAAACATTAAAGCAATTTACATTATTTATTTGCTTATACTATACTTTTAAATATTGCTAAACCATATATTTTCTATGTAAATTAACATTTATGTACTCAAAACACTTAAATACACATCAAACCACATCTGATTCAGGCTGATATAATATTATTAAAAAGTTAAATGATTTTTACAAAATAAAGTTAATAAAATACATAATATTTGTAACTTTCAGCTTATTTATGACAGAATCAGGTAAAGTTTACTCTTGTGGATGGGGTGCAGATGGCCAGACAGGACTTGGCACCTTCAATAACCAGGCCATTCCCGCTTTAGTTAAAGGTGATATCACATCTGAGAAGATTGTTAAAGTGGCATCTAGTGTTGATTGCGTGCTGGCACTTAATGGTAAGATTGTGTTGCGTTTTTCTTTATAAATTTGAAATAAACTAATGAGTAGTTTTGAAACATATATTTTTAGTATGAATCTCTAAATAAATGTCATTCCAGAACAGCTTAAAAATATAAAATGCCCTAAAGTGAATTCTATATCTTTCAGATAGAGGTGAGCTTTTTGGTTGGGGTAATTCTGAATATGGACAAGTGCCGATGCCTACAAAATGTGATCAAGTGAATACATCACATGCTTTAGTGCAGTTCACAAAGGGTCTTGGCAAGATAGTGGACATTGCCGCGGGAGGTTCATTTTGTCTCATAGTTAATGGTGAGTGAAATATACTAATGCTTTATTTAATGTAAACATGACAATACAAGCAAGATGTCTTCTTAATTCGGTTATGTAACTTTGGTTTTATATAGTTGGGTTTTCATGTAAATTTTAAGCAATTAAAAAAAAAAAAGTGATAAAGCAGAGTTAGAATCTCACTAACTGTAGATTATTATCTTTTCTAAATATCTTTCGATGTTTTTGAGTAAGTTCTATTAAATTTTCAGTTGAGATTTTTGGTTTTTTAAAATTAAGATTATTTATTTCACAGAGCAAGGTGATGTGTTTGTTTGGGGATTCGGTTTGCTGGGCTTGGGACCGAATGTTCAGCATTCTGTAACACCTAAACAGATACCTCCAGCACTATTTGGAAGGAATGAATTTAACCCGGAAAGTGTGGTAGAGAATGTTGCGTGTGGCATTGGACATTTAGCCGCCATCACAAACAATGGAGATCTATACACATGGGGCAGGAATAGACATGGGTGTTTAGGTTTAGGACACACTAAGGACCAACACTTTCCATTAAAAGTATCAATTGGGGCTCATGTGATGCAAGTCAAGTGCAGTGTTGACCACACTGTTGCTATGTGCAAGCCATTTGTTTAGACAAAAATTTAGCTTAAATCTCTAAATCTTATTAGAAATAAAATTATTATTTACATGTTACATGTTTGTTTTATTTTTACATATTATTATATTACTTTAAAATTATTTATTCTGTCTAATACTAATTTAATGAAAATGTTTAACCAGCATTTAATATACAATTTGATAGATAAATCTATTGTTTTAACTATTAATTAGTAATAATATCAATAATATTGAACTACAATACTAAAACTACCACTTATTTATTGAAGTCATATTTTCGACACTTTCAATGTTTTTACCACATTCACTATAAATATAGTCTTTAAGTGTTAATATTGAACAGGAAACCAGCAACACTAAAATTGTTAAAGCTTTCCTGTTCAATACCACATTAACTATTGTTTGCATTCATCATGAAATGGTTCAAGGGTACGGAAGTCACGCCATGCAGGTGGCAGCAGAGATGTGTGATGAAGGTGGCAGCCACATCTCTTGCATGGTTCACTAAATAAATTCACATAACTATGCAACCATGTCATAAATGATCGCACCGCTAACTCCGGCATAGTTGGAGAGTAGAAATGAAGCATAGCTGCGTGGGCACTGTCAGTCACCTTTCTGAAGACATGATGCCTGGATTCAGTCCACAGGTCTAAGGTTTCACCATATCCTTTAACCATCACCCATTCCATTAGCAATCCCTTAAAAGCAACTACCGCTTTTAAAACATGGCTTAAATTGATAGAAACAACAGCATTACTTGCAAATGGTCGTGATATTGTTATTTTCATATCATTATAAGATCTGTCGATGTTATTTATGACGTTATCCACTTGTAGCGGTGCCACGTTGTGGTTACTCTGAAGTTTACCGCGACGCTTCGTGCCGCCCGAATTGATGTACGATCGTTTCAATGAATTCTGACTTAATAATGTATGAGCAAATGAACTGTATTCGTGGATTTTATCTGTCCATTTGTAACTGTTTACAAGTTGAGTATACAATGCTTGACGATCTTGAGTCGTTTCTTGACTTAAATATGTTGTATTACCGAGGTTAAATGGTACGGGAATAGGCAGACTGTTGACTGTCTGTTCCAGGTCCCGGAGATTGTTGCTTACGATATTAAGAAGTTCCTGCAACTCAATGAGAAATTTATCTTTGCCATCTTCACCGTGATCGGCTCGCAGTCCATTAGAAAGAGTTTCGAAAACAAGGCTCACACTCGAACGGACCGTTCGAAGCGAGGTTAATGCAGAGTTCAGTTGTTCTACGTTGATTGCTTGATTCATTTTGTGTTTTTTATTTCATAACAGTGTGTTCAATAGTAATAATGATATTGAAACAAAATCACAGTTACTTAATTAGTTTGTCATCGAAAAATGTTCGACAATTTGACGTGTGAAGTTGAAGTTTGATGTTGACAAGTTGACAAATGTTAGTGTTGCTAATTCTAAAATCGTAACCGGCACAGATAAAACGGGACAACAAAGATAGTACTTACCTCCTTCTTTGAATCTTTTTTTTTACTCATTTAAATTGTCTTCGTCTTTATTAGTATTTATATCTTAGTTTGAACTTAGATAGTTTAAATTCTTCACATTTCTTTTTATTTCGTTATATTTAAGTTTGTCCCGCTTTTTCTTGATTTCGTAAAAACGAAGTGTTAAAACTGTTGATAAATCATTTGCGTTACAAATTAGAGAGATGTATCAAGGCAACAAAAGATGCAACTAGGTAAAGGTTAATCAAATTTATTTGAACTGAACAAGCATGTCGTAAAGATGCCACTAGTACTTCTTTAAATAGGTATACTGATTCTGAAACTTTTTCGAATAAGGCCACATTTAGGGTAGCTGGCCTCCTCCTTAGACCTTCTAAGATAATCTGTTAGCGCAGCCTATGGTCATTAATATTATTAATAGTGCGTACGAATAACACCAATTTGATATTTTAACGCAATCTTTTAACGTATTTGGTTTTGTCAGGATATATTATGGACTTTTTAATTTTTAATAAAGATTAAAATATATTATGCAGTAAAGTTTAAACACAAAGTAACTGGGGAATTTAGCGGGCACTACGCGCGCTTGAAATTCAGGAAACATGCGCCATAGACCACAGTGAATTAAAACTATTTCAGCTTTCAAAAACGAAACGTTTTGTTGGCAGTATAAAAACACGGTTTTTAAAAGTTTTATTATTCGAAGAATTCGCCGCACAAAATCTGAAATTCGCCGAGCTTTATGAAAAGGTTCGCTGCTGCGTTTCGAGTCGTTCATTTGGATAAGCTAAAACAAAGAATAGCAGTAAATCCAACACGTATTGTCGATAAGGAAGGTTTATGGTGCAACCAGTGGCATTCACAGTTATAAAACGTGTGTCGCTATTGACTCTTTGCCAAATTCAAAACGATGTTAAAGATGGAAATACAAGCAATATTTCTTTTATCCAAAAGTACTTATTTTCTATTCAGTATCAAAAGTTTAATTTAAATTTTTATTAGTTACTTTGTACTATGATGGTTTAAATAAATTTTCCTATTTAAATAATAAGCTTAAATTAGGTACCAAATGTTCACACTAACATTTTATATTATTGCGTAAGGGCGCAAAAACTCTGAATTTCGCATGCAAATGTGGTTATTGTGGAGACGACGCGGCAAATTGGACTCGTGAGCTTTTTACTTTTCATTGGATCTCTAAACGTTTTATTAACCATGTTCCTCTGAGCCTTATTGCGCTCTCCATTGCCGGCACACTTTCCTAAGACTTAAAAACTTCGCGAGCGGGAACTTTTTAATAATCTCGTTTGTGGATAAAGATTTTCATAGCACGCCGTTATCTGAATGTTTTAAAATACATTGTATATTAACAATAAAGGTTGATCGAATAATTAAATATTAAAAAAATACTTATCTAAGCATTGGCGTCGCCAGGTGGGTACCGGGGGAGTAGATTCCTCGCGCTTGAGAATCGAAACATGTGAAATAGGTGTAAAACTACATACTTATATAGGTCCATATTAATGGTACCTGCAAGGTTGTAACATAATAACTTACATTATCATTTTTTTTAATGTTTTGCATTTTTTTATTAAAGTATCATCATCATCATCAGCCTTTGTCTGTCCACTGCTGGGCATAGGCCTTCCTCAATGCCTTCCACAGAATGCGGTCCTCCGCATCCAACGACTACCCGCCGTGCGCACTAAGTCGTCGGTCCATCTGGAGGGAGGACGCCCCACGTAAAGTAATAAAGTATAATATGATTAGTAATAATTCTAATATCTTAAATATATTTATGTTATCAAAAAGTGCCTTAGGTCAAGATCCAATTAACAATTAACTGTCAGTTCACGACTATCTTATTCTTCGATTTGAAGGTTATTTGAAGGTTAGTGAAATTACACGCAATTACGAGTCAAGGTTTAGAGAACATTTTGTATCTATGCAATTAAAATAAAAACATTGTTTTATTTCGAGAACATTACTTTTATAATATTATATTCCATTGAGATGAAAAGAGACTTATAGTCTAGAGGCAAAACCGATCGTACCCCATTCACATATTTTCTCGCCTTTCTTCAGCTGCCAAGTGTGTTGCGTGTCCAGAGACATTTAGGTCGTTATCTGTGTTTTATACAAAATGCTCGAATATTATTAAAGGCTCGGTAGATTAATTTTTATTTTTATTTACCAATCAAATAAACCAAATTTTATTTTGCTACGACTAACTTCATTACTAGTTCTCAATTATATACAATTTTATAATACACAAGAAGTTAAATTATTTCTTTTCTTTCTTAAGAATGAAGCGTCGAAAAGCAAATTATCACAGGAAAATTACTTCACGTCTTTCGCGTTAGAAATGAACAACGTAGCAAAGAGCTACCTTCAATTGTAGCAAGCGCCTACGCTCAGCATAGCACGTCTACAACAAAATTGCTAGCTTTCTTTTAACTGATAATTAACTTTCATTATACAAAATTATTTTATGTAAAAGTTTTACGGTCAGTTATTTCAGCACATCATTCATACACGTTCGCTGCATATTTCATAATAATCCCTCGTAGCCAGTAATAACAAGAATAAGGCGATAAGTGCCGCACCTCGTGGCTTGATGAATGAACCTCCCACGTAGCGAACGAACGTTGATTAATAATAAAGTATTTCCGCCGTTTGCTTAATAAATTGTAGTTATTGTCAAAGAACTAAATAGTTAAAGCATTCACATGTATTTGATTGCACAAAGTGGTCAACCGTGAGGTCGAAAATCTCAAAACCACGAAGAGATTTTTTGTCGACTTTAAGCCCGCTACAGTTAACTGTCAATTAAGCTGTACAGTTAGGGTTTTGCCTACACACGTTCAGTTTTAACTGAACGATTCGAATGTTCAATTAAAAATGTCAAAGAAAAGCGTCTGGAACGGGCTTTAATAACAAAGATTGAGCTAAAATAATTAAACCTATATTTTGATTTTTGTCTTGAAAAAGGTTTTAGTAATGATGCAAAGGATTAATTCAGATTAAGTTCCTACATGAGTTATAACAAATTGTAAATCTTCTTCAAGTTTTGTAAACCGTGTTAGTTTAACTGAATAAAAGTAACTAGTGTTTTTCTGGTAGAGCTGACTTCTTTGTGCTGTGTGTATCGTGGTGCAGTGGACACGCGGCGGTGCGAGCCTCGCTTTTCAAATGTTTTTTCTTTCACAAAGACTTGTTGGCTTTCTCGCGTTGTGTTTTTTTGCAAGCGCTGAGGATGCCCCACTCGTTTGCTGGAGTTGTTTTACTAAGGACTTAGAGGCGAGGATAATGTTGGAATTATTTATTTGATCTGGCAAAATGTAGTATAACAGAGTTATATTTATTAATTTACCAAAATGACCGTACGGTCTATTATTATTTTATTTATTCAAGATACATTAATAAATCTTTAAGTTACGTTTACTTAACGGTGTGCCAACATTTTAATCTTCTTATTTCTTCATCTATTATAGTCATTGTCCATTTGTGATTGTTTGTTTGTGGTTGATTTATTTTGTAAAATAAACTTATACAAACTAAAATTCGAGGCAAATAAAACACGTGGTTCGAGCGTCGCTGTAATTTTCGAGTGTCCCAGTGAAACTGTGCGAGGTGGGCAACGGCGGCCCTGTCAAGGGCGCTACGAGACTCGAGCGGCGGCCGCAGCCCGGACGCGGCCTTGAGCTCAATGCTCAAACCCATTACTACTCTCCCGCCGACGCCTCTGATGACACATCAGTAGTGTCACCTAGATGTTAGCCATCTAATATATAATGATACCATAAAGATATCGTAAGGTTTATCAAGGGGCAGGGCTCGGGTCGCCGCCGCGCGCACCTGAAGGCTGCGCAGGGCGGCCGGGGCGCCGAGGGGGTGCAGGACGGGGTAGCGAGCGGGGCCTGCGGGAGGCGTCGCGCCTAGTCCCGCGCCGAGCGCTGCTCGGGCCGGCCGCGTAGTGTGAAGCAGGCCGCATGAGCGCGCCGGTGTGGTAGCGCAGCGTGCGCGGGTGTGGTATGCCCGCGCGTCGCCGCCATGGCCCCCGTCCTGGCGGCCTTGGCGCTGCTCGCCCTGCTGCCCGGTGAGTGACCGCGCGCAACAGGCCGTCGAGCCTTCGCGCCTCTGTTTACCCCTAAATCGATCGGCGCGATGATGCCAAGGTGTTGTGTTATTCAGGATGTGGTGGCGATGGTCAGGCGATGATCAGGTATGATAAAATTGACAGGTCCCCGGGCGGGCGGAGAGCGGCGTGCGGGGGCGCGGGGGAGCAGGTAAACAAGGGCAAAGGGTTAGATGCGAGAGGAAATTAAGCGGAAAAATGTAAAGGGCGAGAAAATGTACAGATGACAGCGGCAGCTATTTTGGGGGAGATAAAAATATTTTCTTTGACGTTGAATAAATACGAAAGCATAAAAAGTATATACTTAAACAATAAAAAACTGTACTTAGTATGGTAGAGTTGATTTTATTAGGTTGTCTCGAGTAAGATATATAAGACAATGTGTAAGACATAATTGTTTCTTGACGATTTCACTAGAATCAAAGCAAGCAGGCGAGGCTGTATGACACGGTACCAATTTCACGCTCGAGGCGTGTAATCGAACAGATATTTTATGGTGTTATTTTCCACGGCGATTGGTTTTATGAGGAGCAATCTTTCTCATGTGTTTATACTCGTATATTGTTATAAATATTTATACGATTATTTTGCGTTGAATGCTGCTTCGTTGAAATTAATTGTCATTAAAATTTAATTAAATTATTAACTAAGAGTAACGGTACGCGAAACTTAGACGAATGAGATTTATTCTACTGCGATAAAAATAGGTTGTTGCTAATTATAGTTGTCTGTTTCTACAATAATCTGTTAAATGTCCTTTTCTAACAATAAAAAAAACAAAGATCAAATACATTACAAGAAAAAAGAAAGAGATTTTCTGTATAAAACTTCAAATATCTGTATGTACTTCTGAAAAGTGGAAATACGTTTGCTTTAATCTAAAACAGTTGATTTCACGAGTTTTGTGAAACCGAACTCCGAGTTTTGTTGGGTTTATAAAACGTTGAGAATAAAAAAGTAATTCGGGTTGACATCGTCTTTGAAATCGGCGGAAAAGTAAGTGACGTTGAAAAAGAAACAAAGAAACAATAGCACTTTAGTCTTTGGTAACGCTATCGCTTTTCATTTCGACGAGAGCATTGTTTTATAAGAGCTTATTTAAAAGTTTTTGTTTTTTTCTTGAATTATTATCTTTCTTAAAATTCGTGGATGATTGATCAGTAATTATCGCATTTGGTAATATTTCATCATAAATACTATTTAGATGTCAGCTAAAATATGAAGGACTCTTATTAGAAGAGTACGAACTTGGTAATCAGCGAACACCAATTAAATAAAAAAAAAAAATTAATGACAGCCTAAATAATTATTAATGGTTGTGAGGCTATTATAGACAGTATTACCAATCTGTTTAAAATCAAATCACATACAGTAAATCATCATCAACTTGCCCTTATCCCTTATGGAGGGTCGGCACAGTATGTGCTGCTCTTCCATACATCTCTATCAGCCGTCATATCTGAATCCACTCCTTTCTTAAGCATATCCTCTTTCACACAATCCATCCATACTTTCTTCGGTCTTCCTCTTCCTTTGTAGCCATCCACATTCATTCTTAACACTTTCTGGTTTATATCCCCATCGTCTCGTCGCATAACATGTCCATACCACGCTAACCTTTTGCTTCTCAATTTCTCCACCACTGGCGCTACTTTCAAACTTCCTCTAATCAATCACATACAGTAAATATAAGAAATCAATTTACAAACAACAGTAAGCAGTTTGAATACAAAGAAAGCGAGTACACAATGAAATCGGGTTGTTTCCGGAAGTCAGAACTTAAAAGTACATCAAGGGGTTGAGCCTTCAAAGAATAGATTGGTCGTATGTTTTCCGGCGCCACGGGCGAAGGCTCTCAGGGATGTGGCCGGAGCTCGAGTGCCTGCACAAGTGTCGAGTATTTGTTCGCTGCCGACAAAAGGAAAGGGTCTTAGAGCACATGAATGTAACCTATTAAGTAAAGAAATCTTTACTAGAAGTAAATAAGTTTTTTTCATCGAATAAATGAAGTCAAGTCACAATAATATGTTAGAGTTAAAACAGAAAAAGATATTGAACTTATAATCCTGCTAGTTCATGAATTAAATCTTTGTATAAATCCATTAATAAGAGTCAATGTAAATACCGCGTATCCGATTACAATATGCATCAGTAAACACAACTGTTTCTGGCTGCAGTAGAACAATAATGTTTTTAAAACAATGGTTTACCGAATCCAATAGTCCGGGAGACCGAACCGAATTGTTGCGTCCCGAATGCTGTCCGCAAATTAAATGTAAACCAAACTGTGACCCCTGGGCTCGCATTGATTTATTTGATTTTCTATATTGTTGTTTTCGTTGCGGGAATTAATGTTAATTGGTATTTACTCGTCGCTATCGATTCTACACCGAGTTTTTCACGTTCGAAGTCGGGGTGAGCGTTCCGTTCCAATAAACAAGTGGGTAACAAGTTTATTTTTATTAAAGCTGGGGGGCTTGTGCGTTGCGAATTACGTCCACGTTGAAGGAATAGCTATTAAAATAGAAATTTTATTTTGATGCTATGAAATTTATTTGTATTTTATATGGTTACTTAAATAAACTATACCGTAAAGCCGTAATCGATTAAAAATGTAAGTAGTTCGAAGGGTCAAATTAAAACTGTCCATTTTACTTGAAATTAAAAAAAAAAACGCCTTTAAAACATTTTTTTTGGAACAATCAATCTTTCTCAGTCATTCTTTGTAATTGAAAAGTAAAAGATTACTGCAGTAAAGTTATTTTATGTTTGAAAATTAAAAATTTATAAAAAATTTAGTTGTCAAATACATTCGACAAACATTTAATTTACTGGCGTAAATGTTTTATTTAGTGAAAGCTAACAGCACACCTCGACGTTTTGTTTTGCGAGAGTGGGGAAAAAATAAATAATTTTTATGTAGCTACAAATCAAACGGCCGGGGAAATTTTCCTTTGTCCTTAGGTTAGCATAATACATACTTCTACATTCGAAATAATACATACATTTATTTATACAAGCTTTCGACCGCGACTCCGTCCGCGTGGGATTAGAAAACAAAAGTAGCTTATGTATTCTTTCAGACAATTCTCTACATCTATGCCAAATATCATTGAGATCCGTTCAGCAGTTTAGGCTACAAACTCTAACAAACATCCATCTAAACTTTCGCATTTATATTAGTAAGACTTATGCTCACATTATTCTTTGAATAATTAGTTTTCTTATTTATTTAAATTATATAAAATTATTTTTTTTCAAAGAAAAAGTTATATTAATTTTAAATATTTACCTAGGAGTAGCACATTTTCATCGGTTAAGATATACAATTTAGTTAAAGTATCATAAACAATATATTCTGCGGCTGTCTCAGTTTCAAAGGACGGGTTTTACTCGTTCCCGTCTCCTTGCTCCGGATGTTGTCTTGTACGGGAAATGAGCTCATTATTTACTAATTAGGGAAAAACAACAAAGATAAATATTTTGGGCTTTATTATAAACTAGGTGTTGCCCGTGACTTAACCTGCGTGAAAATATAAAAAAAATAGCCTATGTTACTCCTGGATAATGTAGCTTTCAAATGGTGAAAGAATTTTTAAAAAGGGTTCAGTCGTTTTTGAGCCTATTAATTACAACAAGCAAAGCTTTTCTCTTTATAATATTAGTATAGAAAAACTTAGCGTTTCAAATACATTTTAGGTTAAACATACGTCAACCCTTTTTGATGTCATTTTCTTTCTCGTCGTCAACAACCAACCTGATCTCAGCCTATGGAGAGTCGGCATAGTATGTACTGCTTTTCCATACATCTCTATCAGCCGTCAAATCTGAATTTATTACCTTCTTAAGCATATCCTCTGTCACATCATCCTTTTATACGTTCTTCTGACTTACTTTATCTTTGTAAAAAACTATATTCCATTGCATTGTTTGTCCCATTTTTCTTTTCTTTATCAATAATAGAACAAAATCGTTCCTTATTAAAATAGTAGACCGTAAAATGATGTTTCTCTCATTTGTATTACAAGCCGGCATTGACCTGAAAATGCTCGTTTAATTGCGTTGACGTTTTTTTCTTTGATAGCTTTAAGACGGTCATAGCGAGTCTACAACAGTTTCCTTCTCAAGAACACTCAAATGGCTTTGAAAATTCATTTTTTTATATTAAGAGTATTATATTTTTCTTTGACTCGGGGATCCGTTACCTTGAAGTTTATGAAAACACAAAGCAACCTTTTGTGAAAGCAATCAAATTAGGTTTTTACGCAACTTTTTGGAATAACACAAAATGGTGGATGTATTTGATGTTTGATTCTTGTTTTAAATATGTTTCTTTTACTGTTTAATTTAATTTTAATTTTGTGCCAAATCTCTTTATATAAAATTGCGAATATGTAAAAAGTATAATAAATTGTGAATTGCTTTAGCGTTATCTTGTAGAGTTTCAATTAGTGTGTGGTCTCGTAGAGATTTCGTCGGGAATGCGAGACCGTTTCGCAATTTGTTGCGGAATTAAGAGTTTTAGAGCGAGGCTACCGACCGGTTCCTGTAATTACAGTGGGACGGGTCGCCGCCTCTCTCCCGATGGAATTCGTTGTAGCAATGAAAAATATGCGAATTACATTCGACTTGGATTGCGTATAATTTTAGAGAGGTTATAAGTAGCGTGAGTTTTGATACGTTAATGTTTTGATGGACATGAAATCAACAATTCATTTGAATTGAAGAACTGGTAATTCTATATTTCTGTTTTGTTTAAAAACGTTTTATAACTTTTTTTATAATCGATTTGTTGATACTCTACCGTAGATTAATTCCTATGTGACCCAGCTGTTTATTTTCGACTTGATTAAATAATTTTAAAAGCGTAGGAGAGTTGTTAATAATTTTATGTTCCGGGCTAATAGAGGTTGTTAAACACGAAAAATTAACAACCTTTCCGACCGTTTGATGCTCGCTATATTTTAAAATTAACTACATCTTTTATGACGGTAAAGTATTCATTGACAACAAAACGAACATGTGACCTGTGAATTGAGTTTATTTTATTTAGAAATAACATCTGTAGAAAAATAATTCAACAACTCTTTTTATTCTTACCAATCTGATTGATAAAGATGTGAATAACAAAATCTTTTTTATTTATCTTCAATGCTTAAAACTTCTAAACTCATATGGTTGTATTCTTCTTTTTTCAATCTAGCAATATTGTGCTAGAAGAGCGCGCGCACATCTTTGACTAAACTATCTCACAACTGTTTAGTCGCATTTTGATTCCTATGACCTTATATGGAGGTGCGCACACTAATCGGTTTTAGTTGTGCATCTAAACAGTTGTATTGGCTGCGAAATAATTGACAATCGCACAACAGTTGCGCGATAGCTTAGTCAAAGGTGTGCGCCCACTCTAAGGGTCTGTTCACTGAGTCAGACCTTTTATGATTATTTGTTGTACGACTCCATCCGATGATATAAGTTAGATAGCGGTTGTAAAATAGACGAAGCGTTTCAATGCGTCTATCTCCATATCACGCTTAAGCGCGTTAATCGCACATAAAACGTGATCCCGGCGGGCGGCCAGGATAGCACCCTAACTCACGATAAATACTAAGGAAATTCAGGAAGCGTCGTTTTTTATAATAGAATTCTTCTTGCGATGAGTGGAACGGACGTGGGATAAAGTTTTACTAACGTATAGCCCCAAGGTAGTGCTTTGAGTTTATCGGAATTAGTAGGGAAAAGTTGGCTTTTAAGAAAATATTCTTCATATAATCGAGTATATCAACTGTAAAATGGTTCTGCGAATTTTTATTTGCTATTGTATACGATTTCATCAAAATGATTTTAGAATGATGACTTTGTTTTTCACGACATTTAAAACCTTATGGTCTTGCGGTTCAATGTAAAACTAAAAGAAAAAAAAAACATACAGACGAATTAAGTATTTCCTTCTTTTGGCAAGTCGGTCAATACGCAATTATTCTTCTCCAACCTTGTTAAGAATACGCAATACATTTTAAATGGACTAAGTAAATAAAAGTGGATATGTTTGCACTGTAACTCGCTAAATGCACAGAACTCGTAGAGGGTTGCATCGCCGAGGCTCTGTTTGTTTTCCTCGTCTCTAGAACATTCTATGTCTTGCGACGGCTTTAATATGTTACGTATTTTATTTACATGCAATTCTTGAAGTAAAAGTTAGTTTGTATGAAAAAGTTTGGGTGTATGGATGTTAGCTGCAGAAGCTGTACTCGACTGCTGAATTTTGTAACTAATAGATAACCGTCTAAAATTACATATAGTTAAGCTAATTCAGTTTTTAACACCATGCAGACGTCACAGGCACAGGTTTTTAGCATATTAGTATAGGATTTTACATCTTACTTCTTTATGTATTTATTCAGAGAAAACGCGGTTACACGGTGTAACATTCGCAGCGAGCGGCTCGGTACTAGCTGGTTTCCCCATAACATTACGTACTGACGGTATGAATGGTGTCTCTGTAACATGTTGCAAACACTGTGTAACCAACCAGTAATCACGTTAATACGAAAACGTATGTCTATAGATGTTTTTTCTAGTAAAATGAGTTACAACTGACGAAAGAAAACCACAGTGTAAAACATACTTTACTATTCAGATAAATATAAGCATACGTTTGTTGTTTTCGTGTGTACTAAGTCGGAAGTTTTCTGCATGCAAGATATAAACACGTTCGCAAGTGGGTTGCCGTATTGAGGCCGAGACTTAACATGGCTAATTAACAAAATTCTCTCAGAATACTCCCCCGCCTCCCGACTCTCATATTTTTACGTACCGCCGCTTTGCCGACATTCATGAAATATGTATTTTCGCCTTTCTCGTTCTAGATACGGTATATTTCCAGATTTCGTTCATTCGACTGTGTGGTGATTATTCTTATATTACTTGGATTATTTATTTATTAGTTTCCTAATAAGTGAAAAGAACTGTGTAGATATTGTAGTATTTTTCTTTTTTCCTTTCCCTTTACTATCATTTCGTTCTCTTCATTTTCTTAAAAGATCATCACTCTACCTTACACAATAGTCCAGTAATCATCTTGTTTGTGAGTTGCAATAGTAATTTAAAATCACGCAAACCGGATTACCCTTTGCCATTAATTTTTAAAAACAAACTATGTAAAGCAAATCAGAATAAAACCTTCTTGTACTAATTATATTCAGCCAGTAATAAAACATGCAGTCACGTCAATATTTGCATTTCTAAAAAAACAAAAAATCTACGCTCTTTGTCTACAGATGTACTTGTTTCAATATTCATACAGGTTAAGTCTCCAGGGTAAATGCCACCTGTGGCGTGGACCTTTGAAATCTCTAGCGGAATATGTGTATCTGAGAGTTGGGAGCACCTTTATGTCGAATGGGAGTCTATTCAGTGGGTTCACTGATGTTTTCGTAACAAACATTTACCTACAAACAGTTTATAGATAATTTTTAATAAAGGTGTAATTGACAATTAAATTTATTGATTGTCATATTTTTAAGAGATTAATTGCGTTGATAATAATATGTTCGTCGTATATAAATATAAAAGAGTAAAAAAGAAATTCAATAATCTACACACATTCGTATACTGCAGTCTAGAAGTTTCTAGAAATACACATGTATTATTCAATTTACTTACAAACTCACTCTAACAATTTAAGGTACATTCACACGAAAGTTTTACAGAATTAAATTAAACTTTTTTCATTCTTCTATTTGTCAGACGACATAACAGTAAATCTAGTCTAGTCTTTACAGCCCGTTCCATTCGGCTCGTATCGAAACTGGTTCATAAAACACGTGGAATGTATTAACTTTGGTAATAGAATGTCTTTGATACGGCTTGTTTACTGAGCGTGAGCTTGCGGGCGCAGTCAAACTGTTACTTGAAATATCGCTGTTGGGTATAAAACATTTACGCGTTTACAAATTACTTAGGCTGTACTTAGGTGAAATAATATTTTCTACTTTCTAATAAGTATGAACGATACTAATCTTACTAAATAAATAAAATAAAACACTATTTATTGACAAAAAAATCACAAAAAAGAAAAACAAAATTTACAGAACATGTTAATGAAACAAAAACAAAAAAAAATCTTGGCCAAAAGGAGAAGGCTCAGCTGATGCGGTCTCTAGCTTATTACTGAAGGCCGCGCTGGTTTTCAGCCTCTACTAACTAATATCATAAATGTAACAGCGCGAAATAATTGTTAATTTTTGAACGTTTAAAGTTATTGTAGAGGATAGTTACCGTGTATGCCATCAGCCCAATGATCTGCTTTCCGAATTGAATTTAGCAAACCGTTCGTCACTCCTACAAATGTAAAAGTTTAGATGGATGGATTGCATAATTCTGGAACGGGTAATCTAATCTGGATAATGAATGTAGAACATAGTCTAAAACACGTTATGTTTTTTTTCAATTCTGCGTGGAAGGAGTCGTGGAAAATAGCTAGAATAGTGTTAGCGATACATAATTACTTTACAAGACTGGAAAGGTGACATGATCAAAAAGGGAGTGATGACTGAGATGACGGATGATAGAGTTATTTGGAGGACGAAAACCCGGTGTACCGACCCTACGGGAGTAGGATAACGCAGGGGAGATGATGAAGACTGTTTTAAGATAAATTGATATAAAAACAGTATTGTCATTGTATTCAGTAATCGATGTTGATAATTTCCGTGTACGCACAATAAACAATGCAACGCTTGAGATGTTCAATAAACAGTCGGTTCCGATGATCTGAATTTCTGTTGACGTAATGACGAATTGTTCGCAGTATTTCAGAATTGCAAGCTTTGCTTACATTTGGAGTACAATTGGTATCGAGTCTCAATCGTGTTTTAAAACGTTACTGAATCAAATCGATGTGGTTTATGAATAACACTGGCTGTTGCTCGCGACTTCGCCCGCGTGAAATTAAAAAATATAACCTATGATACTCACTGATTATATAGCTTTAAAATGGTGAACGAATTTTTGGAATTTTGAGTTATTTCAATACATACAAAAATTAAAAATTTATAATATTAGTATCGTTAGATTACTTATCCTGTCTAAATGGTAAAATATCGACAAATGGTTGCAACATTATGTTTTCGATTCTGCAGTACTTGATTTTTTTTAATTTTAGACAATTTTTTGATAATAATGTACATGTATGAATGCTACATAATTTACTTTATCAGAAAGTTCGTTTGTCTAATGTCAAAGTACTAAATTCGGTCATACAAATATTATAGATACGTAGATACAATTTTCTTTGGCTAAAACGTTACCTTTTTTAAGACAGTTTCGAAAATCCAGTGGCGACACCTCTTAGGTGAAATTTATAACAACATTAAGAAGTAAATTTAGTAACTTAACTCCTCTAGCTTTAATGAACAGTTCAAGCGTTCCCAGGGTAAGGTTATTGGCAGGTAATAAACACGTGTAAGGAAGTTATTTAGTCTCCAGTGTTGCCAGGCTTAACTAAATATTGACAGAGGTTATAAATTGGTGTTCAAAATAGTAAAAACACGTACACATGTATAATTTTATATGAATTATTGAATGATGGTTAATATGTCAGAAAGTACTTCAAGAATATATTAAAATTTCTTGTATATTTTACATAATGTATTTAGTCTTTCATATAAGCAACTTTGTTGTATTAATGGTAACACAAAAGTTTATTTTACATGCAAACTAAAGGGTCGCCAGAAGTTTTACAATATGTGTTCGAGTTACTTCTTCGGTCGTTTATGGACCCCTTTGGTACGCATTTGAATCTGTCGGGTCATCGGAGCTGTTGGGGGAGAATCCGAGGAAAACAATTTAATTTTCTAAATGACTAAGTGATATACAGTTGTAACAAATTACTACATATGAGGGCTATACTCGTATTTATTTACTTACAAAGAAATTGATAACAAAATGATCAACTTCTGTTAACAAATGATATCGTTTCTTTTTATATTTACGCCTACTTTTCATTGAAGAAGAGAAAATCAATAGGTACACTTTTTCATAAAAGTAAAAAAAAAAGAAATTGTATTGATTACGCATTTTGTTTAATGCCAGTTGCATATATTAAGATTAAAGGAGGTCAATTGAATAGCCACTGTCCTGTATAATTGAAGATTAAATAATTCAGTTAGCAGTAGGTGTTGTGTAAGTAAACAAGCGCCCTCTGTCGTCACTCGATAACGATAAGGTAAACAAGCCTCGTGCAGCCTGTTTGTGCATCGGACAATGTAGCTATAATTATTAAATTGAGTAATGTACTAAAGCTACATGCGGTCTTGTCTTGTACATAATTCGCCATGTGTATCTCTAAATATAATTATTTAAAACCACATCCACTTGCCAAAGTATACAGGATGTAATTTAAAGGTCCAAAGAAGGATTTAGCGTGTTGCGGTCTTAGTTTGGCAATATTGGTCCCCCGAGGCCCGGTCGAGGTCCGAGATAGCGGCCATCGGATTAATTACTGTAGTTTCGCCTTGTCGCAATGTAGGCCTGCGGCGGACGTGTGGGATGTACCACCTACCTTATTACGTAGTATGCTTAATAGATTTTATGATGAAGATTTTCATGATATACTAGTTAAATTATACTGAAAATCTATTAGCTAACAAGGTAAGAATTATGAATAGATTTTGCCTGATATTATCAGTTTTCTTATTCCTTATTTATTGAAGTAAGGCTTGATCATAACCCCATTAAATTCAGACCTATTAACCTTACTTTTTGCGTTTTTTTGCTGTGGTTTATATTAATAATTTGTGTAATAATAAATAATATATTATCTGATGTACTTTAAACCTTTATCGTGGTGTCTAATTCAAGTAATATACTAAATGAAATTATGGGTGGGCGTCAAAATATTTTAATGTTTTCGTCGCGCTGCCGTATAGGGCTGGCGACGAATTTAATCAGGCGAGAAACGAGGGGTTGACGGAACAAGTTAACCTACTTCCCTCGCCTCTACAATGAGAGCCACCCTTACCTTGGGGACGGGGATTTGAAGATCGCGAGAGAAAAATATTCGGTGAGAAACGCGAAATTTCATGGCAAGTTTAATTAAACATCTTGGAATGTAGAAATTAAGTGTTGGTGGAAAAAATCCTTTTCTTTTCTATATTACCTATGAGAGAAATATTCGTAACTAAAAAAATTGAGATTGTTAATCCTTTATCATATAAAATTCTGAAGCCTTTTAAAACAGAAATTAAAAAATATTTGCATAATTAGTATTTACCTTTTAAATACAAATATTGTAAATATCTTTAACCCTTTATATTGTTTATCTGTGAAATTAAGAAAAATGTGTTTATTATAGTAGGTATGCATGTATGTAACATGTGTCAGTGTTGTGATAGCGAACGGAAAGTGCATTAAGCCTTTTGACCTGAATGAGCTTCTCTCGAGGCGTTTTTAACGGCTCTAACGCGAGGAGCTCTTTAAAAGAGATTTGAAACGTTGTAAAGGCTCTTGATTTTGTAAAAATCCCTATGCGACGAACGGCGACGCTTTTCTTAATGTAGATGCCGGGTTTTAATGTGAGTTTTATCTATAAAAATGTTGAAAAATGCTTTTAAATTTTGTTAAAATATTTTTTTGGTGTTCCATCTTTGTAAGACTTATCTTTAAAGTAAAATTTTACTTTTTCCACTGCACTATAAATATAATGCGTTTCTTTTCCTTCATAAAGTCACAGAGTATACTAGTAGATGTCTAGAAAGAGATGTATGGATTGCGTGAAAGGTGACATGATCAAGGAAGAGACGAAAGATGACAGAAGATTTACCTTGAGGACGATTGCTCGCCGACCGCCAGAGTAGGATAAGGAAGGGGAGAAGATGAAATCCAATTTATAATTCTCTGTCCATTTATAAGATTGAAGCGACTTTTAATTAACTCTGACTTAGTTTAAAAAGTTAAATATTTTCAATTCCATTCATTAAAAATAATCCGCATAATCTTTGTCAGATTCAATGAGGAAGTAAAAATTCTTTTATCCTTTGTCGTACAAGTTCTTATTCACTAAGTAAGACCCGAAGTTTTCATTCCTTTGGTGAAGTTAGACTTAATTTTATTCTACCTTTCGTCTTGACGTAATTTCCAACAAGTGGCTTCTAAGCGGACAATTAGGAGTAATTTTAGGAATGATTTTTTTCACGTACATTCTAACTTTTATGTAAAGATTGGTATAATTGTTGTCTTCTTTTAGTATTTAATCTTTAGGAAATAACCAAATTCTCAACGTAAGCGTGTGTATAAATGTATCTATTAAAATTATTTTCTCTTAAAACTACGTTATTTTGATATCCTCGAAAAGTGCCTAAACGTGTTTTTAAAACCTAAAATAAAGTTTAAATTATAAATCCTTAATTCGCCACAAACTTTTCGTAGCAACTAAAAGCGTAATCATTGAAAATGGAATTTAAATTGTTCGTTCGTACAACTTTTGGTGCTTTCCCGTTAACAGAATCTGGTTAGTTAAATAAGAGAAAGGTATCGTGTGAAATTTAGCGGCGTTCAAATTCTACAAAATTGAAGTGTTAATTTGGTGAAGTATTTGATCTTTCCACCGACCTCAAAGCCGACAAGCTACAGCTCTGTTTAAGATTTATTTTACGTTAATTTATATTTGATTTTAAATTGGTCGTTCCATAATGTTTTTTTTTCTTTTAGCTTTGATTCTTTAAAGATGATATTTCCAAACTTACCATCTGTATGAAAAAACATTTGTAGCAACATATATTTTCATCATCCTCACTCTTTTTTAATAAAACAGAGATATCAATTTACTAATGCAGCGAAAACTAACTTGCACGTATCGTGCATCTAAAACTTTCAAACGTTTCACCAACAGGTCTTCGTTATATTTATGACGCTGTAATAGAAGAGCAAGCAACTTAATCTCGCTGAAGATTAATTTAAAATTCACAAAGTTGGAATGGCCGGGGGATGAATGGCCCCGGTGGGGCGGGGGCGAGCGCAGCGCGGGGCGGGGGCGGGGGCAGCAGCCAAGTTTGATATTACCTCGGCTTCATTACGACGCCGTATTTACAGCTTTGCTAGCCAAGCTTGTGTACACTTGTTGAATCTTAACTCGGCTGGAAGTGTCTTGGTCTAAACTCTATACTGATATTGAAAATTGAAAGATCTATTAAATATAACAATGCACTTTAGAACGAACGCACACCTGAAACTAAACTAACGCACAACTGTTTAGTTTCGTTTTGATTCCTCTGAGCTTATATGGAGTTGCGCACACTACTCGATTTTTAGTTGTGCAAAAAACAGTTGAATTTGCTGTGAAACAATCGACAATCGCACAACAGTCGTGCAATAGTTTAGACAAAGGTATTCGCCCGCTCTTGAAGTTTAAACTCTGACTGGTACAAATTTTCACATTTGAAAAAGCTTTGAAATAAACCGATGTGATTGTTAAATACTCTATCTTAAGAGGTTGTCGTTAAAATTGTATTTTTTATCATTAAAACTAGTATAGATCTAGAATCGAAATCGTTTAAAGTATGTCAACGTTTTTGCAGACTTGAAATGAATGAAGGTACGAGCAGTGTTTGATTCTTCCGTACTCCGTCGGGACTTCAGTGTCGAGCGAGCGCATTGTCCTAGCGGGAAATGATATTGTGCTATTGTTTCCCAGCTTTATTTTGTATTTCATCACGTTTCGGAATCAAACAGCCGTGGTACGGATCGGTAAATCGTTTTTTTAACTCTTCCACGTTTATGAATCTATTGCGCTTTACAATGCCGTTCGTGTTGCGGTGTTCGTTATACAATATTGTCGTGTTAAATTTATTTATTGTTATAATCGTTTTGCATTGATGAGACAATTGTTTTACCTCAATACATTTTTAAGTTAAATACGTGGTTTAACTCTGACTGCATGAGATATTGTATTCCTTCGTGGTTACATGTTTCACCATAAACATGGCCACGCTTTTTTATTTCGCAAGCATATGCGTAATAATGTCTCAAAAACTATGAAAAAGCACAAACCTAGAGTCACGGTACCAATAAGTTGACGTATTTAAGCTGAAATGTATTTGAAAGACTAAGTTTACTATGGTCCAACCAGAAACTCTTAAAATTTATTCTGACTGAGTATCTGAAAAAAACATACATCTAGTGAGGTTGGTATAGTCTATTACATTACATCACTTCCTGATACGCGTAGAGTTTTAAAACAAGCTAAAAAATGGCGAAATGAATCGAAAAATAACGTTTGATCCTTTCAATGTAGCATTCATAACAGCAGCAAGTGAAGCTTGCAAACTACGAGATGCATTGTCGTAGCGGAAATGATACCGGCGTTGCATTGTTCCCATCTCTTTATTTAAATTTTATCGCGTAGCGTACCGTACAATCCGAGATGCGAGACCGGCTTTTACTGTGATCCAGCGCGTCTAGTGTTGTTTTTGTTTAATCTCATGTTTGTTTTACGGCAATTAGAATTTACTCATTATTTATTAAATTACTCCGTCCTCGTGGTATTAAAAAAAAAAAAAAAACAAAATTGAGTAGCCTATGTGTTCTTCCACATTACCCTCTACATCTATACCAAATTTCATCGAAATCCGTTCAGGAGTTTAGGCTTCAAACTCTAACAAACATCCATCCATCTAAACTTTCGCATTTATAATATTAGTATGGTTTACGCTATTTTTTTTTTTTAACTCTTCCACGTTTATGAATCTATTGCGCTTTACAATGCCGTTCGTGTTGCGGTGTTCGTTATACAATATTGTCGTGTTAAATTTATTTATTGTTATAATCGTTTTGCATTGATGAGACAATTGTTTTACCTCAATACATTTTTAAGTTAAATACGTGATTTAACTCTGACTGCATGAGATATTGTATTCCTTCGTGGTTACATGTTTCACCATAAACATGACCACGCTTTTTTATTTCGCAAGCATATGCGTAATAATGTCTCAAAAACTATGAAAAATGCACAAACCTAGAGTCACGGTACCAATAAGTTGACGTATTTAAGCTGAAATGTATTTGAAAGACTAAGTTTACTATGGTCCAACCAGAAACTCTTAAAAGTTATTTCTGACTGAGTATCTGAAAAAAACATAAAGGTGAAATATTTATTTTCACGTTATATTATTTCGTAGACATGTTAAATCTGTTGCGAGAGTCACGTACTGCTATATGCTTTTGTAATATTTTTTATTGCAACCACAGCACCTCGGCTACGCGTTACGGATTCAATATGTTTTTTGTAGTGAATCGACAATGCGAGCCATTGTGAATACTGTAATACCATTTACCGCAGTACATTTCACTTTATGGTAGTAGAATATTTACAATGAAATTTGCTTTTATTTCATTTTAAGAGTATAAATAGTATAGATAAGAATGTTTACAGTTATTTTCGTTAGTCGTGTTCAAATAAATTTAATAATTATTAACTTCTCTATATTTTTATTATCTACGCCAATTCCTTTGTTTACTCCTAACTAGTTGGTGAAAGTAATCAATCTTACACGAGCAGATGTAGTTTGGAAGTTCTCTGGTAATGCTTCTGCAAGTTCTCAGTTAAGCTACTTACGGGGGTAATCAGAAACTGTGGCGCTAGCGTCGCTTTATGACTGACTTATTACGAGCAAAGTTGCAAACAGAATAAGAAATTGAGTAAAGAAAATTATGGCAAGTTCTCCAAGTTTCCGCGTATAAGTTCGTATTTGGTTGAATGTAATCTGCATTGAAATAAGTGTTTACGAAAACAGACAAAAAAAGACAATCTGTTGATGTAATTCAAGAATTAGAGAATAATGGATTAGTCAATATTTTTGTCTATATTAAGTTTATGCAGTACTAGCTTTCGCTCGCGACTCCCTCCGCGTGGAATTAAAAAAAAAAAACAAAATTGAGTAGCCTATGTGTTCTTCCACATTACCCTCTACATCTATACCAAATTTCATCGAAATCCGTTCAGGAGTTTAGGCTACAAACTCTAACAAACATCCATCCAACTAAACTTTCGCATTTATAATATTAGTATGGTTTACGCTATTTTTATGTTTGGTAAAATTTTTGACTTAATTACTCGACCGTGAAAAGGCATCGAAGTGGGAACGCTATAAAATGTGCAAAAGGTCCAAAAGAGGTTATTGAAGCGTATCTCAAGTGTGTCCTAGTAGCTGAATGGGCCCTCATTTACAAGAGACGTGCCTCTGAATGTGACAGATTTGAATTTAAGAACGAAATTTATCACGAACCCGAAGGTTCCAACGAATGTATCGGCACGAAATTTTCAGACGCGTAAACGGAAAACTTTTCTAATTACGGATTTCGGGCATGTTTTTTTTGGTAATTGATGTGAAAGGAATTGGATGATGAGGGCTTTTTATGAATTGCGGATAATAAATGAGGAAAAGTCACGATTGATTGGAAATTGACTAACTTAAGATTATATCCAAAGTTAAAATGTCGATTGGATTGTGTATTTTAACTTGGTCCATATTTATGGCATCTAAATGGGGTTTATTTTTATTAACGCCGCTATTATTTTAAATCCACGTTCATTTCCATACATTTATTTAGAAATGTTAAGCTTGTCTGATTGTGCAAATAGACTGTTTGCAAACGCTCAGATCGACGCGGAGAGGTAACATTAATTGAATCTGAAACTCAACTCCGAACCGCACGGTCTCCTTCCTACCTATGCCTCATCTAAATACTACATACCTTAGTTTGTGTCAAAATTAGGGTTGTCGACACAATAAAGATAAATCTTTTTTGCCTGAAACTATAACCATGTGTAAAATTTAAAAAGTTTTCTACTGTATTTTTAAAGGCTATGGAAGGATTTTTAAATTCCTATTTTTAGTAGTTTTGATACTTTAGAAATAATTTATGGTATGGGTTTGTCATTAATATTATGTTAGCATCTTCTCTAATATCATTTAGTGGCCCTAATTTGACAGTGGAAGTCGTCATCGTTTTGTGTTTAATCGTTAATTTAAATTGCTTATTGTACTGCTTAATTAACAACTCCCAACGTTTGAAACCTATATCAAATCATTTAGATATCAAGAAAAAAATATTATTGGCCTTTAATTTCAACTTGATGTTCTTATTAAAAGGAGCGATATTATGAAATAAAGGAAACAGATCTTCTTGATATTAGATTGCTTTAATATTAAGAAAATTCTTTGATAAAAAGCATTTCTGTTCGGTATTCGTTACTTTGATATCGAGGCCACTCAAGCTATTGGAGCAAAAAGGTATGTCTTTTCATTATCAGCTGCTCACTGAATCGGAATATAAATGAATAGATTGCTCTCGTCCTCGAAAGATAGATCGACGTTCAGATCGCGTCGATAGCACGGACCACTACAGATGAGCGATTCTGGTCCTTCGAGCTAATGACAAACGTGCCATTTTCGTGTCAAAAATCTCCACCAATCTCGGAATCGAGTAGTGACACTGGCAGTTAGGCCTTTGCGACCTTTACGTTAATCTAATATCAAATGGACTCGATTTCTACTTCTTTTTTACGCACCTCAATTTATTCAACGAATTAAGATTGATTGACATGGGAAGACCCGCAGTTTTCTTTTTCAACGTTCAACGCAAAAATACGAGACAGTAGTTTCATTTTGAAGTGAAGAACAGTTATTAAATATTAATCCAATTTTTGTATACTTAATGACCTTATAAAGTAGGCTTCCTGAAAAGGTACAGTCAGCTCCATAAATATGTATACATTTACAATCTTTAAAAACTTATATATGACTTCGATTTCAAAAATATGCATTGACTTATCCGTCAGTATTTGAAGACATTCTATTGACGTAAACATGATTGAATGTTTTTGAAAACGTGGGCAAACAAGTTTGTAAAGATTAGTAAAAGTATACATATTTGCGTAGCTGACTGTACATTGGGCCGCAGTAACCCAAATTTACAAATGCAAATTAAGCTTAAAGAAGGCTTGACCGGAATATCTATTGCGAAGTCAACTGCCTTTGTTTTTCAGTTGATTTTGCGTCGACAATAACGCTCAGGCCTCTCAATATAATTTGCTATTCAGAATTCGGCATAAGCTTCATTGATTCAAAATCAATAGATTCTTAATAAGTCTTACCCTCAAGTGCTGGCTTCCAGTAAATCTTGTAGATGAGATTTGTTATAAATTTCAGAGACTGTTGTATTACAAATTAATTTATGGTATGGGTTTGTCATTAATATTCATGTTAGCTTCTAATATCATTTAGTGGCCTTAATTTGACAGTGGAAGTCGTCATCGTTTTGTGTTTAATCGTTAATTTAAATTGCTTATTGTACTGCTTTATTAACAACTCCCAACATTTGAAACCTTTATCAAATCATTTAGATATCAAGAAAAAAATATTATTGGCCTTTAATTTCAACTTGATGTTCGTATTAAAAGGAGCGATATTATGAAATAAAGGAAACAGATCTTCTTGATATTAGATTGCTTTAATATTAAGAAAATTCTTTGATAAAAAGCATTTCTGTTCGGTATTCGTTACTTTGATATCGAGGCCACTCAAGCTATTGGAGCAAAAAGGTATGTCTTTTCATTATCAGCTGCTCACTGAATCGGAATGTAAATGAATAGATTGCTCTCGTCCTCGAAAGATAGATCGACGTTCAGATCGCGTCGATAGCACGGACCACTACAGATGAGCGATTCTGGTCCTTCGAGCTAATGACAAACGTGCCATTTTCGTGTCAAAAATCTCCACCAATCTCGGAATCGAGTAGTGACACTGGCAGTTAGGCCTTTGCGACCTTTACGTTAATCTAATATCAAATGGACTCGATTTCTACTTCTTTTTTACGCACCTCAATTTATTCAACGAATTAAGATTGATTGACATGGGAAGACCCGCAGTTTTCTTTTTCAACGTTCAACGCAACAATACAAGACAGTAGTTTCATTTTGAAGGAAAGAACAGTTATTAAAAATTAATCCAATTTTTGTATACTTAATGACTTTATAAAGTAGGCTTCCTGAAAAGGTACAGTCAGCTCCATAAATATGTATACATTTACAATCTTTAAAAACTTATATATGACTTCGATTTCAAAAATATGCATTGACTTATCCGTCAGTATTTCAAGACATTCTATTGACGTAAACATGATTGAATGTTTTTGAAAACGTGGGCAAACAAGTTTGTAAAGATTTGTAAAAAAATACATACTTGTGTAGCTGACTGTACATTGGTCCGAAGTAACCCAAATTTACAAATGCAAATTAAGCTTAAAGAAGGCTTGACCGGAATATCTATTGCGAAGTCAACTGCCTTTGTTTTTCAGTTGATTTTGCGTCGACAATAACGCTCAGGCCTCTCAATATAATTTGCTATTCAGAATTCGGCATAAGCTTCATTGATTCAAAATCAATAGATTCTTAATAAGTCTTACCCTCAAGTGCTGGCTTCCAGTAAATCTTGTAGATGAGATTTGTTATAAATTTCAGAGACTGTTGTATTACAAATTAATTTATGGTATGGGTTTGTCATTAATATTCATGTTAGCTTCTAATATCATTTAGTGGCCTTAATTTGACAATGGAAGTCGTCATCGTTTTGTGTTTAATAAGGACATAGCAAAAACTTTTTCGATTTAGTCTCACACAATACGTTCTTAATGGCACCTTAATTTATGCGGTAAAAGTAACGCGAATCCCCCGTACCTAGCAGCGATTTCGCAGAATGTAATCAAGAGTAATAAAACTTTCCTGGGAATTGGTTCAATTTTTATTTCGCTTCTGTACTCATTTCTGGTGGTACAGTCAGCTCCATAAATATGTATACATTTACAATCTTTAAAAACTTATATATGACTTCGATTTCAAAAATATGCATTGACTTATCCGTCAGTATTTGAAGACATTCTATTGACGTAAACATGATTGAATGTTTTTGAAAATGTAGGCAAACAAGTTTGTAAAGATTTGTAAAAAAATACATACTTATGTAGCTGACTGTACAAAGTTGTACTCTTAAAATGTATGTTATTTATTACGTAGACGTACAGTTAGTAGCAGACGACAAAACCTTTGACTGAAGTGAACTATTTTCTATTGTTGATCCGAAAACATTTTCTCTGTTTCAACACAAAGCACGAGTAAGTGAAAATATTTTATAAAACTGTTGTTATATTTGTCAACATTTGTCAAACTAAAACGATTGTTCACATGTACAAGTTTGGAGTTAAGTTAAGACGACAAAACCTTTGACTGAAGTGAACTATTTTCTATTGTTGATCCGAAAACATTTTCTCTGTTTCAACACAAAGCATGAGTAAGTGAAAATATTTTATAAAACTGTTGTTATGTGTCGACATTTGTCAAACTAAAACGATTGTTCACATGTACAAGTTTGGAGTTAAGTTAAGACGACAAAAATGTAGTTTGTTGGAAGATATTTCAGTTTAATGTCGGTCAAACTTTACAGTGACCAGTTCGTTTTCAATAGCATAGCAAAATTGCTCATATTTTATGGAAATCTAGTATTAGTATAAGGCTCATAATAAAAACATAGTTACTGTAGATATAGTAGAATAAATTCAAAGACAAAATGAGTGAATGACTGAAACGGAACGAAATTGAAACTGTAAGTGTTTGTCTAACGAGGAGGCAATTGAATGATGAAAAGGCGTTTATTAAAAATTCACAGCTGCTACCAAATATTTGAATTGCCAAAAAGGATGGGACTAACTTTCAATCTGAAATATAAAGGATCAAATTATTAACTTAATAAAAACATAGTTACTGTAGATATAGTAGAATAAATTCAAAGACAAAATGAGTGAATGACTGAAACGGAACGAAATTGAAACTGTAAGTGTTTGTCTAACGAGGAGGCAATTGAATGATGAAAAGGCGTTTATTAAAAATTCACAGCTGCTACCAAATATTTGAATTGCCAAAAAGGATGGGACTAACTTTCAATCTGAAATATAAAGGATCAAATTATTAACTTAATAAAAACATAGTTACTGTAGATATAGTAGAATAAATTCAAAGACAAAATGAGTGAATGACTGAAACGGAACGAAATTGAAACTGTAAGTGTTTGTCTAACGAGGAGGCAATTGAATGATGAAAAGGCGTTTATTAAAAATTCACAGCTGCTACCAAATATTTGAATTGCCAAAAAGGATGGGACTAACTTTCAATCTGAAATATAAAGGATCAAATTATTAACTTAATAAAAACAGTTTGGGATCAACCATTGTTAATACCGTTTTTTTTTATCTGTAGCGTGTAACGTTTTTTATTTTTTTTTTAATAAAGAGCGAGTGGACTGTTTGGTACACTTTATACAAATTGATATGACTATCAAAATATCGAGATACGGCCAACGCAGAGTGCATTTGTGGACACATTGTTGCACTTGACAGCTCTCTGACTACAATGAAACTACAATTTGGGAAAAGTGAATTTAAAAAAGTTAAAAGTAAACATATTTATACCTTACCGTAACCATTTAAGTTATCAAAACTAGCTAATATTAATACGCTCACTGCGTAACAAGCTGATACCGACCTGACGCGGTATTTAAGCTGGTGCGGACGAAGAGAACTATGTCCCTCTCGCTAGTGCGAAACGATTATCTCAGGTGTATACATTACATTACATGAAATGTATACATTATGTTTCGACAAAGTTATAGCAATTTAATCTATCCTAGTGCTGGTGGGTCTAGAAAGACCTGTCACGCATTGGCGGAAATATTATTGGGGGCGCATTTTGGCCCGCCACCGCACCAGATGAAGAAATATGATTTTACTTGCAGTAAATGTAATCATGGGAAAACTGTAATGAAAATATTTTATAAAACTGTTGTTATGTGTCGACATTTGTCAAACTAAAACGATTGTTCACATGTACAAGTTTGGAGTTAAGTTAAGACGACAAAAATGTAGTTTGTTGGAAGATATTTCAGTTTAATGTCGGTCAAACTTTACAGTGACCAGTTCGTTTTCAATAGCATAGCAAAATTGCTCAATATTTTATGGAAATCTAGTGTTAGTATAAGGCTCATAATAAAAACATAGTTACTGTAGATATAGTAGAATAAATTCAAAGACAAAATGAGTGAATGACTGAAACGGAACGAAATTGACGAAATTGAAACTGTAAGTGTTTGTCTAACGAGGAGGCAATTGAATGATGAAAAGGCGTTTATTAAAAATTCACAGCTGCTACCAAATATTTGAATTGCCAAAAAGGATGGGACTAACTTTCAATCTGAAATATAAAGGATCAAATTATTAACTTAATAAAAACAGTTTGGGATCAACCATTATTAATACTGTTTTTTTTTATCTGTAGCGTGTAACGTTTTTTATTTTTTTTAATAAAGAGCGAGTGGACTGTTTGGTGCACTTTATACAAATTGATATGACTATCAAAATATCGAGATACGGCCAACGCAGAGTGCATTTGTCGACACATTGTTGCACTTGACAGCTCTCTGACTACAATGAAACTACAATTTGGGAAAAGTGAATTTAAAAAAGTTAAAAGTAAACATATTTATACCTTACCGTAACCATTTAAGTTATCAAAACTAGCTAATATTAATACGCTCACTGCGTAACAAGCCGATACCGGCCTGACGCGGTATTTAAGCTGGTGCGGACGAAGAGAACTATGTCCCTCTCGCTAGTGCGAAACGATTATCTCAGGTGTATACATTACATTACATGAATTGTATACATTATGTTTCGACAAAGTTATAGCAATTTAATCTATCCTAGTGCTGGTGGGTCTAGAAAGACCTGTCACTCACTGGCGGAAATATTATTGGGGGCGCATTTTGGCCCGCCACCGCACCAGATGAAGAATTATGATTTTACTTGCAGTAAATGTAATCATGGGAAAACTGTAATGAAATACAATACATTTGTTTTAAATAACAATAAAAATGTAACCATTTATAAGGCTTATCAACAATGAAGCACTTATAACACGTTCACCTCGTTACTGCGGCACGCGCGTGTCGCTGCTTACGACGGTCTTACATCGCATTAAATGGGACGATCCTTTTGTTGTTGTCTACTTATACTTAGGATATCCAATTTACCGACTTACATGACGGTTTCACACTATTATTATTTACCAACTTTTAAATAATCAGTTTTATGTGCTTTTCAAATTTAAATGTATAAGAATTACTATCTTTTTTCGATAAGGAAGAATTTCTTTTCAATTTCACTTTAGTGATTCCTTAAATTGAAAGTTGCTTTCATTGGACAATCGTTTTCAATTTAAAACTACCGAAGATCTGAATCTTATCTCACTCGTTTTAGATTACTTCCTTGTAAATAGTTTCAACTTCTCAAAGCTATGTGGCCAGTATCAAACGCTAAAATAAAACGATGTTCACTTGTTTTGTACAAATTAAAACTTTTAGCGGTTCGTAAAATCGGTTTTTATATGTAGCTTCAATCGGAAAGTTATTTAACTATTAACACATACTTTTAACAACCGGTCAGCGATTCGAATGTTTTTTTAAGTTTTAAATTCGTTTTTTTATTTACTACAATACAAAGTTTTTAAGCAGTATAAATAAGTAAGCAAATAGCTACGTTTAGTTAATTTTTATAAACCAAAAAGGCTAAGCAATACTAGCAAATAAAATCATCAAAAAATACACACGAATAGACAAATATAAGCACATTGATCTAAAATTATCCAACAAAGTGCCTCTGTTGTAATTTCAGAGTGGAGTCACGCGAACATAAACAATTCAACGCTGCAAGTAAAGTGAGATTCATACACTGTAGATGGCGCTGCGTGTTCAGTTACTGCTTTGTTTAAATTATTCTCGCTGAGATTCGGAGTTTGCGCGTTGTTTTGACGAGTTTCCGTTCTTGTTGACTTTAACACGCGAGATACTGGCAATTGATATTTATGATGGTAATTAAAAGTAAATATTTGTAAGCTTTCATTGATAATTATGTAACGTGGTATAAATTCTGAGAAAAATCTGCAGTAAAGTAAGTCATCGATCGCTTAAAATGATTGTAAAAGGTCTGTCTGTTCAGATATGCAATCTATGGTACACATAGACTCATAATTTGCATGCATGATAGCAATCTGCATATGTTGGCTGTCTCTTAGTGACTAATAATTTAACGTGTTTACTCTCATGGGTACTATAAATTTGGACAATTACTCTTGTAGTTTGAGAAAAGTCTAAGACAAGTGTCAGAAGTTTTTGGGATACTGAATAGCAACAACTTGACGTTGTGTAAAAGCTCCGGGGACGTTATCGTGATCGCAGTCGACGGAGGTTTTACGAAGTCCCAGGCGACGAGCTTTTGCCTACTTTGTTTTAAGTTTGGAGTTTTTGGGTCTGCCAATTTATGTAATGTTTCGCAAATTGTTACACACGCAAGAATGTTAATTTATATAATAAATTCATAAGTTTTTGGAACAAAAAGTTTTATCATATTCTAATACCTTTTAAAAGATAAATCTTAGTTACAAGAAAACTTTAAAACTAATGAACGATTTGGCCGTAATAGTGTCGTATGCAATAAACATTTTTTTGAAGCAAAGTTTAAAATATCCAAACATTTTGTTCCTGTAAAAGTTTCTAGCTAGCTCTTAATAGTTTATTAGTAACTTAAATGTATAGGATATGATATATAATATTTTTCCACCGCCTTCCGCGTTGTGTTGTCAGGCTACAAAATGGCGTCGCTTCCGGCGCGGTCGCGGCTGGTCGAGGAAGCGATTGTGAAGTGAGACTGTACGTATCATACATTTTATGTGCCGTGAACGAACCCAAGTCTTACAAGAATATCTCCCTCCTCTTAACATTATATTTTATTATTCATGAATATGAATTTTTAAGATTATTTCTTAAGAAGATTTTATCATACTAATATTATAAATGCGAAAGTTTAGATGGATGTATGGATGGATGGATGTTTGTTAGAGTTTGTAGCCTTATACTGAACGGATCTGAATGAAATTTGACATAAATATGGAACATAATCTGAAATAACATATAGGCTACTTGCTTTTGTTTTTTAATTCCACGCGAACGGAGTCGCGGGCGAACGCTAGTCATTAAATAACTTTAACACACTTAGTCTAGTTTTTTTTACTTATGATAGATGACAAACTGTATGTGCAAAATTTATAATTAAACTATATTTTTTTCGCTATTAAGTTTAATAAAACAAAAGCCAATTTAAACAATCAAGTAAATCTTCTTTGAAGAAGAGTGTCCCTCGTGATACTTGACGCAGAATCCTTTTATATCAACCCTCTAAAAGGTTGTCGTCGCCTCAATAGTGCTTTTTAAATGAAGCCTTTTTTGACTCAAAGCTGTAACAAAATCTTGTAACATTTATTTTTATCAATACTATGAAATATAGTTATTTAAAGGAACGAAATTGAGAATATTTTTTTAATGGATGAGAGTTAAAAATGTTTTTTTTAGCAATATTAAATTATTCACATTTAAATCGAGTTTAAAGTTCAAACAAAAGGGAAAAAATCAAGCGTTTGTTTCACACTTTTCACGAAAACGGCACAAAAAGGATTATTAAAAAGCTCAAAGCTTTTGCTTACGTAAATTCATTAAAGGCATTCAATAGGCTTGTTAGTTGAAGTAGCGAAAAATTGAAAGCACTCCTTACTGAGCATTTTAACAACGTAAGTTCTGAATCATCTGAAACTCGCTTGGATGCTGCATAAAGAGATTTATTGGAATTGATCTCGTTCGAAGAATAAGACTTTTACGTGGAACATGGACGTTTCTTTTTAATCTTTTAATGCGGATGGAAGTTTTTGAGATTTTGCATCTTGATGGAATTGTACGAGGAAATTTCAAGATTTTTACGTTATTTTAAGAGAGGAAAATAATGGAAATGCAAAATTTTAAATTCTATATTACAAATTCACTAGCTTTTGACCGCGACTCAGTCCGCGCCGAATTAAAAAAAAAGTAAGTAGCCTATGTGTTCTTCCAGTCTATGCTCTACATTTATGCCAAATTTAATGGAGATCCGTTCAGCAGTTTAAGTCACAAACTCTAACAAACATCCATCCATCCATCTAAACTTTCGCATTTATAATATGAGTAGGATTAATGCCGTCAACCAACATATCGTTTCTCACGTTTGCTAGATGTAAGTTTGATTTCCAAGCAGTTAGGACTTCAGAGAGTTTCCTCTATCATGATGTTTCTTTATCAAATATCAAAACATAAAGTGCAACAAATTTAAACAAATGACATTTAGCCCTTGTCCTTCAAATTTCTTATTTTTTAATTATCGCATATTATTGACGTTGTATCGCGCTGTATTTTAAATAACGTCATATAAAGAGGTTGTAGTCATTTAGGCGAGACAATGCGTGACAGGAGGGTGGCTGCGTGGAGGACAGCGAAGCGTGCTCCATGACAGCTCATTGGTGAAACAAGCGAGCGTCGGCTCATGCTGACTAGTGATTTGAGCTTCGCCTTGATTTATTAGGCTGCAACCCGAGTGCGTGATTATGAACTACATAACATGTTAATTGAAAACTAGTTGTTGCTTGCGAATTCGTCCGCGTGAAATTAAATAAATCAATTAAATCTAGCGTACTCGGCGATAACGTAGCTTTCTAATGGTGGCTGAATTTTTGAAATCAGCAATAGTTTTTGAGTTATTTCAATACATACAAATCTTTATAATACGAGTTTAAATAAATCAAGTAAATTCAGTTATAACAATTAAAGTATTCTTAGATGTGCTGTAAGATAATTGCTGCTTCTAGTAAGTAAAGATTTTTGGAATGAGATTGATTAGTTCGTCTTTGTTAACATTTTGACATACTAGTATAATATATAATAAACTGTACTATATTTCTGATTGGTGTACTTGAAGAATATACTCATCTAGTATAGTACGCAGATTTGAGTGTACAAGCAATTGCCACAGTGACGACGTAATTACCTTTTCTCCATTCCGGTCACGTAGCCTGTTGTGTTTAAATTTGCTACGACTTTCGTAGCATACTGCTACGTCAACTGCTCGTAGCAGGTTCAATTAATGTAGTTGAGTCTACCAATTTCGTAGCTCTAACTTGTAATGAAGGTAATGAATAATTCTGTAAGAACAACATTGCTTAGACTGATATATTTTATGGGTAAGAACACTTAATTTGTCGTTTAGAGAAACATCAACCCTCATTTTGTAATTCTGTCACTAAAATAATTGGGTACTCTTTAATAGGCTTGATTTTTTGTTAAGCTCTTTTTGAGAATCAATTTACATATTACTCAACATATTTTTATTACTTCTTAAATTTACTTGTGAAGTAACCGTCTGAGGCATAAATTGAAAAAGTAATGTTAGCCTTATGTTGCAAAGTGCTGTCGATTTACGATAAATTGTGGTCATAAAGTATGTGCCGCGAAATGCCTTCACGTGTGCATCTAAATCGCTACGCATTTATCTTTCTAAGAATAAATAAGTTCGTGTATATTATGTTTTCATACATTTCTTTTTATCCATGTCTTCAAAAAGCAACTTCTTGTCACATGTGATTCATAAATGACACTAATATTATAAATGCGAAAGATTAGATCGATGGATAGATGTTTGTTAGTGTTTGTAGCCTAAACGGCTAAGCGGATTTCCATGAAATTTGGTAGAGAATAGTTAAGAATAACAAATAGGCTACTCACTTTTCTTTTTTTTAATTCCACGAGGACGGAGTCGCTGGTGAAAGCTGGTCACTAATAAAACACGATTCTGTAGAATCTTTACTAAACACAGCTGTACATATGTATAGTAAATGTAAAGAAATTGCAAGTTTTCTTTGTATTGTCGAAATTTTGTTTGAAGTTTAAAAGCTATCGCTTCCAATCCTCGACATTTAGAACTTTACCTGTGTTATAAAACAACAGTCGTAAGGTTTATCGTGGAATTTGACGCTGGAGACTTTACGTTACTGGCGTCGAAGATTTAACTTGGAAATGTAATAAAATATTTACGTAACGTTAGTCAGGATTATATAAAGAAACTCGGTTAACGTTAAAATGTTTATATCGATTGTTTCCTCTACTAATTTCATAGTAGATATTAACATAATAATGGATGTGTTCAAATAAATAATTCCCTATATTTGAAGATCTCAAATCTTAAGTAAGTTATTAATGAGTTTTATTATAATTAATTAAACACCGTGTTCTTTTGTAGATGTATTAGTTTCTTAACAAATATTCCTTCCATTATTTAGTTTCTCTTTAATCTCTGCTCCGAATAAATGAAAAGCATTTCTTAATTAAGATCCGATTTCCGAGCAGACGCCGTTTGAACTTTCACATGCCTTTGCTTCAAGCAAATCTTTTGAAATACTCCAATATCCAATGATTCGAATAAAATACCGTTTCAATATTTCATTTTATTATTACTGAATTTACTTAATTTACTTTTGTTATTTTTGTTATAGAACAATTTCGTATATTATTTTACTACCATTGTAAAATAACGTTTGGAAATACAAGGTGAAATCAGATATAAGAATAACCAGAATGTTTCATATCACTCGCAAAAATCATATAGCTGTCTCTATCATACTAATCATACTTCATACTAATATTATAAATGCGAAAGTTAAGGTGGATGGATGGATGTTTGTTAGAGTTTGTAGCCTAAACGGCTGAACGGATTTCTATGAAATTTGGTATAGACATAGAGGATAGTCTGGAAGAACACATAGGCTACTCACTTTTGTTTTTTTTAATTCCACGCGGACGGAGTCGCGGGCGAAAGCTAGTTGTTTATAAAGAATAGGGAAGAATATGTTCTCGTACATAAATTTCGCAAGTAAAAAGACCTTCCATTGTAGACCAGATACAGGCTGATGAAAAAATAACAAAGAATTAATTAAAAAGCACGGATCGCATTACTAATATGGTAGTTCCGCATATTATAACGAGCTGAATAGATTTAATACACTTAATTCACGCGGAGTGGTCGCGTATAAATTATTCATTTCTCGCTGTACATTAAACGAGGTTCATATATTTGAACCGGGGCCTCGCTGTATTTATTACAGCAACCGGTGTTCCTCCGACACTTCCTTTGAATAACTTCTCTATTACATACTGTTTATCTTATGTTTTCGTAGACGTAGAAGCTGTTGTAATACTGTAACATCCTGTATCTCCTTAATTGCAACAATGCAAATGCAACATATACTAACGACTCAGAGTATTTTAACACTTTATTTTATTGTTTACATTTGTCAAATTATCAATAGCAAATGTCAAAATGACATGACATGACATGACATGACATGACATGACATGACATGACATGACATGACATGACATGACATGACATGACATGACATGACATGACATGACATGACATGACATGACATGACATGACATGACATGACATGACATGACATGACATGACATGACATGACATGACATGACATGACATGACATGACATGACATGACATGACATGACATGACATGACATGACATGACATGACATGACATGACATGACATGACATGACATGACATGACATGACATGACATGACATGACATGACATGACATGACATGACATGACATGACATGACATGACATGACATGACATGACATGACATGACATGACATGACATGACATGACATGACATGACATGACATGACATGACATGACATGACATGACATGACATGACATGACATGACATGACATGACATGACATGACATGACATGACAAACCTTAGCCATCTTTCTTTCTTGATATTGGCAGCAACTTATGGTCTCTTTCCCACATTAGGGTTTTTATCCAAAATATTTACCTCCTAAGTTTAATGGCGTGAAAATATATAGCCTAAAGCATGACGTAAGTGTAGGGCTTTTTATTAAAAAAAGAATTATTCAAAAATATGCTGTAATTGCTGACATCTTAGGCAACAACGAAGTGTGTGTTTACGCTTTATTATAATAGTATAGATTCTTTAAATTTTTTAACATTCTTCACTATTTCCTATGCGATCTCAATATAGGTTTATTTGATAAAAGTCTCACAGTAAGAACACGCGAGGGCAAAGAAACTCTTCACATCAAGTGTACGAGGGCCTTCGGGATGGAATAGCAATCGTGATCGTTGAGTGAGTTAGTTGGAAATCCCTTACGACAAAACTTTATACAACAACTTTCTCTTGTTTATATTTTTATTTCAAACTATGTATAAGATAAGTAAAGGTAAAGTTAGCTCTTTACATTAGATGTGGTAGAATTAAGCCTGATACACACCTTCAGTTTTAACTGAATAGTCGATCTCATAATAATAATAGTCAAAAACATAGATCGCATGTTCAGTTAAAACTGAACGTGTGTAGTGGGCTTTATAATTAGGCCATTCAGACTTAGTGCAAATGTTTCTGTTGAAGCACTTGTATAAACTCATGTTCTTATCCCTTTCATTCTCTTTGAAAAATTAAAGACAGCAATATGTGACAATACAAGTATTCGTATTCCATTTCTACGGTAATTTAGTATAATTTATTAAAGTATCTAATATATACAGTACGGTCGGTATTCCAAATTTCTGCGTACATAAAGCGTGTGCTCTGTGGCGCTAATTTCGAGCAAAATATTTACCCGCCAGCGGCCGTGTTCATAATTTATCGGCCGTAAAATCAGCATCCCGCTGAGCTTCGAGCTTCCAGCGGAACGATCATGAACGAGAAAACTACCGCTAAAATAAATACGGGGTAACTTTGATACTTTTAAATTAAGGTATATATAAAAATACAAAATCAAACTAATAATATTAATTTCTTATTATTTAATTTAATTTATCATTAAATCGACGTTTAGCAATAATCGTTTACATTATTATTACACATTAAAACTTTAAAAGGAATCGATGATGCTTAATATGGAAAGAAAATGATATATTTTGCACCCTCGTACTTGGCAACGTTCACTCATGTTACTTCACGTGAGATCTTCCCTGAGAGCCTCTTGCACTCCGCGCTAATGGGCCATCGAGCCAATCACTACTGCACTAAATTATTCCAACATAATGATATTTTACTATTTAGATCTTTAAAAACAAATGAATACTAACCGATTTAAAATTGTGAATTGTGTTTAATCAACAATTCTACTAGATGGCGTCACAAGCATATTATAACACAGTATTATTATGCTACGCAAGTAGTTCCGAAGATGTTTTTTGTTCTTAATTAGATGAATAAACCAGGTTTTATATTTGAATATGTTTTTATATTATTTAATTTAATAATGGTTGCTATCCTGGACCACAAAATGTATAAAACTGAACGAACGTATTCAATTTGCGACAGCAAAACTTTCCAATCCTTTGCAATGCAGATTCGTTTCCTGGATCGCATAAATTGCTTCGGTTAGCTCTATCATATGCAAAGTTTTATCCAAAATTGATTTATCACATGAAAAATTGTACGTTATTTTAAATCGGTCTACTTTAATGGAATAATTAAAAGAATAAAAATGTATTCAGGAACGCTATAGGTTTCGTTTAACATAATAAAATTTCGTAATAATAAAATATTTACAAGAATTGAAAAATTGGTATAATATTACAATTACTCTATTTTACAAATTTTTAAAAGATTGGAATGGTTGGTCGATGAGTATCTTATTCATAGAAACGATTTTTCAAGTTAGTCAAAATTTTTCATCCTTGTTTATACGAATGTTGACAGCAAAACTGCCACTGCACAGTTGCGATATCAGTCTTTATGATTTATTTAATTTAAAAATAAACCACACTGAACATGAGCAGGTTGCATTGTATTTTATACCTTATACCAACCGTTTAAGGTACAATATAAATTATCATATATCAAGAATCAACTTGACAGTGTTGCACTACGGTGCTTGTTACAAGTTGATTTTTATGCAATTGGAATTATCAGTCCGTGTCAAGTACATAAGTTGAGTATGTAGTTAAATTTTCATGTATTTAGTGCTGGAATCGTCGCGGTGCGGCGCAGTGTGACACTCGTCACTAAATATTCAGTAATGTACTATTTTATGTTTTAATTAAGCGGAATGTTAACTCGTTACTGTTTCCGGTTAATTACAACATTGCCAGTAATATCGTGATAGTATAAAATTTAAAATATACAGCTTTATGCTTGAATAGAATATTTATAACTGTTAAATACGATGACAATAATATCAGAAGTAAAGCATTTAATTTTTAAAATGCTAACTATTTTTAAGTTTATTAATGTAAAGTTAACTGTTAGTTAACACAGATAACTTGAATTACTGTACCTTCAAACTTCTGATAAAGTAATGGAAATCTTGTAGATTAATAAATGGATATTTAAAATGCGATAAAATCCAATACCAAAGCCCTATTGTTATTTTAATTGAAAGCTAAGTAATAGCTTCTTACTTCTATTAATTATGTCTCATTTTCAAGATGGCGGCATCATTATGCGTGAAATATTAGACGGGTCATTAAGTAAGAACAAGCGGGCACAGTGTCACGCGACTTGCGGTGAGGGCCGCGTTGATTTATTCAACCACTAGATGGCATTGGTAAGGGCCTCATAGAATAATAATGGTTACTGATATTGTTTTTTTGAATATCACAATGTTAGCGAATGTTTTAGCAATATTGACCTGTTAATTAGTTGTTTAAATCCTTACCTACCTGTTACCTATTTATTAAATAAAACAAAGCGAGTATAATGTTGTCACATAAAATAAACTTTAATATTGTAAATAGAAATGCATGCAACGGCTTGTTCTAAAACAGCGTCGTAATTTCGCTTAATACAAACTCTGTTCATTAGCACATTTAATTGAATACGTAGCGTTCCGTAGCTGCACTCGTAGTGACTCGTAGCGCCTCGAAGCGCAAGCGAGGCTCCGGGGGCGAGGCGCCGCTTAAGCCTCAAAGTAATGGCGTTTGAATTCGGATGTTAATCCCCGGGAAAGCTTTCAGGGTGTGTCGTAAGCTCACCGCGACTTCCCGGATATTCAAGATACGTGTACGTACTTGTTACCATTTAAACATCTTACAATATTAATGGAGCTTGTCTTTATTTAATGGAGCGGTTCACTCTATTATTATTTAGTAGTTAAAATAATCATTAAACATATACTTAACATATTTGTGATGTTAAAATGTGTTTTCTAAAATGGTACATCTATTTGTTAAATGTAAGTTTTCGTTGTAAAAGTGGGTACAAAATAATATTATTTATATTCCGAACGTCTCGCATCTCGTCTTCTGTGATGCAAATATTCACTACCTCATACAAATATTATCTTGTAGATTTATGCTTGACGTAGCGTTGCGTAGCATTCTGTAGCATCGACGCCTTCCGTAGCACTGAGTTGTGCGCTACAATGCTTTTGTTGAAAATGATTGCAATTAGATATTGTAAATTCTAAAATGTAGGTTTCATTAACTTAAGATTTAACTCATGTTAAAGCGACACTCTATAAAGTACGTTGACCTAGAAGATCGATGACCTAGTTGACCTTTAAGAATACTCAAGGCAAAAATTGTTGAAAAATATTCGTTTAATTTTACAAGACATTTATTTTTTAATGATATATTTTCCTTGTAATATATAAAAATCTTGGTTGCTTTAAAATATTTACATGTTTTCTTATCATTTCTTAGCAGTGCGCTCGCTTCCGATGTCTGTCGTTTTGTATTTTTATTGCAACGGTTGTAAAAAGACCACTTTGATGTTAACCGCTATATTTGATGTCGACGTCTCGAGGCGATTCCACCGCAGCTGATTTAAATGGTCGGAATGGCAGTTATAAATGTGAATCGCTGTTTCTTATGGTTAATTTAATTTTAGGAGTCTGCCACAAAAAAGAAAAAAACAAAACATAACACATAAACTATTCTGTAAATCAGTTTGTAATAATAATAATGAGTGTCTAATTTAATTTGATTTGAATTTATACTGATAATGTACGAGTAACAGAAAATATGTATGTTTTTGTATGTAATTAATAAATTGGGGCGAAATTCAATTTTTTTCACCACAAGAAAGATACATCATCACGGTCACAGATAACATATTGATTACAAGTCTTTTTTAAGCTTTTAAGAAGCTAGTGTTCTATATTTTACGTCCATAAACGATACATTTATAACAGAGTAATAAATAATTATTTTAGACTGAAAATGACTATTTTCACGATTCAAAAACATTTTCAATAGATTTCAGTTCAATAATTCAATTTTAAAGGTTTATACTGGAAATTCTTGAAACAATTAGGAAAAGCATAAAAAGCATAGTTGTTGTAAACTGCAGGTATTTAGTATATTGTTGGAGGCTGTTTAAACGTTAATTAACGTAATCACATAAATTACGACCCGCGTTTACTTTCCGCTTTGGAACGGAAATGGTTAAGTCGCTGAATAATGCCGCTGAAATTTAAATGTTAATACAACTGAAAGCTCTTAGAATTCTGGTTAAGATTTAAAGCTCCAGTATTGGGACCTGTTAGAATTTCAGGTGGAATTTACAAAGATATGTTGTGTTGCATTTATTTGAAAGCAACTTCATTAACCACTAATTGATGTTAAATCACGAAAAACTTACTGTTGTTGATAAGCTAACGAAACATAAGTAATCTTCAATAAATTCTATACTCAGAGTCGCACGGTTAGCGCCAAAAATATTTCGCGCCAACCGCCATATTGGTTAGTTATGGGTCATAAAATGGCGTCGAATCGGCTTGCCGTCCCTCGGCGATGCGATCGCAGAGGTAGACTAAACGAGATCGACCATTTTTATGCCGCGTAAATAACTTACAGTCCCTCAAGAGTATACCATATTCTTTTGCTAGAGAATAATATTATTCGTTGATTTATTCTATAATTCGGGGCCGTCCTAGATGGATTTATATCTTCTAGATTGGTGAAATACTTAAGAAAGGCGGTATTAAGAACACCCGAGACCGACCTGTTTGTGAGTGTAACTGAACTAACAAGAGGTGTGTCAGGATCGAGTTAAATGAAGGGTTTTGGTCTCTGACTACCGTTCTTTGTCTCGGGCGTGAGTTAAGTTATTGTTTTATTAACTTAAAAATACGAATAAATATTCTAATATAAGTAAGCAAAAACCTTCATTTCATTTTGTTAAATGCGGTAAAAATTGCAATGTTCCAAACTCTTTGTTCTGTAAGTATGTTGTTAGAATCGTTGGCTACACGTGTCGTGGTATGATGTTCGCATTTGGGTTGCGTCGTTACACTGCCAGAATAAATTGTGGTCATTATCTATGCGCCGGGATTACGTACACTGTACGGCGCGATGTTCCTAAATCGTATAATGTCCAATGTAATAAATTATTTATATTATTTTAGGATGATGATGACATTTTCGCTAAGGATAGCTACAAGCGTAACAGACTCAAGACTTTTTTAACAAGTTACTTATGCTATTTTACTTACATGGTATAAATTTCTTAGCTGACTTTTTACATTACTTACAACTCAGTCTTCAATTTGAGTAGAAGAAATGTAATCAAAACAGCGCAACATAGCACTCAGATACGGGCACTGGATAAAATTAAATGTAGAGTGCGCCTTGCATCCGAAATGCGTCAAAACATTGTATAGCTTTGTTGAGAATTCCGTTCCGCCCTGGAAATGCATGAACACTTTCCGTCGAAATTGAAATTCGCCGAAAAATGAACAAAAGACGCGAACCAGCGGCTCCTGATTGAAATTTCGTTTAGCACGAAACTGGATCTTATGAAATTGTACAGTACTATGTTTATGAAAATTTTAGCTGAATATAACGTCTCTTGGATTTCGTTTAAAATGAACATTTATTTCGCAACGAAAATTATGACATTTAAATGATATGAATAAAGTTTCCAATGCAGGTATTCTGTGTTTTATGTTACTATTAGCTTTCGCCCGCTACTCCGTTCGCGTGGAATTAAAAAAAAAAACAAAGTGAGTAGCTTATGTGTTCTTCCAGAATATCCTCTACATTTAACCAAATTTCATCGAAATCCGTCCAGCAGTTTAGGCTACAAACTCTAACAAACATCCATCTATTCATCTAAACTTTCGCATTTATAATATTAGTATGATTGTCTTTTATTTAATTTGCTTTTTAATTTTACATAAGAAATTACTAAATTGTCATCATTCCTAGAGTAAAAGTTCAACAACAATTTGCAACAATTGGCGTATTTATTGCGGATAGGGTCAGCGATCGTATTCAACTTGCTCGTAGTAAGTCGCTCGAAAGCAAATCGTTAATCACGCGTTTGATTTTCTCTTCGGAGGTCGATAATGTATAGAAAGGTACTGTTACTTATTGTCGAAAAAGGTTAATGGGAAATAGGCTTTACTTCGGTCCGGATTTAAGGCTCTCGAGACAGGTGGGACTTGGTAAGTATACCGAGGACATTTTCCTAACATATATCTTTGTATCGTATTGCCAGTGTAGAGTGGTCGTTGTAAAACACATTCTTTACGAAACGTAGTGATTCGGTTAGAAGGGAGGGAAGGTTTTTTAGAATAAAATATCGAAATCCCTTCTGACTTTTATTCATGAAAATGTGTAGTTGTGGAATTGGGAGTTACCATTTCCTTTTAGATGACTCGCCTTTTTCTATCTGATGTGCGATTTGTTAGTTATTTAAGATGTAGGGATAGTGAAGTGAAATACATTTCTTTTTATTTTATTCTTTTAGAAGTGGGTTACTTTAACCTGATTGATGAAGTACAACAGGACATTACTAATGTTTATTAGGCGTTAGGGATGTGACTATTATTTACTTATTTTATTCAACGTTACCTTATAGAGAATGACGACAATATTTATTGACCGACTTCCCAAAAGAAGGAGGTACTCAATTCGTCTGTATGTTTTTTTATGTGTGTTAAGGCATAATAGTACATTTTTGTTTGCTTTGCTTATGTGTATCTTTCGTTAGTGAGCCGATTTAACTCCGTTATTAGGTTGTGGTTAATTGAAACTGCTGACTTATCTGATGGGAACAACAAAACAATTAGCCGATCCGGGGACTCTTTCCCCGAGCGACAGATTAACGGAATTAAGTTATGAAACTCTTGCAAACAATTTGACGTCTTTTTAGGTTAACTTAATTCCTTGATAAGCCTTTGAAAACCAGTTTTAGCTTTAATTTAAAGTTCGAAATAGAGAATATCAATATTTTACACAATAATTTCTACCATTGTTAGTGTTGTTAAATGTTTTCATAATAGATCAAATAATTTTGAATATATATTTGAAACGATGCGATGCATTTGTACATTACGTTAATGTTAATTGACTATTGATATGTTATTAATCGCAATTAATGTCAAAATTAGTTACTGAATTCTGTTGTTTTGTTATTCATTTGAGTTGATCAAAATAAAATATGATTAGCGGATAATTGTCATTATACGAGTTATTGAAGCGCTGTTTGATATAGTAATTACTGTTAGTATTTCATATTCTTGCCAAAGTGTTTATTTGGTATATCGTTTTAATCTATTTGTCCATTTTGTGCTAGTTTGAACATATTTGACTACAAAAGAGAATGTTAATATCTATATTGAAATAAAAGTGATTATTTATCTATTGAAATTGTTACTATAAAATATTATTTAGTTTTACCAATTACTAGCTATTGCTCACTTCTTCCGCGTGAAATTAAAAAGTATAGCCTATGTTACTAACAGACAAATTACCGTTCTAGCGGTGAAATTTTTTTTAAAATCGGCCAGTTAGTTTTTAAGTTATTTCAGTACATACAAAAATACAAATCTTTCCTTTATAATATTAGTATAGATTGATGTCTTTGTCAAGTTTTATGCTGAATGTTATAGACTTAAAGTCTTAGACTAAGTAAGGCTGTCTAAGTAAACTAAATGTAAGACAATGAGGTCACTATAGCTTTGTCTGTCGGACGCAACGCCTGCTTAGTCTCACCTTGCTGAATATTTTATACTACTTTAACTTATGTTAAAGCTTGCGCTGAGATTTTGTATGTCTCTTTTTGAAGAAACTAACAAAAAAACAGGAAACGAATAAAAATTACCCCATTGCGTGCGAAAGTACCAATATTGGCAGAGATCAATTTAAACTACTGCCAAACTCTAGCATAAGATCCGTTTATAGGACATCAATTAACTCAAAAATAACAAAATAAAACTGAAAAATAAAACACGAAATGCAAAATTTAAACGCGGCGGCGCATGAAACATAATCGCCTTCTGTTGTCCGTTCCGGAATTGCATCATTTTATTAAAATAGCTATGAAATTTTCCCTAAATGCAACCAGAATTGTATCTTCCGCGAGCGGTTACCGAAAACAAAAATGGCGGCCGACAAACGATGACAGGATAGCGCGGCGTTTAATAAAAAAAGTTTTTTTCTTGTGTTGCGACGAGCGTTTTCGTTTTATACCAATTCTTGTTTTCCCTCGGCGACTGTCATCGGGAGAAACGCTTGCGCGAAGTAATAAGTAATTGCGGGAATTTTCATTTTGATTTGCTTTCGCGGTTTGTTTTGTCGAACACTCGATTCGGGGAATACGGAAATCGAGAAATGTTTTATTATTTACCGCTAACATTTTAATCGTGAGGCTTTTTTATTTATTTTTTAATTTGAAAAATACATTTGATATAGAACCTTATTCTTTGTCTTGTCTTTGAAAAAATAAGAAATTGATCTGATCATCCATCCTTACGAAATTTCACGTTTATGATATTAGTAGTATAATAGCGTCTGAAGAAATAAAAATATGCGTAACCCTTATATTGTGGGATATCTATGAAACGTGTGATTGATGGCGTTCGCAACATTTATATGCCAGTAACCTTCGTCAGCCTTTCTCAATATCATAAGTACATATTATAACACGTTTTTCTCATATTAAAGATTAACTGGTTACTTAGAAATATATAAACTGTAACTTGATATTGTTCTGACTAAAAATATTTTTTTATTTTTATTTGAATAACTTCATCTTCAGAAGTACGGCTGTAAAACCTTCTTCCTTCTTTAAATATTCTTAACTATCTATACTATTATAATAAAGCGTAAACACGCACTTCTTTGTTGCCTAAGATGTCAGCAATTACAGCATATTTTTGAATAATTCTTTTTTTAATAAAAAGCCCTACACTTATGTCATGCTTTAGGCTATATATTTTCACGCCATTAAACTTAGGGGATAAATATTTTGGATAAAAACCCTAATGTGGGAAAGCGACCATAAGTTGCTGCCAACATCAAGAAAGAAAGATTGCTAAGGTTTGTAATGTCATGTCATGTCATTTTGACATTTGCTATTGATAATTTGACAAATGTAAACAATAAAATAAAGTTTTTATAATTTCACGCGGATGAATCCGCACGCGAACAGCTAGTTTACTATATATTTATGCTTTAAAATGTTATAAATGACTAGAAATGTTAAAACTGTGATTCGTTTGTTTGCTGCCTTCTCTTTATAATATATTTGACCATTTCGCTTTAAAACTTGAAAACTTGACACTAATTTTAATCCTTTCCCCCTTACTACCCCTCTAGGTACAAAGAAACGATAGCAATATATGTTATAATATTAAAAATAAAGACTCACTTTTTATACTTGTCTCGTCAATGTTACTAAAAATATGCTTTCATACAGGCATTACGAAATGTCTTCGATGTAATTTTGCACGCCGCGGATGTAGCGAGCCTCTCCTATGTAACATGTGGCTTGTCAAATTGTCAATAACGCTCCACGATGAATAGAGTCGACTGACAGCTTCCTAATGTATCGAACATTTTGTCATTTCCGTACTTGTAACATGTTACTTCGTCATTTCCTAATTTTAGTATGTTTTTCTTCCCATTCTATAAGGAAGGATGGAAGGGAAAGTGAATTTGATGATGGAAGAGACGCATAGGAAGAGGAAATATGCTGTTTCTGCTCGTCTCTTTTTCCGTTAAGGGTAGGTAACTTATATGCAATTGCGGATGTCTATAGGCAGAGGAATTCAGGTGGCCGCTCGATCGTTTACCACCTTGTAATATTAAAAGAACATATAAAATGTTCTTAAATTCTCGCAAGATATAATCGCTTCCCTAACGTCTCGCTATCGAGTAAGATCTTGTCGCATAAATGTGTCACGAAAAAGTATCGTGAAATTTCGCATGAAAATATTTTGACGATAAGCGTTCAATCCTTCCTATAAGTATGTAATATATCTTTAAGTGCCGGTTCGTTCAGCACTTGGAAAGCAATACATAACATTCACAAGTATGGAATACTTCCTCTGATATTGAGTTAAAGTTGAACGTAATATTTATTTTCACTTGAATAATTCTTATTTTATAAATGAAAGTGGATATTATGATGAATAACTCGTACATTGAAGAGTAGATTCTTTTAACAAACCTAGGTTTCATTTGTTTTATTATGCGTTAGGATTTAAATGTGAAATATAAAAATGAATAATGAGTTTTTATGTAACAAGGATGTAATTTAGGTGTATTTCATGGTTTGTTCTGTAGGGAATTACGGGTTATAAAATTGTGATTCAGAATTAGATTTTGTTTTAATTCGTCGGTTCGTATGTTTTTATATCCGTGGATTGTAACGCGTGACCTCTTAAGCTTTCACCCAAATTCGCTAACGGCTTTCAAAACAAATGGAAAATATTTGTTTTGCAATATTTATTAAAAGGCCTTTGTAATTTTAACGGATTCGAGGTTAATGGCTTTTTGTAAATATAAAAATATATTAACGTAAATCATTACGAACTGGTATATTAACATGTTTTTAATGTATTAAATAGTTGTATAATGCTATGCTATGGAGCATCGGTGGCTCAGGGGTTTAAGCACTTGACTTGTAATCTACAGGTTTTGGGTTCGAATCCTGCTATAACAATGTGATTTTCGATGTTCGAATAACATATGTACATAATCTACCCGACGATCTTACGTGAAGGAAAACATCGTGATGCAACCTGCACATATTGGCGAAGAAAGGCAAAGATATGTGTGAAATCAACCAACCTGCAGTGTGCCAGCGTGGTTGACTATGGCCTAGTCACCCTAACTTAGGGTAGGCTCCAAGCCCCTCAGGGGAGACATATAGTGAGCTGGTGATGATGATAATGCTATGCTTAAACATAGTAATGAGTTCTTAATAAGCCTGAGTCCGGACAATTAGATCTAACAACTTTTTTTTTATATCATAAGGTGGTAAACGAGCAAGCGGCCACCCAAATCCGCCAAAATGGCGAAGCGACTGCGTTGCGTAGCCTACCCTTGATCGACGGAGGAGGAGACGCACATAAGGAGGATATTTCCCCTTCCTATGCGTCTCCTGCACCATCAAATCCACGTTCCCTTCCCATGCTTTTCTAATAAGAAAAAGGGTGGGAAGGAAAAGGGACTAAATGCAGGCCCTTTTAGTCCCTTTTCCTTTAAAAGAAACTTATTAATTCACATATTGTTCAAATAGTTACCATAGTAATAAAATGATTTCAGTTTTCAGTACTCAAGTAACGTTTCTAAAACTATCGTTCGTTGGTTTTCATTGGAAAGTTTTCGATTCGTTGCCTTAGCACTATATGGCCGCTGTTAAATTTTATTCCAGTAGCCATTACAGCCGCAAGAGAGGTTATTTCTGCTTCTCGTATCACATTAGACGGTTATTGCAGAGATATAATTTTAAATGACCCTGTTGCAATGAAGCATGATATTATAGAATTTTGATCTTAGTTTTTATTTATTATTTATTTGAAACTTTAATTAGTTTAAGACATAGTTATGAATCAATTTTAAGTTGAAAGATATTATTAAATCGTTCTTAATATATTAGGTTGTTTTAATTTTCTTTCCCTCGTCGTATATCACAGGACATTATTCTGAACTTAGTCTAGACTAGTTTTATTATAGAAAATTGATCATTTACAAACTCTACATTGTAAAGTTATGTTACTTTGTTACAAGTTAAGTAAAACTCTAAGTGAAATATGTAAGGTTTATACTTCGCATATTTTACAGGGCAATGAAATTTAACCATTTTGAATGTCACTTGCATTTCTAAATTAATTCTCTGGAATTTCATTTGCAAGTTAATTGCGCCTGTTTTCGCTTGATATTAACGTTATGCTAATTAGCGGGCTATCAAAAGTTCGTTGCTACATCAACATATACACATAGTATGTACAATGTTAATAAAGGAGAAAATATATCTTTGTTAGAGTTAAAACTGTAGTCGTAAATACATTGAATTTAAAAAATATTAACAGCTTATTAATAAATTATTTGTAGCATTTATAAAGTACCGCTAAACAAAAAGGCAACCATAAATCGCCGACGACAGCGATGAAAAATGGCAATAAAAACACTGTCACTAAAATATGAAACCGAGCTTTTAATAAAGCTGTGAATGCTAAGTGCGGTGAGCTTTCATCGGTGCTTTTATCACAGGCCTCTGTGCGATGCGGCCGCTCCGGTTATCTTTAACGGCTGATTGGTTTTTGATACAAATGATAGGGAAAAAATGAAACAGAGTTTCATTTCAACGTTTGCTTTGGCAGCTTGGATATTGGCTGTTTGAATCGCTTTTGAATATTTTTCGTCCAGTAAAAAATAATTACGAAATTGTGCATGTAAAAATTATAATAGAGCGTTAATGAAAATTGAATCTAGATATTCTTTTAGGTTTGTCTATATGATTTTATAGAAATTTCTGGACAATTGAAATTCTTGGTACACAAATTCTCTATCAAAAGCAATAATATCTTAATGTACTGGAGTACTAGAAGCTTATCTCTCAATAAACTTTGGAATTTCACCAGAATTCGGAGCAAATATTTGATACACGCTCGTACAGGGATGGATTTAAGCGGATTTAACGCCGAGTATCGGACTAAGTTTGCGCTACATAATGTGAAATGTCTGAGTTGCCAGCACTAGAAATTAAATGCCTGTTATTTGAAAATTTCTATGATTTTAATTCTAGCAACTAATGGAATGTGATTGAAATAAATTTACATATTTGCATGGGTAGACTATACTCGTATTTAAAAACAAAAACTCTAAGTTTTGCCCGCGGCCTTGTCCGTGCGGGATCAATGAAAAACAAAAGTAAGTAGCCTATGTGCTCTTCGAAACTATGTTCTACATCTGTACCAAATTTTATCGGGAACTTTTGAGCCGTTCTGGAGATACCTTCTAACAAACATCCATCTAAACTTTCGTATTTATGATATTAGTAAGATTTGAGTTTTTTTAATCGAATAGAGTTCATGCTCTTTTGTTTTTTCCTTTGTTTAGGCGCTATTTCATGTGTATTGTTTTGTTTATGTTAGAAAATATAAGAGATATTTTATCGCTTAGCGGAGTAGAACGAAATACGCGCAGCGCTCGGCGTCAAATTGTCAATTACGAAGCGAGTAATGGAAATGCTATTACGTGGAGTACGTAGATTCATTACGACGGAAAATATTCTGGATTTTTGATATTATTAACTTTCTACCAAATAAACCCAAGCTGTAGAATTTATGATTTTTATTATTTTTGCTCAAACTGAAGATATCATTATAAAGTTGTTTTATGAATCGTGTCAAAAACCACCGAGATTTATTATTTTTCTTTTAAATTTATCCTCTATATAGATTAGAGTATCTCATCTAGTGGACTATTTTATACTGCAATTTTTCATGTATTGTCAACAACTTGATTGCAGCAATCTCTCGCTGACACGTGTCAGTGGACGCTACGTTTTCTGACACGGTAGACAATCGATAGACTGAATAAGGTTAGGGGAGCAAGGCTTTGTTCTTTTCCTTTGTTCGGAGACTATGAAAAAGGGACGATATTACTATAAAAGGATTATGTTTTGTTAGTCTGGTACTGTGTAATATTCGATAAAGACAAGTAAAGTTCATTTGTTAAATTCTCTTTAGAAAAATCTGTAGAGATAGGATTTATTAAATGTAGATTGTGCGATTGTCGATTGTTTCGCTGCCAATTCAACTGTTTAGTTGCACAACTAAAAATTGAGTAGTGTGCGCACCTCTATATAAGCTCATAGGAATCAAAGCGCGACTAAATAGTTGTGCGATAGTTTAGTCAAACCTGTGCGCGCGCTCTAACATTTACAGTTTTGTTAATTATAACTTAGGTATACATTTTCTTAGGTGTGGATATAAAAAAATAAAACGAATGTACAATGTTTTTGGTTTAAATTAAATCAATCTATTTCTGAGAACTGAAAAGGGCATAAATAGCGTTATAGTAGATCGATAGAGCTGGGCTATACAAACAGAATGAGGCGTGCAGTAACACGTCCTGTTGGAATGGCCGCCACTAATCAAGTGGCTGGACAAAGAGCCGGCGACTCTTTGGAAACAATTTAAGCAATAATTTGAAATTGCTTTCAGTAGTGTTGCACTTATTTACATTGAGAGCTTTTTGTATGCAATTTTCAATGTTGTTTTTAGAATTAAATAAAGCAAGTATGGTTGTAATAGGCATTTTAAATTTATTGATTTAATATGATGGTTAATAAACAATTTGTAGTTATTAATGAATTCTTAGTTTTATGTTTTTTTTAAAGAATGGATATCGTCTAAACTTAAGTGATGGTTGAATATCATCAAATATACGTCAGAGAAAGCATACTTACTGAATGTTTAGACAGTTCCTAGATTATTCAGCTCAGTGTGTGTTAATTTATTTTGTAATTAAGTTAACCCGCATTTGGTTTGGAAGCCCTTTTTCATTCTCGGATAAAGATAAGTGTTGTTTCCTTTGTAATTATTTGTATGGGCAAACAAAGATAGCTAATTGGATTGTTTATTTGTTAATTATGAAGGTTTTTTTCCAATTTATTTACCCCCAAAGTTTACCGTGAAAATATATAGCCTAAAGCGTGTCGTAACTGTAAGGCTTTTTAAAGATTTAATTATTAAAAAATATGCTGTGATTGCTGACATGCTACGCCACGAAGTACTGTGTGTTTACGCTTTATAATATTAAGGAAAGATTTGTGAGAACTTAAATAATACCAGGAAATTATATGTAACATTTCAAGAATTATACGTAAAGTGATTTCAGCGCGTTTTGATAACTTAAAAGAGGTGTTTAAGTGACGAAGCTTTGCGTACCTTGTGCTAAAAGTTATATTAAATGAAGTTAGATTTAAAATAAATGTTTATATATTTAGGAAGTGTTATGAAGCAACAGTTGGCGGCAAGCTCGTAATTTTTGCATACATGTTAGCGAAGTCGAACTAAACTGGCTCTCTATATTCAAATTACGCTGTAACATTGGGGTGTCGACAACTGCTAGTCGCGCACGCTATTGTAGTTCCAATCTGTATAACTTTAAGAACTATAATGGTGTGTTGGAATTTTTATTACTATTATGAATTTACTCTGACCCGCAGAGTCGCGCTTTACAATTTTACGATCATGGATCCTATTTTAACCTCAATAACGGAATAACCAGTAAACGTAGCTAATGTCAAATGATGTAATTACAAACTGAATATAATCTAAATATTATGTTGACACCATTTTATTATTCACCATGATCCCTTTATATTTTAGGGTCAAAATATAAATGGTTAAATAAACTTTAACTCTAGTATTTTATGAGATTGATTTATAAAAGTTTTATTGTAGTTAAAAGCTGGCTCATGAAATAAAGTAAGGCCTTGTTTCCCTTAACATTAATTCCATATTACATTATCTGCCAAAATAAAAGACGAATTAAATTAATTATAGCGGAATAGTTATTGGCAACTTAGATTAGTTAGAAATTAATGTTTTCAAAGTATCTATAAACAATTTGGAGTACACGAAAGCTTTCGTAAATACATATTTACAACTTTTATATATTGTTGAATCGCGTAGCCTTAGAACTTCACTTCTTTATTCCACTCTTATTGATACTTTTTATCAAAGTATTTAAATATAAAAGAAAGGTAGCAAATCCTTCAAAGGATTCCGTTACCTTTGTGGCTCAATATGTATATTTTATAGATTATGTTTTGCTTTATTCGTATTTGTATTATAATATAGAAAATTGATAATTTCGAATAAGAAATTTATAAATTACTAGCTTTCGCCCGCGACTCCGTCCACGTGGAATTAAAAAAAACAAAAGTGAGTAGCCTATGTGTTCTTCCAGACTATCCTCTACATCTATGCCAAATTTAATCGAGATTCGTTCAGCAGTTTAGGCTACTAACTCTAACAAACATCCATCCATCCATCCATCTAAACTTTCGCATTTATAATATTAGTAAGAAGTAAGATTACCAAACCAATAGAATATAATTTTTTGACTTTAATATAATAGAGAAGGACTGATATAGAAGTTAGTACTGCAAGAAAATATCTAAAACCTAGATATATACATTTAAGAAGGAAGGTTAATATTTTAATCTTAACCTTTATGAATAAAATAGTGACTTCAATAAGAAAGGGTTTGGTTAAATATAAGATGGGAGGTTGTATTAGGAATTAATCTCCAAGGGTTTACGATTCCCTAATGGCAGGGAAGCGGTTGATCCTTTTATACGAGTATGTACCGCAATAGTCATTAGCGAGTTCCTAATGGCGAGAGAAACATTTGGTGGTTAAAGTATTAGTTCTCAGTTCAATTTATAATGTTAAAATGTGAATATTTAGATTATCTTATCTGTGTTTATCCAGAAAACTGTAATTCATATTTTTTTGTTTTTTTTTATAGTAAAAACATTAGTAGATTTTTGTTAATTTACTAATATTTCCTTTAATCATTCCAACTAAGCTCTAGGCTTGTGCTAGGATATAGTTCACGACAATGGTCGAATGGCGGGATTCGAACCCTCGACCGCAAGATCGGTAGTCCGTACACAAACCATTAGGCTATTGGCGCTTCAAATTTATATAGACGTTATTATCAATCAATATTTATGATCGTAATAAATAGTAAGTTATAAATATAAAATGGTTTATAATAAGCAAAGAACATTTTGAATTAATCAAACTGAAATTGTGTAATCTCGAGCACAGATAAATTTCATTTATATTCTTGTGACAATAAAACAAAACATTCAAAACCTGTCATATCCATACAATTAGAAAACAATAACTTACAGTTAAAATGGAATTCGTATACAAATTAATAACACGGCGATTTCAGTGGACCGATTTAATTAATACATAGCTCGGTCGAAGGAGAAACTCCGACAACCGTCATGGGCATCTAAGGGGCGTTGCCATGACAACCGTTCAGCTACCTCAATTTTGCCCGATTCCCTTCGTTGCTTTGTCCCGGGTTTCTGACAAAATGACACAATTTACGCGATCGCACGGATTGTCAAAGAAAGTCATTGATATCAATGTATTTATATTTGGTTATTTTTTTTAGAAAACACAGTACTTATCTGCATAATATATTTCGTATGTCATTCTGTATTAGAACTAAGATCAACGCATCTGTTGTTTCTCTGTTATTGTTCATGTCCATAAGAGTCAATGAAGACATCGGTGTTCACATCGCTCGTTTGATCCCATCTACGAGTATACTAATTTTATAAAGAGGTAAGATTTGTATTTTTTTATGTATTGAAATAACACAAAAATTACTGGGCTGATTTTAGAAATTCATTCACCGTTAGAAAGGTAATTTATCTGTGAGTAACATAGGCTATAATTTTTATTATTTTTTAATTGTATTTTTCAATAGCTAGACTTAAAAAAAAAACAATGTAGTTTATAGAAAGAAACAGAAAGTGCGAAATCCTGAATCAGTCTGGTAAATAAGTGTGAGATTACATTGCGAAATTATTACACGTTATCTAAATATGACAAGATATTGAATACAATATAAAGTGTAACAAAATAGACGTGTGATAGGTCGTCCTTTGTAAAGCATTATCGTCCGGTAGAAATAGAAATGTGCGGAGACCGCCAAGGGACGGCAGTGGACCGTGTATAATGTTACATATTATGTTATGAATTTTGCTTACTCCTTACTCTATAAACCCAATGATTTACATAAAATATTTCATTATAATGTTGGTCTTTATATCCTCACTTTCTCGCGCAAAATACGCGTTAGCTGTGGATTTGCGGAAACCGTAGCCTCTACTAGTACTATATCCCCACTTTGAAATTGTATTAGTACATGACGTATTTGAAAAAAAAAAACCTATTTGAATCCAAGACCTGCAGATCAGTCAAGTGCTTTGACCCACCAAGTCTTGTTCGTATTTATGTGAATATAATGTCATGTTTAATTGTAAAAAAGCGTATAAATATGGAGCTAAATGAAACAGGATGAGAGCACAGCAAAGTACTTGAGTATCAAACATTTGATGCATTATAAAATTAAGAACAAAATTGTTGATATTTATTTTTATTATCGCCGCTGGTGGACACGAGAATTCAATTAGAGCGCACCGATGAGCGCGCCCGACCGCGGTAATTATTCTAAAATGTGCTTTAATATTTTATTAACAAAGTTGAAAATTTATCCGCAATGTAACAATTCATTAAGTTTCTAGTGTTTTGTATTGCAATATAAGTTTTATTACTTGAACATAAAGTTGAAAATCTAATACGGGCATTTTAAAATAAACGTTGTGGATTACATGTCTGCTTTTATTAGCATGGTAGTGCCTCGAATAACGTTGGCCGCTCACATGAAAATTTCGGACGATTAACGAAAATCGCTTAACAGGGAATTAGGCTGTGCGCACACTGGAGCGAACCGGTGTATCACATTCGTCCATTAGCGTTTGACATAATCGTTACGGCATATTTGCCGAAATATGACAGCTATGTTTGCAAATAAAATTTTGGAAACCAGTTTCTAGAAGGGGCAATAAACAACTTTTGATTACGATTGCTAAATCTGCTTTTTAAACCTTCTGATGAGACATTATTCTTGTCCTTCTATAGACGAGCTGTGGAGACACAACGTGGGAATAAGTATAGCAATAAGAAAATAATGGATGTACAGTACTCGTCTAGATATCCGAGGGAGGAGGGAGAATTTAATGAAGAGTTTAAAAGCAAACGCGCTTCAGTCCAATTTAATTTTACACTACTCATACCTTGTAGTTTATTAAACTAGCAACAATTTAATATGCTTAGTTAAAAAATGGGTTAATAAAGAGTTTTTGTTTTTATACCCCATTAGGTTTTTTGGAACAATAATTTATTTACTAAATGATGTATTTAACGTTAAAAACCTGCGATAATTGGAAAATGCTACCTGATTTAAAACCTTGTTATTATAAAAATATGAGTAATATATTTAGAAGTACTATAATTATAAACTTCACAAGCTATCTATCCATGAATAACACGTCTACATCTATTTCCAAAGAGTGTCGGACCGTGTCATTATGACTTTAAGTGCAGGAGAGGTCCAATCTCATACATTGAATGACGTCATATTGTGGCCATCATTATTGTGATTAAATGACGCGCATCTATAATATTGTTCTTTTTTGTCTACTCGGATAATCGGCTAATGTAACAGGAAGGGGAAATATCCTCTTTATGTGCGTCTCCTCCTCCGTCGATCAAGCAACGTATTCGCTATGGGGAATGTCTATGGGCAGGGGTCGCTTCGCCATTTTGGCGGATTCAGGTGGCCGCTGGCTCGTTTGCCACCTAATGGTATTAAAAAAATCTACAGTGATAGAATATTGTTATGAATAGAGGCAAGAATTTTTACTGCAGCAACGATAGATCAGGATTCTTACAATCAAATGCATCGTAAATAGTTTGGTTTTATACAAAATAATGCAAAATTTTGATACTAAGGTGGAGTTTAGATATTTGAAAATTAAATGCATAGATCTTAGTCTAACGTTTGAAAAGAATGCTTATTTTTATTGCAATTAGAACTAATTTTGTATGTAATGTCTTAAAGTATATCCCGTACCTTGCAATAAGGCGTCCTGATCCCGAGCTAAAAGGTAATAGCGTCAAAGGTACTCATAATAATATTATTTTATGTGCGTCGTTAAAGGATAAGGCAGCGACGTAATGAGATTTCATTTTATCCATTTATTTTAATGATGTTAATTTATTTCACATTTTTCATTTCTTTTATTAAATTCTTTTGTTTATTTTTCTAATATTTACTTCTTCCATTTCTTTCCCCTTCCTATTTTTTATTTCTACTAGTCGTCACCCGCGGAATTAAAACTAAACTTAGTAAGTACCCTATGCGTTCTTCCAGCCAATGTTCTTCTGTGACTTTCATCAAGATCCTTAAAGCCGTTCTTGACGAATCTTGATAAATTTTCGCATTTATTATTAAGAGAGGTTTTAACACTTTTTACACAAAATATGGCAACACATTCGAAACTCACAGAAGTGTAAAAAGTAACAAAAATATTTATTCTTTCTATCATGACGTGGCCTTTGTAATTGTAACAATCATAGATAGACATTTTAATTAACCCCTCACGTTGTAGAAATGGCTCTAGTAATCGAATACGACCTCTCGACAGTTCGTTTATTTCAAGATTCAAGCAAAACCGACGTCTCCTGTCGTGTAGTGATTGCTTTAGTTCCTCGTGTGGCATTTCCTTGATGTTTTTACAATTGCATACGACCACTTTATTCAATTCCGTGTCCAATAAATGATGAATATTCAATGGAGCATAGTTTAAGTTCTTACATTCTTCTAAACTAATAATAGAAAGAGGAAAGATTTGTATTTATTGGAATAACTCAAAAATCATTGGGCCGATTTCAAAAATTCTTTCACTATTAAAAAGCTACGTTATCGCTTAGTAACATAGGCTACGTTTCTATATATTTTTTAATTTCACGCGAACAAAGTCGCGAGCGACTGCTAGTGTTTCAAAAAGAAGGTGTAATTTTAATAACTTCCCACAAAATTAATTAGAGTTGTAAAATATATCCAATTAAGTAAAATTAATCGTAACTGAAATTGTTAAGTTTAATATTAGCAAAGTTATTCGTGAGTCAGCGGTGTCCGAGAAGCTTGATCCGTTGCCAAAAGCCGTCCGGGCCGCGCAAGATACAGTAATAAAGTCTGTTGTCCACTTGTGCGTTAATATCGCCTCGCCTCGCCGCGGAGGATTAGTTGCCGTCTGCCACATTATTGCTCTGTAGCTACCAAAGCCGAGGTTGACATTATCCTCTTGCTTTTGTTTAGTTCTCTCTATATCTTTCAAGTCCACTACCAGGACTTGTATAAACATTTTATTGGGTTTAAAATAAAACATAACGCTGAGTAAAGCAGTTGAATTGAATTAGTAGCTACATTAGTAGGTACCTGTTCCATCTATAATTCACAGTCTCATTAAATATCTCACGGTTTCAACTTTTATCAACACATAAAGGAGGAATCAATATCCTTTATCTGTAAAATGTGACCGCGGTTACATTGAATTCTCTGGGACATAAAGCAAGGTTTACCTCCAACCGAACATGTCTATCCTTTTCTTTCACTTAATCCACCAGAGGCTGTCCCATTTTATCCGCCGTATATCACGTTCATAAGAGCGATCTAAGCTCCTAAAACGAGTGTTTATTGCTGGTCCTTCGAGTCGGACTCTAGTGAATTTCTGAGAAAGAACACGCCAGTAAATTGGGCCCTTTGTCTTCCGGCTAAGAGCGGTCATATATCCAGTTGAGGAGTCCAGGTGCGTGGCTAATGGTCTTATCTCGGCTTCTCCACGAGTGTGCCACCGACAAAGGTAAGCTTTTGGGATTTACTTAATTTGTAGCGGTGCGAGGCGCAATTTTTCATCGAAATGTTTCCTGCGCGGATTGTACGAGGTATGGTTTTGTAAGTGTACTTTATAGATATTATATTAAGTGGTTTTTGCTGTTTTAAAACAATAAGTAACAATATTTTTTGTAACTGCAAACAATACTGAATTCATAACACATTTGCGTTGTTTTAACAGCCCTATATGAACTTTTAAGTAATATTTTCGCGGATTAATATTAAAGACTTAAAATATAACTTAATTTAAACACATACACAGATCTAATATATGTTTTTTTTTGTTCAGTATCGGAGCAAGGTCCTCACGAGAAGCGGTTGCTGAACGCGCTGCTGGCCTCCTACAACACCCTGGAGCGGCCCGTCGCCAACGAGAGCGAGCCTCTCGAGGTGCGCTTCGGTCTTACGTTGCAGCAAATCATTGACGTGGTAAGCCATCTCTCATATATACTAGACACTTAGATGTGCTTATCTTAATGGGTAGGGTTCCACTCATATCTTACAATTGCAATGGTATATCTCGTCCTATTATAATTTACTAAATAAGTTTTAAGAAATAATTGTGTTCAATTCAAATTATGTTTAAAATATCTACGAAGTTGAAAAATGCTAATATTAAATTCTTTCAAAGTTCATGTATAGAATATGGATAAAGGAATACAATGAGACTTGTTTATTAATTATATTTGATTCTTTTGATTCCTAAAAAAAAAGAATTATTCTTTATTAGGATACTTTTCAGCAAGCTATTTAACGGACGTTATTTTAAAACTTTATAATTACATATGGGTTAAAAAGATGTAAGATCTTTATTTCTTTATTTTTAGACTATGTTAATTACAATTACGTTTGTAATGGTGAAATAATTTTTATAATCGGCCCAGTAGTTTTTACGTGAATCGAATACATACAAAAATACAAATCTTTCCTTTTTATAATATTAGTATACATTTACAAACTCTTTACTGTAGTATCATACATATATTCATGATTCTTTTTAAATTTCAATATCTTCAAGACTATAAAATAGGCGAAGTATTCCTAAGGCATTTCCTTTTCTACTTTCTGTAAGTGCAATATTAAAAGATAAAAAGGGAAATAGTCATAGCGAAGTGCGAGCTTCGGAACACTTTCCTTTCTTTCGATGTCTTCAAAGATTTTATGAATTAAAAATGCATTTTACTAGAATAGACGATTACGGTAAAATGCTAATATTGTACGTAAAACTACAATTTTCTTTATACTGAATGACTGAGAAAGTTTTACTAATATTATAAATGCGAAAGTTTAGATGGATGTTTGTTAGAGTTTGTAGCCTAAACAGCTGAATGGATCTCTATGAAATTTGGCGTAAATGTAGATGATAGTGTGGAAGAACACATAGGCTACTTTCTTTTGTATTTTTTTTTAATTCTACCCAGACGAAGTTGCGAGTAACAGCTGTTGTATATATCTTTGGCAATAGGGAATTTTTAATGAAAATATCATTAAATACAAATTGTTTAACGATTTAAACTTATTTGATTAGTAAAACTTACATTTAAATCTATTTCAATTACAGACAATAAATAGAAATATGAATAAATTTCCAAATTTGTCGTAATTTCCACTTTAATTAACAAAACTATCGGAGTTTAATGTCCATACCGATTAGAACCTTTGTTAATATTCCGTTCTATTTGTTAGTGGGAATGTACACGCGGATATTGTTGTAAAATTTATTAACAGACCCGAAAACGCCCTGGGAACAATTGGTATAACAAATTACGTTGCCTCCAAGTTATAATGTTTAGAGATAATGTTACCCTGGACTGTAACGTATTTAGTTAAAACAACCAAATACAAAATACTTCACACTACACCTTCAATTTTAACTGAACAGTCGAACTGTACAGTTAAGTGTACACCGTCAATTGTAATGTTTAGCTAAGAGGTTATTTTATAGTATGCATTTTTATAACTTGTTTATTTAGTGTTTCGGCAAAAAGAGTAAAAAAGTAAATTACTACGTACAAATAACTCCTTTCTTACTTCGGTAAAATGTTATCCTACTAAAGATAAGGCCACTAGAGGGCGTTAGTTTCCTAAGGAATGGCTACGTTAGTGTTAGGTTTATAAGATATAAAATCTCCACTACAAGGATCTTACAATGGCTTTAGTTCGTAATAAAACTTACCAAGTGCTCAAACTACGAGTAGCAGAGTAGTTTATTTCGTTTAGAGATTAACGATCGTGGATCTCTTCCTGTTTCCTCAACATGAGAACTTGTAAGTAGTTTAGGTTTACAAATGTTTTAGCGAACATCACTTGATATAGACTTTAGTTTTACTTGAGTAATCCGAACTCACTTTTAGCGCGAGTGTACGCTTTTAGCTAAGGGAAGTAATAGAAAGGAAACATTTTAACTAATAATTTAGTTTGGATCTTTGAAATTTAATTCATGCTTTATATTCGTATCGATTTTATTGCAGTAATATTATTTTAGTATTCCTATTACATACCGGATGTCGGGTTCCGAAAAAGTTCCTAAAGGACTCTTACGATTATCAGCCTTCTTAATGTTATGTACATAATATAACTCTACCACCGAGATATTTATACAAAACATGCTGTTATATTTGTGTGTGTTTTTTTAAATGAAACGCGGCCTGACGTTTTGTTTTTGTACATTTTTGTAGTTTTGTTCATTAACTGGAAATAAATAGAAAGAAATGTTCTTTAATAAAGTTAGAAAAGAAAGGCGTTGAAATTGAACTTTCTAAGAATCGAGTTAACGAAGCGCTCTTGTGGCCCTGATCTGTGGAACACAACGGAAGTTGCACGAACGGGATAATGTTCCGTTGTAAAATGGAACAACCAGGGGGACAAAGTAAGTCGACAGCGGTTGTGCCGCGGGCATAACGCTTTCAAAGCGCTTCGAGCTTTCGCATCTTTTAGCAATATTTTCACAGTGTCATTGGCAACTGAGAAATATTTGAACTTTATTTTGTCAATGTAAAATATTTTAAGCCATAAATATTCGGAACATGTTAGAAGTTGTTTAAAATTTACATTTTATGCTTAAGAGAGTAATATGATAACATTTAGTATCATTACGATGCATGGATTGTGTGAAAGGTGAGATAATAAGTCATCTTACTTCTTACTAATATTATAAATGCGAAAGTTTAGATGGATGGATGTTTGTTGGAGTTTGTGGCCTAAACAGCTGAACGGATTTCGAGGAAATTTGGTATAGATGTAGAGTATAATCTGGAAGAACACATAGGCTACTTAGTTTTTTTTTTAATTTCACGCAGACAGAGTCGCGGCCGAAAGCTAGTAGTTTATAAACTAATATTATAAATGTGAAAGTTTAGATGGATGGATGTTTGTTAGAGTTTGTAGCCTAAACGACTGAACGGATTTTGATGAAATTTATTATAGATGTAGAGGATAGTCTGGAAGAATACATAGACTATTCACTGTTGTTTTTTTTCAATTACACGCGGGAGGAGTCGCGGGCGAAAGCTTAGTTTATAAAGACTCTGACGAACAAAACTATACAACAAGGAATTTTACCACCGTGCATAGGTAAATTTTACAACTATCTTTTAATCACAGAGGTAAACAATTGGTTAAATGATTCAATCTCTTGTGATATCACAGCGTTGTGTTGGCAACACTGCACGTTAAAAATAATTGTCCACAATGTAAAAGTTCATAGAGTACCTTTACAACTGGTTTCCGGCGCCGCGTCGTCGAGGAAGTCGAGACAACATTAATTAGGCAAATGGATGCATCTATCTTTTATCGTATAACTTTAATGATTTATGTTGTCTGTGCGTTTTGTGACAAATTTGAAACTTTAAGATTTGAATATTTTGATAATTAATAATAAAATAGTGTTAACATTATTATTATTTGAAGAATATCTAACGTCTTTTTAACCTTAATGTAATTAGGAAACAGGAAAATTGATTTCCTTTAACAGGTTGAGATCTTTACAATGTTTTTCATCCATATAGGAATTTCATTTTTATTAATATTGTTAACATGGTAAGTAAGATGTTAACTTATAAGAATGAATCTTACTTTAAACTACGGTAACACCTTAGCTTGTAGAAGTAATCTGTTAAACATTTTAGGATTCAAAATTTATCTTGAGCAAAATATTGCTTGAGCGGATTGTCTATTTCCGCCTCTTTTATGTTCAAGGGAATTTTAATTGTTGTCTCATCCGTAATACCTAGGGTTATTATTTAAACGTTCTCTTATCGATAAAGTTTTATCTGTACAATATCTTTTGTTAAACCAACAAAGCCTTTACAATTTCCACTGATATCATTTTATTCCATTAGGTTCAAATGGCGACAGAATTGAATTATCAATTAGTTTACGTAAATTCACTGTATGTTTTTTTATTTCTTTTGCCGCGTGTTGCATTTAACAAAATAAGGATGAGAAAAACCAAATCTTGACGACAAACGTCTGGCTTAACTTGGTAAGTGGTAGGAGCCGGGCCCGGCGCCTTCGCCGCCCCGCCCTTGCGACCCCACCGGTAAACACGACACTCGATTTTATCAAAAATTTTCTTAATATACAAAATTTTCTAATTTCTATTCACGCTAAAAGCACAGTATGCACATAATTATGTATATTGCTTTTGCGTTTTGAAAGCACATGTCGGGGATATGATAGTGTTTGGGTGTAGGCAGGAGGCGGGCGCGGCTCGAGGCGCCTTCGCGGCAAACTGTCGCATGGAGTCGGTGTTACTCGTTACCTTGTTGTTGCGTCGTTTCGCCTACCAGCATTAGATGGTGCGGGCGGCGGGCGGCGGGTGCGGGCGAGGGGGGCGCGAGCCCGGCGGCGGTCGCACCCCCTGCCCGCCGTCCGCCGCCCGCCGCCCGCCGTGTGCGCCGAGTGGAGTTACCCCTCTACAACATTGTACTGACTGCGGCCTTTCTCTCTGTTTATGTTGACATCGTCTAACCAAATAGGACGAGAAGAATCAACTACTTATAACCAATATATGGCTGTCATTGGTAAGTGTGATTAAATAAAGCAAACTAAATTAACTCAATAAAATTTCTATCTTTTCTTTCCCTTTTCTTTTGATTTCTTCTTTTAGTTTCTTTGACTTGTTTGATTCTATGCGTTGACTCTGTCCTTAATTTCTTCTGCTATCTATCTATGAAAATTGCATTGCATTGTGGAGTATGCGGCAGATTTGACATGACTGTTGTATGGTAACAGTTTCTTAGAGATTCTTTCGATCCTTGTAATGATCTTCCAGCCATGCAGTAGACTAGTGAGTAGACCCTCTCATGCAACCCATCATGCGAACTTATCATGATTTAGTCTTATTTGGTACGTTCAGTAATGTTTCATATAACATTGTTAAAATAAGTTGACATTTTACTTTATAAGTACCGGTAAGTAAAGAATAAAATTTCAGAGCGGCGAGATATTAAGTATTTTATACCTTAGTTAATTCTATAATAAAAAAAATGCCCAAAAAATATATTTCGGTTTTAATTAAGTTTATTCCCCTTAACGAAGTTGTTTCTTGATGAATTTTCGTATAGTATTTTTCGTGATAAAACTGCCGTGTAAGCCGCAATGCATTAACAATATGTACTAATAGTTGACCTGAATATACTCATAAAACATATTATAAAACACAACATTGTCAGCATTCCTGTGCTTTTTAAAAATGAAATAAAAAAAACACAACTAAAAATACAAGCGTTTAGGTTTGTGTCAATTGAAAGTAACATATTGGTGAAAGATTGTCGATTTATCAAAATTCTGCACATCTTATTTACGTAAAAATCACTGTAATATTGTGCACAAAACGAACATTTGCTGATTTTTGTTTGGCTAAAAACTGACTGTAGTACTTTATTACTATGCATGTGGAATGAAATTATTGTTAAAAACATAATTAAAAACATTCTAAAATTTCACATTAAGTTCATTTGACAGATAATTCGAATTATATATTTGTAATAAGTTTTTTATTAATTTCAACAATAATACACTTTATTATTTACTGAGTTAATTAGTGTTATTTTTTGTTTAACAGTTTTTTAAGTCAGTTTGATATTTTATTAAAATATAAATATAAATAATGCTTAAATAACATACTTTTACTGATGTCAATGATTTAATTTTCACTTTAATTTTGACCGACTTCGCAAAAGAAGTTACTCAATTCGTCTGTTTTGTAAGATACAAGTTTCAATATTTTGAATGAACACTAAAGGTATGTTAGAAAGCGAATAAAATGATAATTAACTTAGCATTTACCAAAATGGCAGCTTAGTATATTTAAAAAGTTGTAGTGATTGATTACCCTAATTACGTTCGAGAAAAATCTTGGAAAGCGGTCAAAATAAACTTTCATTGGTCCTTTAGATGTAAGTCCTACGCTTTTGTATTGTGGTATTTGAACTGTTCACTTAGAAAATTGCATGTTTTTGTCGCATGTTTGTATTTCTGTCTGTGATTGTAAAACTTGATAATATACGTATACAATAACATGATACCCATGTGGACAACAGTACAATCTGTGACGTCATTTTACTGAGGTCTCTTGTTATGGTGGGCGAGTAGTGTAACCTATGTGCTATAGCTTTTGTTTTATTATGAAACATGTGGAATATCGGCTCTTCTATCTGTTCATTTGCTAATTAAATTTGTTGATGTTGGTGCATTATTTAATATTTTATATTAAACTATCAACAAATTTAAATATTTCATTTGTTTTTTTATCTGTGTTTTATTAGTTATTATTTAGTTTACATTTGGTTAACTGTTTATCACTATAGTTTATAGTTAAGAAATGTCTTTTGATAAAAAATAAATGATAGTTAATAAGATGTAATATTTAAAATTGTACGCACTGGACAGGCTATGAATTGGAGGAACATAATTTCTATGTTGGTTTACTAAGTGACATTTTACCCCCATATCGTTTAACGCGACATGTACTCTGACTCTAGGAACGACTATCGATGACTTTGTTATAAAGTTTGTTAATGCCGCCGTTAGATTGTGAACTCCGACAGTTTATAACCTTACTAAACCAACTGTGTATTAAAAAAGTGTAATTTAATTATTGCAATTTGACGAATTTTCTAGACAGTTTCGTATAATACACATTTTTTTTAAAATTGCTATGCTAAAAAGCAAGGAAAATATCAGTTTACCACATGATCATAACTTAACAATTTATAAACTATCAATGACACGTCAAATTGGTAATTGGTCAGCCAATTTATCAATTATGTCTAGTAAGATTATAAGTTGGCGAAGTTTACAATCGTTCGGTGACAGCCCAGATATTGCCTTCAAGTTAAAACAAACTTTTGTAATATGAGTGGAGGGTACAAAGTTTGTAGGGGCCCTTAAGTCAGCTTTGTTACGTTGCTATCTAAATAGCGGCCTCCGTTATTGTCAGTTGGCAAGTTTAACTTGTATAGCCCGTTCTGTGCGTACAGTTTTGAAACAATTTTGAAACTTAATGGTCTCCATTTAAAGTTAGTTTTTGTTTGCCATCTATTGTTCAATACGTTTTCAATCACGTTCCATTTTGAACAACATTATGACTTTGTCGAAGTTAAAAGTTAAACGCAATTTTAGATGTACAACTTACATCATTTAAATGAGTAACTGAATATTGGTAGAAAAATAAATCGTTCGGTCATTTTAATCGGCTTTTTGCGTATTTCATTTATATTATTATCGAAGTTTTATACACATATAAAGTAATTAATTTTGTATATATTTGAATCGCTTTAAGGCTTCAAAATTGTTTCTATAAGCTTAATTGTATCTTTTTCAATTATCGAACGCCGGCGATATTGTGAGCTCAATTCGTACTGATCTCCAATTACATTCCCAATAAAGCATGGATACATCCATACGGTACATCGATACTGAAGCATCTATAGATATGCAATTTACGAATTGCGTTTACATTCGCTTTTTTAATTGCTTTTCGGACACAGATAATATCAGAAAAAATATTCAAAGATACTTTTGACCAAATATTAATACAAAAATCTTTTACATTCTTGTTCTGATATTATTTGTGTCTATGCAATAGAAGTAAAGACGAACTTTAGTATGTCTAATAAAGGATTAACATGCCAGGAATGGAATGACTACAACTTGAGATGGAATGACAGCGAGTACGGAGGTGTCAAGGATCTTCGCATCACACCGAACAAGCTATGGAAACCTGACGTTTTGATGTACAACAGGTAAGACTTAGTAAGTAAGGAGCCAACGCTAATCTTTTTTTTCAGTGTTGAATATTTAAAGCGACAGATGGCGTAAAATTGAAGACTACGAACATAAAGTAACAAAATGCATTTTAGGTGAGCTATTTTTTACAAGGCTTTATTTAAATTTGCATCGAAAATGTCATTATTTAGATTGATTTTAGGAATAAAAGGATCTTGTAGAGTTACAACAATTTGTTCAAAATATGAGTTACAACTCTATGGATAATACAAGATTGAAATAATTAGTTTTTGTTTCATAAAATCATTACTAACAATACAACTTGCTAAAATATCAACAAGTATTTTCGTAGTAATCTAGAAAACCTGTACGGCTCGTATTTCTACCTACTTTAGCCTCCGAGATTTTCTGTTTGACATTTTCCCGGATTCAAGAACACATCTAAATTGGCAACCCTGTTTCAACAGGATAAACACGTGCAAGAAAACACACCACAAACAAGCCTATTTTATTTTTCAAAGCTTTAAGCCGAGGTTAAAGAACAAAACTGAAGTTTTATGTGGAATTTAAAAGCTAAATGCATAGAATGAATGCAAGGGATTAAGCGAGTAGTGGCGGTGTTTTTACAAAAAACTTTAAATTGGTCATATGTTGGTATTTTGCAGTGGTCTCGCGGCGGAGTATTCAGTGAAAACGTTTATTATGCTAACCTCCAGTCGAAACTAAAGTAGCTGTTCCATTTTGTGCTGTTTTCCTTCGTGTAACGTTTTTTTTTTAAAGAAGAGTGTATATTAAAGTGCGAAAAAGATTGATTTGCTTTAAATCTTCATGCCTTATTGTTTTTTTTATTTTTATTTAAATTTGTCTATTTCATTTAAAATAAGGATGCAACAAATATAAGGAACTAAAATATAGGATTAAGGATATGGTTTTAAAAACGACTCAAATATTGTAATTAAGTTAATCAATGTGAAATACAAAGAAACGATCCATTTTTACTTTTATATCGCATTTGAAGTAGAGCCGAGTTTATTACTCGGCAAATGTTGAGCAAATGGGCTGCACAGTTTACGCGCTGATTATATCGAGTTTATCGCGGCAATTTATTCGCGACAGTCAGCTTTATTGTGCCCCCAATGCCCCCGTGCCTCCAGTGCCCCCAGTGCCCCCGCTCGTAATGTATCGCAAACTCATTTGCTGATAGCGTAGCTATGAAAACTTTTTGCTTAACGATCTCATTAAAACGTAGTAAAGTAATCGAATAATTTTATAGGCTAAAGCTATTGAAGCTTGTTATAAATCGTTCAAACATATAAAAACGAGCTGATCGATGACATGCTAATGAATATTACACTGAACTAACGAAAGATTTCCTAGACTTATGTCATTTATGTCCTTACAATATAAAAGGTATTAAAAGAATCTTGTTTCCAAGCTAGCTAAGCAAATCAGATTTGATAACGAATGTAAACCTATACTTTGAATCAGCGGTTTTATGAAAATTATCATCGCAATAGTTCGATATTCAGCATTGCATAATTATGAAGCTTGTTTGATAAGCTCCGTTTACATATCGTATAGGAGCATTAAGTGTTTATCAACGCATATCTGGCCGGCTGCCAGCCTGAATCCTAGACGTCCTAGAGGCTACAAACTAACGCTGTTTTATTGCAACCCTCATTTCCTAAGTTTTATTAAAAATCAATTTTTTAGTATGTCGGAGCGACGAGCGGTTTGTAGAATTCAATTCCGAAGGTAGATTATGTACACGGTAACGATCTTTCATTGTGGGCGTGCGTATGTCGGAGATAATGAAATAACAAACGCGTAATATCGTCCTTCAATCTTTAGTGAAAACTGGTATCTATGCGGATTGCAAAGTTTTACAGAGATTCACCAATTGACTTTATACGTGCGCACAACAGAAGCTCATCGCTCGACCGTCTAATGACAACTGACTTCTGTCCACTTCTGTCTTTGATCGCCGCCATGACATTTACTCGGGGTTGCCCGCTCAAAAACTCAAATTACAATACCAATTCGAAACAATTTCAAATGTTGCCTGCACTCAAAATTATTATTTGATAGTAACTTTAACCGTTCAAAAATTAACAAACATTTCGCCCCGTTAAGTAAAATAATATTTTACATATTTAAATTAGCTCACATAAAAATTAGATACAAGTATCTTTTTTAATTTATTGTAATGTTGTTATCAAGAATGGACGATCCGACAATATTAAAATAGTCTATTATTGAAAAGAATGCAATAGAAAAATGCATATTTTGTACAAAATCTCAGTGGAAGGTTGTGAAGTTGTAATAAAAAAAAAATCTACATTTGTGTTAGTACGTTCAATATTTATAAGTCTGGTTCGGTTAGAACTTTATGTTCTTTGGTCGAGAATTTGCCGATTGTGTTAAATAATTTATCGAGGAAAAGATTGAAATCTGTAACATCCAATCCAGCCTCACGTGATGCGAAGATTTTATTAGCTTTCTGAACACTAAAAACTTACGTACTTTACGGAATCGCTCGACAAAGTTGACAGGTGTCAATAGTGTACATTATTTGTTAATTCCATATTCAAATGAGACTAAAATACTATTTCCGGCATATTAGTTATTCCTGACTGACAGCGAGTAATGTTGCCTAAAGCGTGACGCCTCATCGCTTCATCGGTGATGCTGACGAATTTAATTAGCTCCAGTCCATTACCGCTGCGAGCCGTCGACAAGTCACTGTTTGATATACCTACAGATTACTACAGATTTAGAGAAGAGTTAATTTCAATTTATACACGATATCATAAATGACAGCCAGCAAACGTGACGTAGAACTGTTGTTGTCAATTTAATTGATAGATAGGTTGATAGACAGGATTGTTTATTTTATAGTATAGATAACAGACAAGACGAAATTATAGAACTGTCTTGAGAACTAAATGATTTGCAAAAATGAATCTAAAATTTGAAAGGTATAGGTTTAAACTAATAAGGACTATTAAATATGCTTATTAATAAGTCGAAGAAGAGTTGTTTGTTGTTTGTTTAGAATACACAATAGATACACATTTTTAAACTAATTTATGTAGAAAACGTAAAAAAACACTTTAAAAAAAATCGTATTGAAAACACGAAATACGAAAAAAACTGAGAGATCCCGAGAAAATTTTCAATTTAAATAATACCGTTTTATTACCGAGATCATATTTTAAGTGGCGGGCAATAACATAGCGCCTGAGCGGCCGCTGGACTCGAGCCAATTTCCCCGCTATCTTTTAAGAACATGAAAAGTGAATTATCGCTGATTTGTGAACGTGTTGTGTAAAGTTGGGGACGTGAAATATGGGCTTGTTTGTGCTCTGCGCTTGGCTTGCACGCATTATCAACACAAACACAGCTTTGCACATTTTAAAATATTATTTCGCTTCAATATACCAACGTACGTTGGTAAGCAGGAGTGAAGATGAGAGAATTAGAGATCTATTTATAAGATTATAGTATTTACCACAAAGTAAACGTAGGTTCAAGACAAAATCACAATAATACTAATGTCAATTTAAATACGAGTACTTGATTATCATTAAGAAATACCAAATGTCAATACCTTTACTTGAACACCTCTCACTAAAGTTTGGCGATAACGTTATCTAGATTAGGCCCTCTACGAAATCGTAGCGGTTTATGTGGATAATAATAACAGAGTTGAATTATTAATAACACTAATTATCTATAGGTCTTTTAAGCGTATACTAGAAAAAATATTTTAATATTGAATTACAGTCTTTTCAATTTAGGCGACGAGGCGTGAAGTTATTAATTATCAGTCTTCATTTATGTCGAAAAATCAATAAATTATGTCCAAACCATCTTTATTATAAAATTTGAATTTTAAAAACGTGAAGTCTAATTCAATTTAAAAAGGCGGAACACCACAATATTGATTATTGATAAAATTTGTCACATCGCGTCCATATTTTTCTGTTCGGTGTAACATATGGCCGGTCATTGCGGATTTGCTGGCGGCCGGCCAAGCGTACAGTCGCGGAATTCCGCGGTGTTACACTTCGGGAAAAATTGCCCTGTTCATTACAACGAGACAAACTCTTCGTAAATGACTAATTAGATAGCAGTAAGTGCAAATGAAGGGATAATAATAAAAAGAATCTAGCCGTGTATTACTAACCGTCTTTTTCGTACAGACACATTTATAAGCGTTGTATTGATTTCGTTCCGCATCTCGTTTCAAAATGTTTTTTTCAAATCAACATCTACAGACTCTTACTTACAGGTCCGTACTCTTTTTTGCACAGTTTATATCTTTTTTTCTTTTCTTTTTTTTGTTGCATAATCCTTGTTACATTAATGAATTCCTTTTTTATTACATAAACATATTTACATATAATATAATACATATTTCTTTTTTTCCATTATTTTTATTAATATTTTAAGTTATGCTAAATACAATAACACTACTACACTACAAAATGTTTAAGCGATTGTAGTTGTTAAGGTGACACACCGCCAGTCGCCCCGACTGTACATGTCTACCATTCATGAATACATTCAACACGAGAAAGTACGGACACTTGTAGTGAATTTGCGGCGAAATCTTTTCTCCCCTTTTCAATTGTTAATGTTCGGATTTTGTCAAACACTGTTTTACGTTCGGGATTTCCTTTTGTGTTCGTAAATAATTTGGTTTAACACTAGTAAAGTTTTGAGGGTTTGTTTAGATGGTACTTCCTCGTTGGTCAAGTTTTTGATGTAATTTTTTAGAGTTTTCAGTTTTTACGAAGATCTTGTAGCTAAATTGAATGACTGATAAGATTCTTCATATAAAAGGCTACTTTTAGACTCTAAGCGACTTACGTGGTACACAATACGCGTCGCCGACATTTTGTTCTTTCGATGGCGCCAATCGTTCGCTACTTTGTCAAGATCCAGTTTTGTAGTCTAATGGGCAAGTGTGTGTGTTGTGAGTAGTTTTTTTTGTAAGATTCTCTGATAGACAGGAATGTTGCATCCTTATTTTAAAATGTTTATTAATTTATAATTTTGTAAGAAAATCATTCAAATTTTATAAGTGTAAAAGGCGAAAGAAAAAATTGACTTAAACGGAAGTTTAACGGACTAGTAAATCTTGTGACCTGAACAATGCAATCTAGACCCTAGTTCTCCCTAGACGGAGTTCGCAGACCATCTAAATGCGGTGTAAATGTTCTTGTATTTTCAGTTTGCAGACCACTGAGGGCGCTACTGTCGACGAAGAATTTCAAACACGACTTTTTGTGCCAACTATTTACAGCCACAAACATGTGCTTTGTTTTCATTGTTTCGACATGTCTGGATTAGTCTAGATTAGTTTAGTTTAAAACCAACTAAAATAAATTACGAAAATGTTTTTTAAATAAATATTTAAACCTTAAAATATATTTTCTTTTAGTTTTAAAAGCACTGACTGATTTTTAATGCATGTATAAATTATATTCTGTATATATTCAATTTTTCTTTTTAAAATGTATAATAACTACTAAATACGTTTTTAATTTTTTTTAATGTGACAACACAGTAGGTGAGAATTGTCTCTTAAACGTCCTACTTGTGTTGCCATATAAAACAGATAAATATACATGGTACGCTTGCCGCTGATTTGAATTACCACAATCATCGTTTCGCTTTTCAGATGTAAAATTTTAAAAATAAACATGATTGTTTTTTTTTATTAAAAGAAAAACAATATGTACAAATCTGTAAAAGCGAAGGGATGATATCTTTGGTTGTCGATGGTAAATCAATTTAATTTTATTATTTAAATTTTTAACATAAAATTTGCCATTGATTTCGCAGAATAAACCGTCCCCGATAAAACCTGAACAGTACTAAAATAAAAATAAAATAAAGCGCTTCAGATTTTTTTTCTGCTTAAATCATGTAATAAAAAAAATAGATTAAATATTCATTTCTTTATATCACAACTTCTTTATATTCACAATCTTTCTAATCAAATAGGTAAATTCATTCATTTTGCGTTAATCTTTTCATAAAATAAACACAATATTAAATGTATTGTAAATATGTGCTTTGGTCATTGTTAAAATTTTAATTAAAAAGATTACGATTCTTCGACTAAATGAAAATTCCTTATTGATTAAAGAAAGCTTTCAGAGTTTTATTTACGATTTTATGCGACTTTGTGCGGATTTACTTAATTCATTCGTAGGGCGGACGCTAATTCTTTTTACAACATTCTAAGCTTAAAGCTTTCTTGGGAAAGTTTAATTAAATCCAAAGAATACAATCCGATAAACTATATTAAATTCGATTGTTGAAAACATAAAGCGAAATGTATTAATAGTAATTTAATTAGTATTAAATTATATTTACATATTTAGGGTATCCTATACAGTAAAAGTCAAAGAAATACATAGACTAAATTTTAAATTACTTAAAAATAACTTTGACGCCACGAAATTAATAATAATATTTATTATATTAACTGTCATTCGAGCGATATTTTAATGTTATATCGTTCGATTTGTTATAATAATGATACTGGATGAGATATTTCTTATTGGTATAGTGCTGACGAGGGTTTTGACGGGACGTACCAGACGAACGTGGTGGTCAGAAGCAACGGCAGTTGCCTGTACGTGCCCCCGGGCATTTTCAAGAGCACATGCAAGATAGACATCACTTGGTTCCCCTTCGACGACCAGCATTGTGACATGAAGTTCGGTAGTTGGACATATGACGGCAACCAGGTATAGCCTCTTGGTCAGATTCCATACTTTAACTTCCCATCTAACTGCTACACTTAGAGATACTAACAGAAACCCTGAGTGATAATAACTCTTAAGGGATAGACTCTATGTGCAGCAGTAAGAATCTTAACCAAGACGCTTCATAAATGCGAAATTAATAAACGATTTAAATTACAATATGATAAATTTCAAATGTAATTTATGATTTAATTACTCTAATCTTTGGCAAGAATTTTAATTAAACTTCAATTACTAGAGCCATCTGGCGTTTCATTAAACACTTCAACTTAAGAGTATTTCATAATATTCAAAATAAAAAGTTTCTTGAGCTAATATTTTTGTTACTATTTCTACTTCAGTAGTAAATTAAAGTTTTAACTTTTTTTCTTCTATGATAGGTCTTTATAAATTTTAAAAATTCAACTGCAAAGATATATAGAAAGGCATTAAGGTTGGTCGCCCACAGTAACTTTTATAGCGTCGCATACGCTTCCCAGTTGCTCGACTTAATACTGCTCGCTATTGGGGCATTGACAGATTGTAGCTTCAAGTACAGATTTTCACGCTATACAATTGAATTGCGAATACGATGTTTGCTGTATCGCGTCTGCTTCGCTCTGGAAGTCGCTGTGGACGACTGTCTTAATGAAACGATAGGGATAAGGGAACCATGTGAGAAACCTGAAGGATACCAGTATCCTTAAAGTTTTGTATGTACTATTTTGCATGGTGCAATAACATTCTATATACTTTAGCACTATTTACTGAAGTATACATCACTATGTTGCCATACGGATACGCCTTAAAGCTTCGTAATACAATATTATAAAACCATTTCCTAATAAATACATTTAGTAAAATTTAATATATCCTTTGTATAATGTAAAGCTTATACGAATAAAGAAATTGAATAATAATTGTTTTGTATAATAAAAATATTTCGTAAATGCTTTACAGGTTTTTTCTTTCCCTCTTTTAACTGCAATTGATGGCTTTTGTTTAATCAATAACATTAGCAATTGGCATAACTTTTATATAAATTAGTTTATGTGTGGCTATATTGTGAACGTACACTTATTGTGTTGAAGTATAGTAATTGAATCGAAGCGGATAATGTTAAAAATGTACTTAGTTAAAAATTTAAGTGCTATCACCAAAGTAAGTATTCGCATGAGTTTAGATAAAATTTTTAGTTGTAAAATCGTGTAGTGGAAAATTTAAAATAACACAAAAATTTCCATACAGATTATGATAATTTTCTTCCGGCGTATTTCCCGTATCGTGGCAGAATATAGGTTACAAACTGTGCATGCCGATTATCCAGCATTGACCTGCACTATTCAATATTTCTCACATTTTCCAAACGCTTGATAAAATCCGGATTACCGTAACGTAGTATTATTCGCATGATTTTTTTAGAATATCAGTTTTATTTATGGCCATTCGTTTTTCAACACTAATTGCGTTTAATCTGACAGTTGGATCTGGTGCTTAAGGATGAATCCGGAGGTGACTTATCAGATTTTATAACGAACGGAGAATGGTATTTAATAGGCAAGTATATTTAATTATTATGTCAACAAGATTTTAATAGTTATTCGCATTATTACTATAATCTTCTATAATTACGTTGTAGGGATGCCTGGAAAGAAGAATACAATAACGTACGCGTGTTGCCCGGAACCCTACGTCGATGTCACTTTCACTATTATGATACGCCGGAGAACGTTGTACTATTTCTTCAACCTAATAGTTCCGTGCGTACTCATCTCATCAATGGCGCTTCTCGGATTTACTCTGCCACCGGATTCGGGAGAGAAATTAACACTCGGTCAGTTGTTTTTACTATCATCTATCATGTTACTTTCATCTGTATCTCTTATTGATTCTTTAATGTTCATAGATTATTGGTTTTGTTTTTTACCTATTTCTCCAGGTTCAATATACATTAAATACAATAGACTTTGTCTCTCAGATGCTTTTAACTAGAAATATTTAATGTCAAATTCTAAAAAAAAATATTCACCGTTCACGCTAACTCGGTATCAACTTTTCAATATGAATAACGGGAGTTTTCGATATTTTCATGCTAAATCGAAGCTATTTCTCCTGGAAGTCACTATTTAATGGAAATGTGCTTTAGAATTTCAAATGCCGTATCTGACGCTCGCATAAATAAAACTAGGACTTGAGTTATGCGAAGGGGAAATGTAAAAGGTAGATAGAGTTTTAGGAGACAGTTCTTTTTTCTTACTAACATAGTCGTATTTATTAGGTTAGTCGTCATCAATTTTATCAAGAAATAATAGCAAGCCATTGTCCTGTTTAATTAAATATTCAGTCAACTAAAATGGTCGGTTAATTAGCGATAAATATTTTCAAAAGTTCCTTTTTAGCTATTAAAATTATAACCACCGCAGTGAAAGATCTATTCCTTTTATGCCAATGGTAACAGAAAATAAATTCTCTGGTTTGTTGTAATAATGAGTGTAGTTATCTTTTTTTTCACTTTTTAGTCATCACAAAATTCATTTTGATTTATGATCTTGTTTGTGCCGACAGGTGTTACGATTTTATTATCGTTAACAGTTTTTCTCAACCTGGTAGCTGAAAAGATGCCTACAACATCGGATGCCATTCCCCTTATAGGTATTTTAAAAGTAAACCAGCAAGAAATGCACGTGATAACTTTAGTTTCTTAGGATTCCACAAGGATGCGATCTTGGACCATTTTTGTTCGTCTAATTTTTGAGTGTTATTTTAATGTGATAAAGGGTTTTTGAGAGATATTTTTCAATGTGAAAGCATCTTGCACTGCAAATCGAAAAGCTAGATTTTTTTTTCTAGAGTTTGTTTTCACTGTTCCCGTCTTTGTTAGTGCATTCCTATCCTCCCTAGAAAATAGAAAGCGTCGGTAAGTGATTTGGTCATAGATATATTTACGTTAGAGTTCATTGTTCAACGAAATCACAACACATTGCGTTCCCAAAAGACAAAAGCCAGTTTCCACGGAGAGTTGTGTTGGATGAAATGCGAAGTCGGGGTCATGCATCCAGTAGGGTTAACACTGTGTTTGATTTCAGGAGTCACTATACTACTATCGCTGACGGTGTTCCTCAACTTGGTAGCTGAGACCCTGCCGCAGGTCTCCGACGCCATTCCCCTGTTAGGTACACTACCCACACCTGACCATCAACCGATCCTACTGTCTCCGATTTATTTTCTGTTTTCTCACTTCATTTTTATCACCTATCTTTATTTTCATTCTATCTGATTTTCTTGTTTTTAACTTCAATATTTTAAAACATTACAAGGAGTAAATTAAGTATATTAACAACTCTTTGAACTAAATAATTTAATTAAATATTTAAACTCCTAAAAATAACACATAACTTACACTATCTTTGTGCTTATAGTAATGCTTTGTTCTCAGTATTGCGATAACACATTCTTCTAGTATCCGTTTTTACTCGTACATTGACGCTGGAATCGATATCGTGTTTCTTTACTTATCTACATATCTCTCTTATAAAACATTACTACGAACATTTGTTACAATAAACGATTTCATTGTAACATAAATATGATGATTTCAAAGTAAAAGACACATATTTAATTATTTACAATATAAACAAAGTATAAATGTGAAGCATGGCATGAATTTCAAATATTCGGATTTCGTAATGCCTGAGTACATTTGTGGAACCGCAAAGGTAAGTCCTTAATTTTTTCAGCACTTATGTTTCACAGTCATTTTCTTCTATCTCTTCAACACCATAGGACACGCAATCGATTCCATGGTGCAAAATATGTGTTATTTTTAATTTGAGTGTTAATGCTTTTTATCTATTTCTATGCCTTATTTACTGTTAAATCTGTCGCGCGATGTCCTAGATACTTGGAGGGTGGGTGGTGTAATATTAAAATCGTTTCTAAAATTTCATTTATTGCGCATAAATAAGGTGATCAATAATTATGATTTCATAAAAATTATAAAACTAGTGTTTGCATGGTTACTCTGTTTTGTTTCGTTTATGTTTTCTCTTGAGCCCCCGTTACCAACTCAGCACACAAACAGGAAACGTCTTTGTCCAGAGTTGCGCTGTCATGCGGATGAAAATTTAGAGCTAAAGGTTATGCGATTGATTAGAACACTTTGTTTTTCATAGAATGTAATATTGATGTTTGCAGGTGTAACAATTCTCCTGTCGCAAACAGTTTTCTCTCTATTGGTGGGACACGTCATCACTAAAACCTCAGAGGCGATCCCCCTAATAGGTGAGAAACTCGCGTTTACAGCAAAAATGTCTAGTAATAAACAAATTTCAATAAATAATTGTGAATAGCCTGATCTAAAGCAAAGTGAGTGGATGGCTAACGAGGGATATTATTTACGCTCGAGCATTTTATAAATAGAAAATAAAACTAAACAATATTCCTCTCGCCATTTATAAAATCTTATTTAAAATGAAATATTAAATAGAATGCAATTATCGCTTGAATGATTTAAATTCGAAGGACAGCATAGATTTTTTTCAAATTATGAAATGCAAATTCGTCTTGGAAATTCCTGTGCTTCGGCATTTCTTCCTGCTCTGACAACACGTGATATAGACGTATTGCACTAGAAGCGCTATTAAAATCATATTTTGCTCTGAATTTCTCTTGAATCTCTAAGTCTTTTTGAAATACCCTTGATCAACATTTGATATTATTCTTGTAATGTGTTAAAATAAATCATTTCTTTTCTGCCTTCAGCCAGCTCTGTTCCTCCAAACAACTGTACCACTCATTAGTTCCTTCATTCATTTGTCAAGTGCGCTCTTTAAATACATCTGTTAAATTTGTGACTACTGACGTCATAAAGCATGTTAAATAGGACGAAGTAAATAAACAAACTAAATAATTACTAAACGCACAACTCTCCTAGTTTGAAATTTGTATAATGCTACCTAGGACTGGTTACGCTTGTAGTTATTTAAAGGATGTGTTGAAGTTAAACAGCGATTGTAATCAACAAAGTGGATGCGGGTAGGGAGGGTCCAGTCTCCAAGTATCTCGCGAACATCGGCTCTAGCTACTTTGCCTGGTCTGTCTATAACCCTTTAACATTTCACTACAAAGTTCAACTTTACATCAAAGTTGTCAAAGGACCGGTCTATTGATAATGAAGATAATGGATTACTTAATACTCTTAATATAACCGTTCCTTTGTCAATGCGAAAATTATCTCATACAACTGCATCTCTTTTCATATCTATTTCTTTAATTAATAATCAACATTTTAAGGTTCTTTTAAGTTGTACGAGGTAATGTTTAAACAGAAGTATTTTTTGGATTACATTTAACGATTTTGCTTTACTTAAAATTAATACAATGGTTCTATTTTGACGTATTTGTATTACTAATGTATAGATAATATTTTACATTCAACTTAAATACGTCAAATTATAGTTACACTATGTGTATTTAATAACAATGGCATGAATAAAATAGAATGCATGAACGCTTTTGATGTTGTATTAAAGTAGTGTAATAAAACGTTAATAAAAATCGAATTAAACATGTACCTAATTTTCTCCTTATTGAATTTACTTTTCATCAATCATTTCGATTGTATTTAAGTAAATAATTTAATATACTTACCACTATATTTGACTATTGAGGTATTTTAGTTTATAGCTGTTGTTTTATTGATGATAAGCTTAGTAGGACATTTGTACAGCGAAATATTTGTGATGCGCAGGAACGTACTTCAATTGCATCATGTTTATGGTGGCTTCGTCAGTGGTGCTGACAGTGGTCGTACTGAATTACCATCATAGGACAGCTGATATACACGAGATGCCTCAATGGGTAAGAAATATTAAAATTGAGTAGTGTTCCATTGTAATCGTACAGCCCAAAAAGTTATGTATTCCTAATGGATTATTTAGTTACTTGTTAGGGAAACCATAAAAGTAAAGATTTATTTGTTTTGTCTTTTTTTTTTACATCAAAACATTTACCATTCAGCATCACAGAGCAGTTAAGAAGAATTTTATCCATACAATTTTGTTACCGAATATTTTCTCAACAATAGAAATGATTACTAAATATTGAAGCTCACTGAATCCCACAGATAAAGACAGTATTCCTTCAATGGCTGCCATGGATCCTGAGGATGTCGAGGCCGGGGAAGAAGATAACTCGGAAGACGATAATGATGACGAACAGGATGAGGGAGCTGGAGCTAAAGGAGCGATCGTCCAAGTCGCTGCTGGCGAATGTTCTGGATATCGACGATGATTTCAGACACGCGCCGCCGCCGCCCAATAGCACCGCGTCAACGGGGAACTTGGGGCCAGGGTAAAAATAAATAATAATTTTGAATGTGCATTTGTTTTAGTTAGGTTTAAGTTAACCGTTGTTAGCATAATGCACTTGATATCTAATGGTGGCGATGATGGTGATGTTAGGTTAGTTTAAGTTTCAATCTACATATATAACTTGTATTGATTTAAGTTATAAAAGATTTTTCTAAAATTTAGTTTAAGTAATTTTTAGAAGTCGCTTCAGAAAAGCTATCGGATAACATTGTAAGACAGAATGTTGCTTTTATCTATTACTAGAGTAGAATACTTTTCTTCTTTTAAAACATGATACATTTTAAAACACGTATGTATGTACACAACAAAAGCTAGATAAGCGCTCTCGATATACAAAAGGAAATAAAGTTAGCAAAGTTAAAATCGATACAACTGGCAACTGGCTTTGTTAAACCAGGTGTTCGATATTCCGCACGGACTTCCGGCGATCGTTCGTGCGCCCATCCACCATGGAAGACGTGGGTGGGCTGGGCAGCCACCACCGCGAGTTACACCTCATCCTCAGGGAGCTGCAGTTCATCACAGCCAGGATGAAGAAGGCTGATGAAGAAGCTGAACTTATTAGTGATTGGAAATTCGCCGCGATGGTTGTTGATAGGTATGTAGTTTGACATGAAATTAAACGATTTTTAATTAGACATCTAGCTTTATTTAGTTGAACGAGAACTTAATTGGCTTTTTAGTTAAATACAAGATTTTACTAAGGTCTACGTATGTGGTCACCTTGAAAATTAAAATAGTTTTGTAAAGAAATAAAATTAAGTTAAGACAGTCAGTTTTCAAATTGTTTATTAAAACTTTTTGATGGAATTAGATAAATCCGAAAAACCTTGGACAAGGTTTGCTACTTCGAGAATCATGTGTCAATTTTTTTATTAATACATCTGCTTGTCACCAGGTTTTGCCTGTTTGTGTTCACTCTGTTCACAATCATCGCGACGGTCGCCGTGCTGCTCTCCGCGCCACACATTATAGTGCAGTGAGCAAACCGGACAAACTCAAGTACGAGAGAACTAATTTTACTGTAATTGTAATTATTTATTTATATACTATTATCTTATAACGTGGTTCAAACGCACACGTCATCATTAACTCTGTCTAAAGACGTTAAATATAAGAATTGTAATCGTTTACATAGCCTAGTTAAGTCCAGCATAATTATTGAAAAATGTGATGTTGACTAGAAAATGTTATACAGATAAATGTTGATTATAATTTGTTAATGATTATAATTCTAATGATAATTGAGATTAAATGTATAATAAAAATGGTTTCGTTAATGCTGGAAGATAATGACTAAGTAGGGTATGTTTTTGATGGAATTGGATTGAATTTTCAAAGGAATGATACCGTAAAATACTGAATATAAACTTGGATAATTTTACATATAGAAAATATTATATAAGCTAATTTATCGTTCTCATTACGTTGTTTTAATCTAACAACTGTGAAAACATAATAGTTTTTTTACAAAAGCAAAATGAGGGATCACTAACGTCGAAACGCCTTAGGGTATTAAGTGCTGTACATAATTATTGTATTCAATATCTCTCACAATATTTTACTTTCTCTTTGAAAGAAAATTCATTTTAATTAATTGGTTCATTGTTTATATAGGATCATTCAAATTTACCATTAAAACTTTACCTAAGGCCGGGAATTGTTTATGGAATTGATGCAAAGTCAACAATTAAAAGGAACCAAATTAAATATAGATAAATAAAGTATATAAAAACTTTAAATATACAAATAAATGTATGAATGGATAAAATAAATGATGTATTCTTTAATCAGTTAATCATTTATTTATGATTAAATAAATTAAATAAAAAACGTGTATTCCATATTTAGATTAAGAGACTCTGTTACATTTATAACGGATAAATAATTGTAAGAGAATATCATTAATAATTAACCATTCGAGGTATACATTCTAGAGTAGTAAATGAAGTTACGCGATTTTTGGTCTTAAAAGTTAGTTGAAAAATATATAAAAAACGAAAGTACAGCGTAATGATTACCAAAATAACTTTAACCCATAACCATCTACGCAATTTTCTTCTTTGTTTGAACGTAATTGATATCCTGCTTTCTGAATATGCTCTTTTAGAGTTTGCACACGACGTCAATCTACACACCCAATAGTTGTAAAGAAAAATTGCTTAAAGTTCCCCGTTCGACGTGACGTAACGACTTGTGTAGTTACCCTTTAGCACTTATGTAGTTCTAGGTATCTCTTAACCTTTAAAGAGTTCATATTTCTCACATCTTTGTCTATGTCCGTTCCTCAACTTCGCTCTTAGGTGTCGTGTTAGACTAGTGAATGTCGTGTCCTTAAATTATAGTCTATGGAAAATTAATAGATTAATTAGAGTAAGGGGTTCGGAGGCTCACCAATAATAGTTATTAAATAGGGTTATTATCTCGATGTGTTCTCTCGGATGCGAATCGATTTTTCATTTTCGAGAATCGATTATGTTTTGTTTCGATTCGACTGTGCGTTTGGCTATTATTCTTTGTGATCTAAGTTGATGTTTTCAATGAAATGTTTTGTATGTTAAGTATTGATTTGTTAATTGAAGATACATATTTTATGTACTTTATTTGAAAGTGGAGTAAATTTGTTGGATACTAAAGATAATGTTTCTTTACTCATAGATGCTGGAATAATATTGATTTGGTTGTTTTGATTATGTTATTAATTAGAAGGGCATATCTAAAATTGTACTTTATTTATTCGAAATTGGTTACTAAAACGAAATTTGTAAAATCAATTGAAATGTTTTAAATAGATTTGTTAGTGCCAAAAAATAGGATTTATAATAACGTGTTACGTTGGATTTTTAGGGTTATAAATAGAGGATAAAGTTAAGAATTTTATTGTAAAATAAATATAAAAAAAAAACGAACTAGACTCTTTGTTAATAATTACGAACGGAACATTGTACCGTAACTATCAGGGCTTATCAGCCAATTAAATAAATAATAACTATTTTAATTAAAGTAAAAATAAAAATATATTAACGAGAGGTTGTGAAACAATATAGGAAGCCGGGAGTTTCGGTGCAATGTTGAATAAATTATACAAATAAAATTGTAGAAAAAGTCTACGCTAAAATAAATAAATAAATAAACCAACCTGGAACCAGGTTAGTGTAATATGTACAAATCTAACAAAATCATTTAATATTTTTTCGCTGCGTTTTTAGTTTCGAACATTATTTGAGTTGAAAGTTGCAAGCAAATGTAGCCAAATTAAATATAAATGATTTGTTCCAAAATATACACAATAAATGTAAAATATAGAGGTCTTTTCCAATGTTTTTAAAACTATAGAATTTTTGTAACAGGACAATTGTTTAATCTAATTAACGTTACGTATGGCTTGGGTTGCATAATCTTTTACAATAAGACTCAAAGCTTAAATACTTTTTGCTTTTTATTGCACATTGTCTTTAAGAATAACAACTATCATAACATTAACTGCCGATATCGCACTGATAAATATAAAATACGCCACATAATAAACTATTAGTATAATTTTATTTTATCTGTTTAAAAAACTGTACACTAATTAATTTGACAGTAATAAAATATATTTCATTTTTATTCGTACAGCTTACCTCACAATTTTATCTCTACAAACACTTTTTAACTAAAACTAACATGATTTTAACATACACTTAAGGACCATACATTATAAAAATGTTTGTATGGTATTTTTTAAGTTAACGTTAAGTTACGATACTATTCTAACATTAACAAATTAATTGTTTTATTTAAGCTAAATTCTGCTTACAGTTGTTAATTACGCTGTCCTACTACATATTTCTCATACAAGATATACACTAAGGGCTTCCCTTAGTGACCGATAGATAACATTAATTTTATCTCGCCATACAGACAAATCAATACTGCACAACCGTAACGAAATGCTTTAATAATAAAACAGGTATTTTGGACTGTCGTGTACATTCTTAACTCTATCTCTGTATTACAAAAACCTTTTAAATTGAAAGATCTTCACGGTTTCCACGTTTTAAGATTTTTTTTTAGTTGCAATTCGAGCCAATATATTGGGACACGCATTTTAGTTACAATCTTTACAAGCACGCTCTTATGTTTGTCATTGAAAAAGATAGACGTTTATTAATTTATAGAAAAACAAATGAATTATTTGTGGTAATAAAAATCATCTAAGTAAATACGGAATAAATAAACAAACGGTACAGATTTTAGACATGTAATATTTAATAAATTATTTTCTACCAAACATTTATGTTAATATGCTGTTCCAATATATTCCTCTATATTGTATAACTTTTACTACTTTAAGTACTCATTTACTTACTATTTATAATATATTTAAATTCTCATTAATTGGATTATATACATTTCAACACACCAACTTTACATTGTATTAACAACACGGTACAGATTTTACACTTGTAATATTTAATAAATTATTTTCTACCAAACATTTATGTTAATATGCAGTTCCAATATATTCCTCTATATTGTATACCTTTTACTACTTTTAGTACTCATTTACTTACTATTTATATTATAATATATTTAAATTCTCATTAATTGGATTATACACATTTCAATACACAAAATTGAATACGATTTTCGTTATTAGAAACGCAAATACATCAACTTCCCAAAATCGAGAAATTCTTTTGATATTATAAACAGACACTCCAATTTTATTATATGGATAGATAGAAGATAATAAATTCACACGTACAAATTATTTTGACACATGCATCCTCATACATCTCATACATCTATCAGTATTTTGTTTTGAAATATCTTTATAATTTTGTTTTTATACAGTTTTTTATGTAATACATAATGTTCTTTGTATATTACATATGCGAGATATGCTTGTTTACGCATGTGGGTTTTGTTTCTACATTAAAAATATTATTTTCTACCAAACATTTATGTTAATATGCTGTTCCAATATATTCCTCTATATTGTATATCTTTTACTACTTTAAGTACTCATTTACTTACTATTTATAATATATTTAAATTTTGTTTTCATACAGTTTTTCATGTAATACATAATGTTCTTTGTATATTACATATGCGAGATATGCTTGTTTACGCATGTGGGTTTTGTTTCTACATTAAAAATATTATTTTCTAGCCGATATACGCCATTTTGTACAGCACATTAATTATTTTTATAACTGTCACATAAATATACTCCATATTGTGTTCCTGTGGCTTAATAATAGTCAGAATTAATAAAATAATTATTAAAATATACGACTGCAGTTAAGCTGAATAAAATACAACCGATTGTAATGTAAGTTTATAATAAAGAAAGCCTCTATGGAGGTTTTATATAATAATGAACGTTTTAAATGATACGAATGGTAAATTTGTAAAAAAAAAATATTAAACTCGACGGGTAAATATGTTTATTCGTAAAATTGACTATCGTAAGTAGTATTCGATTTGTATAAAAATAAAAAATAAAGCAATCTGATTTATATAAAATATGTTGTTTTACTTATTACATCCTACACACGTCATATTAAAACCTACTTCTGGTATGTTTTTGATCAGAACAAACAATCTAACCTACTCTTATCTATACTAATATCATAAAAAGGAATGATTTGTATTTTTGTATGTATTGAAATAACTCAAAACTACATGGCCGATTTCAAAAATTATTTCACCAATAAAAAGCTACGTTATCAGTGAGTAACATAGGCTGTTTTTTTTAATTTTTTTTAATTCCACGCGAACGAAGTCACAAGCAACAGCTAGACACGAATATTTGCGTAACAGCTGCGAGGATGTATTCTTAATATCATCGTCCAGGTGAGGATAGGAATCCCAATATTTGCGTGACAGTTGCGAGGATGTATTCTTATTGTCATAGGTGCCTAATGCTATTGTTTTATTTAAAATTATTGGTATTTATGATAGAACCTGTTTAGTAAAGGATTTTATGTCATACGTCCCCACTGAGAGTCTTGGAGCCAAGCCTAAGTTAGAGGTGACTTGGTTATAGTCAACCACACTGTCACACTGCAGGTTGACATCACACATATCTTTAATTTCTGCACCTATGTGTGTAGTTTACATCACGATGTTTTCTTTCACTGTATATTGTATATATATATAGTAGTTATGTAATAAATAGTTGTTAATGTAATTTTGTAGATAATTCGATAATGTGGCACTAAGCTTAGCTCGGCATGTTTATTGAAAAGTTTGAAATGACGCTCTAATGTGGGCGTACAAAGGAATTTCATTATTAATTTCAGAACGCTATGTGTCACTTTTATGTCCTTAGTGTACTTTGCGATATAACCTTTAAATTCCTAATAAAAAAGCTAGGAAATATATTCCTTTTGATATCTCTATCTTTAAAATAGTAAGATAGAGACGTGAGCAGCGAATTCATTGTAATTCAATTCAATATGATATCAAAGAGTGCGCGTATTGATATTCCTAAAGGAATATATGAATTCTGACATCTACTGAATAAGATACGTTATCAGGGAATAATTTTCGTAAGACTTTTGGTCAATGTAACATTTATTGTAGGAAAAATCAACTATTCAATTTTTCCTGATGTGAAAATTCTGAACATACATTTTGAAGACCAATCATAAAACAATTAAGCTTTTAAGTGAAGAGACAGAGACGATTAATTGGTGATAAGTTCACGCTTGAATTCCTAATTATATTAAAATATTGACAGCTGTCAGATTGTAAGCTACGCTTACAATGCGGAGAATTTAAGATTCGGTCCAGTATTCGGCTGTTTGTAACACACATTCTAAAACTTTTTGAAGTAAAGATTTATTTAACACTAGTTTTCGTTCGCGACATTGTTCGCGTGGAATTAAAAAAAACAAAAGTAGATAGCTAGACTATGGTTTTTGCCAGACTATTATCTACATCTATGCCAAATTTAATTGAGATCCGTTCAGCAGTTTAGGCTACAAACTCTAACAAACATCCATCCATCTTAATTTTCGCATTTATAATATTAGTAAGATTAATCCATATATTCTCCATTTCAACACAAAAGTGTACTCGTGCAAGGAATTCGTTGATATTCAAAACATACCAAACGGATATTTTATATTCAGGAAGAGGACGTTTTTGTCGCGCTATTTGGACGGACAAGCGACGCGTCCAGCACAGGGATGTACATATGAATTTTGTTTCAAAATTTAAGAGATTATTTAGCATTATACATTTATATTGTGGCGATTTTTGTAGATAGTCTTTTGTATGTAGTAATTACACATGACGAATAAGACCATATTAATGGTAGCCACTCCCAAACCTAGCCTCGATCATCGGCTGGCCATGCCTTTGAGCCCGTTTAGTACACGATGTAACTTATGAGATGAATCAAAAGGTGCTCGTCACATCTATATAATTAAGAATTAGTACTATAAATGTGAAACTTTAAAGTGTAGGAATAGATTGAGTAAACAAAGACAAACAGGTAATAAGATGAACGGCAGCGCTCAATTGCATTGGAAGCACGATTTTCATTTCGTTCTCCGCTCTGTTGGTTCACGGGATGTCAACAGCGTCTCTTTGCTTTGTTTGGTTTTAAACAATCAATTTAGATATCGCTTTTAATACAAATAAGTATATGTGTTATATTATTATAGAAAACTTTTGTTGTGATGACGATGTTATTTACTTTGATTTATATATTACTTATTTAATAACTCATTCAATTATTTGAACAAAACAATTGTGGTATGTTATAATTACGAGATTAAAGTCTCTGTCAATAGTTAAAAGTTAAATATAACAAAGAAATAAGGCTCAGTAAACAACACACACATCACTGAATTCACGTTCAACGCTGTAGCAAAGCACGCTACATACGCTCATTTATAACTGACAGTTTAACCTGAACAGTCGAACTGTCGAAATAGTTGATGAGTAAGATATGAACAGCCAAAAAAGAATTCCAGAATGTTTTTATTATAAAATCTTTTAGTTTTATTGTTAAACTAAATACCATTTTATTAAGTACTGTAAAGGTGTAAAGGAATGTAAAACAAAGAACGAAGGGGAAAGTAAGCAGGTGAAAGACAAACAATACGGTTCCGAGTGTTTCTGTTACACTGAACGAGTGAACTCCAAAGGGGACCGTGTGAATGCTGTTATTGTGCTACTATTTTAAAAACTATAAGAAAATAAGCTACATTTCTTTATACATGAGACATATTGTTCTAAAATTCTCAGTGCATTTTAAATTCAACAGATATTTAGATGTCACCTGTTGCATCTTTTTGTAAGACTTTTTTAAATAAATATAACTAATATATTTGTTAAGTTCTTACTTTGAAGCATTAGTATATAGTAGTTTATTTTAGAATTTTGTAAGATCGTAACATGACCATCAATTTTAAATTTTGAAACTGGCCTGATACAGAAATCACAAAAAAAGTTTGGACATTTTAAAGCCCTGGTTTTGTTGGTCACCCCGATTAATATAAATAATTTAGCATTTTACAATTACTAACGACTAGCCGTTGCTCGCAACTGCAACAACATAAAAAAGTAATAAAAAACATGGCCCATGTTATTCATAGATAAATTACCTATCTAACGGTGAAAGAATTTTTAAATCGGCCAAGTAGTTTTTAAGTTATTTCAATACATAAAAAAATACAAATCTTTCCTCTTTATAATATTAGTATATATATAGATTAGTATCAAACTCAATTGAAAATTATTACTATTTAGGTAAAAGAAAATAAGTATGTTTCAGTGACAATTTAATGTCCGTTTCCGCATTCCCCTTGCATTAAAGTGGACTGCGTCAGGACAGAGTATAAAATATTTTAATTTTAAACTCGACTCCGCTGGAAACGTTTAATAACGAGACACGAGTTCTGTAACATACGCCGCTTACGTTATTAAAACATGGCGTTCATTTCTCGAGGGTTTGCTATCTACTATTATCATGCTTTTTGTATTAACCAAGGAAGAATTTTAGACTAAATACAAGCCTTTATGTAATCAAAGAGCGCACACTTTTGACTGAACTATCACACAATTGTTAATCTCGTTTTGATTACTATGAGCTTATGGAGGTGCGCCCACTACTCGATTTTTAGTTGTGCAACTGAACAGTTGAATAGGTTGTGAAACAATCGACAATCGAACAACAGTTGTGCGATAGTTTAGTAAAAGGTGTGCGCCCACTGTAAAGATTAATGTCAAGTTTAGGGCCACGTATCTGCAGTTCCTCTAATGTAGTTGATGTCCTTAGTGATCCGTTTGCACTAGTCTTAGAAAAAGCCACGAAGTCATTTACTGCACGATAAAATATTATTGGACTATTTAACTGATTTATGAACTTAGAGTGCGTTGGTACATTTGAAAGGTTCTCCACACTGAAATGTAAGATGGTTTTGAAGTCGAAAAATAAAATAAACGAAGTATGAAATGTTACGAGTCTATAACTGGAATACTCATAGCTAAACAAAGTCGGTCAGTATATGGTTAATAAAAGGAAATACAATAGAGAATGTAATTACGCGGTAGATCCGAACTAGCCGATAGCGCGAGCTTCTCAGAAACTTAATAAGGAATGTGATAAATTGATGTGATTCTGTACATTGTGGCCGATTGTAATTGCCTTATATTGTTCTGTATTCCTGGTACTTCTTTGTGTCGCATGTTTCTTATTAAAATAATATCTTTACATTTCGTATTTACATTTTTCTAAGTATACTTAGATTATATTTGATGATGTTTTATGTATTTGAATAAAGCTATGTTTTTAACGTTAAGAAGGGTTTAAGTGACAGTAAATGACTAAGGGTTTGCTTAATTTATCATTAAACGATTTATGTACGACATGTACAAAACTACAAACACTAATAAATGTATCGGTACCAAAAACTAGATATTTCAATGAACAAAGTAGCAAAACCAATGTTCAAAATATACAAGTAAAAACCTAGTTGTAGAAACTTCTAAACCATTTGTAAATTTGTTTTCGATGTGAATAAATAACATGGACAGGCAAAGAGGTGTCGGCCAAATTGCTACTTTATTGCCACAAGCTTTTGGACGTCATCCAGACTTTAGCTTCATACCATTTGGTCGTACATTTCCAAAGAAAGAATATTTTTGATTCCTAATAACCAAATGTCACATATACTCTTAAGATTCCCTTAGTAGTTTGTTTTTTTTTTACAAAAAAAAAATTACAACTTAATTTTTAACTTATTAGTACCTTATTATAAACTTTTGTAGTCTCATCTAGTTATGATTTATTCAATGAAAACAAACTACGAAACTTTTTTTTAATATACTGTGTACTTAAATGAGATATACTTTATTTTCATCATAAAGGGGGAAAAACTGTTAAAACGAACGTATGAAATGAAATAGTAGCCCACAAAAGGTTTCTTTCAAATTAACATCGAATCCCCTTTCGGCTATTGCAAAAGCCAGCTTTTTATGTTTTGAAGAGAATTCCCAACAAAATGCTATCCCACTTGATCGAACATAATTTTTCCAGCGCTGGTTTATATACTAATATTATAAGAGGATTTTTATATGTTACAGAAATACAAGACCGATTTCAAAAATTATTTTACCAATAAAAAGCTACATTTTCACTGTCATATAATTTGCAGTGCTGATTGAATTCGTGTCGCTTTACGTTGTCGACAATCAGTTCTGACAGTTTAAACTGAAGTGTCAAACTGATTAGTTAAGACTGAGCGAGAGTAGGCAAAATTTTATTTATCAGATGAACTGTTCAGTTTTGCCAACGTACGTATACTTTAAAATGTTCAGTTAAACGTAATTAGCGGGCTTAAAAATTGGATTACTTCGGTCTCCTGCCTTTTTTTTATATAATATAGGGTGGCAAACTAGCAAACGGCCACCTGAATCCACCGAAATGGAAAGCGACCGCTGCCCATAAACATCCGCAATTGCAGATGCGTTGCCTACCCTTAATTGACGACGGAGGAGACGTACATTAAGAGGACATTTCCCCTTACCATGCGTCTCCTCCAGCGTAAAATCCACTTTTACTTCCCATCCTTTCCTCTTAAGAAAAGGGTGGAAAGGGAAAGAGGCTAAAATTAGGCCTCCGGCACCACACTCATCAGACGAAACGCGGAATTGCTTCCACTTCACGCCTGTTTTCTTTGTGGTCGTGGTATCACACCGGGCGGGCCGGCCCATTCGTGCGAAGAGGTTCAAGCGGGCTCTACCACTACCCTATGTGATAGTAGCTAAGGTACGCTAGATACAATTTCCTGCGCATCGAGTCAACTAGGAATTCATTTTCATAATGCTTTTTTGCCAACTGCACTGTGAAAGCATTTTACAAATGGATTATTTGTATTAAATGGATTATACCCAGATGTAAATTTTATTTCTGCATTGCAGATTTTTATGGTTAATATTATTTAATGTACATACATATTCCCTCAAGTAATATTTTCAGTTTTATACAAAAACTTTTTGTAAGGCAACAAAAAAACGGTGATGTTCTACTTGACATAACTTAAACTATCTTATTTATGAATTAACAAGCTAAGTTAGAGTCAAGTACATCCTGTACAGTCAGCCTTATTAACGTTGTTTGTGATACGCTTCTCGAATAATTTGATCGTTATTTTCGCATTGAGCTCGCGGCGAAGCGGGAATTTCCGCGGGGAATTAACGAATTCTAATATTTATCAAAAGTTAAAGCTCTGTACGGAAACATTTAATTAAAAACAATTAAACTGGCGTTGGAAAGTTTCGACTCTTGCTATAGACGTGTAAATCAAGATGTTTTTAATTGAATTATAACGAACGCCGTGTGGGATTTAAATTTTGTAACTTCAATTTGCATTGAAAATGAAACGTTCAATGTTACTTAGGAAATAACTAAGTTAGTATTTACTAACTTTATTCAGCTACATAAAAATACTAATAAAATATTCAACGTATAAAAATATGTAAAAGAAATAAAAAAGTATTGGTTCCTATTTCTTTATTCCTAATAATATTGGTTCCTTAATCCTAAGGGTTAGAAATATTTAAAAAAATGACTTATATTTTCTGAATTACTAAACACTTTTTGATGTAGAAAACCTCGATAAACGCTAATGTAAATAGAAAATCGATAGCTGTAAATTATAGAAATACTTTTAATATTATTCCAATACAATTAAGCTCTTACATCGTTTAGATTAAACTGTACGTTCGAAAAGTTTAGTTTAACAAAAAGCTGCATTGCAGGCTGATATTGAAAGCCAGATATAATCCGTTTTAGTTTGAATAATTCATTTTATAGAATAATTTTACTTCGCGCTACAAAATACATGCTGCGCGAAAATCAATTTATTTTCAATACGTTCATATTTCGATTATATCTAAAGAGAACCAAGAATAAGTCAATTTCATTTTACAAAAATTTATGCAATACTCAAGACTACTCAAAACAACTTTTTTCTCATATAACTACTTTGTGTACTATAATTAAAAAAAAAAAAAAAAAGTTCTATTGTAGAGTCATAACCTTTAATCGCATAATTCATAAATAATTTTTTTTTTTAAAGTAATAAGACTTAGCGATATTGTATCATACAAATTGTCGCCACATAATATTGGCTGCCATCCAAAGTATCAACGAGTTGTAGAAACATTTTAAAACACGAATGAAAACTTTTCGGCTGTAAAAATAAAAACAGCAAGGTTTATAGTAAAATGTTCATGGTAATTAGACATAATAAAATTCTAATTTAAAATTTACGATATATACAACAATATATATAATACATAATATACAAAGTTAACTTGTTCACATTTTACTTTAATCAGCTAACATTATTGAAGCAGAAATAAATTCTTGTTTTATATAAAACTTATTGGAAATTCTTTATTAAATATAACTTATTAAATAAAGCTCATCTCATGCGGTTGCATAGTTTTATAAAAATTGCGTATTCATTAGCTTTTGCTATGGAAAATAATTTTTAACTCGCACAAAGCCTGTGGTAAACTTTCTGTTATTTCATCACTTAGGTCTAAGTAATTTGTAAGGAAAAAGTAAAAGCTACTTTTTATATTAAGTAGATTATAAAAATCGTTAAGCCTTAACATACGCTCAATTCTAACAGTTCTAACTAAAGAGAAAACTGTTCAATTAAAATTGTTCTAGTTTATGCAAAATTTTAAATTTTTGTTGAACTAAATACGCTTTTCGTGAGCTTTAAAATAGCTTACAAACCTTTTCTTATTCTCTTTTCTTCGCTAATTTTTCGTATTCTTTTACACTTGAACGTTCTTTTCTCATATCTACTAACCATATAACTTTAATTAACAAACCTTTCTAATAAACGCTTCCTTTTATGAGAACGTTGATATAAAAACTGTATCCAGTAAGGAAATTGTACGTAGAAATAAACCTGAACATCCACGTTCTATCATAAAGTTGTTCTTTATTGTTGGGCCTTTTACAACGCATGTTAAGTGAGGCTTTCTAGGTAGCCAGTATTTGATATCATAATAAAACGTGAACAAAGGTTTACGAATCAAATATCTAGAATTTTAAACAAACAAAATTACACATTTTTAGATTAATAAATCGTTTCAATCAAAGATTAATCATCAAGGTAACTATATTAAGAGAGCGCGCACACCTTTGTCTAAAATAACGCACAACCGTTTAGTCGCGCTTTGATTCATATGAGCAAATATGGAGGTGCGCACACTACTCGATGTTTACTTGTGCATCTAAACAGTTGACTTGGCTGCGAAACAATCGACAATCGCAAGATAGTTGTGCGACAGTTTAGTCAAGGGTGCGCGCGCTCTTAATCAGAAACGTTAATTTGTTGGTATTAAAAATAGATTATCTATTATCGAATATAATTATGTTATTTCTATCAATTTATAATTATTGTTTGACATTTAATTGTTAGTCTAAATGGAGATGACGTTTCGACGGTTTTGAAATAGGTTTGAATTGTTAATTTTGACGTTTTGTGAAACTGTCGATAAAGTATAAAACCAATTTAACTTGGTAAACGTTCGAAAGTTCTGATTATTAATAATACATCAAAATGTATTCAGTTGTTTCAATTGTTACTAAAATAATATCAAATTGAACTTATTCTTCAAGAACGAACTATGATTGTGATTTGTTTGTGTACATCAAACACTAGCTTTCACTCGTGACTTCCGATCAGATTAAAAAAAATCTAGTATTAAATATAGTCTATATTATTGAGGGTTAAAGTAGCTTTTAATAGCGATTTTTTTTAATATCGGACCAGGAGGTTTCACTGAAATTCAATAAATACAGATCTTTCCTCTTTATAAAATTACTAGATGTTCCTCGCGACTTCGTCCACGTGGTATAGAAAAAATTGTAAAAGAACACAGCCTTTGTTATATGTAGCTTTTTAATGGTGAAATAATTTTTGATATCGGTCCAGTAGTTTTTGATTTCAATACATACACAAATACAAATTTTTACTTTTTATAATATTCTATACTAGATGTATGAATGTTAATAAAAATATAAGTTAAGGTGAAACATTTGTAATTCACACCGTAATGTTAATATGGACCTTTGTTACCTTTTTGACCTCACCGCCGTCGCAAGACAAAGCGTCTTTGCCCGCGTTTCACCTTCTGTGAACTCCATTCAGTGCATTTATTGTTTGAAATAAGTCATTAGACTGGAGATTTAAGTGTTCACAAGTGTAGAATAAAATAATAAACTCTAACTTATTAAAGTAAAGGTTTAGAAATGTTTTATGAAGCATTTAGTATTGACCAAAGAGAGTAAGAGCGCGCGAACACCTTTGACTAAACTATCGCACAACTGTTTAGTCGCGCTTTGATTCCTATGAGCTTATATGAAGGTACGCACACTACTCGATGTTTAGTTGTGCATCTAAACAGTTGACTTGGCTGCGAAACAATCGACAATCGCAAGACAGTTGTGCGACAGTTTAGTCAAGGGTGCGCGCGCTCTTAATCAGAAACGTTAATTTGTTGGTATTAAAAATAGATTATCTATTATCGAATATAATTATGTTATTTCTATCAATTTATAATTATTGTTTGACATTTAATTGTTAGTCTAAATGGAGATGACGTTTCGACGGTTTTGAAATAGGTTTGAATTGTTAATTTTGACGTTTTGTGAAACTGTCGATAAAGTATAAAACCAATTTAACTTGGTAAACGTTCGAAAGTTCTGATTATTAATAATACATCAAAATGTATTCAGTTGTTTCAATTGTTACTAAAATAATATCAAATTGAACTTATTCTTCAAGAACGAACTATGGTTGTGATTTGTTTGTGTACATCGAACACTAGCTTTCACTCGTGACTTCCGATCAGATTAAAAAAAATCTAGTATTAAATATAGTCTATATTATTGAGGGTTAAAGTAGCTTTTAATAGCGATTTTTTTTAATATCGGACCAGGAGGTTTCACTGAAATTCAATAAATACAGATCTTTCCTCTTTATAAAATTACTAGATGTTCCTCGCGACTTCGTCCACGTGGTATAGAAAAAATTGTAAAAGAACACAGCCTTTGTTATATGTAGCTTTTTAATGGTGAAATAATTTTTGATATCAGTCCAGTAGTTTTTGATTTCAATACATACACAAATTTAAATCTTTACTTTTTATAATATTCTATACTAGATGTATGAATGTTAATAAAAATATAAGTTAAGGTGAAACATTTGTAATTCACACCGTAATGTTAATATGGACCTTTGTTACCTTTTTGACCTCACCGCCGTCGCAAGACAAAGCGTCTTTGCCCGCGTTTCACCTTCTGTGAACTCCATTCAGTGCATTTATTGTTTGAAATAAGTCATTAGACTGGAGATTTAAGTGTTCACAAGTGTAGAATAAAATAATAAACTCTAACTTATTAAAGTAAAGGTTTAGAAATGTTTTATGAAGCATTTAGTATTGACCAAAGAGAGTAAGAGCGCGCGAACACCTTTGACTAAACTAACGCACAACTGTTTAGTCGCGCTTTGATTCCTATGAGCTTATATGAAGGTACGCACACTACTCGATGTTTAGTTGTGCATCTAAACAGTTGACTTGGCTGCGAAACAATCGACAATCGCAAGATAGTTGTGCGACAGTTTAGTCAAGGGTGCGCGCGCTCTTAATCAGAAACGTTAATTTGTTGGTATTAAAAATAGGTTATCTATTATCGAATATAATTATGTTATTTCTATCAATTTATAATTATTGTTTGACATTTAATTGTTAGTCTAAATGGAGATGACGTTTCGACGGTTTTGAAATAGGTTTGAATTGTTAATTTTGACGTTTTGTGAAACTGTCGATAAAGTATAAAACCAATTTAACTTGGTAAACGTTCGAAAGTTCTGATTATTAATAATACATCAAAATGTATTCAGTTGTTTCAATTGTTACTAAAATAATATCAAATTGAACTTATTCTTCAAGAACGAACTATGGTTGTGATTTGTTTGTGTACATCGAACACTAGCTTTCACTCGTGACTTCCGATCAGATTAAAAAAAATCTAGTATTAAATATAGTCTATATTATTGAGGGTTAAAGTAGCTTATAATAGCGATTTTTTAATATCGGACCAGGAGGTTTCACTGAAATTCAATAAATACAGATCTTTCCTCTTTATAAAATTACTAGATGTTTCTCGCGACTTCGTCCACGTGGTATAGAAAAAGTTGTAAAAAAAAACACAGCCTTTGTTATATGTAGCTTTTTAATGGTGAAATAATTTTTGAAATCAGTCCAGTAGTTTTTGATTTATTTTTTATAATATTCTATACTAGATGTATGAATGTTAATAAAAATATAAGTTAAGGTGAAACATTTGTAATTCACACCGTAATGTTAATATGGACCTTTGTTACCTTTTTGACCTCACCGCCGTCGCAAGACAAAGCGTCTTTGCCCGCGTTTCACCTTCTGTGAACTCCATTCAGTGCATTTATTGTTTGAAATAAGTCATTAGACTGGAGATTTAAGTGTTCACAAGTGTAGAATAAAGTAATAAACTCTAACTTATTAAAGTAAAGGTTTAGAAATGTTTTATGAAGTATTTAGTATTGACCAAATAGAGTAAGAGCGCGCGCACACCTTTGACTAAACTATCGCACAACTGTTTAGTCGCGCTTTGATTCCTATGAGCTTATATGAAGGTACGCACACTACTCGATTTTTAGCTGTGGAACTAGAAAGTTGAATTTGCTGCGAAATAAATGACAATCGCGCAACAGTTGTGCGATATTTTCGTTAATGGTGTGCGCCCGCTTTTATAAAACTTAGTGAAAACAACTTTGAAACCACAGTAATATTTAAAAGTAGTAATACACTCAGTTGCATAAATATGTATACATTTACAAAGATAAAAAAATATAACATACTATTAACAAATGTAGATTGTGTAACTGAAGGTGTATACAAGCATCGTAAATGTGTGTATATTTATGCAGCTAATTATACATTAAATAAATTAAATTTAGGCCATCATAATAGGCATTAAGTACTTTAGATTGTAGAAAATATTTATAGAATGGGAAAACTAACGCAATCCGTAGTTATTTTGCCTCTTTTTGAACGTAAGAAACGTAGCTAGTTGTTAGTTACATGTGCGGTAGATTGGTTGAATACACAAGGAGTACAGAACAATATCGCGGCAAACAAAATATTTGTATATTAGGCATTCCGCGGGACAGAGCATGTTTAATAACATAGTTGCATGATATTTGAACCCGTTACACGGCCTTATTATATCCATGGGCTGACGCGTTTGTTTTAATATGGCAGAAGCTGCCGCCATTTTTGGCGATGTTTGAGCAGTTTTTCTAGTAAAAAGAGTCAATGAGTGAAATATAATTTGCACTTTCGACTTAAAAATCTTTATTACACCTATGTTTTAGGGCTGTAGTACTTTCGAGTTTTTTTAGTTTTATTCCCTCTAAAGTCAATCTATTTGATGAATTCAACTTTCAAAATGTGCCCATAAACCTAGTTGGTTTAGGCCAATTAAAAGTTTAGGCTTTTTGCTACCTGATATTTTTTTTCGTTCATTTCGTTATCAACTCTCTTTGAACTTTAACAGCTTAATAATTTAGAAAAGTTAAATTATCACGACGTGATGATAAAAATACATAATAGAACATTCACGAAATATTGGCCAGCTACAAATTACATTAACTGTCAGCTTTAATTGCCTACGTTATATGTAGGCAATATACTACATTGCCTATATGTATATCGTCATGTCTGTAATTTTAAAGTAAATCAGTGAGACATCTTGTTTTTGCACGAGTATTTCCCTAGTGGATACTCACAGTCCTTTGTGATATTACCTATGTTACATAGTTAGTTAAATAACAAAGAAAACGTATCTTAGAAACAATTTATAGTGTATTGAGTTGGTGTGAAGGTGAGAATGTAATATGATCGGGACAAGGCGGTGTCGTTTGTTAGGGCCACATTCAGTCCGGCCTGACCCAGTTCCGAGCACATCGGTATTGCGGACACGTCGTGTACGTGTGACGCTTGTTTTACACTTTTGTTATATACTTCTTGATGTTACTTGAATCATTTTAAAGTAATTTTGACAACAAAATTGAATCCTTTTGTAACATTTAAGAGTGTCTAGCAGAGTCTTTAACTTATTAAGAGAAAGAAAAAAACATTTATATCTTACTAATATTATAAATGCGAAAGTTTAGATGGATGTATGTTAGAGTTTGTAGATTTCGATGAAATTAGGCTTAGATGTAGAGGATAGTCTAGAAGAACACATAGGCTACTCACTTTTGTTTTTATTAATTCCCCGCGGAGGGAGTCTAGGGCGAAAGGTTGTAAGTAATCTATCTATCTATACTATTATAATAAAGCGTAAACACCCACTTCTTTGTTGCCTAAGATGTCAGCAATTACAGCATATTTTTGAATAATTCTTTTTTTAATAAAAGGCCCTACACTTACGTCACGCTTTAGGCTATATATTTTCACGCCATTAAACTTAGGGGGTAAATATTTTGGATAAAAACCCTAATGTGGGAAAGAGACCATAAGTTGCTGCCAAAATCAAGGAAGCAAGATTGCCATAGTAACGTAATTGGTATTTTAACATTTGCAATTGATAATTTGACAAATGTAAACAATAAAACAAAATTTTCATAATTTCATGCGGATGAAGTAGCATGGGAACAGCAAGTATATTCAATAATATTTCGGGCTTGTAATAATTTCCGCATAAAAGACACAGTCGTATGGACAAATTGTAGGCTACTCGTGTATATCAGAAGCACAATTACTATGAGCGGATTAATTGCTTATACATTAAATGTTAATATTCATATATTCATGTCAATTGGTGCTTGTTAATTAACATCCATTATTCAACACATTACGTTGACTATGCTTTAATCAGAGCAGGATTATAGAACACTAGCGACCCGCCTCGGATTCGCACGGATCCAATGTTGATTCGAAAATGTGTATTTACGACATATCTCCTCTCTCAAAAACAAAAGAACAAAAATCAAATTTAACAAAAATCTCCTCTAAAATTACAAGTATTTCTCTACTATATTATGCATGTACATGTATTTTCTCTTATTCTCTTTAATCGCTCTATCTATTAAAAAAACTATACGAAAATCTAATTTAAGTCCCTTTCTCTTTACCACCCTTTTCTTATAGGGAGAGGATGGGAAGGGGAAGTGGATTTGACGGTGGAGGAGATGCATAGGAAGGGGAAATATCCTCTTTATGTGCGTCTCCTCCTTCGTCGGATAAGGGTAGGCAACGCATCTGCAATTGCGGATGTCTATGGGCAGCGGTCGCTTCGCCATTTTGGCGGATTCAGGTGGCCGCTTGCTTGTTTGCCACCTTATGTTATAAAAAAAAAATATTGCGTAGTTAAAGATCTAAGCCTACAAATGGACAGATAGCGGGGAGCGACTTTGTTTCGTACTATGTAGTGATATTTATTTATATGCTTATATTAATAAAAACTACAACAGGATTGTAAAATAAAATTTGTTTTATGCTGTTAAAAATAATAATTTTATCAAAGACCTGACCAAAGTTTTATTAGTGTGAGCTTTGCTTGTTATGACGGTGTTTCGTTGACTCAATTAAAAGTTTTCAATTTTTTAAAACAACGACTGTGTGCAGGATGCACATCTATCGCTGATGGCGTGTAAAATAAAAGACTTGCTGAGATCACTTGGCTGTAGGAGGTAGGGCTTCTTCTGGTTCCACACTTCTGATACGATGAAATATTCCCCTGTTGAAAGCCGCCCGAGCGTCTGTCTATATTCGCTACGGGGGCGTACTAAGCGTGTGGGGGGCTTAAGCCGCTCTACCTGCCTACTATTGCCTTTTATTTATTTTTAAGCAAACTGTACATTAAACTATTTCTATTTTCTATTATTTACTATACAAATTAATCGCTATATAACTATTGTCTTGCACATCTCTCCCGCCGTGCGTCGTCCTCCGTGGTCGGCGCATCCTTTTCACTGGCTCGATGAGATGTCAGCACCACCAGCTTTTTCGTAGGTCTTCGTAGGGTCCCAGCTTTCGTACGTACGTCGACGGCGCGTACAATGCCGTCGGGTCCGGGGAAAGTTGCAGTTACTAATCCCCGGGGCCAGCTGTTGCGTGGAAGGGTTCCGTCAGCTATTAGTACTATATCTCCGACGTCTATTAGAGGGCCCTTCCCGCGCGGCTCCCGCCGGTATTGTAGCTCAGGTAAGTACTCGCGTACCCATCTAGCCCAAAACATGTCAGCTAGACGCTGCGAAGCTCTCCAGTGTGCTCGTCCGATGAGGTCGGCGTCGGTGAAGGTGCCGACCGTCGGTGTTCGCGCTGGCCCGCCGAGGAGAAAGTGGTTTGGTGTAAGCGCCTCGGCGTCCTCTGGTTCTGTTGATACGTGGGTGAGGGGGCGGCTGTTTACTGTGAACTCTATCTCCGCTAATAATGTTGCTAATACTTCTTCCGTCGGGAAGCGTTCGTGTAAAACGGTGTTCAATGACGTCTTTACACTACGAACTAGGCGTTCCCAAGCGCCGCCCATGAACGGGGCGCTTGGAGGAATGAATCGCCACGCTATCATTCTTTTATTTGCTTCTTCTTGAGTCGCTTCGTCTATGGTTTGGCGTATTTCTCTGGCGGCTCCTTGCAAATTTGTCCCGTTGTCTGACCATATCTCAGTTGGGCAGCCCCGTCTGGCTACCATACGCCGTAGAGCCATGACTGCGGCGTTCGTGCTCAAGGAGCCCGCTATTTCCAAATGAATCGCTCTTGTTGTTAGACAAGTAAAGAGTGCCACGTATCTCTTTTGTCTCGTTCTCCCGACCGTGACATTTAGTGGTCCGAAATAGTCCACACCGGCGTATGTGAAGGCCCGCGTGTGGTGCGCGAGTCGGGTATGCGGGTGATTACCGGTCGGAGGCACTGGCGGTTTCTCTTTTCTTATGCGACATAATAGACATCTGTGTATGATGCTTCTTACCGTCGTCCTTAGACGCAGTATCCAATATTTTTGGCGACATTCGTTTATTGTGGCCTCTACGCCGGCGTGATGTAGTTGGCGGTGTACATGTTCTACATAGAGGCGTGCTATTCGGTGGTCGCCGTCTATAACGGGAGGTCGTTTGAATTCTTCATCAATCCCTGTGGCTGCGTCGATGCGCGTTGATATGATTATTACGCCGTTGAGTGTCTGTGTCGCGAGGCGTCGTAATCGACTGTTTTTCGATATTGTTTTTCCGTTGTTAATGTCGCGTAACTCTGCATCGAAGGATTCTTCTTGTGAGAGTCTTACTAGTAATTCTTCGGCACGTCGCAAGCACTCCGTGTCTATTGGTATGTGCCGCGGAGGCTGCGCTGATTGCGTTCGCTGTTTAACTGTATTCGAGGTACGACTATTTCGTTCCCACGACGAGTCCTTCTCTGCTTTTTTCTTGTTTCTTTTGTAAAGGACGGTCTCACGTCGACGTCGTTTACAAAGCTGTACAAATTGTAGAACGCGTGCGGTTGATCTGTGTAGACGCTCCCATTTCGAGAAGCGTGTATAATCGGGTACACATTGTTGTACGGCACTTAACGATTTCTTTGCTGTGGCGACTGCGACGATCTCTGCTTTCTCTTCGCCCGTGGCTATGTAGGGCTCGTCGGTCGTCGCTTCGGGCCATTCTTTTGGGTCGGCGAGTAGGAAGTCCGGTCCATGAAACCAGCGATGTTTCATGTCGAATCCAGCGGGCACGTCTCTTGTGGCGTCGTCGGCAACGTTGTGCTTGGTTGGCACCCATCTCCATTCATCGACCTTACTGTTTTCTTCTATGTCGGCGATGCGGTGTGCGACATATGGTCGATACGAGCTGGCGCCGTTTTGTATCCAAGCGAGAACGGTGCGGCTGTCTGTCCAATAGGTCCTCTCGTTTACCCTTTGGTCATGCTCTTCTATCACGGCTGCTGCCATGCGACATCCCATTACCGCGGCTTTGTAGTTCTAGTCGCGGTATCGATGTTAATTTCAGCGGGGCGACTCGTGCCTTAGCGAGTACTAACGATGTGTGCACGCTCCCGTCTTCGGTTGTTATACGCCAGTATAATGCGGCGGCGTATGCGGTTTCACTGGCGTCGACGAATGTGTGTAACTGTATGTTTACCGCGTTGCTATAGAGACGGTAACATCTCGGGATCTTGATGTTCTCGAGAGCTTGAAGGTGTGTCATCCACTCACGCCACTGTTCCCGCTAAACTGTTTTCCAGATGGTCGTCCCAATTGATACCTTGACGCCATGTTTCTTGAAGGATTTGTTTCGCGCGTACTGTTACTGGCGCGGCGAAACCAAGCGGGTCAAAGAGAGACATAACCACTCTCAGTATGTCTCTTTTGGAAGGCTCCTTTCCTTCCACTATGTTCTCGGGCAGTCTCTCTAGCCCCAAGTTGAATGACAAGTAGTCAGCTTGGGGGTTCCATTTCAGTCCCAAGACTCTCTCGAACTTTTCTTCCAGCAGCGTGTTCGGTTTCTGTTCGGCGGCACCCACAGCTACGGCTACGCTGTGACTATTCGAGGCCATTGCCTCAGCTCGTAGTGCGCTTCTTTGTGGATGTCTCGCACGTCGCATGCTGTTCGAATCGCTTCTTCTACAGTTTTGAAACTTTGTAGATAGTCATCGACGTAGTGGCATTTTACTATTGCTTCGTAAGCTGCCGGGTTCGTTTCCTGGTATCTTTTGGCATTCGTGTCCTTCACGTAGATAGCTGTGGCGGGGGAGGATGTCGCTCCAAAGATGAGTGACGTCATTCTGTACTCTCGCGGCGGTTGGTTTCCCCTCGCGGAGCCTCTCCATAAATACCGTTGAGCGTCGCGATCTTCTTTTCTGACTTTCACTTGCATGAACATCTCTGCTATATCCGCGGTCACGGCGACTGGATGTTGACGAAACCGCATCAAGACCCCGGGTAGCGATTGTAATAAGTCGGGGCCCGTCAGCAAGTGATCGTTGAGAGACACTCCATTAGTCTTGGCGGCGGCGTCGTGGACTATGCGGATCTTCCCCGGTTTCATTACGTTGATCACGGGAAAGTGAGGGAGATACCAAGTGTTGCTGTTCTTTTCTTCGGGAGCAAGTTCGGCGTAGCCCTTTTCTATTAGAGAGTTCATTTGCGCTTCATATTTTTCGCGTAACTCCGGATTCTTATCTATTTTCTTCTCTGTTGACAATAACCGTTTGAAGGCGTTGTCGTAATTGTTTGGGAGTTTGACATCATTTTCTTTCCATAACAACGCAGTTTGGTAGCGACCGGTATCGTTTAGTCTGGTGTGCTCTTTTAAGAGTGAGAGAGCACGCTCTTCTGGGTCGCTTCGTGGTCGCTTCGGTTCTATTGTAAGCGAATCTATTGCGAAGTGACGGCGCAGTTGTTCGTTGAGATCTTCGAAAGCCAAATGATGTACTCGATGTGTGCCTTTTCCCAAACTTCGAGTTGTAGATCCATGCAGGACCCATCCTAACGGGGTGTGGGACGCGACCGGTTGATGTCGCTGTCCCTTTCTGACCTCCGTCGCTATCAGAAGGTGCCAGTTATCTTGGCCGATAAGTATTCTTGGTTGAGCATTTCTGTAGGTAACTTGCTCACTAATATCTTTGAGATGGCTGCAGTTTGCTATTGTTCCGCTATTAATTTGCTGCGATGCTATCTTCAGGTTGGCGAACGTTCTTGCATTTATCTGTTGGCGAATTCCGTTCGTCCCTTTTAATGCGAGATTCACACGTTGAGATCGGTTAGCTGCTGTCTTATGGTCGCCGATCCCTTCAACTCGTAGCGGCTCGACGGGTCCCGATATGCCGGCTTTTCGCGCCAGTGTTTCGTCGATTAGCGTAACTGTTGATCCGTCGTCGAGGAGTGCGAACGTATCTATCTTTCCTTTTCTTCCTATTATTGTGACAGGAACTATTTTGAGATATGAACACGTGTTGCTGTGCTCCCAAGTTGAGGTGACGACTTCCTTTTCTTCTTGCTGTTTTGTAGATTTTTCGAAGTGCAGCAGTTTATGGTGGAATCTTCCGCAGTCGTTGATGTCGCATCGTTTGATGCGGCATGCGTGTTTTCTTGTTCGCTGTTTGAGACAGCGGAAACATAGCGAATGTTTTTTCGCAATGTCCCATCTGTCGTTTACGTTGGCTTCGGCTATCTGTGGACATGCCGGTGGTATGTGGCCCTGTGTGGCGCACACGTTGCATTCCGTTGAAGCTTCTGTTACGGCGTAAGCCTTGGCGGCAGGCCGTCTGTTTGTTGCTGCGCTTGACCCTTCGGTGATGGCTTCCGGTTGGGCGTATGGGCTGCATCGGTCGGCTTCGCGTTGGAGGAAGCGCGACAGTTTTGTTAAGTCGGCTTCACCTTCCTTCTGTTCAGCTGCGAAGTCAAACCAGCGGTACCGTAGCGCCGGAGTCAATTTTTCTATAATCGCCTTTGTCACTTCAGGATTGTACATGTAGTGTTCTTTGCGCAATGCAGCGATTGTTGCTACGCTATTAGCGACTTTGTTCGCAAAGATGCAGAGCTCTCTCGGTGAATCAGATGGACGCGTAAGTGCGCGTAAGTGCTCTAGTTCTGTAAGTGCGATGGCATCAGGGCGGCCGAATCGGGTTTTCAATGACGCTATTATTTCGTCCGGTTCGGCGCACAAGATCAGCAGGTTGTCGACAGCTTCTCTTGCCCGTCCTCGTAGTGCGTGTCGCAATCTTGCCATGTTTTCTTGCTTCGAAAATGCTGTTGATGATTCATTGTAGGCTGCACTGAACGCGAGCCATTGTGAGTGCGATCCATGGTAGATCGGTAGTTCGAAGTGATGGCGAGTTGCTGGCTGTGCTGTTTTCGCAGCGAGGGTGATTGCTGCGGCTAACTGTTGTATGTCTCCCGCCGGTGTAGATAACGCTTTCGAAGGTTTCTCTGTGTCTTCTATCCAATCGGTGACACGGCGCTCCTTTTCCTTTTGGCGGGAAATGGCTTCTTCGACGTCGCTATCTTCCTCCTCATCACTGTCTTCCGCTTCTATGACAGCGATGCGAGCACTGGCGAGTTTGACTTGCAATCTAGCTAACTCTGCCCTGGCTTGGGCGAGGCGTGTAGCCTTTCGAGAAGCTTGGCTATGTGTGGACCGTGCCGGTTTTGAGGGTTGAACCGGTCGGCTATGCTCTGCCTCCTTTAAAGTGGTCGTCGATGGTGGCGTCGCATCCGTCGCGCTGTCGGTCCCCGTAGAGCTTGTCCGAGTTTTATCTGTCCACTCGGTGTCGGAATCTGTAGCTTCTGCGGAGGACTGTGGCGCGTCTCGCAACGGATCCGCTCGAGGCAGGGGCTCCGATTGTGGTGAGGCCCTGCTGCGGTTATTCCGTTCGACGGAGCGAGTAATCGGCATCTTCTATTTAACACGGAGAAATCCGGCTCGAAGGACCAATATGTGCAGGATGCACATCTATCGCTGATGGCGTGTAAAATAAAAGACTTGCTGAGATCACTTGGCTGTAGGAGGTAGGGCTTCTTCTGGTTCCACACTTCTGATACGATGAAATATTCCCCTGTTGAAAGCCGCCCGAGCGTCTGTCTATATTCGCTACGGGGGCGTACTAAGCGTGTGGGGGGCTTAAGCCGCTCTACCTGCCTACTATTGCCTTTTATTTATTTTTAAGCAAACTGTACATTAAACTATTTCTATTTTCTATTATTTACTATACAAATTAATCGCTATATAACTATTGTCTTGCACAGACTGCTTTGTAATGATAGTTCCGTTATGATGCAATCTTACAATATTTACGAATTAAAAATCAACCAGAATATGAAATTTTAACTGTGTAACATTAATATTAACCTTTAAATCATTACGTTTAACCAACTGATTATGACGGATTGGGCAAAGGAAAATCTTTTATCAAATACCAATTTGTATGTAGCAGATCTCAAGGCTGTGAGCGCTGACCCCGTGCCGACCTCACACCCGTCTCTCTCTCTCTATTTCCCTCTCTGTCACACAGAGACAGACACGCTCCACAATAAATTATTGTTACTTCACATCTTTAACTACATTAAAAGTACTTGTAGGGAACCTTATACATGTTGCCAAAACACTCCACAGTTACGCTTAACATTCGTACACAACACACATACACACTTACATAACACACGTACATTCACTCACACATATAAACACAGGTGCACGACGAGTGGACGAAGTCTAGTGCAACGTTTGTATTATCGTATTAAGTTTACATTTTAAACAATTTGTCTTAAATCTAGTCATAAGCTTAGACAATGTTATTGCGAGAGGCTTGGATACCTTTAAATCTACATAAACAAGTAGAACTACAACTAGCGCGCATTTTGCGTAGATTTCAGCCAGACCAGCTGTACAAAGGATCTCAAAAAACCTTCGATATTGATTGAATGAAGGAAAGATTAAAATAAAATTAATTTATCTATACTAATATAAAGAGGAAAGATTTGTATTTTTGTATGTATTGAAATAACTCATAAACTACTGGGCCGATTTAAAAAATACTTTCATCATTGATTTCTTTAAATCCGTTTCTTTAATTTCACGGGGACGAAGTCGCGAGCAACAGCTAGTAAAGTTCAGTTTCACTTAATTTAGTAATAACTCTTCTATTTACTAAAAAAAATACGATACTTCATTGAAGTGTAGTTTTTCAGCGTTAAATTTGAATTGGGTAAAACTGGCAGCGGACTCTCGTATCGGCCAGTTGAGGTGACTCAATTAAAACTTTCGTTTTCACGAATTTGAAAACACAAATTCTATCTGGCAACATTTCTCAAATGAGATACAATTTTCCTGTTAAAAATAAAGTTTATGTATGGATTATTATCAAAATGGAATCTAAATAATTTTAAGTTTTTGCTAACATTGTTGAAGAATTTGTAAATAAGTGAACGACTTTTGATAATTTTTCTAATATTTTGCACAATTCTATGTATATCGTTTCCCAAAGAACTAAATCATTATTGTAATCCAGTAAATGTTATTAACTCTATCTGTAATAAGATTTCATGAAATCATATAACAATTCTTTCTTAATGTTTTAATCGCGTGCTCATTCGATAGGAACTAGAAAATATACCTCATTCTCGATTCAATAATCTTTCCTTTGACGTCGAATACAGATGGTCTTTGAAAGAAAAATCTCACTGAAAGTATTGAAATATTATTCACAGAAATTATGAAATACTAACTTTTGCCAGCGACTCCGGCCGCGTCGAATTAAAAAGAAACAAAAGTGAGTCGCCTTTGTGTTCTTCTAGACTTTGCTATACATTTATGCCAAAATTCGTCGAGTTCCGTCCAACCGTTTAGATGGTTAACTCCAACAAACATCCATCCATCTAAACGTTCGTATTTATAATATTAAGTAATAACGATTTCGCTTAATTTTAATAATAATGATAAAATAAAGACAATAAAATATATTGTCTTGGTTTTTAATATTGTTCCCCCTTCATTTATATTGCGCACACGTATCCGTACATCCTTGAGACATATTTGAATTAAGCCATCACATTCGCTTAACACTCTGTATATTGGAAAAAAAGTCGTTTTATTGTGTAATCTAATTTAGATGTATAAAAGTAAGCAATGTAATATTACTACAGGCAATATAAATTGAACTTCTATTACTTGAACTAACTTGAAATTAAAATGCAGGTAAATTTGATGTTAAAGCTTTAGTAAGGCTCGGTTTAGTTTAAAAAAGACCTAACTTCTAGTAAACTACTTTCGATTTTACTACAAAATTAAAATAAACTTTTAAATATCTCTTGACTAAATGCATCTCCACTTAGAATGGTTCATACTCTTTGTTGGTTACGATCTACTAGAAAATGTGTACAGAGTTCATCCAGCATGCTGCAAATACGTCAAACCCGAGCGAGGTTTACTTATCTCTTAGCCTTTCGTACCTAAGTCATTTAGCTAACAAACTGTACGAAGGTTAACTAAAGTTAACCTGAAATACTTAAATGTTAAATCAATTTGTTAATTTACAATTAATTAAAAGCCTTTATGAAATTAATTTTAAACGATTGATTTACTCAATCACGTATTGCGGACTAAAAATCATTTCTGAAACTTAACTTTTACTATCTTTGAAATTAAAAGCAAAAGAACTTGAATTAAAAACAAAAGAAGACGAATATTGTTCAAGGCAATTCTAACCCCAAAAGAAGCGGGAAACGTTTAGTAACCTAGTAAATGCTTTTACAGACTATTACATGAGTACATTACGTAAGCTAAATAACATAGCTTAGTACTTAGGGAAAACATATATTTAAGTCATACACGTAAAAGGCGACACGGAAATGATGTCAAGCGGTCTCATTACGACGCCTGAACACGAACACTGTCTTATTTCACTTTACGCAGTGGCCATGTAAATAGTCTTAACATTCTAGAAAAAATACATAATCAATTTTATCGTAATACTAGCTGTTCTCGCGCGGCTTCATCGTCCTTAAATTATAAAAACTTTATTTTATTCTTTGCATTCGTCAAACTCTCAATTGCAAATGTCAAAAGTAGCATTACCATAATAAGCTTGTTTCCTTAATGTTGGCATCTTGTAGTTTTAATTCCCTCTCCCACATGTAGGTTTTATCCAAATTATTAACCCTTTAAGTTTAATAGCTTGAAAATATATAGCCATGCCAAAAATATAACATAGTTTATTTATCTATAAAGAAGATGGAACTTAGATAACTACAGGTAGAGGAAGAAACAACAAAGTATAGATGGATTGTGTCGAAGATATAAAGTGTGGATATATGTAAAAAGAAAAAGGACAGGATGATGACCATAGTATGGAAACACATTTTTTTGTCTTTACAATATACCTAATATACAATACGTGCTGATGTTCGTTCATCTAACAGAATCGTTCGTGCAACGTAACACGCAATTACGAACGTGACCACTCACGCAACTGGGTCACATGTACTGGGCTCAATGATGTTAACACCTCAACTATTTCATGGAAATGATGGATGGTGCGTTAGTGGCTCTAATTGCCGTTCAATTAATACGAAATGGGAAATAAGAGTAGAGTCTGATATGATGGAACGTATAATTAATTGTTTAGAATGTCTTCGGAGGTTATTTTGAAAGATTGAAGGGTTCTTTCATAAGTTTTTAAAATATTGGAATATTTAAATGTTTCAGGTCGTGTTATATGCGTTTTATATTGCGTGAACTTTTCATTTGTGTTATATTCTTTCTTTAGAAGCTCTATAAGCATTAAAAAAAACTTATACGCAAATCATATACTATGTGCCCCACTAGTAAAGCTTTTCTTCTTCAAATTAAGTTGGTCAACGCTACTTATGTTCATATTTCTCTCTTAAAGTAATTTGTGTTATTTTAATTTATTGGAAAGTTTCGCACTAAAACTTTTAACTGTTATGGCTTTTAAGAAGTGCTTTAAATTACAAAGTTTAAGTGGCTTTTAACACAATTTGTCTGCGAAAATGGACTCGAGATAAACTGCTTAAATGATTTCTATGTAGCCTTAATTTTATAAAAGTTTAATAGGTCACTTTGATTTCAACTTTAGCTAAATGCTCCGATTTCTTCTGTTTTGTAGAAAAGTTTATTAGTTCTATGAACATTGATTGTAGAATGGATTGTTTTTTATTATCTTTTTCTTAATTCTAGGTTAAATTACTTTGCATGATTGAAATATATTTGAGAGCAAGAATAATCAGATTATGTAAATTCGTAATCTCTGCTTACCCCACCGAGTTCCGTGTAATGTAAACTTTTAATACTTTTGTAATGAAGTGTTTCACATTGTCCCATTTTCTCAAGCTTCAAAGAAAACGTTTACATTATTTTGTAACGTTATATGAGAATCTTGTCTTTGTTTTCTGGCTATAAAATGCAAATGTTACCTTTCAGACGGGCTTAGAAAAAGGAAAATGTATTTAATCGGTGAAGCTATCGAGCCTCTTATAAGATGGTAATGAGAAAATTCACAAGTACCTATTGTAATATTACTTCTTACTAATATCATAAATGCGAAAGTTTAGATGGACAGATGGATGCTTGTTAGAGTTTGTAGCCTAAACTGCTAAACAGATCTCGATGAAATTGAAGATGTAGAGGATAGTCTGGAAGAACACATAGGCAACTTACCTTTGTTATTTTTATTTCCATGCAGACAGAGTCTCAGGCGAAAACTAGTTGAAATATACATTTCAAACAAATGATAATATAAGTTTTACGCAATATAATACAAAACACTTAGCGAAAACTACTACTTTTAAGCCATGCATTCGATAATAAATTTGTTATAAGAGTCATACTAAATCTACATTAAGGTTCACTTTACTATTGTGAGTGCGGCAGTTCGTGTTTTTAAATTATTAGTGATTTCCATAAATTATGGTCACGTTGTGAAGAGAGACGAGTATCCATACATTTAAACTGATGACAATGACAAACGGACACACCTGCAGTTGCGCTCAGAAACGTAAGCTCTTATGAAATATGAATTTAAACAACAGTTTAATATTATAAAATGTTTCTATAAACTTTTCTGTTTTGTATGTTTAGTTTAGTACGTATGTATGGAATATCACTGCGTTTAGATTTACTATGGAGGTTGGTGTAAATATCACAGATTTTGCCAGGTGGAACATGTACTTCTGCTAGTTAAAATTTTTGGTTTAACAGTTTAATTAATTTGTAAGACTATAATACGAAGATTATACGTTGCTCCACAAAAAGTGGCAGGCGCTGGCGACTATACCATCGTATTGCTTTACTATGAAAGGTGTATTTGCGCTAACAATCTATACTAATAATGTTATAAAGAAGAAAGATTTGTATTTTTGTCGCTAAAAAACTGGACCGATTCCAAAAATTCTTTCATCATTAAAAAGCTACGTTATCACTAAGTAACATAGGTTGCTTTTTTAATTTCACGCGGACGATGTCACGAGCAACAGCAAGTATATCATAATTTAGTTTCAATAATGCTCACTGGGTCAGGTAAGTTGTCGGTCTATACGAGTTCGTATCACTTTTATAAAAAGTAAATTGGATGCTTCGTTAGTAATTTCAATTTGTTTAAGATAAACCTTTTTGCTCTGCTCACTGCTGGGGATTTGATCAAAGAATCCAATTTAAACACCGGCCCTTGCGCCGGACACGAGAAAATGAACTACACTCGCCCTCAATTCATAATTCAAACACGTAGTTTTTTATTTCAAGCACTAAAGTAAAGTACGGTCTAAGACTTATATTAAAAAAGCTGCGGTTAACTAAGTTACTTTAGAACTTGCGATTTGTACTTTATATGTCAAAATTTAAGCTTATAATGCTTTAAATAATAACCAAAACCTATGGTTTTATTGTTAAAATACTAGAGTTGTGTATTAAACGATATATCACTGTCGCATTGTCAAACTGCAGACCACTGTGAAGTGAATGTCCGCTTTCAATACATTTGAAGCGCGGTTTCAATTCTCAATTGAATGAATTTCGTTCTTCAATTATGAAACGGTTTGTTTAAATTTGTACATTTTATTACATTGTAATATAGATGGACAAATGGATACGAAATGAGTAATATAGAAATAGTGTAAGTCTTTTTTAATACAAGTATTGCATTGAACATTCTAATCTTAAGTAGCTACTAAAATGAAGAATTTAGAATTACTTCCGGTCAAATGTATGTAAAACTCTTTCAGTATTCAATGTAAAAGTTATTTCGAAATTGCCTTTAGCAATTTCTCTGTACGAATCAAACGAAACGTAAACACTTAAGTTTATGATCTTTACAAACAAAAAGCGACGGCGCGTTCTTTCAGAAATACTGGGCTCTTACGTTTTTCTTTTATATGGTTAACCTTTTAGAGAAGTACTTGTGTTTTTATGATAAAGTTTATGAGTATTTTACTTACATATAAAAAAAACTTTTTTCTTTATGAATTCAACTGTTAACTGTAAGGAGCTAAGTTAATAATCAATTTAGAAATATGTAAAGTATTTATATGATTGTTTAAAATTTTAATAACTATAGCTTGCTTTAGAAAGGTGCTATGGAGAAAAAAACGAATTAAATGAGCCCGCATACTTAGAAATATTAAGCTTATTAAAAAGCTATAGTGGTAAAAACCTTATATGTATTTCTGTCAGTCGAGTACTTATGTAACCTTTTCTAATCTGTGTTAATTCTGTTTCTAGTTAATTAACAAAAAAATAATGTTAATTTGTAATAAATTATATCGCAAGAGGAGGTGCTACCTATGTCCTACGGAGGTGCTACGGAGGTACTACGGAGGTGCTACGGAGGTACTACGGACGTGCTACGGACGTGCTACGGAGGTGCTACGGACGTGCTACGGAGGTGCTACGGACGTGCTACGGAGGTGCTACGGACGTGCTACGGAGGTGCTACGGACGTGCTACGGAGGTGCTACGGACGTGCTACGGAGGTGCTACGGACGTGCTACGGAGGTGCTACGGACGTGCTACGGAGGTGCTACGGACGTGCTACGGAGGTGCTACGGACGTGCTACGGAGGTGCTACGGACGTGCTACGGAGGTGCTACGGACGTGCTACGGAGGTGCTACGGACGTGCTACGGAGGTGCTACGGACGTGCTACGGAGGTGCTACGGACGTGCTACGGAGGTGCTACGGACGTGCTACGGAGGTGCTACGGACGTGCTACGGAGGTGCTACGGACGTGCTACGGAGGTGCTACGGACGTGCTACGGAGGTGCTACGGACGTGCTACGGAGGTGCTACGGACGTGCTACGGAGGTGCTACGGACGTGCTACGGAGGTGCTACGGACGTGCTACGGAGGTGCTACGGACGTGCTACGGAGGTGCTACGGACGTGCTACGGAGGTGCTACGGACGTGCTACGGAGGTGCTACGGACGTGCTACGGAGGTGCTACGGACGTGCTACGGAGGTGCTACGGACGTGCTACGGAGGTGCTACGGACGTGCTACGGAGGTGCTACGGACGTGCTACGGAGGTGCTACGGACGTGCTACGGAGGTGCTACGGACGTGCTACGGAGGTGCTACGGACGTGCTACGGAGGTGCTACGGACGTGCTACGGAGGTGCTACGGACGTGCTACGGAGGTGCTACGGACGTGCTACGGAGGTGCTACGGACGTGCTACGGAGGTGCTACGGACGTGCTACGGAGGTGCTACGGACGTGCTACGGAGGTGCTACGGACGTGCTACGGAGGTGCTACGGACGTGCTACGGAGGTGCTACGGACGTGCTACGGAGGTGCTACGGACGTGCTACGGAGGTGCTACGGACGTGCTACGGAGGTGCTACGGACGTGCTACGGAGGTGCTACGGACGTGCTACGGAGGTGCTACGGACGTGCTACGGAGGTGCTACGGACGTGCTACGGAGGTGCTACGGACGTGCTACGGAGGTGCTACGGACGTGCTACGGAGGTGCTACGGACGTGCTACGGAGGTGCTACGGACGTGCTACGGAGGTGCTACGGACGTGCTACGGAGGTGCTACGGACGTGCTACGGAGGTGCTACGGACGTGCTACGGAGGTGCTACGGACGTGCTACGGAGGTGCTACGGACGTGCTACGGAGGTGCTACGGACGTGCTACGGAGGTGCTACGGACGTGCTACGGAGTTGAATGCGCCTTTATGTGCTATATATAGCATTCGCTAGCGTCGTCGATTTCAGGCAAAGTTTGAATGACGACTTTTCATCAAATGTTAACTTTGAAAACTTTTGCAGTCCTTACATACAACTTGAAAATATTTAACAACGTGTCAAGAAAATTTTGCTAAACTCTTTTAACAGTTCTAAACCAGTTCTTGCATGTATTTTGATTTTAGTACTTATATTAACGAACTTGAATTAGGTAAAGGACTTAGGCTCCACGTTCCTTCCCTTTTGGGCAGGGATGTGGAGAGAGTCCCACATACCCTGTGTGTCTTTCCCCAAGGCACCTGGGATGCGTAACGCATTCCCCCTCTTAAAAAAAAAAAAGGTAAAGGACTTAAGTCCAAGATAACAAGACATCAACATTTTAGCTTGTCATCAATCCTTAGATTGCCTTTTGCGTCGATCTTTATTTCTGTATCTAATTTGGAGCAAAGCCTAAATTGATATTTAGCGTTTAGACAATTATTTAGTATCAAAATTATTTGCTGTTATGAATATTTTTTCACTGCTGTTCATGGTGCAGCTTAAAGTAGTGTTGATAATGTTTGTGCATTTTGCTAACATCTTTGCATTGTGCTATTGTGGCAGGACGTAACGAGGTCTCCGCATGCGCGCAGTAAAAGCCTTTAGAGTTGAATCACAACTTTGTTACTCTACTATGTCAAGTTTGTAATTGAATTTCCGTTTTGTTAGCGTTTAACAAAGTAGTTTATAATAAACTAATCAGTGCATATATCGTATAAGCTTGATAAAATAATAGTGAAGGCCAACAATTTTACTTACTAAATAAAAAAAATTAAAGGTTACAGTTAGGCTACGAACTACTGCAGACTTTATTGGGGATCATTTATGAAAATGTATGGAAGTACGTAACTACATTACACAGATTTGGTTTAATGTCATTTTTGCTTTACAGCCTAAGCCAATTAAACTATCGGTCGAAGTCTGTTCTCTGCGATGACTCTAAAGACATGTAAAGAAAATAGTAATTAGTGGAACGAATCGATTTATGTAATTAAGGTTATGACTTTCATAAACATTAGAATAGTGCCCACTCTTTTTATACTTAGAGAGGGTGCACACCTTTGACTAATCTGTAGCATAACTGCTGTGCGATTGTCGATTGTTTCGCAGCCAATTCAACTGTTTAGTTGCACAACTAAAAATCGAGTAGTGTGCTCACCTCCATATAAGCTCATAAGAATCAAAGCGCGACTAAATTGTTGTGCGATAGTTTAGTTTCAGGTGTGCGCACGCTTTAAGCGATCGTAAATAATATTTAAATGTGTGCAGACCATGTTATAGCTAAATATTTTATCAATGCTAAATATTAAACACGACAGATTAACATAAAAATATCAAAATGTAAAATAAAATACTCGTAAGCCGTCGAGTGTCGGAGGTTTATTGAAAAGTTTTTTTTTCGAAAATGTTTCATAAATCTCTCGCATCGTCTGCTCGCTCTCGTTAAAGTCAACTTTCACGCGTAAATTTATTTTGCACTAATTAATTGGCTGCTTGTCGTGTAAACATTTTTAACACTTATTCAATTTAAAGCACTTTAATAACTTCCAATAGTTTAAAAACAAATGTTGAAAACGTCTAGAAATCAATCTAAAGACCTTTTATCGTTTTGTCCTTTTTTACTGAGGGTCGGCACAGTATCCACGGGTCTTTGTCAGCCATCATATCTGAATTCACACACTTCTTATACATTTCTTAAACACAATCCATCCATACTTTCAAATACAATTTTAACAACTGGCCACTAAAATGGTGTAAAGTCTAATAGACATTTTAAAGGTGTATAAAAAAAATGCTTCCGAATCCGTGCTATACAATTTCGTTAGCACTATTTCACCGCCACGTACGTGACTTACCTACCAGCAAACTTTCAATGTTCAACTCGTGAATATTTCACGATACAAAAATTACGATTGAGAGTTTTTTCGATACGATATTTTAACATACCGTTACATACATAGATTATGATTAAAATATAGACAGCACATACTTTAGTTTTTCGTTACACCTAAATTCTAAGTCAAGAGCCATATCATTTTTGTATTGGTGGTGATATTGGTAACTGACAATGTTTTCGATTAGACAGTGGCATACATTCGTAGATTGAGGCAATCTCAATTACGATATCTTACTAATATTATAAGGTACAACTTTGACTAAACTATCGCACAACTATTGTGCGATTGTTTCGGAGTCAATCTAACTGTTTAGTCGCATAATTAAAAATCGTGTAGTGGCCGCACTTCTAAATTAGCTCATATGCATCAAACCCGACTAAACAGTTGTGCAATAGTTTAGTCAAAGGTGTGCGCTCTCTAAATGCGTAAGCTAGAATGAATAGATGTTTATTACTACATATCTCCAAAACAGTTCAAAGGATCTCGCTGAAAACACTATCTGGAAGAACACATGCTGCTTACATTTTTTAATTCAACACGAACAGACTATCCGGCGACAGCAAGTAAAATATAATTAATTAATATTCGCATTTTTTACTTAGGTATCATTTAGAGACGATTAGAATTGTAAATAGCAAGGAGTGGCAAATGTAAATGTAGCCCGGGGTCTGACGCGGGCTATAATTGATGAGTACGAAAGGGGAGACGAACAATTGTCATTTGTCTTTACAAGTGTCCATGAAGCCTTGTTTACTGATAAGGGTAAATAAGTGAGTTCTATGTCAACATTTAGAGATAAACTATTACGACATGCAGTACAAATCTATATTCTATACTAATATTAAAAGGAAAGATTTTAATTTTGCATGTATTTGATTCACGTAAAAACTGAGTCGATATTAAAAAATCTTTCACTGTTAAAAAAGTTTAATCTGTGAGTAACATTTATCACGCGGACGAAGTCCCGAGCAAGTTAGTAATCAATATTAGGATATTGGCAACAAGCCTTTGTTATGATTCAATCAGTGAGGATACGTTACGACGTTATCTCGGCAAATGTGTGCGCGTTATATAGACTAGATAGAATAACTGAAACTGAATACAGAGTTGTGCCATCCGTTTGAATTACGCTTGGGTGTCTGCAGACAAAAGGGATATTATGAATTGATTGAGATATAGTATAAAGCCCGATATAAACGTTCAGTTCTGACACTTTAAATTGAAAAGTCGAACTGTTTAGTTAAAACTGCGTTTGTAGGCAAAACTTTAATTGAATAGTACAACTACCAGTTAAAATGTTGCCTACACACTCACAGTTTTAAACTTTTCGGCTCTTCAGTTAAGTCAAATAAAATAGTATTTAGCTTTAACTGTGTTATGAATTATTTAAAAATAAAACAACGAAAAATCGAATGCGACAAAAATTTCAGTTTGATAAAATTGTGCACATTTATTATATTTACATTATATTATATTATTATCCACAAAAATATTTTTTAAGTACTTTCATTTTAAGTTATAAATTATAATGTAAACGTTGTCCCTCATTATAATGTGTAACAACTGGTATTTGTTACATTATAAATTCAATGAAGGAATGTTACATTGTCAGTCAGGACCCCACCGCCCTCTCCGTGCCTCGCATCGCCTCGCCGCTGGCAAGATGTCTGTCATCATTGTCATAAAGTACAATTCATTTACGAAACGAATTTAAATTGTATACATTATAAAGTTACAAAAATATATCCTAATCCAAAGCATTCAATTAGAAGAAAAAAATAAACGACATCTTATCTTACTTCTTACTATTATAAATGCGAAAGATTAGATGGATGGATGTTTACTAGAGTTTGTAATCTAAATTGCGGAACGGATCTCGATGAAATTTGGTATGGATGTAGAGGATAGTCCCAAAGAACAGGCTACTTACTTTTTTAAATTCTACGCGGACAAAGTAACGGACTAAAGCTAGATTTTTTACCGTACATTTTGTCGAAATTGTGATTAACATTGCTATTGTACTGGAATAAACAATATTCTATAATACACTTGACCAAGAAACTATTCCGTCCTTTATGCAAAGTCTGGAGCAGCGACTGATTTAATGGAAAAACTTTTCCAGTTTGCTGCAAGCGAGAACTGTCACGTTGTTTATATGAAAAGGGGATTCTTATTTATTTAATGGACCATTTTTCTTCCTTGAACATGTCTTATTATGCACTACTATAAGAATTTAATTTAATAAATACTGAATATGACAAAGAACGTTGTTATTTACGATCATAAATTTATCGTGTAAATAATTATTTTATATCACTTATTACACTCCGAAGTTTAGTAGTTAAGGCCATTACAAAGAAATTTATACACAAACCAACATATTTAGAAACCAAACACACAGAATATTATCCATTTTCACACTAATGGATATCAAAAGTAAAATTCCTAAACTGACCTACAGATTATGTAATCATTCATATCATAATTTATGTAATATTCAAACATCAATAGTCAAGTATGCATTGCCTATTCTGCGGCGATAATAGCTTCCTACATAATGGACAGACGGAGGGACGATCAATCCAAGGATATTATTCAGCTTCACTAATTGGGTTAAACGAAGCAAGCAATCACTTTAAATGGCTTATTATTACATGTTACTATGACTACATACATTAAAGAAACAAAAGAACATAGATTTTTTAATCTAATCACGAAAATGTTTTCACATGATATTTAATTTTCAACTTTGCATTTGTAACAACATAAATATGTTCCATAAATCTTCTTTTACGTTTGAAAAAATAATTTACGTTTTTTTTTATCTCGCTAGTACATTTGAAAGTCGAGTTTGGCAGCGAAAAGGTGTAATCCATTAGTAGTCCATTTAGATGATTGGGTTCCAGCGGGTCTGTTTTAGTCAGCTCTGAGACACACTACACACTCCGTACTATATGAAAGTCATTGAAGTGAAATAAATTACATTCGGTGCATTTAACGCTTTGATTCATTAAAATCATACTATTATTATAAATGAGAATGCTTAAATTAATGTTTGTTACAGTTTTCTGCCTAAATAGCTGAACGTATCTCGATGAAATTTGGCATAGATTTAGAGATATCTGGCAGAAGACATAGGCTACATATTGTTGTTGTTTTTAATTCCACGCGGACGAAATCGCAGGCAGTTAGTGTTACATAAAATATAGACAGTAACCATATTTATAAAGATACTAGCTATTGCCCGCAACTCCGTCCGCGTGGAATTAAAAAAAAACAAAAGTGTGTAGCCTATGTGTTCTTCCATACTATCCTCTACGCCTATGCCAAATTTCATCGAGATCCGTTCAGCCGTTTAGGCTACAAACTCTAACAAACATTCATCTATCCATTCATCTATCTAAACTTTCGCATTTATAATTTTAGTAAGATAATAAAGTTATGAGGGGATAATCTTTGATGTAAACATTATTGTTTCCTTTAAATTCACAAACGAACATCGAATTTCGCAAGACTAGCGAAGCGACCGCTGCCCATAGACATCCGCGTTTGCAGATGAGTTAAAGGTAAGCCTTTAAACAACAGAGGAAGAGACGCACCGAAAGAGGAAATTTCTTCTATCTATGGGTCCTAGTTCCGACTGAATCTACATGCCATCTAGCCCTTATACGAAAACGAGATAAAGAGGAAGTGTAAAACAAAATAACCATCTCAGTACTTAGTAATACGTGTTTTGACGCACTTAAATTCATTGCAAACACACTTTCCGCTGTCCTAAAAATCCCATTTTTGTTAGCATTTTTATGTTGTTAAACAATTTACAAAATTCTTGACCAATTTTTTTCCACAGTACAGAAACTCATTAACCGTCGACACAGGAACAGTAGTGTTCCCAATGCAAATGCTGTACGTATTTAATTACACGCCGAGAACTGCAAGAGAGCCTAATAGCAACGGGCTCAGTGTAAAGCTATAATTAGGTGACCTCGATCCAAAACTCCTAACTGGACTCTACTCGTATTCATTGAAAATAAATCTAACTAGACAAATGAAAGCACCAAGCAGTTAGACGCTGGTACTTCTTTGCGATGGCATTAGTAGAAATCTTACTCGTACTTGTAACTAATACTATAAATGCGAAAGTTTAGATGCATGGTTGTTTATTAAAGTTTGTAGCCTAAACGATTGTATAGATCTAGATGAAATGCATATATGTAGAGCATAATTTGGAAGAACACATAGCTACATAATTTTGTTTTTTTTAATTCCACGCGGACAGAGACGTGGATGACTCGCTAGTGCCTCATAGTTGTATATTTCTTGTAGAAAGTCGCCGATACTCGTTTAGTGAAAAAGGGGTTTTATATGTAGTATACTACTAGAAGTAGAAAACGGGTTTTTTTGTTATCTTGAATCCCAGAAATAATCTGTTCCTGGTAAATAAATTGAGCGGATAGAGTAGCTCCTGGAATACATGGTAAAGAGCCAAGGCACCAACAAAATGTATTTAAATGAGTGTTACAATATTTAGCATTAATTTATTTTAAGACTAGCTGTTGCTCGCGACTTCGCCCGCGTGATATTAAAAAATGTAGCTTATGTTACTCACAGATAAATTACCTTTCTAACGGTGAAAGAATTTTTAAAATCGGCCCAGTAGTTTTTGAGTTATTTCAATACATACAAAAATACAAATCTTTCCTCTTCATAATATTAGTAAAGACGAGCCGTTGCTCGCGACTTCGCCCGCGAGAAATTACAAATATAACCTATTACGTTCGCCCTTTCTTTCAACCTATTACCAAAAGTATTAACTTAGTAGTAATCTACGTAATAACAGAAATCTACCGATGCAAGATTCCAAATTTCTAAGTCCGGTAGCTTGTAGCTGATTTTTCGGTTACCCTTATTGTTTGTGTTCGCGATATCTTCTAAACTATTAGTCCAATTTTAATACTGTAAATGACAATTTTATTCTACATTAAATTCTCCTGATAACAAACGCATTTATTTGGATAAGGATTAATATTGAAACCAATAAAAGAACGCTGCAAATAGCGTTGGAATTTTAATTCATTTTGTAAACACAAAAGTGGTTATTGTAAGAAAACCGTTAAAGATAGATATATGCTGTCGCGTACTTTTCTGTAGAACTTTTTAAGATCTACAATTCTTTCATACATCATTTTTATATACCTCTAACGGTTTAGGCAGCGTAAGCCGTGAAAAGTTAAAGTTTAGTGAGTTTTTAACGCCGGCGTCCAGAAACACGCTGTTTATTAATAGTTCCTGAACATTAGTAATAATAAATATAGCCTATGTTACTCACAGATAAATTACCTTTCTAACGGTGAAAGAATTTTTAAAATCGGCCCAGTAGTTTTTGAGTTATTTCAATACGTACAAAAATACAAAAATACAAAAATACAAAAATACAAATCTTTCCTCTTTATAATATTAGTATAGATTACGGGTAATGAATTCCGGCTAAGTAGTAACACTTTAAGATGTATGAGGAAAAAATGATTTATACTTTTGTTAATACATATAAATATTATCATATGTCGACTACACTCCGGCCTCAAACGCGCATTTAAGTCGTATTGTTTTATAAATAAGTTCCGTAGAAAAGTGTGTCAAGGCAACTTCAATAATCTGACATGCTCAGCTACGGTCGGTGGTATCTTAAAGTTAGGAATACATGTGTGCACTTTGACAAATATAAAAACAAATGCAGTCCTTAATCCAAATGGGTAGGCAGGGATTATGGACATTGGGTTTTTACCTTTTCAAATGTAATATTTCTTTTATTATTCAACAACCTCAATAAATAGATTTTTGAAGCCTTTGTTACATTCATAAATCTTTTTTATCCTATAATCATTTGCGTAGATAACTGTTAAGTTTGTTTAAGTAAAACCTACTCTATAATTCTTTAAATAATCCACGTTCCATGGGGAATTCGCTAGTATAGTTTGTGGTTGTTATTTTCAATTGTACATACATATTTTTCGCGTTTGAGTCTCGCTGTCGAGTCACGTTCCGGATTTAAAGTTATTCTGTTGCATTGAGTTGCCATCGATATTATTAGATATATTTAACGTTTATTTAATACTGTCTTACTTTTATCTTAGTAATGTAAACTATACAATTTCTATTATTACTACTGTAGTTATCTATTCTTTATAAACTTAGAAATAAAAATGTTTATTATAATAAGAGTCAGACGCACTTTTACTACTTCATATTTTTATTAAAAATAAGCTTTATTAAGTGAAAATATCTCGTCCATGCGAAAGTTCTGAGGCCTGTGGCAATATTTGCATTTGAGCTTTTGTGCCTTAATCTGCAATTATAATATCGCTCTCGAGGGTTTTGTAAACAGAAAACATGTAAATTGTTGTTTTTATGTATTTACGTTTAATTAAAATTTATCTCTGTCTACTCTAGATAATTACTAAATTACATTATACAAAAACAGTTTATATGTTTCTTTTTTGTTTCGTTAATGTGTAACCTATTTTAAATAACTGATATTTATTGTATGTGCCATTTATTTCTACCTACTACGTGAAAATCGGGCTGTCGTGGCCCAAGACAAAACGCAGAGCCCAGGATAGAACGAGCTGGTGGCGCACTGTGGACGCCCTTTGCCCCACTTCGGAGTTTTAGGACAATAAGAAGAAGAAGAAGATGTCAAAATATAGTTTATTTATTGATATTAGTTAATATTGTATTCAAAACTGTACTTTTGTCGCTTCTATCGAGACATTGTTGTTATTATTTGACATCGGTACCTTTACGAAATTTAAACACCAACATCAAAGTGAAAAACTGTCGCAAGTTTTCGAGGTGGTATACTTTAGGGAAATTCGAAAAAACGTGTAATTAACATTGAGTTGAGTCTCGAGTCTCGTTAACGTCGAAGCTCAGCCGTGAAATTACTCGTTGGAATTGAGTTAGTATCAGCCTTGTTATGACTACATATTAACTCAATTTCGTCTCTCAATAAACAAATACATAGCTGTAATTTTTAGTAGTAGAAAAATCAATAATTTATACTCAACTGAAAGCAAATAATTTTATCCATTTTCCACTACCTTTGCTCGCTTCTCGTTTCTCTATATATTCAAATAAACCATTGCATTACGTGTATACCTTACATCGCCGTTAGTTATTTCTTATTCTGATCTGTATAAGATTTCAGGTGTGTGCTACCAACATTGAAAATATGATTTTTCATTTCGCGATCGCCTTTTTCCAATGGTACAGGAAGGAATCTCGCTATCAGAGGTGCATTGTGCTCACACCGACGTTTCCTGTCACGTATGCCGTGTAATTTTGTTATATTCAAGCTTGTAAAAGAAAGTAAAAATCACTTCATAAAATTCTATGTATAAACTAGATACAACGGACTTTATTCGGAAAGTAATGCCACAATTAAATATTCTACAAATAAAGGCATAATAAATTGAGGGCCTGTCCCACCACTGGCTGATAGAGGCTAAGATAGCTTAAAAATCACGTCACTGTCAGATAAGGGAACTAAATCCGATATTTCCATCACATATTTTACATGTTAGATTTTTATTAGACAATTTACAATTTGGTGGGACTGGCTCTAAATGTTTGAAAAGATCTCCTGTTTTAATAATAATAATAGCACTTTAATATTTATTTCATTAACACATATCAAAAAGGTTGGGACGTTCATCAGACTGAGAATTAATATGTGGATATTTTACTGAGTAAATCTATTTCACGTGATAATAGAGATATCGTTTTACGAAACAATATAATTTAGAGAGGTTTCATTTTGCGTGTATCACGGCCGCCATTTCATCAAACGATTTGAATAACTTATGAGCAGCCTTAGCGCTCCTACCAAACGAACGAATTGAAAAATAATTTTCTGAATATTGGAAAAAATGTTTCACTAACGTCATGAATTCATACCTTCATTTATCGTTTTTTAATACGCCAACAGTCGGGTTCCGGAAAATAACGATTTTATGTATTATTCTCCTTATTTTTATTGCTATTACTCTTATAGTAAAAGATGAATGATGAATTGTAATTAATAGAAAATATTACTTCATACGATCATAGACACGAAATTAATATTTTTTTTTTTAATTAAAAATTATCTGATTTTCTCAGTTACAGGTATAAATGCTTATGTTTTTTTTATAAATATTGTCTGTATGAAAGCGAACTATTATTTCGAGAACTTCATGTAAATAAATTGCATCTTTACAAAGATCTAAGAATTTTAAGATATTCACGATGTTATTATTTCAATTGATTGCCAGCCAATAAACAGGTATTATTTAAATGTTTGAAGAACAGAACACTTTGTAGAGAATAACTTTTATAACGACGAGCTCAGTTGTTTGGGATTTTAAAGTCGTGTTTCACGCTCCGGTTATTTGTTTTATATAGTTTGTGAGAACCGTTTGCTGCTCGCTACCACTCCAGAGATGTGGCGGAAACTTCCTTCAAGTTAAATGTTACCATAGGCTAGGCATAACAAGTTAAATGTTATTAAAAAAATGAGAAACCATTCGTGGAAATATATTATACGATATTCATATTCATTTGACATAAATGCGAACGTATGGATGGATGTTTGTTAGAATGTATGTATCCTAAAAGCCTACATTGATCTGAATTAACTTTGGTATGGATGATGTAAGCCGTCGGAAAGATATCAAAGACTAAATTTTTTTTTAATTCCGCACGGACGGTGTCGCGGCAACAGCTAGTTTAAATAAATTAAGTACTATAACATTGTTTCAGATTAAAGATTCACTAATAAGGGAATTTGTTATGCGTTTCCAATATCGAAAACTGTTTCAAACATAATAGTCATCATTTTCGTACTATTTGTAAATAAATACAGTTGTCACAGCAATTGTATCGGCAATTGTTTTTATTATAAATTAAAAACACCCTGTATCTATTCAATCTTAGATACAGCATAAATACAAGTGTAGTCTATCTGTCAGATATACAAATGAGTAGCAGATACAATGGAGTGCGCTAATTTGTTAGATAGTCTGTGCGCGACACTCGCCGCGGTGATTAACTACACCGCTCCAGGCTCTGAACACTGTCATTTGTTTATAATTGTCAATTATTTAGACACTAGCTTTCACCGCGACTCCGTCCGCATGGAATTAATAAAAACAAAAGAAAGTCGCCTATGTGTTCTTCCAGACTATTCTCTACATCTATGCCAAATTTCATCAAGATCCGTTCAGCTTTTTAGGCTAGAAAGTCTAACAAGCATCCATCCATCCAAACTATCGAATTTATAATATTAGTAAGAAGTAAGATGGTAGAAACACTACTTTTTTAACTCTAAGTAATCACTTCTTAATTCTGAATAGTTACTCATTATTTAGCTTAAGTAAACAATACATATATTTTATAAGATATTGTCAAGTGACTACTAAGTACAAATACTTACGTAATTGGAAAATCTATTATTTATTTCCATTGCTATTTCAAGGAATTCTAATGAAAACGAATAAATTACAATGTCTTGGTGTACAGATGCGATTCATAAAATATTCACTCTATTCACAAAGTCATAATAAAAGTCTGGAGAAACTAGAATATTTTAGATTTATCTTTAAATAAATCTAGATTTTATAAATTAATGATTTTTAAGAATTTTATATTATAAAAGGTGTTTTTTAGCCTAAATTAAATGAAATATGAGTTTGCGGGATGAAAACATTGTGGATACGAAACTCACTTCACTTTGATTAGTCAAAACAAAACAAAGAAACTCAATTAACTCGACTGGATTAGAAAGTTGTACAATCGTACGTGCTGTTGTGTGGTACAAGTGATAGGGGGAAGCGATTTTCTAGAAAGATTTTTGATTATTTGTATAAGTACATCTTAAGTACGTTATTATTATACCTTTGTACCAGTTATAACAAACTTTTGTTACGGATTTTAAATTGTTTTTAAATCATGCGAATTAAATTGTGGCATATAGAGTAAGGTAATCCTGAACATCCAGTTTATAAAATGATAGAAAAATGCTAATGTGAAGGTCTCGTTGCTTTCAACCCTCTTAGGGTGAAATAAGGCGCCATAACGGAATAACTTTTCAAAGCATTTTATAGCTTAAAGGGAAAATATCTATTAGGTTATTTTCCTATATTCTTTTGGAAATAGGTTTTAAAGTGAAAGATTTAATATCGCGATATCCTGTGCCTTGGTCCATACGAGTGTCAACTCATGCCTTTTGCCTCAGTGATGTGATATAAACTAACCTAAATCGAGTTAAATGTTAGGAGAGTCGGAGTACAGCTCGTTGTGAACACGACAGTGTTACTCGGTTTGTTTTAATTAATTGTGTCTTACCTGAAAACAGTGTTAACACACTGAGAATTGAAGTGATGTCTGTTTTGGTTAAGATAGTAACTAATTCTCTTTTCGTTTAAAAGCAGAATGTGTTAATTTCCTCAATTATCGATATTTCTGTGTAAAGTTTTTCACAATATTCGTTGGTATAAAAAACAATCTTTGTTCTGTTTGCCACCTCACTGACCACACGTCGTATGTTTCGACTGCGAACATTGTTTTGTCAAGTGTGAATAGACTGTGCGTTACATATTCTCTTTCGGTTTTACGCTTTATTGAGTGGAAAACAAAAGATTTCGTTAAAGTTATAAAATATTTTCTCGCAATTTTTTCGCGCTACGCTAAAAAATTTTATCCTTAATTTGTCTCTGCAACAATGTGAAAGAGTGTTTTAAATCTATTGCATGCTTTATTTATCAATCTTTCTCAACCGAAATTATAGTTAAATTCGATTTAAGTCTAACTTAAATAAGGTTGAAGATGCAGTGCTTTATCAGATGAGTGTAAAAACTAGACGTGACGTGACATCGATACTTTTATCGAAGTAAAGAAACCTGAAGAACGACATCGATTAATTCCACTCCCCTTAATCTCTTAGTTAAAGTTGAAAGAGCTATTTCCGCTCACGTAGTCTTAGACTCCCGTTAAATAAATTTAAAAGCTTACGGTCGCCAGATGTTCCCTTTAAGCTTCTTCGGATTTACCGTTTAATTTGTCGCATCTTACGGAAGCAATTTATACACTCTTTAATTGAATTGAAGAAAAAATCTATTGAACGTTGTGATTTGAAGGTTGTAAAGACAAAGATGAGTTGCTTTTAAATTCTTTTAGGATTTCATAAACTTAGTATATTTATAGATTACAATAATTTTGCAATTAAAATTGCTATTGTACTCTGGCTGTCCCTGAGTGACTAATTAACGGAGTGGCCACTGAGGGAAATGCAGTAAGAAATGTTATAGTAAATCACATAATGTTGAATTACACCTTTGTGATTTGTGATCTTTGAAATTATTCATAGCAAACTATGTAATTAGTACGGCCTTTAGGGATAGATAGCGAAGTGATTCTTCTATTTAGAGGTGAAATTAACTGGTTTAATAGCACCGAAATACTTAAATATTTCATTGATTTGGATCTGACTCTTTTACTACAAACATTTCGTTATCAAAAAAGAAAATGTTCAGTAAAAAAAACAAAAGTGAGTAAGGCTACTAACTTTTGTTTTTTTCAATTCCACGCGGACGGAGTCGCGAGCGAAAGCTAGTAAGAAAATAATTTTGAAATAAACATTTGACAACTCTAAAACATAAAATTCAAATACTTTTTTAGGCGGGAGAAATTTCTCTGGTTAATTAGGATTGTTAGGACTTTTTATTATGTTTTTACTCCAAAAAATATTTATTTACTTCTAAATTTTTGATAAAAATATTATTAACTTTCCTATTAACGGATAAAATGCATTTCTGTATAAGAATTAAGGTCATTAAGTAATTTCCGGCTCAACGATATCCGAGATGAACTCCGGAGCGCATTCAATATTATACAGGAAATTCACCAGAAGATGTAACTAATTTTCTACAAGATTTTTTTATCCTTCACTAAAAATCTTATTATGAGAGAAATAGTGGCTTCCGGAGAAACATATTGAATTTAACTACTTTTTTCAATTTCCCTTCAGTTAAATGGAGTTAGTGAAAAAACAGTTTACAAGTATACATAATATATAACTAGCTTTGGCCGCGACTCCGTCCGCGTGGAATTAAAAAAAAACAAAAGTGAGTAAGGCTACTAACTTTTGTTTTTTTCAATTCCACGCGGACGGAGTCGCGAGCGAAAGCTAGTAAGAAAATAATTTTGAAATAAACATTTGACAACTCTAAAACATAAATTCAAGTGTTTATGAGCCACTCGAAGCGTCGACAGAAATTTCGTACGTAAATTCAGAACTTTTAAGTGCGACTTTGCCGTGATTTGGAAAAAGTAATGGCTTTTAAAAAGTTCGGAACTGTACTAACTCAAAATTGTGCAAAATATTTATCGAATTTCGTACGTAAATTCAGAACTTTTAAGTGCGACTTTGCCGTGATTTGGAAAAAGTAATGGCTTTTAAAAAGTTCGGAACTGTACTAACTCAAAATTGTGCAAAATATTTATCGAATTTCGTACGTAAATTCAGAACTTTTAAGTGCGACTTTGCCGTGATTTGGAAAAAGTAATGGCTTTTAAAAAGTTCGGAACTGTACTAACTCAAAATTGTGCAAAATATTTATCGAATTTCGTACGTAAATTCAGAACTTTTAAGTGCGACTTTGCCGTGATTTGGAAAAAGTAATGGCTTTTAAAAAGTTCGGAACTGTACTAACTCAAAATTGTGCAAAATATTTATCGAATTTCGTACGTAAATTCAGAACTTTTAAGTGCGACTTTGCCGTGATTTGGAAAAAGTAATGGCTTTTAAAAAGTTCGGAACTGTACTAACTCAGAATTGTGCAAAATATTTATCGAATTTCGTACGAAATATGATGGATTTATCGTGTACTTAGTGTACTTAGTTTGCTTATATATTAAAGTATCAAATTGACACTTTTCGTCGTGAATGTACCTTTGTAGTATAGTGAACTTTCAGAACACAATATCAACAAAGTTCGAATTTCAAAATAGCCGAATGTCGTCCATGCCTGACATGGCAGTGAGGCTGATGCGGTGTACAGTCGGGCACACTGGCCGCCGCGTAATTACCGTTCCAGTTGACAGTACACACTAATTATTTGCGGCCTACCCTACAATCACGAAAATTTCCATTTCATGTAACTATATAAAGAGTTGTATTTTAACCTATTATGTATTATTTACATATCTTACTAATATTATAAATGTAAAAGTTTAGATGGATGGATGGATGTTTGTTAGAGTTTGTAGCCTAAACGGCTGAACGGATTTCGATGAAATTTGGCATAGATGTAGAAGATAGTCTGGAAGAACAGATAGGCTATTCGCTTTTGTTTTTTTCAATTCCACGCGGACGGAGTCGCGGGCGAAAGCTAGTAAGAAAATAATTTTGAAATAAACATTTGACAACTCTAAAACATAAAATTCAAATACTTTTTTAGGCGGGAGAAATTTCTCTGGTTAATTAGGATTGTTAGGACTTTTTATTATGTTTTTACTCCAAAAAATATTTATTTACTTCTAAATTTTTGATAAAAATATTATTAACTTTCCTATTAACGGATAAAATGCATTTCTGTATAAGAATTAAGGTCATTAAGTAATTTCCGGCTCAACGATATCCGAGATGAACTCCGGAGCGCATTCAATATTATACAGGAAATTCACCAGAAGATGTAACTAATTTTCTACAAGATTTTTTTATCCTTCACTAGAAATCTTATTATGAGAGAAATAGTGGCTTCCGGAGAAACATATTGAATTTAACTACTTTTTTCAATTTCCCTTCAGTTAAATGGAGTTAGTGAAAAAACAGTTTACAAGTATATATAATATATAACTAGCTTTGGCCGCGACTCCGTCCGCGTGGAATTAAAAAAAAAAACAAAAGTGAGTAAGGCTACTAACTTTTGTTTTTTTTTTAAATCCACATAGACATGTGTTCTTCCAGATTATCCTCTACGTCTATGCCAAATTACATCGAGATCTGTTCAGCCGTTTAGGCTTCAAACTCTAACAAACATCCATCCATCCATCTAAACTTTCGCATTTATAATATTAGTATGATAGTAATAAATCATATAACCATCTATTTATGTGAAAAGAAAAGCTCTTTTGCACTAACAAAATAATAAAAAACTCGATACTAAGCCGTGTCAATATCAGGAACACTACAAAAGCTATCATTCAATCTTCAGACAAGAACAGGTGAGCAAAACGATCTTCATTTTTTTTGTAATAGAGACCTTAAAGATACTTTGTAGAGGTATCAATAGAAACTTACAGTTAAGATAAGTATTGACTAATGCGACGAAGTGAAATTTGCATCGAGCGGCTCGTTGCTTGTTTGTTTCTCGTAACTCTACTGAATGCAAGAAGTACCGCATAACATTATATTACGGCACTTAACGTTAGTCAGTACTCACCTTTATGTACATATAGCTTTTTCCCGCGACTCCGTCCGAGTGGAATTAAAAAAAAAGGAAAAGTAAGTAGCCTATGTCTTCTTCCAGACCACCGTCTACATCTATGCCAAATTTGCCGTGATCCCTTCAGCAGTTTATGCTACAAACTCTAACAAACATCCATCCATCTAAACTTTCGCATTTATAATATTAGTAAGATGTTCCAAAACCATCCTTATTCTCAGTCACATAATCGACTGCGAAATCTACTTTAGCAGTAATTTCTAGAACATCCTATTAATTGAACAAGTTGCAAAATCTTTGTTAAACGAGTAAATCTTGAAACCAGCTTCTTACAGATTACATTCCGCTCTAAATGAATCAGAAATACCGCCGCAAAATTGTATTTATCTTTTCTTGTATAAAAATATTGTATTTTTTTGCTAATAATTGACTCAGTTGCTGGATATTTATATCTTTTTTATTAATTGAATATTTAACAAAGAAGGTAATTATAACGTATGTTTCTATTGTAACCTTATGTTGCCCAGAGTTCAATAAACTGTCTGTACAGTTCACTGTAAAGTATTATTTTCTTACTAATATTAAAAATGCGAAAGTTTAGATGCATCTATGTGTGTTTGTAGCCTAAACGACTGCACGGATTAGGATAAAATTTAGCGTCGATTTGGAGCAGTCTGGACGAAGACACAGGCTACTCACTTTTATTTATTTTAATCCACGCAGACAGAGTCGCGTGCGAAAGCTGGTATAACATCTTATAGGCGCTCAAAGTGAAAGGCCTATCATTAGTTCTGTCTGTTTTTAAAGATATTTTCAATGTTAAAAATAGGTTGAAATATTCGACAAGAAACAGCGAGATATTTAAAACAACAGGAGGTTCTTAAGTAAGCGCGATCATTAATCATTTGGACGTACGATGCTCTGTTGAGTTGTATAAATTGCTCGGGTTCAGACTTCCCGGCCAATGGCAAAGATTTGTCTGCATATTTTTCAAAGTCTCTCTAAACATTGTTTTAACTGACAGTCTTACCTTTTTATAGATAAAAAGACTAGAGTTTTTTGTCCATATTTTTGTGTTGGATAAAAACCTTAAATATTTACAGGGAAAATTTCTAAAGAAGCAAAGAATAGTTCAAAACATACTCGTAGAATTATTGAATTACTAGCTGTTTCTCGCGATTTTGTCCGGGTGAACTTAAAAAATATAGCCTATGTTACTCACAGATAAATTACCTTTCTAATGGTGAAAGAATTTTTAAAATCGGCCCAGTAGTTTTTGAGTTATTTCAATACATACAAAAATACAAATCTTTCCTCTTTATAATATTAGTATAGATGAAGGCTAGTGTTAATAAATGTTTAATTTACAAACACATTTATTACGTGTAAGTAAATCTTATCTTACTTAATATAAATGCGAAAGTTTGGATGGATGGATGGATGGATGGATGGATGGATGGATGGATATTTGTTAGAGTTTGTAGCCTAAACGGCTGAACGGATTTTGATGAAATTTGGCTTATATGTAGAGGATAGTCTGGAAGAACACATAGGCTACTTGCTTTTTTTTAATTCCGCGCGGATGGAGTCGCAGGCGAAAGTTATCATACTAATATTATAAATGCGAAAGTTTAGATGGATGGATGGATGTTTGTTAGAGTTTGTAGCATAAACGGCTGAACGTATTTTGATGAAATTTGGCTTATATGTAGAACATAGTCTGGAAGAACACATAGGCTACTTGCTTTTTTTTAATCCACGCGAATGGAGTCGCAGGCGAAAGCTATAATTACATAAAGGTCCTCTTATCTACAGGTATTTTTTATCTGTTTATATAATACCTTATGATGTAAATGTGTATATTTTTATTCAGAACCGTACAGAAGTTATCCAGAAAGTATAACTTATGTATAATTTATTCGTCCCACGAGTCTATGTAACAAAATAACGCCGGAGGGTTTAAATGGTACGAAAACATTACAAATTTATTTCGGTCACGAAACTCTTATTGGTCTCGGAATGATTAATAATTCGACATTCATTTGACAGGAGGACATTTTATTACTTTTATATTTGTGAATAATATTCAAATAACTAAGCGGCGTAGCCACCAGAATAAAGCAAAGAATAAAGTTTCTATTAAGCGTTTCCACTGCCGAAACATGTGTATGAAACATATTGTTATCCATGTCTGTTAAAAAAGACAACATTCTTAGTATGCATCCTTCATTTGTTTATCTAAAAGGTTTTAAAAATATCACTTTTCTTTCAAAATGAAATCTTTCATTTTGTTAATTCATTATTTTAATACAGAATTGAAAACAATAAAAGGCAGTAAATGTGCGTTGTTTGAGTCGGTAACAAGAAGGGAAAATAACATCTCTCGCAGACAAGTAACTGCAACAAATGTCTCAAATTTTGCTGTTGTTTGCTGTGAACGAGTATTCCTTTGTCTTGCCGCGCTTTGTTCTGTTCCCGTAACATCGACTTAAGTATTCTGAAATGAGGATGATCAAAACAACCACTTCTGCTTACGTTCGAATAAATTAAAAGAGTACAACATTAAAAGAATATAGCTATGATAATAACGCCTTGTCATGACTGGAATTAATTCAGCTTTTTTAATATCAATGTTTGGTGAAGTTTGATGTATTCATGTACATCTTTGTGAGGCAAAGATTCTATAATATCCAAGAGGTCTATAAACAAATTTGGAGATCAACTGAAACTACATTTATAATCTCTGCCTACCATTATATGCAAAAAGCGTCCAAATGTTCAAGCAAGAAGTTATGTAAATTAAACATTCGTTGTGGAATAGCTTGCATTAAGCTTAATGTAACCAAACCAATCTGCAACTTGTTGCATTTTTGGACATCTGCCAACAGGAAATGCCGGATATAAATCTCTTTGTAATCAATGGAGAATCGTTGGAAAGATGTTTCTCTAACAAATTTTACTGAACTTGAAATAAACAAGAATAAAACATTATAAGAATAACAAAAATAATTCGAAATATACGTTTCTACTTTTTTATGTTTGTGTATGTTTTGTTATGTTACATTTGTTTTTCGTTATGAGTCACTGGTAATTTATGTCTAGCGAAATAATTCGTCGATAATTCGACCTTGACGCCACATAAATCCTTCACGGTACATCATGTCACGTACTTCGTGTATTCGTAAATTCACATTGACGGTAATTGCTTTAATATTTTTAAGCTTAACCTTTTCATTTTTGCGCTTTTGTTTTGACGTTTTTCCCTTTTTAATTCCATATCGTTGTAAATTATGACAAAAATGAAATGACTGAGATATGTCTATGGACATCTGTCTTAAGATAAAATGTTGCAGATAAATTACCTTCCTTCAATGGACGTAAAAAAGAATGTACAAATATTATTACTGTTTTCTATATCTCCATTTCCCTGCCAAATTATTCCCATTGCAGTCCTTGGACTAAGGAAGAAAAAGAAGTTTGGAATTGAGACTTGTAGACACGCTTCAGTATCATTACATAGTTCAGTATCATATATAGTATCGTATAGTTTCATATAAGCATATACGAAAGTTTCCTAAAAGTTCATAGATATATTGAGGTCAGTAAACATCATTATATCGGCCCATATTCACAGTAGACATTGACATATGACAGCAATTCTCTGACTTCAAAACAATAATAAAATAAATCTTTTTTGTTTGTCTCATCGAAATTAGGTCAAAGCTATGTTCTACGAATGCTTTATATTGATTCATTACAAAAGAAAAAGTGTCGCTCTACGCCACTATACTACTATACTACTTTATAGCAGATTTAGGGCTTGTCCCACCAAATTGTAAATTGTCTGATAACAATTCAACGTGTAAAATATGTGATGGAAATATCGGATTTTGATCCTTTATCTGACAGTGACGTAATTTTTAAGCTATCTGAGCCTCTATCAGCCAGTGGTGGGAGAGGGCCTTAGGCTCATATTTTTTTAATCTGAGTACATTAGTCCTTCTTTCGTTTTAAAGTTAAAAATATCGTAACAGTTTAAACAAAAAGATATTGTCGTCTTTCATTCGTATCGATATTATAGCTGAAATTAAAAATAAAGTGCTGTCGCTCACACAGAGATTTTGTGTTAAAATTTAACGTGACTTTTCACCCGCATCACATATTAAAATCAACATGAGCATATCCACGATAATGCAGCTCGATAGATTAAAAGCCTTTCCACTCCGATGTACACTTGTCGGAGATAACTAAATTTAAACATTAATCCGATTTCAAACTGTGACTTCAGAAAATGCTTTCACATCACTAAAGATTAACTTAATTAGATATGTTATTTAATTTATCACACAAATCGATATTAACTATAATTAAAAAACATAATATACATACATATAATCAATCATCACCTCCTCCTCTTACCCTCCTACCTCCTTATCCTACTCCCGTAAGGTCAGCGCAACAGGTTTGTAACCTTCACGTAACTCTATCATACGTCATCTCAGTCATCACCCCCTTCTTCATCGTGTCACCTTACACCCAATCCATCCATCTCTTTATAGGTCTACCTTATCAGTGTACCTCCACACTTATAATAACGCTCTCCTTGTTACATGCGATTCATCCCTCTACTAACAATGATCAAGCATGTAATCAATGATTACGTAAAACTTAAAAATAGTTTTTAACTTAAAAAAAAATACTTGTAACTGTATTTAGAATCACAATAAATTGATCAATTTTCAATCAACAATATAATTGAAGTATTAAGCATCTCGATTTCGAAGTTTTCAAAGTAGTACATAATTTCCATACATTTATGTAAACATTGTTTCTCTAAAATCCATTTACAAGAAAGCAATTTTTCTAAAAGAACTTGTTACCTTCAGAGAACGTTGCCGGTTCCTGTGTGTCGAGGGAACGCGATTCTACCAATGATATACTAAACTTATGATGAAAGACAATTTCTTTGGTTAGTTGCAAAGATTTATGTTACAAGATTGTTTTGTATTATAAATTTGCAGCTCGATATAGCTATAACGCATAAAAGCACCACTAGGACTGTTTTTATTAACTACTAACTGTTGCCCACGACTTTGTCCACACAATATTAAGATAAAAAAGTAGCCTATAATATGTTCGTCTATGTCTTCCTTCAGTGAAAGTCCGGTCTAAATCGGATCAGCAGTTCCGGAGATTACCGGGAACAAACGCGGCTTGCGGACAGATAGACAGACAGACAAACATTTTTGAAATGCGATTTTCGTTATCAGCAACGCAAATACATCATCTTCCCGAAACCTGGGATTTTTCTGTTGATATTACAAACAGACACTCAATTTTTATTATATGTATAGATAGATTTGGATATTGGAGCCATTTAAATGCTGTCTTGTAAAGATAAACTGTTTTAAAAAGTTAAGAAAACTTCGTAAATGCAATTTTTTGACGTATTTTTAAGTTTGTTTGTAATTTAAAATATTTTAGTAATATAAAATATATTTCATGTACACTTTAACCAACATTTTCCATGTATGTGTTAAGTTGTAAATGCTTTCTACAGCTCCAGACAATAGTTTTTGTCTGTCCGTGGACAGTTTGTTCAGTGCTCAGGTGTCATCGCCAGGATCTCACACAAAATAATATGTTTGAGTTTGTGCAGGCGACATGTCCACTTTTCATATTATTAAAGTTCGCTTTTTTATTTTCTTACATACTTAAGAAAATCTTGCACATGCTCAGTTATCGCATTGAAAAATAAAAACTTACTAACATTATAAATGGGAAAGTTTAGATGGATGGATGTTTGTTAGAGTTTGTAGTCTAAACAGCTAAACGGATCTCGATAAAATTTGGTATAGATACAAAGGATAGTCTGGAAGAACACAAATGCTACTTACTTTTGTTTTTTTTTAATTCCACGAGGACGTAATCGCGGGCGAAAGCTAGTTATTTCATAAAAATAACAATTTTATGGACGAAGTAGTAAAGTAGAGCGTGCTGGACATTTGGGATTTTTTGATAATTATAAATATTTTTAGCATTTAGCATTTAATATGGAAACTCAAACTATAAAGGAATTATAAAGTATCCATTAAATCACCTTCAGTGAGGCAGTTATTCGTTCACTAAGTTTATAAATCGACAAATTCACGCATCATTCGTTGACATAGCATTTAGTAGATTCAGTTCAATTAATTTAACGTTCCCGCGCCTCGTATCCTAATTGTGACCTGTTGCTGTATTGGATCCGAGCCAAATACAAATTCCTCGCTGATGCCTCGTAAGTGCTTACATAAAAAATACTCTAAAACAACGAGGCGGTTAAGTTTTCTTACGTTTCCAAGCTCATAAGAAGATTTGAATGTTACTTTAAAGAAGACAAGACATTTGTATAAAAACAGATTGGCATTCCTCGATATGCAGTCCAAGTAATAAACATAAATCTACGTTGTCTAACATTGAAATATTTTATAAAAACATTTTGTTGTCTAAGAGCGTGCGCACACCTGAAACTAAACGATCGCAAAACTGCTTAGTCTCGCTTTGATTGCCAGGAGTTTATATGGAGGTGCGCACATTACTCGATTTTTAGTTGAATTGGCTGCGAAACAATCGACAATCGCACATTTGTGCGATTGTTTAGTCAAAAGTGTGCGCTCGCTCTAAAGGTTAATGTACGAACTAATGTGTTGTTGAATGCATGAAATTTATCCAAAGCGAAGCCATACGAGTCATTGAGATAAAGGTATGCTTAAATCTAAATATGTTTTTTGTTTCATATCTTATTTTTATTATATTTTGTAGCGACTGATATAATTAACAACATTTTAATGACGAGAACATTATTTAGTAGATTTTAACCATCTGAAACAAGGTGTTTATCAAGAACTACTCCATAGCATTTACGGATATCTTAAAGTATTTTCAGTTAACAAATTCTCTTATATGCACTATATTCATCAACTTTATACCCAGTCCATTATCACTTTTCATAGTCAGCAATTCCGTAAGAAATACTTTTATCGGGGTCACGTGTTAACTACAACTGTTTATGTAATGTTGGTAATAAAATAGCTTCGTACAGTACACTTAAAACGGGCACTAAATTTAACAACATTAGATCCTACTTCCACTGGACTCATACGGTTAGCCGCTCAGTGGAAATGGGCCTAGTCACTTCGAACATGGTTAGGCTCCGAGCATATATGAGCTATTAAGGTGTGATATATTTCCAAACCAATACGACTTAGAGTTCTTCAAGAAGCGAGCTTATCATTTCCTCAAGGGCCGGCAACGCATCTGTGGTTCCTCTGGCGTTGCGGATGTCCATGGGTGTCGTTGATTATCTCGGTTTTCCCGCCGCTCGTTAGCCCCCTTTTATTAAAAAAAAACAATGTTACATGTTAGTTACTTAAAAATAGCTCGCTACTATAGTTGTAGTAGAGTAAAAATATAAATCCATTTTCTTAACAAAATGCATGCGTTCTTAAACCTGAACTGCGATTACAAGTTTTATTGCTTCCCCACGCTTAACGTAAATAGATAAGCGAGCAAAATATTCAAACCACGTTTCTGTTCGGTGCATCGAATCTTCCAAAGTACTTAAAGGCTTCTTCCGAAGCGATGCACGTTACGATCAATTTAACGACGCAAGGATGGTTGTTGAGAGTCGAAATCACCGCGCCATCTGTTGCCCGCGGTTATAAAACGCTCCTGTAAAATACGAATGTGCTTTCGGTAAAACGACATTATATCGCTACGGAATTGAATTTTTGTATTCACGTATTTCTTGTGATTTGTTAGCTCTGTGCATTATATGTTATAAAGCCTCGGGCTTTCAAATATTAACATAAACATTGAGCAATTACTAGTGTCTTATGTTAGAAAATGTACTCAAAATTATACCGCTTATCAAACAACCTTAATCTTTTAAGTCAACTTTGTGTAAAATTTACAAAAACACTGCATTTAAAACTGACAAAATTTGATTAAACTTAGCGGCATACTTCTAACAAAATTATCTCAAAGTTACGGGTCTTATTAACACAATGTATTATCTCTGCTCTTGTGCGGAGCTCTTTGTATAATTAACTTTAGCTTAAGTTATAATTAAGTTATTGCATCAGGTTTGTTATTCCTGCCTTCAATACTTATGATAAAGCTTTTGCCTGCGACTCTAAAAAAATATAAAACCAACTGGAAATCTACAAATAAAATGCTGCTAGTAGGAGGCTGAAAACCAGCGCGGCCTTCAGTATCAAGCTGGAGGCCGCATCAGCTGAGCCTCCTCCTTTTGGCCGAGAACTGTTTTTTTTAATATGTATTCTAATTCTTTAAGAAGTTCCGTAAATTTTGTTTTGTTGTGGTTTATTTTTCTTGTGTTGTCTTTGTATTTTTTTCTTGGCCAATAAATAATTTTTTTATTTTATTTATTTTAAATACTTGTAAAGTTTAATTCTAACAAAACCATGGGATAACGTCGATGTTAGTGTCCGAACTGCATAAATTCCCTAGACACGATGTAATAGTAAACTATTGCAGTTGTTCTGTTAGCAGGTAATGCTTTTTGTTGTTAGTTGACAGTTTATGAACTCGGTGACAGGTAACTCTGTCGGGATTCTCCGTAACAATGAAAGACAAAATAATTTTTGTTTAAAAATTTCAACCAACAAAACTTTTAGTGTGGTTTAAACTTTTTTATTTACGACTGTAGTTAAATATACAGATTTAAACCAATTACTTACTTAAATATAAAATATAGATAAATATCTTAGGCGCGCTCACACCTTTGACTAAACTATTGCACAAATGTTTAGTCGCCCTTTCATTCCTATAACCTTATATGGAGGTGCGGACACTGCTCGATTTTAGTTGTACAACGAAGCAGTTGAATTGGCTGCGAAACAGTCGACAATTAATCGCACAACAGTTGCGATAGTTTGGTCAAAGGTGTGCACCCGGTCTTATATTTTTAGGTTGAAATGATTTATAGTATTTTTCACTTTCCTTCCTCATTTCCTAGAATTTAAAGTCTTTAAAATTATTTTGTAACAATTATTCTTTATTGTCTAAATGGTAGCAGAAACTCTTGCGAAAGAACAAACAGCAATCAAGAGTTTAATTGACATTGCGAACGCTTTCTATGAAGACAAACACTTCGTTTGATCTAGTTAACTTGTTTGACGCAGTCGAGTTTTTTATTTCTAAAAACTATTGTCACCTTAGTGTTCAATGTTTGAAACTCTCTTTTATTCTACTACTGTCGAATAGCTACGTGCTAGCTCTTAAAGGTCTTGGTCAAATGATAAAGAAGTTTATTTTACATAAGACCTTCGTAATGATGTAGCGAAAAGCAGACGTAATTAAAACGGAACGAGTTAATGTTCCCGAAGGGGCTGACGGGTTTTAAAATCTGATTAATGTGTTCACCGGGTACACCAGCGAAATTCTCTGGTAAATTTTGCTTAAATTATAATGCAAAGTACATTGACCTCATTGTTATAAAACTGGAAATAGTAATGCAACTGTATAGGACAACTTTCATACAATAAAGAGCGTCGGTGGCTCAGTGGTTTAAGCACTTGACTTGTAATCTACAGGTCTTGGGTTCGAATCCCGCCATGTATCAATGTGATTTTCGATTTTTCGAATTTTCATATGTACATAATTTACCCGACGTTCTTACGGTGAAGGAAAACATCGTGATGCAACCTGCACATATCGCTGAAGAAATTCAAAGATATGTGTGAAGTCAACCAACCCGCACTTGTCCAGCGTGGTTGACTATGGCCTAGTCACCCTAACTTAGGGTAGGCTCCGAGCCCCTCGGTGGGGACATATAGTGAGCTGGTGATGATAGGACAAATGTTGAAGGGCAAAGAGTAACACCAGTCCTTCAATCGAGTGTTCAAACACTACTTCATGCGCAAAATACAGCGCTAAATATCGAATTCTTTGCTATTAACTTCAACAATAGGTTGGCAAACGATTAGGCCGATAGAAACTGAAGCGAAGGCGGTATTTTACGCACTAAAAGGCCATATAACAATTATTTCTTTTACTTGTAGCTTAGCTAAAATAATTCAAACCATTTTGAGCTCGTGAACCTTGACCAGATAACTTGATATTTTTGGAGGTTAAAAATGTTCGCGCCTTTTTTATTAAACTTGCGAATGAGCTCGTCTCAAGGGCGTGCCCTTTGAATATTAATTAGTGTGTCAAAGTTAGGAAACGTGTTGAGTGATTTACCTTGCAAAAAGTCAAGGGTCATTGGTCCACACCTAAGACCCTTAAATGTGCATTAAGACGAATATTAAGAGAAAAAAGACAAAACAATGATTTTATTCAATACTTAATATACTCCCTTTATTCACTACAAAGAGATATTTTATTTTTCTACACTGTCCTAAGAGTGGAATGACATTTTTCTATTTTTTTTTACACTGACCATTTGTCACATTGTTTTAACTGTTTCTTGTAATTTTTATATTAGTTACTCTATTTTCAAATAATGATCAAATTAACCAGAATTAATAAATTTAGTAACGTATCACACAATTCACTTGTAAAGAGGGTACAATTGTAGAGCGCAATTTACTGGAACCTTGTTAGGGCGTAAATTCCTTGATTATCTGAGCAGAGTGCCGACGTAGAATAATTTCAACATTTATTCCTTAATATATTTGATTAAATTACATCTCTAGACATTACGTTATTATTAAATTTCATTTGTAAAATTCAGTAATCGTTCAACAAAGATTTATGTAGTTGTTAATTTAAATAAACATTCATTCAATAGCAGTTGAAGATAGCTTTTATTTATTCTTATAAAATAAATCAATACATGATTTTAAAGTCTTTAATAAAATATGGCATTCGTTCTATATACTAAAATCGATACAGTTTACGATCTATTAAAATTTACAAGACAAAAAACACTATAAAAATTACAAAGTACAATTGAGATTTTCAATACGTTGACATGCATTTTCGGTGTGTGATTTCGAGAACTGTAGCCCGCACATGTTAATGTTCAACGTTACAACTTTCAATTCGTTTGTTGTTCCAGTTTTTCGACGCGTCGCTTTAACGATATTCCATTTATAGGCTCAGATACAAATGTACCTTAATGAATAAATGTATATCTAAAGTCATTAAACTAGAAGAAAAATATTTGTATTAAGGTTATTTATAGAATCTTATCTTAACATAAATCCTTAAACGAATTTAAATTTTTGTAACTGAATTATCAATACGTCTATAAAAAAACTATATATTTTTAAATTTAAAATAAGAAATAAGCTATAAAATGAAAACACTTGCAGTAAATAATTTATTCTTGAACATTAATCAGTGTTCGACGAGCCTTTGACAGCGTTCAAATAAAGTAAAATATGAACAGAGTGAACAAGGCGGCTATTAATTTGAACGGCTGGCCGATGTCGTTGACGGCAACTTAGACATCTCGCAAAGAATACTTAATTAACAGAAATATTGGCAACACGAAATGTTTAAAAAATTGTCACATCCCTTAATAATGGAAACCAGATATTATAGGCATTTATGTAAAGAAAAGTAGAAATTCGTCCGCATCTGCTATTTCGGATGTCTGTTGGCAGCGGTCGTTTCGCTATTTTGGCGAATTATGGTCTCTCGTCCGTTTGACTTCTTATAGTAAAAAAAAATGTGTCTTTTTTATTTTGCATTATATGATATAATTTTGTTAACCACAATATCTGCTAAATCATTAAACTAAATTTTTAGATTTTAAACCGTATACCTTTGCCTTGTAAATCGGAGCACAATAAATATACATTTTTACAATTATGAAATCCTAAAACATTTTCATATAATATGTTTTCATGAGAACTCATCCTTAACCTGACGGTAACGAGGAAGCCGTTTCATTCTGACAAGCGTTTGCTCTAAGCAGCAATTTAAAAGCACTCCTCTTCGCTCTACAATGAATTCCTAGAATACAAAAGCATCAGACCGTAGTCATAATAATAAATCGTCTATGCAATAAGTTTTGTACTTTTGATTTCTAGATGCATTTAAAAATAAATTTTAAAAAAAATCTCTACTATAGATAGCTATCCTCTTAAAAATAACATTAGAAATTATAGTATTATTTTGATAAAGCTATTTGCCTTTTCTTTGTCAACACTTACTTTACATATTTGTAATATTTGGTTTCATTGTTTTTTATATTATTGTTACTTCATAACTCCGCGCCTGGTTGTCCGATTTCCATAATTCTTTCTTTAATCGAAAGGTAATGCGTGTCATTTGGTCTCAATTTAATAAAATTAAAAACTATGCAGTAGTTTTTGAGTTATTCGTAATAATTATTATAATATGACTTACAGTCTTGATTTACTGTAATCTATACTATTATTAAAAAGAGGAAAGATTTTTATTTTTGGATTTTTGTATTTTTGTATGTATTGAAATAACTCAAACACTACTGGGCCGATTTTAAAAAATCTTAACCGTTAAAAAGGTAATTTATCTGTAAGTAACATAGGCAATATATTTTAATTACACGCGGGCGAAGTCGCGAGCAACAGCTAGTATTTTATAATCTGCGTCGTAAATTAATAGTTATTTTTGGAATAAAAGCAAACTTTATTTTAAGCAAGTTTTTTTCACAGATCAGAAATATTTCAAACAAAATACCTCAGACATTTATAAGAAGTTTTAGCTCTATATAAATTTGCAGCCGTTGGCAATAACTTAGGAACATTATTTGTTACTTGGCAGCTAATATTAAACCTGGGGATAAAAGTCTTTCTAACGACGCTCTGACAGTAAAGGTGCTCCAAGAATTTAGAAATTGCAAATATTTTAACCGAAATTAAAAAAGTTTTTGTAACCATAATATTAATTTATTTCCTTTCTTTGCACTCACAATAGTTACGTACTAATCTAATAGATTCTTTAAATTCTAGTGAAAAATATGTGTGTTTTCCTAAATGTTTGCTTTTCTAGTGACAAACAATATTTATTACCGCTGTCGATAAAAGTATAAAAAATCTAATTTGGTCTCTATTTTTCAAATAAAATTCCATTTGGGACTTAAAAATAAACGGATGTGAAAATAATCTTTCATATTGAAATCTAAACTTAATTATAAAATGTATACCTTATACATCGTAGTTCCAACCACCAGGGAATCAAGGGAAATCAGACTGCATAGAAAACTATGTAATATACCTAAATATTACGTTGATATATTAGAAACTAGCTTTCGCCCGCGACTCCGTCCGCGTGGAATTAAAAAAAAAAAGTGCTCTATGTGTTCTTCCAGAGTAACCTCTATGTCTATGCCAAATTTAATCGAGATCCGTTCAGCCGTTTGACTGAAACTCTGACAAACATCCATCCATCCATCTAAACTTTCGCATTTATAATATTAGTAAGATTAATGCATATTGTAATTTCTTCTAGTTCTTTTTAGTTTCTATTAAACATGTGCAGAAAATTAAAAACAAGAGACAAACCAATACGTAAGTAGGGAAAATTCACACAATAAACTTTTAGGCAATACAGCCTCGCTCTGGAATCGGCAGCGCTCTTAACAACACCTGCGACCTCACCTTGTAAATACCCGAAACCGCATTATTTGTTTGTCGTACAATCGTAAATTATTATATAACACGAAATATATACTAAGAAAAAACAATCACAAAAACCACGAGGCCTAATATAGACGACATTTAAATATGTAACATCGTTGCAAATGATAAAGACATGATTAAATTTAAATTTTGACGGCCGACACAATGTAAGTGATAACGAAAAGAAGCATAAATTAGATTCAGTATTTGGTCGTTAGTAGGTTAGAAGAATGTGTATATTAGAGGAAATTTGAAAGCAGCCCCAGTGGTGGAGAAATTGAGAAGCAAAAGGTTAGTGTGGTATGGACATGTTTTGCGACGAGAGGATGAGGACATAAACCAGAAAGTCTTAAGATTGAATGCTGATGGCTACAAAGGTAGAAGACCGAAGTATAAATGGATTGATTGAAAGAGGATATGCTTGAGAAGAGAGTGGATTTAGATATGACGGCTGATAAAAATGTATGGAAGAGCAGCACAATGTGCCCTCCGTAGGGATAAGGGCAAGTTGATAATTTCGTTGTTAGTCGGTTATAAATACAATCTTGCTTAATTAAATCAGATACTAAAGATTAAATGTTTTTTTCCTTTATAATAAAACTCAATTCTTACGCTGAAAAAAAAATATTCTTAATTAACACTCATAATTTACTTTTATCTTTCACTCTCATCGGGGAACGCAAATTAGTCCTCTTTTGATGAATGGCTGTTGATGTTTTCGCTTTGTTATTTAACTTCGGCGTAACGTTTTAAATGGACGTTAATTATTAAACTGAATAAAGATGAAATAAAGTAATACGAGGAATCGTGTAATGTATCTTCATAAAAAAAACATTATTAAGCTAAACACTTTACGTACACCTTTAACGAAACTATCGCACAACTGTTGTGCGATCGTCGATTTCGCAGCCAATTCAATTGTTTAGTTGCACAACTAAAAATCGAATAGTGTGCGCACCACTATATAACATAGGAATCAAAGCGACACTAAACAGTTGTGCGATTGTTGAGTCAATGGTGTGCGAGCTCTAACAAACCGGTTGAAATTAATTACTATTTTATTAATAACATTAAAAATAAAAAATTATTATACGAAATACGACAAAATACATGTAAATATTATAAACACAATTTCACATTAAATACACAGGCAGTTAAAAAAACTTATTTTCTTTTATAAAACGAACTTTGATATGAAAAAGAATTAACTACGTAAGATAGACAAAGGATTGTGGAACAAAAACGCATAATGTGTTTCAGCGAGCACAACAAAAGACACGTAGGCCTCATTTGTGTCGTGACACTTGAGTTTCCACTGGCTAAACACCTGAACACAAACGTATTTCTGTCTCTATTTTACCAAAGACAATGTGAAGGAGAACAATATTTGAATGTATTTCGAAAAAGTGCCTTATAAGTTCCTGGGATTGCTTATTTTAAGATTGATTTAATATTATCTCTCCTTAGTCAATTTATTTATCTTGATGATAATTTCTGTTTTTATTTGGTAGTCAATCAACCAACTTTCATGACTGTCTTTTTATCTTAAATTCTGTAATTTTTGAATTTAATTTCTAACAGTTCTGAGACGTCATTTCGTTATAATCTTTACTGTTAATATGATATGACATCACGCTCTTTTTATCTCTTACAAGCGGTATTTCCAAACCAATACGACTTAGGGTCCTAGAAGCGAGCCTATAATTTCCTCAAAGGCCGGCAACGCATCTGTAGCTCGTCTGGTGTTGCGAATGTCCAGGCATCGTTGACCACCTCGGTGTTCTCGCCGCTCGTTTGCCCAACTTTATTATAAAAAAACAATCTCTTGAGACGAGTAATTAGTTGTACGTTTATTATTATTTCATTTGTAATCTTAAAAAGTACAAAGTAATGGTGTATAATTAACTTCACAAGTTAACTTCTTATCAACTCTATTTTGAATCACAGTTTTTGTTAACCGAAATCTTAACACAGCTTCGTAATATCAGTAAAATATTCATGAAGTAAAAACTTTTACTTGACATAGTAAGTTGCAAGTCAACGACCTTTGTTTGGGAGCTGTAATGGCGAGAAAACACAAAGTTCAACACCCAAAGGACGTGAAGTTACTAATTTTAATTGTGTAAGGGAGTCTGGAGGTGAGGAACTTCTGAGAGCAGTCACATGAATTTCTAAACGACTTTTAGGACTTTGATAAATGCATTACTGCCTTTTTATTAAATTTAAAAACACAGCGGCGATTAACAACAAAATTAGTTGTTTAAACTTTCGTGAGACATTATCTTAAACGAATTAAAAACGACTTGACTCATGTTTGATTTCCCGGTCACAGTACCGACTTGTTTCAGACCCATCGGGAGTCCATCTTCATCTTCGAGCCGTGCTCTCCTCGCTATGGCCCGCAGTGCGAGGTGCGACGCGATCGCGAAGAAAGCAAACTAACACTCGCCCTGAAGATGGACCCCCGATGAGTCTGAAACTAGTCTCTGCCGTCACCGGAAGACAAACGTGAGTCGAGCCGCATTTAATTGGTTTAACAACAAAAATGTTTTTTTTATATTATAGAATAAGGTGACAAACGAGTAAGCGGCCACTAAAATTTGCCAAAATAACCAAACGACCACTGCCCATAGACTACTAAACTAAATAATAAAAAACTTCTTTTCCCATACCTCCCTTACATGAAAAGGGTGGAAAGACAAACTAAAATAAGACCTCTGGCACGCACACTATTCAGACGAATCGTGGAATTGCCTCCACTTCACACCTGTCTTCTGTGTGGTCGTGGATGCGAAGATGTTAAAGTGGGCCACTGTCATTTGTTTCAACATTTTCCATGCTTCAAATTCATCAGCATTGTTGTGCTTAAAAATAGAGTCAATTGTTTAAAAACAGTTTCTACAGTCTTGGAAGACTTGCCAAAGGAATTGGCGACCATCCAGTGTAGCAACAGGTAATTAGCGAACAAGCCATGTGTTGATTAAATTAATTGAACTGATGAAAACAGAACTGTACCCAGATCTAATTCGCAACTATGTTAAACTATTTGTCCTACACTCAAAGAAACTGTTTTAATTGTCTTAACAATTATAAAAGTTCCGTAATCACTCCATTAATTCGAAATGCAAAAAGGTATAAAAGAATGTTGAAGTTTGCCGGCTGAATCACCCGGCGCTGAACAAAGCTATCCGAGACAAAGACGAATGCTCGTTCGCTGCACCGGACTCAAGTTCACTCATTACCCTCAGCTGCTAGTCAATTTATCTTATCGCTTTTGACGTACTTCTGTTATGTAAACATATCCTATATTGAGTAGTTTCCTAATAAATAGATGGTTCTTTAACTGTTGAGTTTAGTAAGCCTTTGGAAATGAATGGTTTTATGTCAGAATGAAATGATCAAGAGTCAATGATAATATTAAAGCCTTGATTATGACAAGTTTTAATTAAATTATTTTTTACTGGTTTTACCTTAAACTTTCAATGGAAAATAATAAAATATTTACGGCTGAAATACCTGTACAAATGCTGTCCCCGTCATTTTCAACTAGAACGAAAAGGATGCATGAGTTTTTTGTTAAAAGTTGATACGGTTAAAGAAAATATTCCAAAACCCGCTACCGTAGCTGTCACAGCTCTGTTGAGTTTGGTGTTTGTATTGCAAACGGGTCGATATTTCACGCACGACTGTATTTCCAATATCCTACTGTTTACCAATTCTATTTGCTACGCCACGAACAGATTACCTTTCTTATATTACAATGTAAAAGGTCGATAAAGAAGCTGGATTTGCAGGTTACCTAAAGACAAGTGAATGCTGCATTCAAAAACAAAAGATTGCGTTAATTACGTTTTAAGACTTGTAAGAGCGGGTGCACGCCTTTGACTAAAGTATCGCACAACTGTTGTGCGATTGTCGATTGTTTCGCAGTCAATTTAACTGTTTAGTTGCACAACTAAAAATCGAGTAGTGTGCGCACCTCCATATAAGCTCATGGGAATTAAAACGGGACTAAACAGTTATGCAATAGTTTAGTCGAATGTATGCGCGCGTTCTGAAGATAATTTCTGAAACAATTTTGTACTATGTGACATAAAACACTATAGGACTAGATAAGAAAGTATTTTCTAGTTGTCTCCAAGGTCTAATTAAAGTTGGCGTAATTTATTGGCCTTTCAACATGACATCAATTAGGAACTTGATTAATGTTGAACATTTGAGATCACTTTGTGTTTTTATTGCGAATTTGTTTGCTTTTCGACCAGTATTTTCTTTGAACTTTGTTGATAGGTTCTCCGTATTACCCATATAAAGAGGAAACATTTGTATTTTTGGATTTTTGTATGCATTGAAATAACTCAAAAACTACTGAGCCGATTTTAAATTCTTTCACCGTCAGAAAGGTAATTGATCTGTGAGTAACATAGACTATATTTTTTAATTTCATGTGGGCGAAGTCGCGAGCAACAGCTAGTGGTAAATATATTTAAAAATAGACTTTTTTATAAATTCAACAGAGATTAATAAACTTTTAAGTATAACTATAAAATGTGATTAACGAACTAAAGAACCTTTAAACTGCATTTTGCGGTCGACAGAAATCCGTCGGGAAATCATGTTTCTTGAAGCAATAGAGATGAAGTTATTTTCTTCCATACTTTACTCGGTTTCTTTCTAATAATTCAAAGGGTATATAAAATGTTTCTACAACAAACATGTGTGTTTTAATAAGGACATTTTAGCTACATTCTTACTAATAGCTGTTTATATTAGTCACTATTTAAAGTACTAAAAACGACTACAGATTCCTACCTTACGGAAGGCCCAATTTCACTCACTATCCCGTCCCACCCTTTTCTTATAAGGAACGGATGGGAAGGGAAAGTGGATTTGATGGTGGAGGAGAATCAAAGGAAGGCGAAATATCCTCTTTATGTTCATCTCCAATTGTAGATGTCTATGGGCAGCGGTGGCTTCGCTTTTTCGGCGAATATGTAGGCTGCTCGCTTGTTTGCCCTATAATGTTAAAAAAAAACGTATTCTTTTCCAGGAATTAAATTCCAGTTTTAAGCAAAAGCGGTTTACCTGACCGTACCGCATACAAAGCTCGCTTAATATATCTTTAGGGGCCGCGACGGTTTTTCCTCGCTACGGCCGCAATTAGCATAATAATTTAGTGGCGCACTAGATAAATTGTTGCAGTTAGCTCCGCCACTAAGCAAACGAACGAAAAGTCTGCAATAGTCGTTTAAAAAATTCCTGTAATTTATTTCATAAAGTATCCAAGTAAATACATTTAATTCAATTCAGTAACTGTACAAGAAATAAAATAACGTAACGAAGCTTTAATTTTACCTTTTCTTGGCTGTAAAAGGCCACAATAGTTAAAACTAAAAAACGAATGATGTTTTATGTTAAATGTGTTCCAAAATTATTTTTACGTTACACGTTTTAAAAACATTTTAAAGTGAAACGAAAGATAAAAGCTAGTGAAGTACTGTAGTGCGGTTCACCGAGCAATTTACTGATTGCTGAATATAAAATGTACCTGTAGTGTGGCGACGATATCGATAGTAGTGTGGAACCATATCGATATACTCAACACGGCGTCGGGCGGCGCTCGAGTGCGCTGTCGACACTAGTGCGGCGTTCGCAGATAATCGATTATCGATTTTAATACTTTTTAAAGCTATTCCGACTTCGAGTATTATCAATTTTGTAGAAAGTGTTTTATACATTAAAAATGATATCCGTAGATACACGACACAGATGTAAAATCATTAAAATAAATTACTGACTGTTTTTAAAAATTGCACTCAAACATAATATACACCTTTTAGCACATCTACCATAAAGCCATCTCTATTTCCATACAATTGTTATTAATTTATATCATTTATTTATTTAAAACTAGCTTTCGCCCTCGACTCCGTTCGCGTGGAATTGAAAAAAAAAAGTCGCCTATGTGTTTTTATCATACTATCCTCTACATCTATACCAAATTTCATCGAGATCCGTTCAGCGGTTAAGGATACAAACTCTAACAAACATCAATCGATCCAACTAAACTTTTGCATTTATAACATTAGTATGGTAAAATAAAATGTTCATACAATATATGTAATAATATCCATAATAAACCAATCTCGGTAACGTAATTATAAAACAAATTACATTTTAACAAACAGGTTGATTCGTATTGTGACGTCAACAACGAAATGTCAATACATCAATTAACAGAACTGCAATCGGTCGCGTATCATCTGTAAGCAGATTATTTCCAGCCATAGCTATCACGTTAGCCCATTTAACTTTTGCAATTTTTATTATTCAATCTCGTTCAATTTGTGGGAGACAGTAACAATAATCAAATATAAAGTAAATTTTGTTTGACAATAACATAAAATATTACGCATAGCACGCAACTTTTATAAATACGTTAAAATTAATTCGACTTTGCCAGTGTGACAAAAACTAATTTAAACAAATCTACTGAGCTAGTTTAGAAAAAAAACGTGAGATTTCGATCGAATTAAGGGTTAATTGCTTTTGAAATTGAAATTTTATAACATAGATATTACTTTCCAACACAAAAATACTTCACCGGGAAGTGGAACTACACAAAGTAACATTTGATTAGCGATATCGTTATATAGAAGTTTACAATGTAACGGCCGTAAAGTCACATGCTTGTCACGTATTCATTCCTATACGTTTTGACACATTTTATCGTTTCTACTTGCGATATTGCTAATCTAAAGGTACTATGTCCAAGGATTCCCGACCAAAGACTTGACTTCGATCGACTTGTTTTATTTTACTTATTACAAATTTCAAATTAAATCGTTCAGAAACTGAAAGGGTGAAAGCCATATCTCTGCTAATATTAAAGAGGAAAGATTTTTATTTTTGGATTTTTGTATGTTTTGGCATAACTCAAAAACTATTAGGTCGATTTCGAACATTCACCATTAAAAAGCTACGCTATCAGTGAGTAAACATAGGGTATGTTTTTTTTATTATTTTTTTATTTCACGAAGGCAAAGTCGCGAGCAACAGCTAGTCTTAAACTTCGAATCTAATACTGTGTAGTTTCCATTCATGATACAAAATATTGTGTGAAAAATAAAATGAGAATGAAATAAAGCTGACAAGGCTATCGCATCTCAGCCCTGAGGCTTACAACAATACGTCTAACAATACTTTATTGAGGTTCTGTAAGGTTTCCAGTATCATTTATTTCGCTTACGACTTTGACGAACAAAAGATTTACAATACATTATTCCCCAATTGATATATTTATTCCAGTAACAATGAAATTGTTTAAACATCAATATTATTATTACAAAACAATCATTTTATCTACTCGTATTTATCTACGAGTAGCTAGTTCTATGTGGGGTGAGCAGATTTTCGTCGTCTAAAATTCATCTTTCTTTTATTATTCATCTTTTTTTTTTGGAACAATAAAAGGCAGATTTCATTATTTTTAGACTAAATTTGAAAGACTTTCTACTTCGTTCTTTAACGGTTTCATATAATCAAAGCTCTATAATTTAACATCAAGAATGACCGTACGAATCTTTCTTTGACTCTTTGTAATTTCCTTTCTGATTACAGTCTCCTTGTAACTTGGATCCTATCCGAGATTTGTTACAATTCTGACTTTTCTTTTCTTTTCTTACAATGATATGAATAAAGATTATTAACGATATTTTTTTTTATACAAAAAGGTGGCAAACGAGCAAGCGGCCACCTAAATCCGCCAAAATGGCGAAGCGACCGCTGCCCATAGACATCCGCAATTGCAAATGCGTTGCCTACCCTAAATCGATGGAGGAGAAGACGCACATAAAGAGGATATTCCCCCTTCCTATGCGTCTCCTCCACCGTCAAATCCACTTTCCCATCCAATCCTTCTCTTATAAGAAAAGGGTGGGACGGGAAAGGGACTAAAAATTGGGCCTCCGGCACCACACTCATCAGACGAAACGCGGCATTGCTTCCACTTCACGCCTGTCTTCTGTGTGGTCGTGGTATTACACCGGGCGAGCAGACCCATTCGTGCGGAGATGGTAAAGCGGGCTCTACCACTGTTAAATTAAGGATATCTATTTGTTAATTAACTGATGATTTGAATAGAAACAGTCGGCATTGTGTATGCGTATAGTTTAATAGTTTAAATACATTTAAACATACTAACTAATTAATTTACGGATCACTTCTTAGGTATCTTATCTCCTACGTGCTAATATTTTCACTGAATATTGAAGACGTTTCAATTTTTACCCTCATTTTTACTTTAACGGCATGTCATTTTCCTTTTATCGAAAATGAAAATGGCAACATTCGTCTTGTAACAGCGTAATATCGTCTTCGTAGAATATCATATATCATTGTCGATAGTGTATTATTAATAAATTTTACAGAAACTTTACACTATTATGAAGAAAACGTTTTCCGGCGTACTTCATATGATATTGTTGATTTTAAATTGTACAATAGAAATTGATCTTTAAAAATTTGTACCATCCGGACATTAATCAAACGTCCGAAACAATAATTGTCTATAGTAATAATTTGAATATTAAGAGCGGGCGCACACTTTTGACTAAACTATCGCAAAACTGTTGTGCGATTGTCGATTGTTTCGCAGCCAATTCAACTGTTTAGTTGCACAACTAAAAATCGAGTAGTGTGCGCAACTCCATAAGCTCATAGGTATCAAAGCGAGACTAAACAGTTGTGCGATTGTTTAGTTTCAGGTGCACGCTCTAAACCTGCAAAATAAGTTATTATCATGTAATTAAGTGTTCATATTCCAATTATTTAAAATAGCTATATTTGTTTTTATAATTACACACGTAACGGTTATTAATGCCGTTTTGCATAATAATATGAAATTGTTAGCCTAACAAAAGGCCAATTCAGTTAAGATGAAATATTAAAGCGGAAGCTGTCAAAAACTATTGGAAAGCCATTAGCCGACAAGGATATTACGTTCTAGATGTGATTAACATTTTAATACTAAAGGAGTACAAATTCATCGAGTGTATTAAAGAGAAATCCATGTTGTAAAACTAGCAGTAGCATCGCCTCCCCTGCCTTATGGGAGTAGTAACTAATAGCAACAATTGCAACAAAGTACTGATACAATACAGAATACAAACCTCAAATAGACAAGTGTCTGACACTGAACTCTTTCCCTAAATTACGCGCCTTTTACAAAAATTATGCCATCAGTAAATTTAATTTGTCCTCTAAAAATAACACATTTAAATAATAATCTTACTAATATTATAAATGTGAAAGTTTAGATGGATGGATGGATGTTTGTTAGAGTTTGTAGCCTAAACGGCTGAACGGATCACGATGAAATTTAGCTTAGATGTAGAGGATAGTCTGGCAGAACACATAGGCTACTCACTTTTGTTTTTTCTACTTCCATGCGGACGAAGTCGCGGGCGAAAGCTAGTTAGTTATATTTAAGGGATAGTGCGTCTGACATCACCTATCTTAAGGTAAACCTGTGAGCTTTTACCTTATCAGGCACTTCCAGCTTCGAGCACATTTATTATCTATGCTCCATTTCCGTCCGCTATTCGCCTCAATTAACTGCGATAGTGACTCTATGGAATAATGGAATTATATTCACGTTTGCTAAAATGTCAAACTGGTTTACCGGTATTATGTTTTATAAACGACTAGCTGTTCGCGTGCGGATTCATCCGCGTGAGATTATAAAAACTTTATTTTATTGTTTACATTTGTCAATTTATCAATAGCAATTGTCAAAATGACATGACATGACATGACAAACCTTAGCAATCTTTCTTTCTTGATGTTGGCAGCAACTTATGGTCTCTTTCCCACATTAGGGTTTTTATCCAAAATATTTACCCCCTAAGTTTAATGGCGTGAAAATATATAGCCTAAATCATGACGTAAGTGTAGGGCTTTTTATTAAAAAAAAGAATTATTCAAAAATATGCTGTAATTGCTGACATCTTAGGCAACAAAGAAGTGTGTGTTTACGCTTTATTATATTAGTATAGATTACTGATGCATATAAAATACGCTTCGCTTTAATCAACGGATTTAATCTGTCTGTTTTGATTTTTGAGACAGATAACGAAAGTGGAAGATAATTTTAGATAAAATTACAGCTTTAAGTATAAAATCAAAGTAAAGGATGGGAAAGGATAATTTCCAGGGATAGGACGCGTTAGAAGCTGAAATATCCTATTTCTGTGCGTCCCATTGTTGATTAAAGATCGCATCTGCAAATGCTGATATTTGTGGGCAGCGGTCGCATCGCTATTTTGGCGAATTCCTGTGGCCGCTTGTTAGTTTGTTATCTTACACTATGAAAAACATCGATTCTTGTAAAAAATATACAAGGGGATGAAATGTTGCACTCTTATAAGGTAATCACACAAAACTTGTAGATAGGAAGACTTCTTTATAAATCTATTTGTAAACTTTTCCTCGAGTGGAATCCTCTCTTCCTAGTACCAATCAGGTAGCCAGAATGTCAACAGTATTGGAATCGGTCAGCGGCAACTAATTTAATCAAATCGATTCAATTGAACTACAAACATCAAAGCGATGCCGATTGGAATGTTAACTATTCAGGTCAACGTACTGCCAGCCCTTGGAGACGGGACGCAATAACGCCCTCTGTGCGTGCTCACAGGAATTTTTGCTTTGTTTCAATGTAAAGATATACATTATTTTAGAATATCTAAAGCTTATAAAAGATCAATTAAAATGTATTTGTAGTTGAAAATTCTTATTAAAAACTCGTATCTCGAGTATTATTCCACTTTTAATTGGTCTCAACATAAATTTTCAACTACATATCTTTCTCACAATATATTTATCTTTGAAGCCAAACCTTTCTATTTTATACACGTGACGAAATATGTTATTTCCCTCCGTCGTATGAGAGTCTTCAGATATAATAAACATTTTCGGCATTCGACTAGTTCACTGAGAAATTCCATCCTGCATTAATGGAACTACATTGTTCGTAATTGCCGGAAGATGTCGCCACTGCACCGGACGCAGCGCATAGGTATCCGGCTCAAGGCCAACCGACATTACCGAGAACACATGATGACTCATTGTCATAAACATAGATTTAACTAAAAACAAGACTTTTCTGCATAAAATAATAAAATAGGATAAGTTAATATTTTATTGAAAGGAAATAGGAGAACTTATTGGATAGTAAATCTCAAATCCGATCACAATGTTGAAGCACATTGAATTATCCTTTGCCTGAAATAACTTTCGCCATAAGCTTCTAAAGCTCAATGGTCTGCCTATAGTTATCTATTTTAATTCAATCTATTTCTCTTAAGCCCGTTACAGACTTTGTAACTGACAATTTAAATGTACAATTCGACTATAGAACGTATGTAGTTTTAAAATTAATTTCCGTCGGCATCTATATTTTATTATCCTGATTTCAATGTTTAAAATACAATTAGATTATAACAACCCCATTTAATGATTTTTTAAGGGAGAAAACAATTTAGTTACCTTTTTACAATAGTTTTAGTTCATTTTATATCGAGTTTTTCTATATTTAGATCTATGGTATACTAAAACAGTACAATTTTTAATTAACATAACTCCTATATATCAAAATAATAAATATTTTGTAGCAGAATACATATATGTTTCGTAGAAAACAATAATATGCTTGCTTACTAGCTACTGGCTTGTATATTGCCGTTCTTACTTAAAATTAATTCAAAAGCATTTCAGGTTGTATCGTTTATTCACACAATGGTAGCTTAAGTTACGCTACTAGCACTAAGCTGAGTACGAGTGTACAAAGCTGCTAAACCTTATGTGAATGTAACATGTCACACGTGCTAAATACTACTGAACTGCGTTTGATACCGAATTTATAGTAAATATGTCATTTTTCACTGTGAAGTGGTGGCTTATTTTATAGGAAAAACATATTAAAACAGTAAAATTTATTTATAGTAGTCACCTATTGAAGCACGTTATTGGCACAGTGGTTAAAGAATTGGAGAAGACATGTTCGATCCCAGTTTCATCATCATCAACTTGCCCATCCCTTATGGAGGCTCGGCACAGTATGTGCTGCTCTTCCATACATCTCTATCAGCCGTCATATCTGAATTCTGAGTTCGATCCCAGTTTGTTTGTATTTTTTTTAAAGATTTTTATAAAGATAAAAAACGACAGTAACCGAAAATTAAAAAAATCTTTCATTACATTTCTTTTTTTTTCATGAATACAAATTGTTATTAGTAAGAGGAAAACCGCATCTGTTTTAACTGGACTTTAACTAAGATGAAAATTGTTGTTAAGCAACTTTGAGATACTTCGATAGCCACGGGCAGGAAACTTTCTACTGCAAATTATTTGTAAAATACGGCAACATCGGGTAAAAAAAAACTTCTACATACCGGCATATTATAGTAGCTCTCTATTGTAATACTGGATTCAAATGTTCTATAGAATTCATGATTTAATGAAATAGTTTTTACACTACTGAAATAATTTGTCTAGTTATAAATTATACACAAATATTACTAACGTCTTAATAATTTGTCTTCGATTCTTTCCAGCTATAGCTGAAAAAAAGTCCCGCTAGATGAGACAGATATTTCTATGATACAATTAAGATATCATTTCCAATAAAGTTGATGTGAAAATAAAAGTAAGTTTAAAATAATAATAAAACAGCCTTTCGCCTTTTAAGTCTTTCGCCGGAACACAGCTTTAAAACTATTGTTTAGTACTGCTGTTAGTATTCAATGTTTATAAATGCTATATTAAAACAAATTATGTAACAAATATTCGCTGCAACCCAGTTGTTTCACGTACATAATAGATGGCGCCACCTGTATTTAGAACACGATATGGTTTTGCATGCGCCTTAGCTTAAGTGATTTTCATGTACATTACGCAAATGAGAAGAAGAGGAGAAGAGAAGACAAGAGAAGAGAAGAAACCAAGAGAGGATAACAAATATTGTCTTCTCAAGTTAGTTCCTACGACGCGATTCTGAGTATATTAGCTTGCTGTCTTGTGACTAATTTTACTCAGAACTTGCACAGTAGTGTAGCTTGATTAGGTTGCTTGCGGGACAGTGACGACCTAATTTCAGTAGATAACCGCTTGCTGGATTGTGACGGTTATCCATAATTGACATTTTGTAGTAACACTGAACTTAGGTTGCTTGCGGGACAGTGACGACCTAATTTCAGTAGATAACCGCTTGCTGGATTGTGACGGTTATCCATAATTGACATTTTGTAGTAACACTGAACTTAGGTTGCTTGCGGGACAGTGACGACCTAATTTCAGTAGATAACCGCTTGCTGGATTGTGACGGTTATCCATAATTGACATTTTGTAGTAACACTGAACTTAGGTTGCTTGCGGGACAGTGACGACCTAATTTCAGTAGATAACCGCTTGCTGGATTGTGACGGTTATCCATAATTGACATTTTGTAGTAACACTGAACTTAGGTTGCTTGCGGGACAGTGACGACCTAATTTCAGTAGATAACCGCTTGCTGGATTGTGACGGTTATCCATAATTGACATTTTGTAGTAACACTGAACTTAGGTTGCTTGCGGGACAGTGACGACCTAATTTCAGTAGATAACCGCTTGCTGGATTGTGACGGTTATCCATAATTGACATTTTGTAGTAACACTGAACTTAGGTTGCTTGCGGGACAGTGACGACCTAATTTCAGTAGATAACCGCTTGCTGGATTGTGACGGTTATCCATAATTGACATTTTGTAGTAACACTGAACTTAGGTTGCTTGCGGGACAGTGACGACCTAATTTCAGTAGATAACCGCTTGCTGGATTGTGACGGTTATCCATAATTGACATTTTGTAGTAACACTGAACTTAGGTTGCTTGCGGGACAGTGACGACCTAATTTCAGTAGATAACCGCTTGCTGGATTGTGACGGTTATCCATAATTGACATTTTGTAGTAACACTGAACTTAGGTTGCTTGCGGGACAGTGACGACCTAATTTCAGTAGATAACCGCTTGCTGGATTGTGACGGTTATCCATAATTGACATTTTGTAGTAACACTGAACTTAGGTTGCTTGCGGGACAGTGACGACCTAATTTCAGTAGATAACCGCTTGCTGGATTGTGACGGTTATCCATAATTGACATTTTGTAGTAACACTGAACTTAGGTTGCTTGCGGGACAGTGACGACCTAATTTCAGTAGATAACCGCTTGCTGGATTGTGACGGTTATCCATAATTGACATTTTGTAGTAACACTGAACTTAGGTTGCTTGCGGGACAGTGACGACCTAATTTCAGTAGATAACCGCTTGCTGGATTGTGACGGTTATCCATAATTGACATTTTGTAGTAACACTGAACTTAGGTTGCTTGCGGGACAGTGACGACCTAATTTCAGTAGATAACCGCTTGCTGGATTGTGACGGTTATCCATAATTGACATTTTGTAGTAACACTGAACTTAGGTTGCTTGCGGGACAGTGACGACCTAATTTCAGTAGATAACCGCTTGCTGGATTGTGACGGTTATCCATAATTGACATTTTGTAGTAACACTGAACTTAGGTTGCTTGCGGGACAGTGACGACCTAATTTCAGTAGATAACCGCTTGCTGGATTGTGACGGTTATCCATAATTGACATTTTGTAGTAACACTGAATTTAGGTTGCTTGCGGGATAGTGACGACCTAATTTCAGTAGATAACCGCTTGCTGGATTGTGACGGTTATCCATAATTGACATTTTGTAGTAACACTGAACTTAGGTTGCTTGCGGGACAGTGACGACCTAATTTCAGTAGATAACCGCTTGCTGGATTGTGACGGTTATCCATAATTGACATTTTGTAGTAACACTGAACTTAGGTTGCTTGCGGGACAGTGACGACCTAATTCAGTAGATAACCGCTTGCTGGATTGTGACGGTTATCCATAATTGTATAGTGACACAGCATTTAGGTTGCTTGCGGGATAGTGACGACCTAATGCAGTAGATAACCGCTTGCTGGATTGTGACGGTTATCCACAATTGACATTTTGTAGTAACACTGAACTTAGGTTGCTTGCGGGACAGTGACGACCTAATTCAGTAGATAACCGCTTGCTGGATTGTGACGGTTATCCATAATTGACATTTTTGTGTAGTGACATGGAAGTCAGGTTGCTTGCGGGACAGTGACAACCTAATAACCGCTTGCTGGACTGTGACGGTTATCCATAGTAAACATTTTCATAAACAACGAGTAGCCAGTCAAAGTGCTCCACTACAACTCTGGCGACCAACACAGAAGCTGTTCCAATCCAGGGGGAGGATGAAGACGACTGCGTGAACAGAAGGATGAATCTTCCAGTTTCATCGTCGGGACGACTTCAGAAACTGAGGGGGAGATTGTAACAAATATTCGCTGCAACCCAGTTGTTTCACGTACATAATAGATGGCGCCACCTGTATTTAGAACACGATATGGTTTTGCATGCGCCTTAGCTTAAGTGATTTTCATGTACATTACGCAAATGAGAAGAAGAGGAGAAGAGAAGACAAGAGAAGAGAAGAAACCAAGAGAGGATAACAAATATTGTCTTCTCAAGTTAGTTCCTACGACGCGATTCTGAGTATATTAGCTTGCTGTCTTGTGACTAATTTTACTCAGAACTTGCACAGTAGTGTAGCTGGATTAGGTTGCTTGCGGGATAGTGACGACCTAATGCAGTAGATAACCGCTTGCTGTACTGTGACGGCTATCCGATGTTGTAAATATGTAACATTTTTTGTATCTGCGTGTGGTTCCCAACCTGGGGTCCGCGCGCAGACCCGAACGCATTGGTTATGTGAAACCAATAAACGACTGTTGCTGCACCTTTGTTGTTTTCTTTGGCTGATTCGGCTTACGACACACCCGCTCTGTTACAATTATAATTATAATATTAAAATGCGAAAGTTTAGAGGAATGGATGATAGGTTTAACGGATCTAAATGAAATAGTGCACAGATGATGAACATTATATGGTAGAACACATAAGCTACTTCATCATCATCATCATCATCCTTATCCTACTCCCGTAGGGTCGGCGCAACAGGTTTTTGTCCTCCAAATAACTCTATCATACGTCATCTCAGTCATCACTCCCTCTTTGATCATGTCACCTTTCACGCAATCCATCCATCTCTTTCTAGGTCTCCTCTACCGATGTACCCTTCCATATAAGCTACTTGTTATGTTTTTTTAAGTGAATCCGCGCGGACGGATCGTAGGCAAAAGCTAGTAGTTTTATAAATTATGTAAAAATAGTTTCTCGAGGCCATTTGAAATATCGTACTCTGTTAGTATAGTTAATAATAATTTCGTTCCATAAGAATAACGTTTTCATTTCTAAGAATCAAGAAATAATATGAGAATCCAATCCAAATTGTCTATGTTCAAACATAATAATCATGATCTTGTATCAGTTTATATTATTATGTTATTATTTGATACACAAACAACAACGCAATAACAGTTTATTAAAAAGAGATAGGAAATTTGAATAAAACAGATCGACTACGAGTATTTGGGTTTATCTTTCCCTCAATAACAGTACGTAACAATTTAATTATTATTTTACAATTGGATTGAGACAGTATTTTTAGAGTCATATGCAATGTATAGGCAATCTATTTTGCAATAAATGTTTTGAGTTCTTGAAGATCCATTACTTTAACATATTTTGGAACATTTTAAATACATAACAATAAAGAAGTAACACGTAGTATATCGAATATGTAGGCAATTAAATCTCAGAGGACACACAGAGTGGAGTACGGTCAATGCAAATGTCGACCCTCCGTTAAACTAAAACATTACCCGATCCCTGTTCCGATAGTTTTCCGCTCCACAGATTAAATAACAAATTTGTTGTAATTTCAAACATAGCTTGGATATCCGGATCTACATTTGGGACTAACATCCTAATTTTGAAACATAAAGATTATATTTAATATCATCCTAAACATTTTATAATCAAATTTTATAGAAATAAAATTTTTTTTTTTCTGTTTATGCCTCTTAATATATGGACACAATGAAACTCGGTACTTAGCTTGATGATGTTTTATTACTATGAATTACATTTTGGGTGAATTAACAATAACTTGATTAGCGCGAGATTTGATGCATGGCTGCGCATGACAGACGAAGTGCAAGAGAGTGAGTGAATGGTGTTATCCAATAGGGATCTCCGTAATCAATCATTAGGGATCCAGACGAATGTTACATAGACGCCAACATTCTCTATATTAAACCTACTATAAATTCATATTTGATTAGTAATAAATCTGATGCCCGTTACATACGTTCAGTTTTAACTGGCAGTTTTATCCGAAAATTTAAACTGTTCAGTTAAAACTGTCAAGACTGGTCGCATATAGTTAGTTGTAGAAGTTATCGTAATTAGCAGGCTTGACCCTTGACGAAATTTTTCATCTATGATCTACTATAATTCATTTGTAAAACGATAAATATTCGATGGTTTATTTTATAAATTCTATCCTTTTCTACTTCATTAACCAAAATTCGCAACACATATGTTACAGTTTACTCACGCTTCGTGAAACAAATTCGTTAACAGCCATACAAAATGTTCAATGACTTGGAAGACAGACAACAAAATCGATTTTATTATATTGTATTACTAACCGTGAAAACAAAGTAAGTAGTGCATACGAGTATGTTCTTCGAAATTATCCTTCACATCTATATGTCAGCCGTTTAGGCTACATACTCTAACAAACATCCATTCATCTAAACTTTCGCATTAAAAAAAATAGTAAGATTAGACTGGTACAGTAGATATACGTCAAATATTTTTAAAATTCCAAAGTCACCATAATATAAAAGTTTGTTTACATTCCTAAGGATCTTAACAATTATGAAAGTTATTAGTATAAATTATTATTTTAATCCAAATGTTGTTTATTAATATAATTTTCATTAGGTATCCTTTTAATAATCTGAAAATAAATACTAACTATAGCTCCTATGTTACGCTTTTTGGATAAAAAGCTGATAAAAGTAACCAGCGAAGCCCATTTTCAGATCCGCCTTAGCCATGTACCGAAATTCGTGTGAATTTCAGCTACGATGTGCTACGCGTTGCTACGCGGTGCTACGCCGTACTATGCATACTCATATAGACATTCAACTTTTGTAGATTTACAAAATGCGTTGACTATCGCCTCTACGATAAATGAATCGATTTTTTATTTACTACAAGTCTGCATAACTTTTAATAATTAACATCTTGTTCGTAGTTTACTATTGATTTAATTTATTTTTACAAGAGAGTCTTTGTAAAGTTTTTCTTACAACTTTGTTGCAGACACTGTTAATAAAGTTTCATAGTTGGATGTGCAGTTTGTTGTTATAAAGTTCTTTTTATTTTTAACTTTCAAGAACCTTTGAAGATAAAAATTATTTTTTTATTGACCAATTACTGATTAAATTGCTAAAACAAACAATGAAATAGAAATAAAGAGTATGAGATATCTAGATCTTTTTACTCCTTTACCTGATAATGTTCCATGTTCCATTATATCCTTGGCATGTTCCGTGAATCGTATTTCGTAGTTAATGCAACCGAGACACGCGATCCTGTCCGATTGTGCAGACATCGCATTACTACTATTTATACCAGAATTATGTTAAGATATATTTAATTACTATTGTTATGATATGCTCTTGTATAATATTATAAAGAGGAAAGATTTGTATTTGTATGTATTGAAATAACTCAACAACTACTAGACCGGTTTCAAAAATTCTTTCACCATTAAAAAGCTACGTTATCAGTGAGTAACATCGCGAGCAACAGCTAGTATGTTATAGCAGAAGAAACGCACTTTAATTTAAACTTAGTTACACTTATCTTGCAGGTACCTGCAGTACATATGTACAATCAGGGACTCTGGCGGTGTTGATTTTTAATAGCTACAACCATTTAAATGTTTGGTATGCATTGAGACGACGCGGCTTTTAAATGTGTCTATACGAAATAATGTCGGTAAGCGGCTAATTGATTTTTTGTAAGAGAGAGAAAGAACATGGCATTTATTCTGTAAGTGGAACACCGTGGAATTCTGCGACTGTACGTCATTTGTTATAATCTAATGTGTATGATAATAAACAGTCGTCAGATCTAAGTAGTTTGTCACAAAGTTTCCATAACAAAAACTACAATATGTTACAGTTTAACATCTTTATATAACTAGTATCGGAAACCGTATTGGTGTTTGAGTAACGTAACAATTTCAGTTTCAATTTTGTCAGGTTTATTCGACAAGGTGCCGATTCGAGGCACGTTTCCAGCTTGGGATAGCGTTTGCCCGGGGCGTTGTGTCACTGGAAATCTCAAATCGGAACATTTCAATTGTTATATTATTTTATTATTGTATTTAACGTTGTCAACAAAAAAAATAGAACTAAATTAGGTTGACTGAAAATTTGTCATCTCTACCAACCCTTCTAAGTCTCTAGCGTGTATTTTTATCACCTATTACTGTAATAATGATCTTCATCCTTGTGTTACATAAATAAAAGAGACAAACTATTTATGATTTCATTATGATTTACTTAAAAATATTTAAAATTATTGAACTAAATATTTTCATAGAATTTTAGTAAAAGTTTCAGTGTAGAGGTCACAGAGGTCGTATGTCACTAACCTTTATATTTTTACAAGTGTTCGAGATCACTATAAATCTCATCCCCTTCGACGTCGTCGCCATTTGAAAGAAATATACGACACGCCCTCACTTTTATTTACAGCCAATAAAAGAAACCACTTCAAAGTTTCACTCTTGTTTAGTAAACGATACAATACTTTGTACATAACAATTAAAATAAATTCAATTATCTATTCAAAATTAAATTACACAATTTTTAATTAAACAATTTTACATTCAGCTCTGGACACTAATCACAGCTGTTTACTTTGACGAGATTTTATCGTAATCATATGACAATTGGATTATGTTTTTAATGTATTTAAATTAAAAATACATATGTTGCCATACATATGACAATGGCTAAACTAATTTAAAGTTCACATATTAACTCATTAACTGCAGAGATATTCTGAGTAATCCTTAATAAATACAATCGAGTACAAACTCGTGAAGGGTGCAAAGGGCTTATACTAGAACTGGATGGTTTTATTGGTAGTAAACATAACGCAAGGCGCGCCGCCTTTAATGACGCTCCCTCAATCTTGGGGGAAGGACCTTTAGCTTTGTTACAATGTAGTTTATAACTAAAGATATACGCATTTAGTTAGAAACATCTATTCTGTGACTATCTTCATGATTTAATAACAATTTCGCTTACGAATAAACCGACAAATGTTTTATAGCAAAAGGCCTGAACTGTTCTGCATTTATCTAAGAAACTGCCGAACAACAGATGTAAAGAGCATTTTACTAGTTAGTTATTTTGTGTCTTTCCTAACTACAGATGAAATACTAAAGAAAAGTGCTATTTAAAGCATCCTAGATAATGTATGCGTAAATATATGAATGTAGAAGAAGCGACTTATAGGTCTCATGACCATGCCAAGCAGTGGTCTGAGGTCTACCACCTGTGTCACGGGCAGAATTATGTTGTTGCTTTCGAACTACAGTGTAGACGATCGTGGTCTAAAAATTCTACATCTACCATAATAATTTAGAACAAATAATGTTACTTCTTACTAATATTATAAATGCGAAAGTTTACATGGATAGTTGTTTGTTAGCGTTTGTAGCCTAAACTACTGAAGGAATCTCGATGAAATTTATGGTATAGACGTGGCTGATAGTCTGGAAGAACACTTAGGCTACTTTTCTTTGTTTTTAAAATTTCTTGCGGACGAATGCTAAAGTCGTCTATATTTGTATTTTTGGCTTACATTGGTATAAAGACTAAATACTAGAATAATACTTAGTGTAGTCTTTAAGTGATAGTATTAAGGGACGCAAGATTAACGGTTGTGTGGCCATTAGACGTCGCACGCTTCGCTGTTGATGTTTATTGTTAATTGAAGCGAGCTATTGCGGTTTGTCCGACCTAATGGAGACTGAGTGCTGTACTACTTAGTAAGATAAATAATAGCAACACACAAATCATTTTGATTTTTTTTTTTATTATTATATAAGGTGGCAAACGAGCAAGCGGCCACCTGAATCCACCTAAATGGAAAGCGACCGCTGCCCATAAACATCCGCAATTGCAGATGCGTTGCCAACCCTTAATTGACGGAGGTGGAGACACACATAAAGAGGACATTTCCCCTTCCTATGCGTCTCCTCCACCGTCAAATCCACTTTTCCTTCCCATCCTTTCCTCTTAAGAAAAGGGTGGAAAGGGAAAGGGATTAAAATTAGGCCTCTATAATAAATAAGTTAATAGCTTTTTTAAAGGAATTGAATGTTATTACAGCGTACATCTTTAACTAAACTATCACACTGTTGTGCGATTGTCGATTGTTTCGCAGCCAATTCAACTGTTTAGTTGCCTAATTAAGACACGAGTAGTGTGCGCACCTCCATATAAGCTCATAGGAATCAAAGCGAGACTAAACAGTTGTGCGATAGTTTAGTTTCAGATCAGCACGTTCTTGATCAATTTAATGTTATAACCAGATTTTTAAGTACTTTTTAATGAATCTTACGATAGATTCGTTTCTGAAAATGTAATTATTCAGCTTAAATTTGTAAAAAAAAATCAAAAAACAAAGTAAAAAACCTCCGATGAAAATAATTTTAACATATATGACAGGTCAATTAAACTCGGCTACAGTGTTGTTAACGCGTGGAAAAATACTTTAGCGTGATTCGACAGAACGTTATGATATTGAATCAAATTTCCGAAACAACTCAGTTAAACTAAGTTAATCGCACATTCGTTTAGAAATAGTTTTATAGTATATTTGCATGGATTTTTGACAAATTACGATTATTGAAACATTATATACAGACTTACGAAATGCCATATTAAACAATCTTAATATTGTAAATGCGAATGTTTAGTTGGATGAATGTTTGTTAGAAATTAGTCTGGAAGAACACATAAGCTACTACTTCAGTTTTTTTATTCCCCGCAGATGGAGTTGCGGGGGTTAGCTAGTATATCAAATACTTATAACGAAAGCAGTGTAGTAATAGTTAAATATAATAGTGAATCATATAACCATTAACATCCATAATATAAATCAGCGGCGCGGCGAGCAAAGTTTAAACACGTGTTTAACTAAACGGTGTCTAATATTTTTTGGAATAAAGTCAACGTTTTCTTTAAACTGCTGATAGTTTTACTGGACGAACCTATTATAGAACACTAGCTGTTCGCGTGCGGATTCATCCGCGTGAAATTATAAAAACTTTATTTTATTGTTCACATTTGTCAAATTATGAATTGCAAATGTCAAAATGACATGACATGACATGACATGACAAACCTTAGCAATCCTTCTTTCTTGATGTTGGCAGCAACTTATGGTCTCTTTCCCACATTAGGGTTTTTATCCAAAATATTTACCCCTTAATTTTAATGGCGTGAAAATATATAGCCTAAAGCATGACGTAAGTGTAGGGATTTTTATTCAAAATAGAATTATTCAAAAATATGCTGTAATTGCTGACATCTTAGGCAACAAAGAAGTGTGTGTTTACGCTTTATTATAATAGTATAGATAGTATAGATTGGTTACAAAGTTATTTTTATTGCAATACCAGATTTTAAAGCCGAATATAAAGTTTAGTACAGTTCATAAAGTAACAAAAGCGATTTAACATTTCATATAGATGGTGGACGACAACTTTAAAACCATTGAATAAAACGAAATTTATGTTCAAAATCATAAATCTTTAAATAAATTTAGTCGACCTACTATTTCTAGAATAGCAAAGAATTTACAAATTTGATTGGGAATAAATATTATGTAAAATATTTATAGATTTTTGTTAATTTACTAACATTACTTGCACCATTCCGAATAAGCTCTATTCTTGTGTGATGATATGTTTTACAATCGTCCAATGGCGGGATCCGAACCCTGGACTATATGATCAGAAGTCCGTACCCTTAACCTTTATGCTATTGGCGCTATTGACATTTGGATTTTAACTATATTCAGTTTACATGGAGCCTTAACCGGTTCTCTGCAAACCACATAACGCCCTCATTATTGTCTTAAAAGTGTTTTTAAAAGAAAACCCTATTAAGATTTTATATAACTTTGTTGTGTATTGCAGTAACATCGCGTGACTGTCCTAGATTCACCGTCAGCTTGATAATATAACGTTCCGAACTACACGGCTTAATGGCTACTAAGTTAACACTACATTTTCTTTGCAGCACTTTGCTGCAGGGTGTAATTTCAAAATTAAACTGCAAACAGTAGTATGATGATAGTAATTATATGAATTTTAGATCGTAATCATCATACTAATATAAATGCAAAAATTTGGATTCATAATTGTAACTACGTAGCAACTTAACTGGAAGAACACATAGGCTAATTACTTTTGTTTTTGTTTTTTATTTCCACGCGGACGGAGTCGCGGGCGTAAGCTAGAATAATATAAGAATGTTTTCTTGTTTAAATTACTGCAGTAGAATAGCGTGTTATATGCATTTTAAAGCTGTCTGTGTAGAAAATGCGAGCTGCACAAATTAAGTCTGTGTCAGTCGTTTTAATTGCTTTCTTTCATACTGTTAACTGAGCAAAACATACATTGTATAAAGCTTCAAGGAAAGAGCTTTTCCAAACCGGTTTTAACAACATTAAAGGAACAACCAACGCCGGTCGTAATAATCAACAGACCAATATTGTGTAAGTAGTTTATGACTTTTTGTACCGATTTTAGCTGAGAACTACAGTTTTGGTACCTATAATCGATAGGTTTAAACCGATTTCATGCGAAAATATATTTATTCTTTTTCAGAAGCATTTTTTATGTTGCAGATTTTTAAACCGAGGTAGCGAAGGTTGCTTTGATTCATTTTTCGTGTAACTCCGGCCCCATTCATTAGGCAACTTGAATAAGTTATGAGCAAACTTAAGTGGCAGCTTAGATAGATTTTGAAATATAGGTTTATTTTGTAGGTATATAATTTGTACTTTATAATCTCCATTCGGTTTATTGCGAACGCCGTTTATTAATTATTTAAGAAACATTTCATCGATTTTGAGATTTTTATATTAATCAAGAAATTTATAACAAGTGAACCATTTCCTTCTTTGTATTCGTTTATCGTTAAATGAGTCAACTTTATACATTCTACATAATATAATAAGCGCCGCCAAGGGGGCCCCGGGGAAAGCGAAGCTGACCATTCTCTCTAGAGAACTGTAATATATAAAATAGGTATAAAATCTATTTCGAAAAGATCCATACATAATATTGTTATTAATTTATAAAACATACATAATTTAGAAGCCAATACGTCTAGAACTTAAGAGTAAATTCCTACTGATTTATACTAAAATTCAAAGTAACTACCGTCAAACAATATGAAGCATCCAAAGTTTTAGAACATGACGAACATTCGAAACTTTGAATATGGAACGAAACTGTTCCACCAACTTATACAATTGGTTGAATAATTTAAATTGAAGTCGAGTCTTAAATGAAACGTGGCTGAGCAAACTGTCGTCATTCGGCTGCCCTGATTATAGAACTAGTAGGAATATCGGTAAGTACATAACTTATCTAGTAATCACTACTAACTTAAGCTAAGATTTGTAGAACACAAAGTAAATGGAAGACTGACAATTGCGTTAACTGCAGTTTAATTTTGCTGTAACGTTATTTATTACTTTTTCCTTCTTTACTTTATAAGGCGTAGTTTTTTCAACTTTTAAGAACTATAAATTATTATAATAGGCAAAAGACTGTAAATTTTACAAGCTATTGTGTTCCAGATGCATGAAATTATTGATTTATGAAATGTTCCACTTTGTAGGAAGTTGTTCCGTGCAGAAACATTGCAGGAAGCCAACTGACACTGATGTATGACAAAGGTCGTCTTACCGATATGCAATAACAATTAATATTTGTAAAATAACGGTGGTAGAGCTCGCGAACATCTTCGCAAATGAGCCGCCACGCCGGGTGCAATACCATGACCATAAAGAAGACATGACTACAAGACATGGTGGAGGCCTAATTTAGATCCTATTCTCCTTTCCACCCTTTTCGTACAAGGAAAGGAAGGGAAGGGAAGGATATAATGGCGAGGGATGGGACACATAGGTAAGGGAAATATTGTTTTTTTGTGTCGTGTTTTGGGCAGCGGTCGCTTCGCTATTTTGAGGATTTCCGGTGGCAGTTCGCTCGTTTGTCACCTTGTACTGTAAAAATATGATTTTGTTTTCACATTTTATGTAGAATTAAGCAAATAACAGAATAGATTCCACACGGTTGGGCACAATCAATACGTTGTGGTCAAAACCACATCTGTTCCTTGTTCAAATACTAGCTGTGGAACTTTGTAGTGTGGCTGATGCCGAACTTTCTGCATAATCCGTTACATTACAAACATATCCACATTGTTATATGACAAACAGACAGTTATATAACTTGATAACTTAAATGATATGATGTTTTAGCGAACCCGTATTTTTTATTTAATTGTTACAGAAAAAAATGTACGACCTCGACGAAGATTTTTAATTAAATCTTGACTCTTGGGAAATATGACATCAAAATAAGGAAATAAATTTTCTTTTCAGTTGAGAAAATGTTAGCTAACTTATGTTAGAAGTTCACGGGATGCCGTAAATTATAATCAAACTTGTTCTTGCTAACTTTGCTAACAATGAATTTTGAATAAACAATCTAAAAACCTTTATAACATTGACCTAAATGAAAATGTATAACAATAATGCCTAAGTGTGGGTTTTTTCCTACTGTCTCGGTAAACCGATCGATTAAACCGTTGGGAAAAAATCTCAAAAGGTCTATCGATTGGTAAGCCAATCAGCCTATCAAAAAAACCCTGAATACTTATTTCATTTAAGACTAAAAGTCTTTATAAATATGATAACGTATCAACTATATTTTCACAATAAATATCAGGCTATAAAATAAGAAAATGCCATAAAAATGAAGTCATCTTAGTGTGAAAGGTTCCTTATCTAGTAGAGATTTCGGGATCAAATGTATTGTTACAATATACCAACTTTATAAGAAAAATCAAAACCCGAAAAGTACGGTCTACTTGATAGCTGTACTTGAAACTTTATATTACTTTTGTTAGGCAACCTTTATAATAGGGATACATTGTTCCGAACTGACATAAGGGTAGAGTTTCTAAAATTATAAGCAACTTCCACAAGACCTTATGAAAGCAAGAATATTTAAAGTTTAAGTACATAAAAAAATGTATTTTGCAGCTCTAACATTTTACTTCTATGCGATCTTTCACAATATTAACGGCAATTAATGACAACACTCGAAGAAATTCTTAACCAGTGTTAAGTGTAGATTATACTATATTTAATGTACACTAAGTGCCTCCCTTAACGTCTTTAAGTACATATGTCCGATTACGATTATGTAACACTCATCGATGATTCTCTGAAAAATATCTGTGTCACAAAGAATCATAAAAAGTATGTTTCAATACTATTTTATGTCAACTCAATTATAAAATATTCTCCGTTCAACCGTGTTTTGTTTCATCCGTATCATAAAATTCTTGTGAGAATAATACTGTGGAAGAGGATCAGCTAAAGTTTGCCTCGTGTGAGTAATTGAAAAATTTCAGCGAGCGCAGACGATAAACTGTTGCGGTAGGGATAAAAACTTTATTTATTGAGTTGGAAAACTATAAAAACTTAAGTGAATACAAAATGCTCTTGATTATTTCACTGTTTTCCAATTTATTACTTTACAAATAAGAATTCTGATAAATACAAATTCTCGACGTACAAATGCTTTTCTATCGATAATGTTAAAGTATTCTTTGGACTAAAATGTACATAGTAAACTTGTTACTAACATAAGTTAGGGATTTTAATGTTAACGCGATAAGAGTCTCCAAAGTGTCAAATACGAATTAAAGAACAAAAGCTTCTATTTGAAATTAAAAGAAAACGAACTCTGAGTTTGAAACCAAAGCAAAGAATCAATATATTTAATTAAGAGCGAACTAACAATACAGCGTCATTTGAGCTAACAAAAGCAGAGCGAATACTAAAGCAAATTGAAGGCATGCAAGATCTACATTTAAATTTAAAACAACTCCGCCCGAGATATTTAAATGAAGCGCTTTTCGCTGCCTTTTGTTTATCTTCTGCTCGCAGGAACACATTACTCCTTTCTCTACAATGTTCCTTCTCATAATATTTTTACTTCCCTTACACGGTAGAGAGTTGACTTTTGTCTAAAATTAAAAGTTAATAAAAAAAATGCGACTTCTGATTAAATTTCAATCCGTTTGAAATTAAATTGCTCTTCCTATTAGTTCTAGGTTACTTCAGGACGAACTATTTTAATAACAAAGAAAGTAATAATAACATATCCTTGTCTCTTTTTATTCAAAGGGTGTGAAAGAGACGACAATAACATGTATACGAGTTTCGGCAGTTGAAATAAAAGCCAGCATTCTATAAAGCATTATCTACGTAATTTAATTTTGTAGGTTATATTTACCACTAAACAATAAATCAATTAAGTACAAAACATTTTTTCAATGTACACTTGTGAATAATTACTCGGTTTGTATAAAAGCGAGAGGATTTCTTGTAAGATTTATGTTTCGACTGTCATAAATAAAGAAGTTAACTGGCGTAGAGGCGCAGGTGTACGTAAGAATGCTCGGTAAACATGCAAATGTACTGTACAACGATTTCACAACACCCTGTAGAAACCAACGTTAAAACAACATACTGTACATTTACACATAAGTAGAAGAATATTTTCTCTAAAACAACTATGTATTTTTAGTAATGACGTGTTTTTTGTCTCGAAATGTCTTGTTATTTAATTTGTTTTACGGTTATACTCTTTATGTTATTCTCAAATGTTTGCGTTTCTCTCTTTAGTGAAGAATAATGTACATAATTAAATGTCCTTATTAAAACAATAATGTTTTAAAATGTGATTTTTAAGTTTTATAATCAAAGACATCTTTCAACTTTGTTTCCGAAAATCTTAATTAAATCTTTTGCAAACCGGTGTCATCATTAGCAAACACTTCTGAAAATTCTTAACGTTCTGTATTATACTTGCGAATTTCTTTGAATTCCTTTAAATTTTTGAACAATAAGCCTGCAAGAAAGATTACTACATAGACTTAATTATAAACAGTTTTTGTTTACTTCATAAAATTGTGTTTTTTTAATGAGATCAGTCTTTAATAATTTAGCTCTCAAACACACAATCGTAATTATTGTTATAGTCTTTGTAATTATTGATTTATCTTTTCTAAACGATTGTGCATTAGATTTCACTATTAAAATGGTATAATAAATTTCGATATTTTAATGGTACATTTACTATTTTAATGGTTCATTTACTATTTTAATGGCATAACAAACCAACATATTCAGTTTGAATTATTACAGTGTGATAACTTGCGACTATTAAATTCAAATAAAACTTTACAACACGGTCCATTTATTACCATAACTGCGCTCTGATGGTTCAGTGTTAACGGCAATTCATTGTAAAGCGGCGGAGAAGTGCTTTTGAATTGCTGCTTACAGCGAGCTCTTGTCAGAATGGAAATACGAACCGCGTTAGTGACAGCAATTGCTTTTATGTTATTTCACGTATTATAATAAATTCTTTTCATTTACTTACCTAAATCTTAAACATAGTACTCGCAAAAGATTTTTTTTTGTTTTGAAGATTTTTTTTGTTGCTAATACTAAAAAATAAACAATGTTGAACCACTTTCATCCTTGTTTAATTTACATTTGTACAAAAAATGACTAAAATTTTACTGTGTTTTTATTTTAAAATGTAAATTGTATTTCTTCATCAAGTCCATTATTCATAAAATTTCTAATTAGCCTGTTGTAGATGATTTTGTTGTTTATCTCGTCTTATCTCTCAGGGATATTAATTAAATGGATGCCGCGTTACATTTTCGGTTGTTCCTAATTATTAGGGACACTGAGAGTTACATTTTTAGGGAAAAAGGGACGTCGATATCATATTGTAGAAACAAAAATAAATTTAATTGTTAACTTTAATGGATGAGAATTTCTATTAAAGTTAAATGCTATTTTTTTTAATTTCATTGTTATCAATGAAAAATGCTTAATAGTTGAATTTTTTGTTTTTATTTCATCTCAATTTTTTTTTCTCAATAATGTGGACATGTTTTATTATTATTTTAATGATAACATTTTTTTGTCGTTAACTAACTAAAAACTTAAACAATGCTCTTAAATTTAATTAGACTCTCCAGTCGAGAACTTAAAGTACCCGTCATTGCAAAAAGGCAGCCTTTTAAAATTAATGGCCTATTGGAGCCTGCTGTCGATATTTCGATGTTATTTGAAAATCTGTCAAAGGTAAGTCGATTCTAATTAATATTTTTACTGCACAAAATGCTTTTGATTTTATTATAACATAATAATAATATATTAATTATCCATAGAAATTTTAAATTGAATGGTGTAATTGTGATTTCAGTGCATTTTTTATTATTTATTTTTTTATTTATTTATTCGACAAAAACATTTTTCAACGACGTAAGTAACTGGTTAGAAATTGATATTAATCATTTGTTTTATTTTCTTTCCACGAAACTAAATTATTCCGGATAATTTAAGACCCGAAAAAGGTATCATTAAATTATTCTCTCTAATTACAACCTCATTAAGAGCTCGTTGTCTGGCGTTACAAAATCATTAATCTTACTTTAATTTGAACCTTAACCATAACAAAACCGATTCTACTTCTATAAAAAGCTAAGGAAATTACAATTGCTTTTAATTGGAATGAAACACTAGTTAAATTGGAGAAAGTCGATGATAAAATATGTTTAATTTTTTAAAACAAGCGTACAGACAGTTACAACCCTTTAGCAAACCCTTAGTGAAGATTTTATTAATAAATCAACACAAGGAATCTTCCTTAGTAACCACCTAACGGTACTAACTACGGCAGACACGTGAGACTACTTTAATGAGAGAAAAAAATTTATAAAAAAAATCCTCAAAAAAATCCGTTTTCGCTTCCTACAATTTTAACCATAAATTAGCTTGTGTGGAAAAGCCTTTCAAAGAGAGTTTAATAAAAAAAAGTACGTAGCTACGCTATGAAATGAATTAGTTTACTCTCTGCTGGGTTAAACTCGATGATTTCCCACTGGACAGCTATTCAATGTGAAATCGGTTTTATTATGTTACTTAATGTAGCTTAGTAAGCCAGACGAAATTAACTTAAGTCTGAAAGCTTTTTTATAGATCGAAAAAACAAATAAGGTAATAAATAACCCTTACATTTTATTTATACAAGTACGTAAATGAACTTTTAAATGTATTTTTGCTTTTAAATGAAATGTTACTAAAAACATTACCGTGGGTTAATATGGAATTACAGTAAAAATAAGTTATTTCAAAAGGAAAAAAGTATTCTTAAAGGTTCACTTTCTCAACTCAGACGTCTTTGTTATTTTAGTTTTATAATATGGTAATAGTAATCAACGTAAATCAACTATAAAAGCAGTTTTACCTACCACATAAAGCTCTTCTAATTTATTTGGAGCGCTTGCGGCGGTTTTTCCGCATCGCAGACCCCAATTAGCATGATAATTTACTGCACTAGGTAAATTGTTGCAGTTAAGACTATCGCTAAACGAACTAACGAAAAATGTTCAACGTTTCACAAACTTTCAGTCATCTAGGAAAATGCGGATTTTTTCCTATCGTTGGTTTCCTCTGGCATAACACTTTTTACACCTCATCTATATCTATACTAATATTATAAAGAGGAAAGATTTGTATTTTTGTATTGAAATAACTCAAAAACTACTACGCCGAATTAAAAAAAATCACCATTAGATAGGTAATTTATCTATGAGTAACATAGGCTAATTTTTTTATTATTTATTAATTTCACACGGACGAAGTCGCGAGGAACAGCTAGTTAATAATAAATTTAATGTATAAAATGAAATTTAACTAGTTATAAATTTGTAACTCATTTTCGTTTCCCCAACTCAATTACTAAGGACCCATAAACCATACACATCCCATAAACAAATATAATATATATGGGTTATGTTAACTTCATTATTAAAAACATGTAACAAATTAACTGACTCACATTAGTCAAGGTAATGTAATTTATTGAAGGCATTTCATCCCGCCTTTATAATTATCTATAGGACCATTAATCTTCATTAGCGATGACGATTGAGGATTGTAAGACTTGCTACATATTATTTGCACTTTATGTTACATTCTATTACAAAAATATTCTAGACTAGCGTCGTGCGACTTTGTTAGCACAGTATTTCAAAAAAGTAACCTATAATATTCCTGCACCCATCACCTTCTCGTGAAAGTGTCCCAGACTTTACTCGAAACAAACTTACCTTGCGGACAGACAAAAAGATAACAATTTTAAAAATTGTCACAAAATATTTTTTTCTCAATATTACATACAGACAATCGAATTTTATGTATAAACTAGCTTTCGCCCGCGACTCCGTCCGCGTGGAATTAAAAAAATCGGTGGCCTATGTGTTCTTCCAGACTAAGCTAAACACCTCTGTCAAATTTCATCGAGATCCGTACAGCCGTTCAGGATACAAACTCTAACAAACATCCATCCATATAAACTTTCGCATTTATACTCGTAATATTAGTAAGATGTTCTGCATGCCGGTTACAGTTAGACATCTGTTAATTCCATATTTCAATTATTACATAGCTCATATAACTTATCTATATTTTTATCTTTTTTCATACATATTTTTATATAAAAAACTGTTCATAGTATCTTAGATATATTATTGTTTTATTATCTCCTGGGGAAGCGAGGCTTCACTAGCAATGAGTTATGTTGCGATCTAGTATTCTATTATACGGCCGACTCTATTCGCAATGATAAAGGCATGCGCAGACAGCGCATGTTTTATGTTCGCACAAGATCCGTATTGAAATTCAACATTGTAACACGTATGATAATATATTACTAGATACCCTTTTACGGAACATTATTTATGATGTCTTTATTTATTTTGTCTGTAGACTATAAAACGTTTAAAAGGTTTTATATTTACACATCTTAATTTCGTTCAATTGCACGTCTTCCTTTAACAGGACTATGCAAATATCTCAACCATTCAGAAGGCGTGAAGTGGAAGTAATTCCGCCTAATCAGTGGCGCGTAACGTATGCCGGAGGGCAAATTCTGGTAGATTTATTCCGATTGGTGTATACTAGCATCTTAAACTTCATTGTTTTATCAAATTTAGATAGCTGCTTCAATTTTTTTTAATGAAAAGGTGCAAATAAACCTGATATAAAACAAAATCCAATATTACACCTTTCTATGGTTTGTAGTGCATCGTAAATTCAGCAAGGTAATGGACTGTCAGGGGCAGCGTAATGAGATTCAGACGTCCCAACGCAGTCGCAGCACTCCGCTCGTGTGAACTCACCTTAACGAAAGGACGATTCTGAAAAAAATGTCATTTTACTCACCTCGTAACAACTATAAATTAAAAAAGTCAAGTGAAATTTGTCGATCAAAATTTCATACTCAATTTTAAACTGGTGCACGTTAAAAATAATTGAATGTGATTTGTACAGCGAAGGATAAAAGCTAGTGAAGTACGGAGTGCGGGTTCACCGAGCAATTTACTGATTGCTGAATGGAAAATAAACTTGTAGTGCGGCGACGCGACAGCAATATGATATCGATACACTCATCGCTCGAGTGCGCGGTGCCGACACTAGTACGGTGCTCAGGTAATCGATTATCGATTATTTTAACGACGAATCACTATCGATATTAATCACCTGATATCATCCAACGCTTTAATCGTTCAATGTAATTGGCTTTCTATTGAAATATGTTTTTTTTTAACACAAACATTTTATCTATGGTAAATAAGATTTGAGTCGATACATCATTTCGTAGTTTTAGTAATATGTATTTTACGTTTCAATAAATTACCTGAAACACTTTGTATTCCAAATAGGAATAATAAAATTGTTTATTCGACCTACTTAGATGTAGGCGAGTGGGAATATTAAAGGATATTTATATGAGCGTACTTTAGTATTATATTCTAAGAAGAAACAAAGGAAATGAGGATTGTTTCTTTCGCACAGACAAGCTGAGTGCTGCATAATTAGGCATTTCAGTACTTTGTGTCTCTGTGAAAATAAATACTAGAATTTTATATTTCAATTAAATAATAGATTATATTTAAATTACATCAAGATGTTAGAATACATATACGAAACAGAATTGTAAATGGGATTTAGAAAATAATGTAAATTTTCTTGCTTAAATCAAAATAAAATATTGCATACTATAAAATCAAAGACATCACAAATTTCAAAATAAACATGTTATGAACTAGCTGTTCGCGTGCGGATTCATCCGCGTGAAATTATAAAAACTTTATTTTATTGTTTACATTTGTCAAATTATCAATAGCAAATGTCAAAATGACATGACATGACTTGACAAACCTTAGCAACCTTTCTTTCTTGATGTTGGCAGCAACTTTGGTCTCTTTCCCACATTAGGGTTTTTATCCAAAATATTTACCCCCTAAGTTTAATGGCGTGAAAATATATAGCCTAAAGCAGGACGTAAGTGTAGGGCTTTTTGTTAAAAGAAGAATTATTCAAAAATATGCTGTAATTGCTGACATCTTAGGCAACAAAGAAGTGTGTGTTTACGCTTTATTATAATAGTATAGATATAGATAGTATAGAAGTATAGATAGATTAATGCAATGTTCTTCAACTACTGTAACTCGTGGATTATTTGATATGAAATTATCAAGTAAACCATATCGTTTATATCAAGGATAATTTATGACCCTTTATTTTAGTTAATTCGCATTAATAGATAAGATTTCATATTTTTAAATAATCAAAATTAATGCTTGTGTTTTTACTGGCAAACATTTTTAATATTACAATTTTTTTTAATATTCCTTAAAAAAAACGATAAAAGAAAAAACTGAATTCAACAACAACGGATGACTCTGGCAACGATAAGTTTAGTAAAGTACATACAGGTACATTTTTCTTCTTTCAGCAACGTTACCGCACCCAAAGAGGACATTTTAGAAAGCTAAAAAGTAGGTAAGGTTAAGTTAGACGATTATTTAAGACTTGGCATTTGTATACTTTGAAGGTACTCTTGGAGGTAAATGCACCAGTTTTTGACCACTAGCTGAAAATCTGATTAAAAATTTTCCATTCACAGATTAAAATTAATACAATTGGAGTGTTATAAAAAGAAATACAAATTTAAATTTCAAATCTTTTTTGTACCTATGTTAACAGAATTCTATTTCGAAAGGCTATGTAAATGCAGCTGTTAAGAGAAGTGCGAAATTGGATTTACAAATGGGTTTCGAGCGGCGATCCGAGGCCACCAATAAGAGGATCCAAGTGATTTTACAGTTATTCTATATCGAAGTTTTAAACCAACATTTGAACCTTTACTATTAGTTTTTAAATTTCTAATTTTTTAAAGAATATTTCTAATCCAATGTGCTTTTCAAAAACTAAAGATTAGTTACTTTTCTCTTCTCCTACTTCTACAAGAAACATTTTGACACCTTTGACTAAACTATCACACAACTGTTTAATCTCGCTTTGATGCCTATCAGCTTATATGGAGGTGCGTACACTACTCGATTTTTAGTTGTGCAACTAAACAGTTGAATTGGCTGCGAAACAATCAACAATCGCCCCACACTTCTGCTATAAGTTTAGTCAAAGGTATACGCTCCCTCTAAGGGAGAAAATTATAAAAATAGTGATGCGCCTTACTCCTACACTACGCCCAAATCTCATGTAAGCAAAGGATACTTTCATCTTAGTAATACAGTTTAAGTTAAAACACCTGAGTTTTCGCTTTTTATCTATATTTACCTTGCAGGGCTTTGCAACCCAGTCTGCAACGTAGCTGAATTGTTGTGTACATTGTTAGCAAGCCGCGGCATTCGAGCCCCTCGTCCCTCGCCCCCGCAGCCCGCACGCCGCAGGCCACAGACCAAACGCGCCGAATATTGACGGCGCGACAGGAATTCAGTCCAGTGTTATATAAATCTAAACATTACATAGGCTATTTAATTAATTTAGATTATTGAATTGATGTAGTTCGTAATGAATTTAAAGACAATGATAACATGGTTAGTTACTGGCAATCCGGCGCTCAGGAAGACCATTATTAAGTTTCTGTGAAAAATTACAGATTGACATTTCCGTGCCGCCACCGGAAAAATAGTGAATGTTAGCCGGATAATAATTAATAACATCTCACGCAAGTTTAATCAATTTTAATTGACATTTGTTTTAAAATTATTTACTACGAAAAATAGTTTAAGAAAAGTAATTATTTACTAAATAATAAAGACAAGAACATCATGTATATTTGAAGAAAAAAGCCTGGTTTTCTTATTACACGATCTGTTTAATCAAATAAATCTTGATAAGTTATCCCAAAAAAGGTTGAAAAATATTCGTATATTTCGGAGTAATAACAAAGCTTGTTAAATATTGTAGCGTCCATTTTGAGAACTAATGAATTCCACTCGGATGAACAAATTAATTAAAATTTTATTATCAGACCGTTAATATTTTGCGTAATTTCCAATTAGAATATCGTTATAACAATTTAGACAAATTCGTTGAGCTACTTTAATGAATTATAAAAAGGATAAATCGTTTTTTACACCGCATTAAGTTCATGATAAATTAACAATTTCAATTCCAGGATAGTCAGAAATTGTTGTAACTACTCAATGTTTACCAAAAATTCTTAATTTATGGAACAACACTAAATTGTGATTTTACACGTATCAAGTAATTAAAATCAATTTGGAACCTAATCACACAATCTATCCAAAAGCAGACAACGTATCTTCAACACATATTGCTGGAAATGCCGTGGTCACTAGGCATCAAGTGACTTGCTTACTCATTTGTAGTCTTTATGAAAAAACTTAACGCTTAAGAGCGGGCGCACACGTTTGACTAAACTATCGCACTGTTGTGCGATTGTCGAATGTTTCGCAGCCCATTCAACTGTTTAGTTACACAACTAAAATCGAGTAGTGTGCGCACCTCCATATAAGTTCATAGAAATCAAAGCGGAACTTACAACTTTAGTCAAAGTTGTGCGCGCGCTCTAAATGGATATGTTATACCGTACTAAGTGAAACACGGGTAGGTAAAGTTACCAGTGTGGAAACTCGACTCTTACAATCATAAATAATATTTTATCAAATCGTAATATTTAATGTACCCCAATAAATAGCTCAAGGTAGATAATATTTAAGATTAACGGCTAATTAATTACTTTATCTTTATTACAGATTCGTGCGTCGGAACCCATACCTGGATTGCATTTATCATTCTGATTGAATAACAAATTGGATTGAAAACCATAAAATTTCAATCCGAGTTGATAACATTAATTTCTGGGACTAAATAAACTTGTAAATAATTAAACATGCTGCAAATTTATTACTTAATAGTATAAAACGTAGATTACTTTTTACTAGATAAAGTTATTGTACATATTAATTAAGGTCATCGGGCAGGGTGATGACGGGCGCCGGGATCACCGGGTTACCAATCACCGCGGGAGGAGCGTCAACAACAATCACGGGTTCAGCTGCCTCATCAACCACGACAACTGGTGCTGGGCCTTCTTCAGGTTTCACAACAACAGGGGAACCGACAACTTGTCCTTGTTCGTTGATGTTAATGATGATTTGTACAATTGGTTTAGTTTGGGCAGGTGCGATTGGGTCATTGATGATGGCGGGTCCGATAGCGATGGGTTCGAAGTTATCGACGGGGGCAGGGCCACCGCTGATCCCGGGGTTGATGACAGCTGGTCCGATAAAGATGGGCTCGCCTTCTGGCATGATGACGGGTGCAGGGCCGGCCGCACCGGGTTGAACGAAGCGGTGTGCCGGGCTGGCGGATGCCGCGGCAACGAGGACGGTCAGTACCAGGAATTTCATATTTGTTCTGGAAATCAGAATTACAATTAGAAACAGTATTACCACTTAGATTACTGTTTAGTTTGTTTCTATTCAATTCAAATCGAATATCCTTTATATTGTCCTCTTAAACCACTTCCAAAATAAAACATAATTTACACATTGAGGAGTACGTTTATGGTCAAAGAATCCTACTTTTTTTCATGATTCTATGTGCACTGATTAACTACACTACACTAATAAGTAACTAAATAAAAATCACCAAATATTTCTATATTAAAATACTACACAATTAATATATTAATTATGATTTATTTATTAACGTATTATATTTCTTTACGTACCTTTGTTATGACTTCGAATCTTAAACAAAAGTTTTCCTAGAGTATCGCCATTTTATACGTAATAGTATCTCCGAAAAAATTTAGTTAAGTCTTAAAGATAATATTTACGACTTCTAATCGTCGGTAATGCGATAAGAAAGTATCCCCCGGCTTAAAAGACTATCGATTAAAGATTTCCTTATTAAAATCATAACAGGATGGATTAAAACATTATTTCTGTCAATTGATAATTTCAATGAATGAACCGAATGTACTGAATTCGTGGATATACAATTCGATATTTCCGAATATAAAATAACTTTAAAAAACAATGAATATTTTTTTTTACATAAAGTAATTATTTTATAGCGTCTAATAATTATAATACTTACCCAAAACTATTGAGTAAGAAAAATAGAATTTCGTAATAAGAAAATAAGAGAGGCATTTGTAATACCTACTACATAGATTGTCAAAGATCAAGGACTCTCATAGATGAAGGGCTCTACAGAATACACTCGTATCGAGTGAAACTTGATTAAACTAATCAAGTAACTTGATACTGCGAAAACCACTTACTATGGCATCGCAAAGGCCATAAAAAAAATTATTCGATTAATCTTTACCTTTCAAGGCAAACAATAAAGTGCTCCAAGTAAAAAAATCTAGAATATTTTATAAAAATCATTCACAAAAACTTTAAAAGATTTATTAAAAGGAAGAGAATACCGGATATTATTGTCGGCGCAGGCCGGCCGGCGCTAGTCATATTAAAACCGGCTTTCATTTCCGGTGCACGCGTCACTAACGATCCCTCGCTGATTGCAGTCATTGCAGTCGCAGTCGTCAGCCACCAGCCGCTTAACTACGACGTAACGACCGCTAAACGTGACAACACTCCATTTTCATCTTAATATTTTTCATATCTAACTTCAAGGACAATTTTAATTTTTAACATCGTTACGATCGAAATTCGATTGTAATTTTGAAATTCAAACATTCTGTTGTTTGTATTGGCACCCTAACTTAGAGTAGGCTCCGAGCCCCTCAGTGGGGTCGTATAGTGAGCTGGTGGTGATGATGATTTTTTTTGTTTATATTAAAATGTGTCAGATTTCATGTTTATTCCTTCGTAGAATTCCCTTAAAAAGGGTATAAAGTTTTCATTTCACGTATAATAATTCTACAGTTGAAAAAATGTTTTCTTGGAACCTTCCAGAATTGAAAAGCTTTCCTCCATTCTATCGAACGTTAATTTATTAATATTAAACTCCTTTCTATTTATTTTACATTATTTTTGCTACGAGATTTTCATAAACAGTTTTTATAAAACCTTTTATTAAATCAATTATGAATGAAATTTGAATTCATTTGAAAGGATTCCTAATGAACTTTATTAAAGAGAAAAAAAAATGTATTGTAGATATGTTCAAAATATAACTAAAATTGGTGTGAGATATTATAAAATGTCTCCATGTAGATCGCTTTGACACGCGTTGACACAATAAAGTCGTGGAATTAGAGTCGTGCCGAGAAAACATTTTTCAAACTACTTTGTAAACGCTTTCATTGAAAACTACCGTAAAGTTTAAAGTTCATAGACAAACAGTGTACGAAAACATTTACGACGATTTCGGTACTTTTGCAACTAGGCTTTTGAAGTACTACGACTAGAAATGCTTAATGAAGACTAGGGTTATGTAATTTTATTTCAAAATACTATCAAAGCAACGCAGTATGTTATTAAGAATGACCATTATAGTGTAGTGTTGTAGAACATTCACTGAACTGTTATGAGCTCAGGCAATGTTGAATGTTTTACCATACAGGGCATTTCCACTGCCTAATCATGTGCAGAAACTTATCCCTCCCTTTCATTTTCTCTTGAGTAACAAAAGTAATAAAATGTTTTTGTACAGGTGATTTGGGAATTCACTAATTATTTTGTACTCTATGTTTCTTTTAGTGTCATAATCTTATCATAGTTTTTCATTCCACTGGGTTTTCGTGATTTATTTTTCCATTTATTTGGTCGTGAAAAATGTTAAACTTCTTCTACTCTTAGAAACCTGAGCGCGCTTCGGAAATTATTAGCGCGATACGATTTCTTCACACTTCCTGATCTGGAAAGTTTTGTAAGCTGAAAATACAGAGATTTTTGATAAGTAACTATTTATATTAAAGAAAAAATAATATATCTGTTCCTATAGTCATTATTCTAAGCAGTTCAAATGGAGAATTAAACTATTAATTTTATCACTTAAAATTACCTAACGAAAGATTTCGTGTCTGTATTTCATTACTAACTAATCTATGACCCCACATGTACAGTCATCAACAACTAGCTAACACATAGTATCAAATTACCAAAGTCATGACAGTGGAGACGACTGTACCATTTCGTGTTATCACAATCCGCGTCACACATGATCGGGCTCAACATTGTTGCGGCGAATCGTGCGCTAAAGCGAACCTTTGTATCGTTAAGGCTTTTGTAAAGCGGTTGGAGCGCTTTATTTATTCATAGATTAAGCGCTTTGCAAATTAACGTTTAAATATCATTCGCGTTTCGCTATTCCAGCAGGATTATGTCAGCGTAGCGACACTGAACTTATGTTATAACAAATCATTATAATTTGTCAATAGATTTTAAACTATTCCAAAATATTTAGAGCGGGCGTACCTTTGACTAAACTATCGCACAACAGTTGTGTGATTGTCGATTGTTTCGTAGCCAATTCAACCGTTTAGTTGCACAACTAAAAATTGAGTAGTGTGCCCACCTCCATAAGCTCATAGGTATCAAAGAGAGACTGAACAGTTATGCGATAGTTTAGTCAAAGGTGTGCGCGCTTTTAAGGTTTAGATGTGTTTTTGTAATTAAAGATTATTAAACTTAAGCAGAAAGTGACTTACAATGTTAGACAATAGTCGCTAATCACGAATACAGCTTTCAGAACACGAGAACATTTAAGTTGAAAAGATGTAAAATGCAACGTCTAGATTAGAGAGTGCGGGGGAGGCAAATCCAATTAAGAAATACTGCAGCTCTCGTGAGACAAACGTTAGCGAGGTCTATTCAGCGGGGCAGGGGGTCCTGAGGGAATGAGCCTTGTTTAATCACTGGAGGGGAGGCTTTTTGTCTGTGAGTATATGACGACTTCAAAATTGTATTTCAAAAATTTCAATGAGAAAATTTCAAAATTTAATATTGCAACAGTGTTTGTCCTATGCTACTGAATGTGTTTTTGCCTTTTAGTACAGGAAAGGAGATAAATGAACTTTAGCATAACAAAATGCCTATGCGGTCGTGCTGTTGTAGTTAATTTAAATATTTTATTAGTACAATGACAGTGTTTTGTTTCATAATTTATGTGATTGTTCAACATGTTGAACAATGTTTCAACTAAGAATTGAAATGCAGAATCTGTGTGTTTTAAAACAGTCTGAATTACTTATAATTCAAGCAATGCTATCGTATCGTCTCAACCGAACTATTTAAACGATGAAATACAATTGGCGACTTGAAATCGAAACTAGCGGAATAACAATATATTTGTGAACTCTCGGTATCCGGATCTCTCCAATATTTCAACAATTCCACTCCGAATTCTAATTGTAAACCGAGCTACGTGGATTTTAGGTATTTCAATAGATAGCCTAGATTGGTCACTGTACAGATTTCAATGATATACGTAGCTATAAATGAAGACTGACTGTAACGTTTAAATGTATTCAGAGGCCCAATTTTGGTTCGTAAAGTTACTCGAGTATATCTCTTCTAAGAATTATAGACTACTTACTTTGCCCATGAGTCTGTCTGTGCGAAATTAAAAAAGAAAACTTAGTAAGTAGCGCTTTTGTTCCAGACTATTTTCTACATTTTTGTAAAATTTCATAGAGATCCATTGTGTTGATCCATCTAAACTTTCGTAAGTTTATCTATACTAGTCAATACTAATATTAAAGAGGAAAGATTTGTATTTTTGTATTAAAATAACTAAAAAGCTACTGGGCAGATTTCCATAATTCTTTCAACATTTAAAAGCTACGTTATCACTGAGTAACATATTTTTTTAAATTCAATTCTACGAGGAAGACGTCGCGGGCAACAGCTAATATGAAATAAGATATAAGCAGTCCTATGGCATGTCTATAAAATTATAACAGTTATGTGCATTCAAATCTCATTTTAAAACATATACAGGCGAAATTAATGTACAAAATAAATAAATGTGTTTACATATGCAGCATTTTAGCCCCCATTATCATAACGAGGGCTAATGTGCGCACGGTTATGGCACTACATGGCTTAGTATGCCGCCATTCCCTTCGTCAACGACTCTACGAACGGATTAGGGAACATCGTACTTACCGAGGTAATTAGAAGTCTTGTGTACAGTACACATCACGAAGATCTTTACACAATAAGTCATTAACGAACTTACAGGTTACTTAAAAAAATAATAAGTGAAAATCTTACTTAATTTGTGAAGAGAATTTTGTCTATTTCGTTGTTTAGGATTTGGTAGACTTCCGAGTATTGGGATTCTTTGATACTGGCTGGAATTAAAAACGTTTTTATCAAACAGGAAAAAAGTTCTAGCATTAATGAATGACGACATGGTAACAGGTAACCTTTAGAGATTCTTGGTATATTCATCCTCGTCAAATTTGGACACACTGAGCTTTAGGGGAACTGAGTCTTGTGCCTACCTCAAAAGGGATTAAAACATCTTGACATTCACAAATGTAGTACAAAATATCCCACTCACATCTATAAGACATGAAAAATTATTACGTTACTTTGTTTACACTGTTTTTGTTGTAATAATTTTTGTTACACAACGGAATTGTTTTATAGCACATAAACCCCTTTTTAAAGGGCATTTACATCTGTAACTAATTGTAAATTGTGTGTAATAAAGTCACTTTTTCACTAAATTATTTCTAGACACGCAATAATCATAAAGTAAGCTAAACACACTCATATATATTTCACGATAATGTCAAGTACATTTTTATTTACTTTATTGTTATAAAACTGCCTTTTTTGACAAAATTATGTTTACTAGGCTATCCCTAATAAACACATTGCCCTGAACGTAATAGTGACAATTATGAAGTGAAAAGTTTTGAGTTATGTTCAGAGAGTTAACAGGAAAAAATCTTTTCTCTAATAAATTTATATGTTCTATTTATTGGATAAAATGTCTAAAATAATTCCTTAATTACGATATACTAATTAAGGCATATTTTTCGTTTCATTGCGCTATAACTCAATATTGATGACAAATTAATGCGGTGTAATTTGTGGTTACCATTTGTCTTGATTATATCGATATTATAAGCTGAGCAATATAGTTTAACAAATAAACATTACTATAAAATATAATATTCGTATGATCCGTAATTTTAAAAAAATATCATTCTGTTTTTAATACGATTTCCGAACTTGGAATAATGTATAGCCTGTGCCAGTTCCTCAAATTAAAAAAAGTTAATGAATACATGAACGAATCTAAGAATGCTGGTTTTTATTTCCTATTACAAAATGCAAGAGTAACATACAGTTCATTCATCCGTTCTCCAGTGAACGAACGTAAATTCCCATTTGATAAGATCTGTGCAGGATTTACGCGCGGTTTTGCGGCGTATCGTATTCCCACCGAATTTATTCCTACAGAAGCATTGCAGCGAGCATGAAGCGCATTAGAACTACATTTTTATGCGTCTCCGAAGAAATCTTGACTCGATTACAATGAAATGAATATTTGTAGAGTTTCAGTGGATTTAAATTTAAACGTTCAGATAGAGAAATTATATTTAAAACTGCAACAAACTTTTGATGTAACAAATTATTTCAATAAAGATTGATTATAAAACTTTACTTTTATTTCTCTCTTGAATAATAATTTTTTCCTTCGATTATTTTTCACCTATAAAAGTTTGTCACGAAATTTATTCAGTACGTGACAATAACGCCCTCAGCTTGTTATCTTACAATTATTTAATTTGAATACAATCCCACACGTTTTATATCGATTTATGAGCAAATAAAGGAATACAATATAGACAAGAATAAACACACATAATTTAGTTTAGGCCTATTTGACGCAACTTATGCGAGAAAGAAAAGTTTTATTAAATGTCTAAGTTGAGTTATTATAGTACTACTTTTAGACAATATTATAACTGTAACAACGTAATATACTGAGTATCAATTCCCGCCAGAATTGCGCGCTTTTTCGTAATACTTCTGAATGACATTGACAGATGTCATAGGGAAGGGACGTGTATGACGGAGGTGTGTTGCGCCGATTCATTCTTAACACTACATATCTTTTCTAGATAAATAACTAAGCATTAAAATTATCTAGGTTAAGTACTGTTGAACTTACTACAAATATTCGTTCTAACCATTGTAAATTAGTAAGTTATTTCAATGTTAAACTATTCGAATCTGTTATATTCGTGTTGATAAATTGACGAGATGCCCGCCCACAGAGTTGTGTAAGCGGCTAGAGCAAACCCATTCAACGTTGTCATCCGAAATTCCGATAGAATTAAGTTATTCCGCAGCGAAGCGATTAGCTTAAGGTCCGTTCTCGTCTATTGAATTTTGACTGCAATAACAAATGGCTGCATATTAATGATAGTTTTGAAACTCTATTCTATTTATGCGAATTGATCCAATAGCTTTTTAAATTCTGCGTTTATGTCGCAGTTTTAACAGTTACAAAACTGAAGAAGTTCTTTTTTCAATTTCGGCAACAGTTCTTATCAAGATAAAAATTAGCTTTGTTTTTTTTTTAATATCTATATTCAAAATACGTAATAATACAATAGATTACATAATCGATAGGTATGCGTGTAATCTGTGATTGTTATCGACATCCAGGATTCAAACATGTCGGCCGGATGCTCCGCATTCCAAGACGGAGCAATCCTTTGATACGTCCGATTTAATTAATTTCTACGAAGATGCCACAACGTTTTCGTATACGTATAGTATAGCTCGAAATAGGAATGTAGGTCATTTTTAAAGGGTTCACTTAATATATCTTATACTCCGCGTCATAAGCGCCGCTTTCAATCAGACAGACCTCAAAATTTGTAAGGAATTTGGACTGTAAGCGTGGTCTTATCATTCAAGAAGTTGGTAAAATAACGTTTCAGTATTCGGCCGTAAGGATTCTATTTAGTACCTAGATAAGTATTTTGAATTAATTTATGCTTTTTTCATATTTTTTGACTCTAAGGGCGATTCTACCCTTGCGACGCCCATAAATCACAATAACATCTTATACACTTCCACTCCCAACTCAAAGTTATAAAGCTTCTGACACAATTCCTATATTTACTCGTAATATTACTGCATCTCTAAGTGTGAACCAATATTGTCGGTAATTAACAGTGCTTACAACATCAAATATAATAGTAACAAATAGAGTTTCGTAGGCCTTTCGCTGCCGCTATTATTGAGTTATGAGGCAATTAGACGATAAGCACAGTCATTATTGTTGAGCAGAAACTGAGCGAGGGCTCTAGGCGTCTGCTCTGTTGTGAATGCGTAAAGCAAAGTTTTCTTCTAGGAAAATAATAAAAGCAGTAATAATTTTGCTAGGGTTCAAAACCTTGAAATCTTAATTCTATCGCCTTGATACGTAACCGTTTTCGTTATATTGTTTTATAGTAACAGTCATATTTACTTTTCAAACGCAAATAGAGAAAAACGAAAAGAAAGTCGCGGGAAATAATTTTATGATAATTTTATACGAAAGAGCTATTAGTATAACATTTGCCGAATCATCGCCACGATATATTTTTATTGTCGACGCTATAAAAAGCAATAAAAAGACGTCATCTTTACCCCCAAAAATGTATTCAAGTTTTTTTTATAACATTTCCCATATTCATGGCAAGAACAACAACGTACGAGATCACTGTATTTGTAACGGATATTTATCAAAAGATAAAGTAAAATATTGACTACTTTTGTAACGCTTACTAAACTGTAGCAAATGCGTCTTTTCACCAACCTTACCGTCCGTTTGCTGGTATTATACAAACAGGCGCTTTCGGGCTAAACACATTTACGTTTTACGGATATCATTAAAATAAAATGTAACCTTACGTTTAATGGGGTGGATTTTGTGTGAAACAGGGATATACTTACATTAACTTACGTATTATTATTTTTCATAACGCCATAATCAACCGATTGAAGAGATTACACGAATTAAAGTTAAGACATTTTTGGTGTTTGCTCTCGAAAATTACTAGAAGAGCGGCATATTCTGTGGTGGCCTTTAATAATTGAAGGTCCATTTTTAAAATACGTTACTCTGCGAGGTTAAGGTAAATATGAAATTATTTTACTTCTATTTTTATTTTCTCTTTGCTTAAAGTGGAAACTTTAAAGTTACGAATTCAAAAAAATGAATAACGTATAAAACGTTCGAAAACGAGCTTAAAAATAATTGTTAACTTTTTTTAACGTTAATTTCTAGTTATACAATTGCCTTAGTGAAAACAAGTATTTTGTTTAATTCAACATCAAGCAATAGATTTTACAAGTAATCTTTAATAAAAGTTAAGTAAAATTATATCAAAAACATACTTTTTGCATAGTCTGTGACGTGTTGTTTCAGAACGAATGCGCTTCGTAACTGTCTCATTGACAATTTGAAGTTGAATTGATAAACAAACTTTGGTTGTGGTACAGTGGGCGTTGCCACACTTTGTGTTGATAATTCATTGATTTTATAACTGATAAACCTTACTTTATGTGTGACACGCTTTGCGATAACAATGTGGGTCTTTTGTGATAAAAATTCACTATTGTTGTCGATAATGAATCACACGGTTTTGTGAAAAATAACTTCTATATGTTCATCAAGTTTACAATGAAATATTAAGTTTTTAAGATTAAAACTATCTTTTATTTATACGAAAAGTTATTTTAAACCAGTTATAATTCATCAGATTTTAAAATTTCGAGTTTTAATCGTTACTCAGTGTTTATGCATTTATGTGGCTTCCTGTTCATCTAAGATCTGATTCACGTATGAAAAATGTTGAAAAACGCTTTTATGATTTTATTTTTGTGTTTCTATATCAATTGCCAATCAAACAAAGATCTATACAACGGCCAATATAATACAAGGCCTGATGGCTCTGAATCAAGACTTCCAAAACCTGGTGACAATAATTATAGAACATATTTGTACAACAACAGAAGATATGGTGCTGACCCAAGTCGTTACAACCCATACAATCCAAACATCAATCAGCCGGGTGGATTTCCATACAATCCATTGAACACAAATCCATTAGATGATCAGTTTAAGTACAACACGGTAAGTGGTTAAGCTCTCTCTATCTCCCTCTTGTATCAATACAGAGGTTTACTTTACTGATAACCTGGCCTTAAATTTAAAAAACCAAAATATCCAATTGACTAATTCTAAAACGTGAATATACATGGAAACATAAAAAAATAGTAATGAAAAAATTATTGTCATGGTAAATGAGATTCAAACTCAGGTAAAAATAGAACCCAGTAAGAATCTAATAAGACAGAGATTAACATAGCCACTAGTCATAATATTCAAGTGTTTACATTTTTATACCAATTTTATGTGTGACTAGCTGTCGCCTACGACTTCGTCTGCAAGGTCTTAAAAAAATAATAATAAAAGCCCATGTTACTAAGTGATAACATACCTATTTATTGGTGAAAGAATTTTGAAATTGGTCCAGTAGTTTTTGAGTTATCTCTATCAATACATACAAAAATACAAATCTTTCCTCTTTATAATATTAGTATAAATATCTACTATATGTCTTTTTATGCGCAACTGTGTACAGTAGGAATTAAAACCTTAATTAGCCTGTGTTCTACATCTATAACAAATTTCATAGACTTCCGTTGAGCCTAGAGATATATAGTAACAAACATCCATCCATCCAAAAGCAATTAGTAAGATGTTTATATGTAACCTGTACCATTAACAAGTGAGGTGTCATTCGATTAGTATTCTTCCCCAGAGTGTCATAGGCTTCAAAATATTAATATTTTGTCTTCATTTTGTGTTATGTCATCACAACTCACGGTACCTGTGGTACTTCTTAAAAAGCGATTTTAAAAGTGTCTGTGTGTCATTGATGTATGTCAACTTAGGGCTGTTACTCGAGGAGCATTAAGTGTGTCAGTGAGTGTCATGTCTACTAAAGGTCCTATTACTGAAACTCCTGTGGAGCAGTCTCAGTGTTCAGGGGTGTAAGTGTCATGTGTGTTATTTATGTCATGTCTCAACGTCATATTAAACTCCCGAGCAGCAGTCTTAGCGTATCATTGATCAACTACTCAGGGCTGTTCCTCCAGGAGTGTTAAGTGTCATGTGTGTCATCACTCAAGGTCATATTGCTTGATTTACTATGGATCAGTCTTAGTATGTTATTGATTAACTCCTCAGGGCTGTTACACCCGAGTGTTTTTTGTCAATGTGTCATGTGTGTCATGACTCTAGGTCATATTGAATTCCCGAGAAGCAGTAAGCAGCATATTAGTATAGATGTGTTAACTATGACCCCCATAACTTAGCAATTAGAAGTTATGTACCTTTGATTGGTTCAATTATCCCCCAGATTTACAAATTCCCAAGTCATGTAATAAATATTTGTATTTTTTATATATTAAAATAACTCAAAAACTACAGGGCCGATTTCAAAAATTCTTACATCATTAAAGTGCTGTTATCAGTGTATAACATAGGCTATATTTTTTAAGCTCACATAGGTGAACTCCCCAGCAACAGATAGTATTCAATATTTTGCAAATATAATATAATGTTTCTATTTTATTACATAGAATGTAGACCCAAATAATCCGGATGCCTTATTCCCTGGTGTTCTGGGAGGCTGGAGGGAGGACTTACAGGGGAGGGAGAGAAGAGACTCCAGACAGCTGAAGAGAGACATCTTTGTTAACACTAATTATGGGCAGGTTCAAGGATTTAAGGTAAGAAAATCTCACCTAATTTTGTTAAACTAGGTTTTGGATGCAACTCCCACCAAGTGGAATTAAAAAACTTAGTAAGTAATGTGTTCATTGTGATCTTTTCAGTCATTTAGGTGGCAAACTCTAACAAACAACCATCCATCTATCTAAACTTTTGCATTTATAATATCAGTAAGAAGCAAGATTACTATAGCAAAATGCTCATTATTACATCTATATAAAATCTTTATAAGATTACATTGCCTGAAAACAAACTGCTTGAGCAAACCTTAATAAGTGTTAAACTGATACACAATTTAATTTGTTCAACGAAAGCAACAAATCATACTTAATATTATAAATGCGGAAGGTAAGATGTATGGATGGATGTTTGTTAGAGTTTGTAGCCTAAATGGCTGAACAGATATTAATGAAATTTGGCATAGATGTAAAGGATAAGGCTATCCAGGCGGAAGAACACATAGGCTACTTGCATTTGTTTTTTTTAATTCCACGCGGATGTAGTCGCAGGCGAAAGCTAGTCAATCAATATTTATAGACTTTCTAAAGATTGGAATGTGGAAGGAAATATGTAATGTTCATACCATGTTAGGAAAATTTAAAACAACATTAACAATGTTAGAAATTTTATTAAACAGTACATTAGTTAAGGGACAGTAAAATAATTTTGTTTTCCATGTCCAAGTCTCGGGTTCAATTTTATTTTAGCCTTTGCCCACCATTCCCCCGGAATTAAAAAAACAATAATTACTAGCCTCTGTCAGATTTCATTTGCATTTTAACATCCATCCATCCATGTAAACCTTCGCACATATAATTTGAGTAAGTTTAAAGAGTCATGTTATATGGAAAAATCATACATTTGATAATTTAAACATTACTTTTCAGGTATATTTGTATGATAATCCTGACCCCAATTCTGGTTACCGACCATGGCTGACACCTGTGGAGAGGATACAGGGAGAAGTGTCAGTATTCCTGGGTATACCATATGCTAGACCTCCTGTGTTGGAAGGCAGATTTAAGGTAAGCTTTTATTAATTATGGTTATTTTTTTATTGCCAGACAAAAGGTAAAAAACGTTTATGGCTTTTTATTAACAGTAGAGAGTGGAAAGCTATTTATTAGAGTAAAATTCGTGTGTGTGTGTGTGTGTGTGTGTGTGTGTGTGTGTGTGTGTGTGTACGAACACTGTTATATTTATTGTATAATTTTTTAGGATATTGATTATAGATTTTTCATTTAAAACTGTAGAACAGAATTTTAAAAGTAAAATTGGTTAAAACAAGACAGTTCCTCCTCCTTTGAGGAGGTACTCAATTCGATCGTTTTTATGTACATTGATAACTAGGATTTATGACCCCATTTACGTGATTCTTATTTTTTGTGATGCAGAATAGCTGTCATTTGGTCTAATTTTTTCAAAATCAAAAACTATCCGGTAGTTTTTGAGTTTTTTTTTCTTTTAGTCGGTTTTGGGTTTTTTATTAAATATGATATGGTTTTGTCTAACACGAAGTTTCCGTGCAGCCGCCGCGCCAGCACCCCGGCTGGCAGCTGCTGCAGGCGGTGGACTGGGGCCCGGCGTGCCCGCAGCCAGTGCGGCACACCGGCGCCACCAAGGGCATCCGAGATATGGACGAGGACTGTCTATATCTCAATATATTCTCACCTAATGTAAGTAAGAAGTTATTATTGATTGTACATGATGATTGTATAAAAAAAGTAAACTGATTCAAATATGCTTATGTATGTATGTATGTAACTTAAATAAAAACTAAATATTAAATTGTGTTATTTAAATCACACTTCATACTAATATTATTAATGCAAAAGATTTGATAGCTGGATGAATGATTGTTAGAGTGTGTAGCCTAAACGTCTGAACGGATTGAGATGAAATTTGGCATAGATGTAGAACATAGTCTGGAAGAACATATAGGCTTCTCACTTTTGTTTTTTTTTTATAATTCTACACTGACGGAATGACGGGCAAATTAGTAATATATATTTGTTATCAAATTGACATAAATTAAACAATTTACAATACAAATACAAACTAAATTTCTTTTTATCTGTTTATATTGTCAATTGATGCCGGGTCATTTTATATGCATTTCTATACAGATAATTATGATATTACGAATTCTGTATATCAATTTCATAACGCACTGTGGTCGCGGTTTAGATATTGGGTCGCTGATTATAATACGCTATTTGAATTGCGGTTTTACGTAACATTACCCACATTTAATATGAAATAGCTACTAATGTATCGAAATTTACTTGTACAATTCAGTTATATTTCCTATCTCTGTCTCCCTTATTGATGTATTGAAGCGAGAAACAAGGAGAAAACACAGCTTATATTCAAAACTTCGCTCATCTGACGTCCCGATTAATTTAGCTCTGAATGATTAAAAACAAAGCAACATCATATGCTATTGAGAATTCAATCTTATCTGAAAGTGTTAAGGTAGAAATTAATTCGACAGTTATGCCTAATTGAGATTAATACTGATGCAGCTGGCATTACAAATTGAATTAATTACCGTGATGACGAATTATCGTGTCATTGACCCGAAGTCTTAGTTTAAAACGTAATCGTTTTTAACTGTTTATATTAGCCTTTCATTCATTGGTGACCCCTTCTAACACACCAATACTTAAGAAATAAATATACACCCGCACCCCAGGTCCCTGACTAAAAAATGCCTCAAGGGGACGACATATGGCATGAAGCCGCCACAAAAAAACATCCTCGCTCGATCACTCGTGACGTCATGTGTTCATCGGCAAAATTTCTTGTACAAGTAATAACTATAATACTCGTAAGACGCCATAATCCAGTAAAAACATATTGAATGCTTACAGCAATTTTGCATTGATTTATTTCATCAGCGAGTAATGTTCATGCTCGACCGATTTACAGACGCATGTTTTTATCGAGCATTTATAATTGCTTTATATTTAAGTGAAAGTGGACACTTAAGGCTATTTTTTAATTTCCAGACAGAAGCAGGAGCAACCGCTCAGAAATATCCAGTGATGGTATACATCCATGGCGGGCAGTTCTCCTCGGGCGCCTCTAACTTGTTCCCCGCGCACATGCTGGCGGGATTCTACAATGTTGTTGTTGTCTCGCTCAACTACAGGCTCGGCGCGCTAGGTAACATAGTGCCATCTCTTTCTACACCGCTTGCATTTGTTTATAGAGGTATAATGTTAACTTTAAAAATATTGTTAGACGTTGCATCGCCAACTCAGGGGGACCAACTGCATGCTCCTTAGATAATCGAAAAATGTAAAAATAATTACTACTAGTACTTTAAAAGTAAAAATTGAAATAAAGACTGCGAAGGTTGATATTCTAAAACGACTAGGTTTAGGTAGGGCTACAGAGTAACATTAGCATTTTTAATTTCACATGAACGAAGTCGCGTGTACAGCTAGTCTATACTAATATTATAAAGAGGAAAGATTTGTATTTTTGTATGTATTTATGGACCGATTTCGAAAATTCTTTCACCATGAAAAAGGTAATTAATCTGTGAGTAATATAGGCTGTAATTCATAAGCGAAATCTACCATAAAATGAATACTAGGTTTCCTGTCCACGGGTGATGAGAATTCCCCTGGGAACTACGGTATGCTGGACCAGGTGATGGCGCTGCGCTGGGTGAGGGATAACATCGAGCCGTTTAATGGAGACCAGCATTCCATCACTGTGTTCGGTGCTGGCGCGGGCGCAGCCGCCGCTGGCCTGCTGGCACTCGCGCCGCAGACCAGCAACATCGTCTCTAGAGTTATTGCACAGGTACACTAGCTCTGTCTAAATTTCTGTGTTCTTATATCTCTTTGAGTTCATAGAGCTTGGACTTCGTCCTTGCGGAATTAAAAACTCTAGTCAAGTAATTTGTGTTCTACAAAAAATGTAATTTAATTTCGTATTTTTAATATTTGGAACTATTAATATGTAAACTCAAACATTTAGAAATTTACAAGAAATTTATTTATGTTGCATATTTCGGAAGGCTTTAAATCTTGCCTTTCTATAAATATATAAAAGATACATAAAATCATATAATTTTACATGAGTGTTTTTTCTAATTTTTTGTACATTTTAATTGAAATTTGTAAAATATTTATTCGACTATGTACTATAAATTTCAAGCAATAGGGTTCATTATCAATTACAATATTACCAGATTACGAGATAAAAGTTGTGGCGTATTTTAATTTTGTATTCTAAGTGTCATGTGACAAGGTTCATTATCAATTGCGATATTTCCTGATTGTTTAAAAGTTGTTCAATTTTGTACTGTAAGATGTATGTAACAAGGTGTATTATGCAGAGCGGGTCTGCGCTGGCGGACTGGGCGCTGATCGAGGACAAGTTCCGCGTGCAGAACACCTCGCTGGTGTTCGGGCGGCTGCTGGGCTGCCCCACTGACTCCTCCTGGAAGCTGGTCAACTGCCTCCGCCAGGGCAGGAGCTTCTATGAGCTGGGGAATGCTGAATTTCAGGTATAGGGGCTTTAAGTTTAATATTTATAATTTTTAGCTGCGGAAAAAACAAACTTTGAAAAATTAACCCATTCATACCTTGTTTGTAACTTCGCACCGTATTGATAAATTATGACTGAAAGATGTTTTAACGTTCAACTGTTGAGTTAGTCTTACTTTTTACTAATATTATAAACTAGTTTCGCCCGCGACTCAGACCATGTGTAATTTAAAAAAAATAAGTAGCCTGTGTGTTCTTCTAGACTATCCTCTAGATCTATGACAAATTTCATCGAGATCATTTCAGCCGTTTAGGCTACAAACTCTAACTAACATTCAACCATCCATCTAAACATTAACTTTTATAATAATGGTAAAAAGTGAAAGTTTAGATGGATGGATTATAAATTGGATTATTATATATTATATAGATTGGATGGACGTTTATAAATTTGGCATAGATGTAGAGGATAATCTGGACGAACACATAGGCTACTTAATATTTTTTAATTCCACCCGAAAGTTAGTTTTTCATGTAAAATGAATGTTCCAGCCTCAAGTGGGCTTCATCCCTTGGGGTCCTGTCCTGGAGAATAACTTCACGTACCCTGGAGACGAGTGGTACGAGGGATGGCGCGCGCGCGACTGGACCTTCCTGCAGACCAAGCCTGAGGACCTGATCGCCGCCAGAACCTTCAACCCTGCACTTAGATACATGACTGGGGTCACCACGCAGGAAGCCGCTTATGTCTTATGTAAGTTACAATAAGTTAGTAGTATAAAAGAATAAAATAACATTCTCGTCTCAGAATGATAAGTGGCCACGCCCCATTTTTGCATTGTTTACGCCTATTAAAGAGGATATTCAAATCCAATTTAATTTTTCGTAATTTCCTTACAAGAAAAGGGTGGGTAGAGTGATAAAGAAGAGACTACTCTTCATACTCTTCCCTGACTGTGACGTCATCAGACTTAAGGCTGAATTACATCCACTTGCCCTCTTCTATCTGGTCGTGGTATCTTGTACTTGGTTATGTGCTTAATGTTATATGTTTCCGTGTAGATAACAACGAGAGCTTAGCACCAGGGTACGAGATCAGCGAGCAGTGGTTCGACCAGAAGGTGCGGGAGCTGGTGCTGCGGTACAACTACACGCTGAACCCGCGCGGCGTGTATGACGCGCTGCGCTACATGTACACCTACCATCCTGACCCTCATAACACTGATGCTATACGAGATCAGTATGTGCAAGTAAGTACAACCCCCCACCCCAATACACCCCCAACCCCTCACCACCACCAACACTAATTGCCGTCCGCATGGATTAAAATTCTCTACATCCATGTCAAATTTCATGGAGACTAGTTTTTCGCATTAGTAATATTAGAGTTTTGTTTGAAACAGATTTCAAAACAAAAATGTTTGGTACCTACTTTTTGGTCAGAGAAACTCAAAAACTACTATGTAGTTTTTAATTTTGAAAAAAGTGGCACCAAATTAATCACGTAAATCTGGTCATAAATCTGAAATGTGCATAAAAACCGTTTGAATTGAGACACCCCCCCCCCCCCCACTTTAAAAAAAAACATTTAAAAAGTTAAGATGAATTTGTTAAAACTCATTTCCATGTATATTGCAGTTGCTGTCCGACTTCCTGTACCGTGCACCAACTGACAAACTGGTGAAGCTGGTGCTGGAGCAGCAGGTTCCAGTCTACATGTACGTGCTGAACACCACCGTGGAGAGCTACCGGCTGGCGGCGTGGCGGCAATACGCGCACGGCACGGAGCACCCCTTCCTCAGCGGAGCGCCCTTCATGGACCAGGAGTTCTTCCCGCGCCGTCTTCGGGTGGACCGCCAGGCCTGGACACCCAATGATAGGAATATGAGCCACTTCTTCATGAAGGCGTACTCAGATTTCGCTAGATTCGGGTAATTTATTGATAGAGTAAGAGACTTACATAGATTTTTTCCCTAATGCGTCTCCACTATCAAATCCACTTTCCCTTTCCCATTGACTTTTGATAAAGGAATAGACGCACATAAAAAGTAGTTCCCCTTTCTATGCGTCTCCTCCACTATCAAATCTACTTACCCTTACCAACTTTTATAAGAAAAGGGTGGAAATGGATTAAAATTAGACCTGGGGTACTGGGTACTTTTTTACTAACTTTTGCCTGCAGCTATGTTCGTGGAATTAAAAAGAAACTAGAAAGTACTCTATGTTCTACCAGGTTATAATCTACTATGCCAAATTTCATCAAGATCCGTTTTGTTTATTGAGATACCTTCTATAATCCATCCATCTATACTTTCGCAATTATAATTTATTTTATTATTACTAAACCTAACCTATTACAAATTGCTATAATATTTAACATTTCAAAATATCTAGTTAAAATTTACCTAATATACAGTTTTAAGTTTAATTTTATACATTTTAGGAACCCTACGCGGTCCCGTATCCTGGGCGTGCACTTCGAGGTGGCGCAGGCCGGCCAGCTGCGCTACCTCAACCTCAACACCACCTTCAACTCCTCCATCCTCCTCAACTACCGCCAGACGGAGCTCGCCTTCTGGACCGTCTACCTGCCCACTGTCATAGGACGGATGGTGCCTACGTATCCACCTATCACTGAGGTAACCACCGGGATTCGCCAAAATAGCGAAGCGCACTTGCAGATCCCTTCAACTGAGGGGAAGATTTAAGGGTTAAAAGTAAAAAAATGCACAGAATATAGTTATAGTTTTGTGTGTGCAGTACTGGTGGGAGCCGCGCCAGCCACTGCAGATCGCCTTCTGGTCGGTGGCGGCGGCCTGCCTGCTGCAACTCGTGCTGCTCGTCCTCTGCTGCATGCTCTGGCGCAACGCCAAAAGGTATCTCCTTCTCCCTTTCACACACACTGCTCCCTCTCTACCCCCCTCTTACTCTCGCACACACACTGCTCGTCGCTCTCTCTGCCATCCATTGGCCATTATCACCGATCGATTCTCTCTCACACATTGCTTTCTCTCTCTTATTGCTGTTTCCCTCCGTCACCCAATATGCGTTCTCTCTCTCACACACATAAATATTGCTCCTCTCTCCCTCGCCCATTGCTTTTCTCTTACCTATTGCTTTCTCCCTCTCATACATTGTTCCTTTTTTTCCCGTTGCTCTTCTCTCTTACTTATTGCTCCTCTTCTTTACCTATTGCTCTCATACAGTACTCACTGTCACCGTCCGCTCTCTCTCTCTCTCTCTCTCTCTCTCTTTCACTCTCTAAAATTACACAAATTGCTTTTTTTCACTTTATTGCTATATCTCACCCATGACTTTTGTTTTCTAATTAACATGTCAGTAATGATTCCAAGTCCAACAAAGACAAAATAACGTGCAGCTCTCACATACTGTGCTAACATTAACTTTATCGTGTTAATAACTGATTATTTTACTATTTTATTGCTCTTTATAAAGCAAATCAATTAACATTGCTAACTACTAATACTACTAAAATGCCATTACTAACCAATTAACATTGCAGGGCTGCACCTCCCAAATGGAAAATGGTACCCGCCGTGTAGGTGAACGACATATTTATTTATATTGAATGTCGCTTTTACTTGCTTACGTGTGTGTTGCAAAAAATATAAACATTTCTGTACTGCTATAAATATAAATAATAACCAACCCAGCATGCTAAGACCCTGAACAGATCCTAATAGACCTCTAAGGGGTTCCCTTATTGTAGATTTGTTCAATCTGCACTAACGGCCGAATATTGCAACGCTATTTTAATATAAGCGTCTTAAATGATGAGATCATGCTTAAACGTCAAATTTAATAAAATTGTGTAAATCGACAGATTGTCAGTGGTAAGAAACGAAATATATAATTATCGTTTCAATGTTCAGCTGTTAAACTGTTTCCGCATTAAATGATTGACAATAAAAGATTTAAAATCTATGTATTTGTCTATATTAATACTATAAAGAGGACAAACTCATATTTTTGTATGTATTGAAATAACTCAAAAACTACTGGGCCTTGACATGTACCATTAAAAAGCTACGTAATCGCTGAGTAATTTGATTTTTTTTATTTTTTTCATTCGACGCGGCCGAAGTCGCGAGCTACGTCTAGTATTAAATGTTTTGTGATATAGGGAGAGTGACCGTCTGTACGAGGGTGACATCTTCATGGTGCCGGAGCTGGGCGAGGGCGGCATAGAGAACGCCAGCGCGCGGTCGCGGGACAACGTGTACGAGTACCGCGACGTGCCCGTCAAGAGGCCGCACACGCCGCAGACACTCACACGCACGGTAAATTCACATTTATATAGTAGTTATTTAAAACTTAAACATACTAAGGTATCTTTTCTCGTTTTTTTAGGAAAAATAAATTTGCAAAAAATGTCAAATGATCCGATTTATGTACTTCATGTTTTATTTGATGCGGATTATCTGGAATTTGGTCCCACTTTTTTCAAAATCAAAAAGTATCCAGTTTTTGAGTATTGCTTCAAAAAGCGTACAGAAATTCGGAATTTTTTGTCTTGAATTTTTCTTTTCGTTAAAAAATCATGTAGTCGAATTCAATAGAAATTCCAAATAATATACAAGTCACTGACCGATGATATGATTTATTTCTTTTTTTAATTTGTGGAATATTTTAGTGTTTAAACTAATGATACAAACATGTGTAAAGCACAGTCTGGTAAAACACATAGCTACCTAAGTTTTCTAATTCCTCTCAAACGGAATCATGATAGCTACTTTACTATAATAATTTCCACAGATAAGTCAACCGACTACATTACAATCATCGCGTCCACCATCGGAAGCATCAACCGGGTCTGCATTGTCTCTGAAGGAGGGCGTGGTGTCGCGCGACCCCGCCCCCCTGCGCGCGCCCCTGCCCGCCCCAGCGCCGCGCGCGCGCTCCCGCACGCAGCTGGTGCACGGCGTGCCGCAGACCACTGTGTGACCATTTTATACCTTAATGCGTAGTCAATAAGGTATTATTTACACTAACACGTGGTACTAGACTATGTGAGAATTGTATGGACTGTGTTGTCGATTTTGAACCTTATTTGTTTACGCGTAAGGTTAAAAATGATTTTGTACTTTATCTGCATATGAAGAAGGTAGTTGTAAAAATGAAACTGCCATTTTTTTACGAACTAAAAATGTTTTAAAAAAAATGATTTTACATATGTTTACTTTGTGGTGAATGTATAGAGGTGTTTCAAAAGATAACTGCCAACTATTGTTTTTAGAACTATACTAATGTTTTAACGAAAATATTTCATTTTACACATGTTTTCTATGTGGTAAATGTAGAGGATGTTTCATAAATTTTCTTACTAGATACATTTTTAGTGTATTAGGTGCTGTCTAATAATGTTGACGATTTTAGAATTTATCGCGTACGATAAGACTTTATTTCCATTATTTATATTTTTAAATATTAAGCACGAACAACTATGTTATAATTTAGGTTATAGTTACAATGTGCAGTCTAATTAATTATTAAATTAATTAAATATATCGGAAATAAGAAAGTTAGTTACTCCAAGTTTTTTGTCTATACATTTAAAAACTTAAATTATTTTAGTATATTTGACAAACTCTGCACTGATTTTTATGTTAAAAGACATACTTTTGTAGGACTTTATTTTAGTTAAATAAAATTACCACCGTTAAGATTTTTATATTACAATGTTTACCAGTTTTATAATTTAGACTGAGTTTATGTTACATTTTGAATGTTCACCCGCTTTGTGATAGGTAACAACGTTTATTTGTTATTTTAATGTAAAATATTACTTTTACAATTTTACACTATATTTTTTAAAGTCGCTTTTGTGTTAGAAAAAAAAAAAAAAAAAAAAAAAAAAAAAAAAAAAAAAAAAAAAAAAAAAAAAAAAAAAAAAAAAAAAAAAAAAAAAAAAAAAAAAAAAAAAAAAAAAAAAAAAAAAAAAAAAAAAAAAAAAAAAAAAAAAAAAAAAAAAAAAAAAAAAAAAAAAAAAAAAAAAAAAAAAAAAAAAAAAAAAAAAAAAAAAAAAAAAAAAAAAAAAAAAAAAAAAAAAAAAAAAAAAAAAAAAAAAAAAAAAAAAAAAAAAAAAAAAAAAAAAAAAAAAAAAAAAAAAAAAAAAAAAAAAAAAAAAAAAAAAAAAAAAAAAAAAAAAAAAAAAAAAAAAAAAAAAAAAAAAAAAAAAAAAAAAAAAAAAAAAAAAAAAATTGTTCACTGTCTCGTCTATATATTTCTTAAATGTCTGTATGATCCACATCTATGCCTAATCTAATCTGTTAATCTGTTTTGAAGGTATCTAGTAAAAAATTCATTTGTCCATCGATCTACACATTCACATTTATAATTATTAGTAACAAACTTTTCTACATTTTACTTTAAAAAAATTACCATAATCGAAACTAAAGAGCAATAAATAAAACGCAATATACATTGGTGCAGTTTATTTGGTACATTTACAAATGTCAGGCGGCGAGCGCGCAGTGTAGCGCGCGGCGCACGCCGGCCCGCACACCAGCCGCGCCTCCACCCCGCCCAGCGGCAGCAGCCGCCCCGGGCAGTGCGTCACGTCCACCACGTAGTTAGCGCGGAGCAAGCCTGCTGGATAGTTCTGCTCTACCTCCACCTCCTCCTATAAATAAGAAAAATAAAACCATTAAAATATTGAAAAAATTGATCATTAAAATAATAATGATTGTCCATTAAAATAATAATGATTGTCCATTAAAATAATAATGATTGTCCATTAAAATAATAACGATTGTCCATTAAAATAATAATGATTGTTCATTAAAATAATAACGATTGTCCATTAAAATAATAATGATTGTCCATTAAAATAATAATGATTGCCATTAAAATAATAATGATTGTCCATTAAAATAATAATGATTGTCCATTAAAATAATAATGATTGTTCATAAAAATAATAACGATTGTCCATTAAAATAATAACGATTGTCCATTAAAATAATAACGATTGTCCATTAAAATAATAACGATTGTCCATTAAAATAATAACGATTGTCCATTAAAATAATAACGATTGTCCATTAAAATAATAACGATTGTCCATTAAAATAATAATGATTGTCCATTAAAATAATAATGATTGTTCATTAAAATAATAACGATTGTCCATTAAAATAATAACGATTGTCCATTAAAATAATAATGATTGTTCATTAAAATAATAACGATTGTCCATTAAAATAATAATGATTGTCCATTAAAATAATAACGATTGTCCATTAAAATAATAATGATTGTTCATTAAAATAATAATGATTGTTCATTAAAATAATAATGATTGTCCATTAAAATAATAATGATTGTTCATTAAAATAATAACGATTGTCCATTAAAATAATAATGATTGTTCATTAAAATAATAATGATTGTCCATTAAAATAATAATGATTGTCCATTAAAATAATAATGATTGTTCATTAAAATAATAATGATTGTCCATTAAAATAATAATGATTGTCCATTAAAATAATAATGATTGTTCATTAAAATAATAATGATATTCGTAATATACCGGGTCTGGCTCGGGCACGGCGACCTCGCACCATGCGCGAGCGCTGCAAGCCCTCACCAGCGCGCACGGCAGCCCCGCGCGGTCCGCCAGCACCTTGTACAGCAGTGCGCGCTCCAGCGCCCCGCCGCACTTCACAAAGCCCAGCCCTATGATGTTGGAACGTAGCTCCATCTATAACAAGAGTAGTAGTAAAAAAACTTTAATAAAAATGGACTAACTGGGGAAGTAAATATTTCAGAAGAAAGGCATAAAATCAAAATCCTTATATATTTTGAAGTAGACGATTGCTTAGTAAATCCTTAGGTATTATTAGGTAAAATATTAGGTATTTTAAATAAAATGTAGTGCCCCCATTATCACGGGCGCGTTAAATTGTTAAAAAGAACAAATGCATTTCCAATATACCATGATATCGGCGAGGTGTATGTCGACGCAGGGCAACGAGCAGTCGCGCTCCTGAGTGAGGCCGCTCATCACCTCCGCCACGTACTCCGCCAGCAGCGACGCCTTCTGCTTCAGCGTCGACGACACCTCCGTACACTTGTCGCGGTATCTGAACACCGGCACTCACATACAAACTGTCACCACAGACTATCATATAGATCAACGTAGAGACTACACCTTCACAAAACCATAGAGCGTTTAAGTATATTCATTTACAGTGACGTATCTGAACTTCAATGTTCTGTGCTGGTGGTATGCTAGAGTTGGACTTTAACTCTATAAAAACTTACCTGACTTCATAATGTGCATCTTCTATCTCCAGATAATGCATGGATTTAGATCTGGAATCAAATTAATTTATAAACGTGATATTCTAAACTAAAATAATACTATTTATTAACAAACTTATACTTACGGATCACCAAACCAGATCCGCAAACGCAGTAAATAGTGACGGAGGTTTTTGTCATCTAGCAGTCGGCCGGGGATTAGGCTGCGATCAGACCTTGGTGTCGGCGAATGTTCTAAAGAAAAGACTCAAAGATTATAACGAAATAGATCATACTTAATTCCACTAATTGGGTCTTTTAACTGAATATTTTTACATATCTCATTACTAACTCGGTGTTCTCAAATCGACAGCTGAAACACTCTCGGCATCAGGAGGTTGGAATGAGCACACAAACACTGGATATCGAGTCGGGTCGGCTATTTCCAGTAGAGCACGTAATGTCGGAAAAGGGCTGGATATCCGTTTCAGTACGTAGAAACCGTCCTAATGAAACACAGGAATCATTACTCTATTAAAACACGTCTAGTAAAAAGGCAAACATCCAAAGAATTTCTTCCTTTCTCCATATAGAATGGCTGCGATTTCGACCTTTTCCCAAGAATAGATCCTAAAGGTATCCTTAAAGTATTGTAATTCAAATGTGTCGATCTTTTTAATTAATTTAAATATTTATTTTACGATTTTCGTACGTTTGCCCCTCTAACAGTTTAGCAGTTATTATAGTCTGTTGTATGCACCCTAGTCTTATCATTGATGTCCAGTCGGCCGGTGTAGGCCAGCTTGGCGGAGGGGTGTTGCTGGAATATCGCCTCCAGCGCCGGCTCCCACGCCGCCACCGCGTACCTCGCCTGCTTGTTCTCTACCATGCTGTTTTATACCAAAATTTCTACTATAGTTATACACAAAGCGCCAATAGTCTAATGGTTTGGGGTACGGACTGCAGATCTTGCGGTCAAGGGTTCGAATCGGGCCATTCGACTATTGTCGTAAACCATATCTTAAAGCCTAGCCCTTAGTTGAAATGGTTAAAGGAAATATTAGTATATTAACAAAAATAAACTAATAATTTAATAAAAAAATATTTATTTACATACGTTATACGAAAATAAATTACTCCTATTTACGCTTCATTTTATGTCGCAATCGTACTAATATTTAAAGATTTATCAAAATTTGCGTCTCAAAGATGCAATAGTTTATATTATAGCCATCTAATATGGTCAAACATCTCACAGTGATTTACAATTGTTACAATACTACATGTATTGTGAGTCTAAGTGACAATATACAGGTGACTTGACTAACTAATGCACAGTGCCCAGTTCCAGGTAGACATCTGCGCCCTCGTCTGTCACGCTCACTGTAATCAGCTCGCAGAGCGCAGTGCGCAGCCCCACGTGCTCAATCAGCAGGTTATTTGATACCGCCTACAGGAAATAAACTAGCATGTATTGATTTTAAACTTCAAAATAATGTTTATTTTAATTGTTAGACATGTCTTACATGATTTCAACATACATACCTCTTCCCCTTTCCTTGCTGAGAACAATTCTTTACTTACTTCTTCTGCCATCAGACCACAGAGTGTGGTACATGTCATCATTTTCAATTTGATATCTATTCGCTGAAGGGTTTTTAACATTATTAATCGAAAACAAAACACTACTAGCATAATCCAAACTTAAATGTACAAGTTGTTATACCTGCAGTATATTGAGCAGCTCCTGTATAAAGTCAGCGTTGAGCATGGCGGCCAGGCTGACGTGGTAGCTCTGCAGGTTGATGTAGCACTGGACTGCCACGCGCTGTGCTTCGATTGGAGTGTCCGCCACTGCACTTAGACCATACCTCATACATATTGATGTAGAGAAAATACATAAATAAAATATATTGAAAAAAAGATAGGTACTTTTTATCAGCTTTTGAAAATGCAAGTAGAATGAACAAGTACAGTATTGCCGACTCTCTCTTCGATAAAAATCGCTGTGGCTCTGGTGTTGATATCAAAATGTTGGAGTCTACATAACTAACCTTTCTTGTTGATATTCCTGAGCGTAGTGAATGTGCTGGGCTCCACCAGCCTGTAGGCAGCCTTGGGTATAATCCGACAGAGCTCGGCCAGCGCACGCAACGAGTTTATACGCACGAAGAACCACGGCGCCCCATCATCAGCCAGGATACCTTATAGTTGCACTAATATAGCAAATCTCTTCTTTCCATCAAAACCGGGTGTTTAATTCTGAACACTGCAGTTACCACATAGAGCTTCAATGATGTTGGTGTCGGACATGCGCACGGCCGCCGGAAGTAGCTTGGTCATGTTGGCGACTCCCATCGCAGCGTCCGCCAACAAGTCGGCATTGGTGCTCATCAGCTGACTGCAGAACACCAGGTCCGTGCCCGTTTGGTACAGTGCCTGGGTAAATAATTTGTGGAGTAAAGCTAGAAACAATTGGCTTACAAAAGTCAATTCTACACTTTTACATCCACAGGAACAACACTTGAAAAAATTAGACGAGAAATTTTGGGAAGAATTTACTAAAAGGTCCCTTAAACGTTGTAATGTTACATCTCTGCCATTGGAGGTGAAGGACATCTTGGTGAGGACAGCAAGGCAGTGCGACTTCATGGCGGGCAGCGCCATGTCGAGGTATGCCAGCAGACGCAGCACGCAGCCCGACTGGTACAGGTGGGAAGAGTTCTCCTCCGTCTCCGCGTAGTCGCGCAGCACGCCCAACACCTCCGTATGCACGTCGCGGAACTCGTACGACTGTATCCCCATTCCATAATATTGAACAACTATATTGTGTGATTGTTTTGAAAAACAGATCTTTTAGGCAATCTCAAAAGATCTAATAGGCAAATAGGAGTATATAACACAAAACAGAAATTGCGCTGTAATATTTAACCTCTAAAATATCACACAAGTCCAGAACTCCAGTGGAAGCTCTAAAGGTCTTCTGGACCGCGTAGTCCTTGTAGCGCCTGATAAGCTGATCGACTGTGCGCAGCGCGGCGTGCTGGATGGCCAGGTACTCGCTCTGCATCAGCGCCAGCAGCGAAACCCAGCTGAACTGGTTGCTTTTCGTCACCTCCGACGCGCACACCGGGTCCGCCAGCAGGTTACTGAGAGTCTGTGAGAATTTGTAAATGTAACTATAATCAGCACGCCATCAACGTTGAGCACATGTATATAAAAATTCAAAGGACCAAAGCAAAAGCAAAACAAACGTAACCTGCAGACAATTATTCTGCACATCTGGATCGGTGCTGTTCTTCATACGGTTGAAGAGCGTGTTGAGGATGTTAGCGGAAACGAGTTGGTCGCAGCCCAGCGGCTCGCGTGTTAACTCGCACAACACCAGCGACGCAAACTCCAGCACGAATATGTCTTCCACCTCAACAAACAATTAATACTACAGGATATCTCGTAAAGACGGAGAAATTGTTGGATATACAACGAGAAAGACCCCATGTAGCAAATGTCCTTGGGAACACGATAGAAATTCCCAATTAAATGATTGAAAAAGCGAACATGGTAACTTACTTTGGCGAGCATCAACGCGATCTTTCTCAAGTTCTGAGGGTTTTCGAGCACGACCTCAGGCGCTTGCGGCAGCTGGCACAGCTGTGCGAGCGCTTTCAGCGCGAACCGGCGGATGTTCAGCTCGGCGTGGTCCACGTGCGGCAGGATGTACCGGATCGCACTCAGATCGAACAGTAGCTGACGGTTCAGCATGTCTTGCGCTGAGAACTTTGTGATCGCGCGCAACGTCTAAAGAAAGACTTTGAGTTATATAATTAAATAGATCTGCAGAAAAAGAAGTACTAAAAAACCTTGGACTAGAGTATGAGCTTAAATATAGCCTCGTTGATTTGGAAGCCATTACCATTAAGCTAAGTGAATTAAAATGTGTAAATCTGAACTTCTTTAAGACTATGGCCCCGTCACTTCTAACTTAGGTAGGCTTCGAGCGATTCATTGCGGCGTGTAAGGTGAGCTTTGTATAATGACGGCGAAGAAATCTTTATCATAAATTAAACGTGAAAATAGTAACATTTATCTCTGGTGTTATTGCTAGTTGGTGCCATACATCTCCAAGCTATATTTTTGCTACAAATGTAAAATTGTGAGGACTTTTTATAGTAGTTCCTGAAAACGTATACAACTATAATAAATAAAAATAAATAAACCTGGCATAATATCTCTGGTTCGGGAGACTCGAGGAGCAACACGGCAGTCTTAGCAGTCTCCGGAGTGATGCTGTATGGATGGAAAGTCAAATCTTTCTTATCGGCTGATCTGTTTTCTCTATCTTTCTGCAAAGGTTTCGCCATCGTAGAAAATAATTAAAATATTTTCGATTAATGTTGATATTTATAGAAAATAGACTTTTATTGCCTTATTTACTTTATTGACGTTTTAGAAACGCCAATTACATTTTTTTGTTGATACCAAATCTTTTTTTTAGCTGACGATTACCGAACACTTTTATTCTATTTTGGTTTTGATTGTTTACAATTAAATTAAAAAATACGATTTACTTCTACAAAAAGGTAAAAATATTTGTGCTAACGCCCGTAGCTAAGTGTGGTAAGCAGACTCATATTTTTTAAACTGGCCGTTAAGATGTTAATTTGAAAATAGTTAACAATCATTTTACTTTCTGTCATTTTCCAGTTAGACATTTTGAATGTTGATGTACTTTTATACAAAAGCTTTATGCGAAGTAAAGGTTTAATATTTCGTTACATAGGTATTATAGCTAGGAAGTTTAGGGCATTCCAAGAGAGATGGCTGTTACCGTGGTGGGACAGCGGGGGCATGTCGACAGCGCCGCTTTGGGCACTGGACACACTCGTACTCATCCTTAAACTCTGCTCCACTTGTGCCATTGCTGTTGTAAGGGTGCTAATCCCACCAACTATGAAGAATTTGTATGGAGAGACCGTTTTGGTTTGTTCCTTTGTTAAGTTAATTTTGTCCACAATTAGATCTGAATTTGATGTTAAATTGACTTGTATAGTAAGCTAGATATAGCTAAAAAATCGTACCAAAGCGTCTCAAGACTTAGATGTTGGTATGGTGATAGATAGAATCTTCTAGTATTCTGTATATTGCATATGCTTCAGATCACGGGTTCCGGCCAGGGTTTGGGTCGCGAGCTGGCGCTACAGTTCGCCGAATTGGGCGCCACCGTCATCTGCTGGGACTACGACACGCCCCGGAACAACGCTGTCGTCAATGAGATACGGAGGAAGGACGGCGAGGTAATTTTTTCCCAATACCCTACGTATATAATTAAAGTTCAGCTATAACTCTTGGTCTTTGTTCCCAGTGCTTCGGGTTCACTATAGATGTGACGTCACGGGAGCAGGTTTTCTCACTAGGTGCGCGGCTGCTGCGTCAACTGTCTGACGTCAGCATCGTGGTGAGCAACGCAGGCGCCTGCTCCAGCGGGCCAATGACTCACTTCAGACCGGACGCCATCGCCAAGCTCATTGAGATCAACCTACTCGCGCATTTTTGGGTATGATACATCCAAGTTGATTAAAGCAGTCCTCACTTTGACATTTCATTCAGACATTACAACGTTGAACTTATTATTCGTTGTATATTGGACCTTATTATGATTTCATTAAAGTTGAATGACTAATATTTACATATACGTCTCCTCAGATTATACAAGCATTCCTCCCGAGCATGATAGAGAAGAGACGTGGTCACATCGTTGCAATAAACTCTAGCTCGGGTCTCATGCCTTGCGCAGACAATGTGCCGTACTGTGCTGCTAAATACGGTCTCAGAGGTACAACCTATTTATCGCAAATTAGACAAATAACTGGACAGTCGACCTTAGTTCATTAACGTAAAGTTCACAATGAATTGCACAACTCTTATTCCATTGCTTCTTACAGCATTTTTATAAGAAACTAGCTTTCGCCCGCCACTCCGCCCGCGTGGAATAAAAATAAACAGAAGCAAACAGCCTGTGTTCTTCCAGATTATCCTCTACCATCCATACCAAATTTCATCGAAATCCGGTCAATCGTTTAGGCTACAAACTCTACAAACATCCATCCATTTAAACTTTAGTATGATTAACAGATTTAATTGTCAGGGTTGATGGACGCTATAACAGAGGAGCTGCGTTTAGACACTTGGACGAAGAATATTTACACGACGTCAGTGTACCTGGCGACGTTATCTACGGGTTCGTACCTTGCGCCTGCGCACCGCTTCGCCTCCCTTTATCCCGAGATCCCGCCTAAGGAAGCCGCCAAAATCATTATTGATGGTAAACGTTTTACAGATTTTCTCGTCCACAGTTATAATCCACGCCATCTATTGTATGATGAATAAAACTAATTTTGGAATGTTGAAAAAGCGACTACTTTTTTGCTCATTTTATTTTTATGAATGTTTAATAGTGTTGAATTTGTTAATTATTATCTGATTTTACAGGTATTCGTAAAAATCGCAAAGAAATCAGCATACCTTCAATCATGAAGCCACTGATAGCTCTCAACAACATGCTTCCTTACCGCATAAGAATAATTCTCATGGATTTCTTTAATTTCGGTCACAGGGGTTGGTTTAGCTTTTGTTGACTTTATTTAGAATATTTTGACTATACATGTATTTAGATATTAAGAATATTTGTATGGACAAGTTTTGTTTTGTTTAGTTTTTACAATGTTCTTATTTATTTCCGTAAGAAAAATTACCGTGACCTTTGTGAAAGAATTACGCGCCTTATGACAAACAACGAGCAATTTTTTCAATTAGCGATTTCGACCATATTCTGTTGCGTAATACGAATACTATGTTTTTAATCCATTTTTGATGTTATTATTTTGTAATAGATTTGTATATTGTGTAATTTGTTACAAATAAAAATAATTTAGAAGAATTTCTTTTTTTTTGCACACGTCACAATAATATAAATCATTTTTAAACATTATTTACACATTTTATTAAACACACATATGACACTCTAATTTATTTTTATCAAATTTTTGACCACATCTATCGCACATGACAATTTCACAATGTTTTAACTGATGATCATATTTAGTTTTAGCATTTGTAAACTTTTTAGAGCAGAATGAGCATTGATGATCAGTTTGTGCCGTATGCTGCAAAGAGTGACGTATTAACGTGGCTTTTGTCGCGAAACTATGACCACAAGACTCGCACAAGTGACCACTAACCGCCTGCTTTGCGGTGTGATTTTGTACATGGATGTACATTTCTTTATGATTCTTTGATATTTCATTGCAAATCTTACACCTGAAAGTAGAAAAAAGTCTATTAAAAAAGCAACACAAGATAGAGAACTTTTATACATATGTTTTTAGAGAATAGTTTTGGCATAAATTTACTTTGCAACATTTATGATCTTTTTCAGGCTTGATCATACACTATGAATAAATAGAATCAAATTAATTAAAAGAAAAACTGCACTAAGACTTAAGATGAATGTTTATAATTTAAGTAAGATAGATATTTCTTTACCTATATAATAAGTTGTCAGGTTTTTCATGTTCCTTTTTCTTATGTTTAGTTAATGTGTCTGCACCCATACAGGTATGTCCACATATATCACAAATCTTTTCAGCCGATTTAATTAAATGTCGCTTTGCATGTTTGTAGAGTTCAAATCTATCTTTAAATATTACTCCGCACTGTTTGCAGCGATGACACAACCCTAACATAGACACTTGGTCCACTCTACAACTGTTATAATGTTTTAAAAGTAATTCTTTGTTTGTGAACTGTTTACCACAGAAGCAACTCATTTGTGTTAATATTCCATGAATGATTGAGTGGTTTTTCATTTTTTTCTTAGAATCAAATAGTGTATTACAATACATGCATGTTCTAAATGCAATCTCACAGATACTTAAATGTTGTGATAATTTTTGTATATCATCAAATTTACTTTTACAACCAAAGCATGTTGTCTTATCATATTTTACAGGATTACTTTTAGTTTTAGGCTCTGTCTCTTTAAATAGTATTCCTTTTACTAACTCAACATCAGAATCTAAAACATCTATATCCATTTTAATACATTTCTTTGTTTTTGGTGATTCCTTCTTCTTAGGACTAGGTTGTTTACTAACTTTATTAATTGATTTTGTAAACTCTATGTTATGTTCGCTCGTTTTATCAAGCAAGCTTACTATGGAAGGTATATCTTCTTTACCTAAATTGTTCAGATATTCCTCTATATTTGCTGTATTATTTAGAAATTCTAGGAGCGAGTCCGAATTGTATTCAGAATCAGGTAACGGTTGTACATAAGTCTTTGTTTCAGACGATTTCTTTGGTTTTGACTGTGATGATTCTAGCCAGTCTTGTGAACATCGAGCATTTTGTTGGAAATTGTAAAAATCGCATAACTGCGATACGCAAACTATGCAAATATCTGTAGGGAGGTCATCGTTGGAACTTACATTGATTGATAAGCATGATTTTATATGTAAAAGAACAGCGGGATCTTCAAAAATGGAAACATGTTTCGACTCAATATCTAAACATATTCTACAACAGATTTTTATGTTGTCTTCCATTTGTTTACCTTGTAGTTAGGATAATAAGTAAAAGAAAAAAGATTTAATAAGTAAAAAGATTTAACATTGATTTACTACTTATATCGTGGGAAAACAGTCAAAAACACTATAAATATAAACAAAACAATCAATCAATAATAATATAAAAATAAATAATTGTAATCACCAATCAGCAATCAGCTTACTGACAGTTGTCAAGTTGTAAGATGTAATGTCAGTTATCAATGTCATTATCATTATCAGTTAGAATAGCAACACTATGAAATAGATTTAAGTTTATTTACTTCAAACAACCATAAAATAGTTTCAGCTGTGAATTTACACAGAATTATGGATCAGACTAGTAATGTTCATTAACGTTTAGACTTCTAGAGGAGCATAATATAAGTATTTCAAATATTTTTCAAAATGATACTTGCAATACTTTATTTCCATGAAGCAAAATATTATGGCAAGTTGGCAATTAAGTTGTGACATTTTGACAAAAATATGTCATCTGTCGTGTTTAATGTTTATGCAGTGACGCAATTTCAGTTGTGTGAATAATTAAAAATATGTTAACGCAATAAATAATTTAATGGTATTTCGCCCACATTGTACGAGTTTAAATTAAGTGATCTACACTATTTTTCTTAAATTAGACGAAATGACATCCCCGTCATTTTATTATCAAAGTGTATAAACTTCAATAACATCTAATTTAGACCAGTTCTTTTCACATTTTACTAAGTTTTTATTTGTCATTAAGATCTCAATAGTATAAACTCGCAAACATAAATAGTGGAAACTCTGTATTTAAAAAGTAAAACCGTAAACAAAAAAACTTGTTAATCATGTCTTCAAAAACCGATCCTGGCCGAGAAGCTGAAGAATCTCTGTTATATTCAGCCAGGCATGGAGAATTATCAGTCGTTAAAGCCTTGCTTGAAGCAAAGAGAGAGGGAAAATTGACATTGGATATTAACTGCAAAGGTATTTTTTTTATGTTTTTATATAATTTCAGCCAAAAAATTGTTAAAACATTTTTTTCCAATATTAAAATCTAAGCAAGAGTAAATTTAAAGAAATTGAAAAAGAGGTACTTGTTTTTACCAAGCTTTACTTGCACATATTTCTGAGTTCACACTCTCAAAACATCTATCATCATCCTCTCCTGATCCCACATATGTATGGTTGGCTTATCAGGTTTTCCTCCTTCATATAGATCAATCTACAGTTATCTTTTTTTTATAATATAAGGTGGCAAACACGCAAGCCTCCACCTGAATCCACTGCTTTTCCTATGTGTATCCTCTACCATCATATTCACTTTTTCTTCCCATCCTTTCCTCTTAAGAAACGGAAAAGGGACTGAAATTAGGCTTTATTATGTCAGTGTTCTCTCTCTTCTGGATGATGTCAACTTTCAATCTCTGCTTTTCTTCCTATTTCTACCTCTATAGGTGTACCTCCACACTCATAACTAAAGTTCTTTTGTCATATGCAATTCTTCCCTCCTCATACCATTTTAAACTTTCATCTTTTTAATTTAACTACTGATAGTGCTACTTTCAGAATCTTATTTACTCCTCTCATATATTATCCATTTGTCTAACATTGTAACAATCATATTTCTGTTACATGTTCACTATTTTCATCCATCTTTTGTGCAACATGTGAATTTATAATATCTCTTTGTGATATGGAAATCAAGGCATAATGGAACAATACATTCAGGTTATTCAATAAACAATTATTTCCATGGCCAGATTATTAGAATTTATTTTAAAAAGTTATGCAATAATGAAAGTAGTAAAAAACATGCTAGACCCTCATGGTCACAGACACATGGATTAGCATATATTATGTAAAACAGACCATATATGTCTATATGAACAGAATATATAAAATACTAACTGTTGCCCGCGACTTCATTGACACAATATTAAGATAAAAAAGTAGATAATATGCCTGTCTATGTTGGCTACCCTTGAATGAAAGTCCGGTCGAAATCGGCCTAGTCTCAGAGATTGCCCGGGACAAATGCGGCTTGCAGACAGACAGACAAGTTTTTTAAATGCAATTTTCATTATTGGCAACTCAAATACATCATCTTCCCGAAATCTGGAATTTTTCCTTTGATATTACAAACAGACACTCCAATTTTATTTTATGTATAGATAAAGATGTGATATTATAATGTAACTTAACACCCTCAGGTTATGAGTCAGCTATTGGAAGTATCAAGTTTATACTAAAGTTGTTTTAAATTCATACTATATACCATGTCGCACTTAACTAAAATGAACTTTACTACATTGAAATAGAACACATTTTAGCTTGTAACATCTAATATTCCATTATGTATTGAGAAAACTTGTTTTAGAGTCTTATTAGCATATATTATAACTATGGAGTATTTTTAAATATGCATAACCTTGATTTGGCTAGATTTTTTTTCTTTGTTGTATGGCATTTTTTTTGAGTACATAAGTACTTTTTATTGATTCAAAGAAATTCAAAGAAATATATGTAAATAAGATGTTTGTCAAACTGCCTTTTACCTACAGAGGTTCAGCCCAGTGTGCCCTAATCTTATTTCTTACCAGAATATAAATGCGAAAGTTTAGATACTTGGATGGATGTTTGTTGCTATGTATCTCCAGAATGGCTCAATGGATCTTGCTGAAATTTGGCATAGATATAGATTATAGTATGGAAGAACTCATACACTACTTATTAAGTATTTTAAATTCCGTGACGACAGTGTCATGGGCGACAGTCTTCCATACATCTCAGTTGTCACTTCTGAATTCATTGCCCGTTTACGCATCAATACTATCTTCGGTCTTCACCTACCTTTATAGGATTTTAGCCTATCTGAAGTCTTTTGTACCATATTGTTCCAGGTAAAAGCAGAATAAACTATGGCTGGACACCACTACACTTGGCTACGTATTTCGCTCACAAGGAAGTCGTGGAGTTGTTGCTTGACAGCGGCGTTAATGTTGACGAAGTTAATGACAACGGCGATACCGCGCTGCATAAAGCTTCTTTCACTGGAAATGAAGTTAGTATAGTTGAAATAATAAGTTGTCAGTATTTGAACAAGTTGAATAATAAAGTATTAACTCTGCTATCAAATAAGAAACTTATATGACACTTAGGAGGCTGTTGCCAACCGACAATGTAGACTAGACTGGGTAGCTACCATAAATGTGGTTTTATTTGAAATCGTTTTACATTTTCCAATTTTCACTCTCTAAGGGGAGGTCACCTCCCAACGCTTTGCGACGACGAATCGATGAAGCAAGCAATTGACTAGTTACATCAGATTTAAGCTTAAAAACTAATTTGTTCAGGAATTAGTGATTCTCTTACTGAACTACAAAGCTGACGTGAATATAATGAACGGCGAGGGTCAGACGGCGTGTGACGTCAGCAAGACGCACGATGTTCAGCGGCTGCTGGAAGCGGCTCAGAAAGCGGAGCGTGTGGACAAAGAGCGTCGACTCCTCACTGCTGCTAAAGATGGACGGGTAGACGATGTCCAGGCATTGGTAATTTATTTTAATTAATTAGACTTTTTATCTTTGTTTAAATTGAAATTATGTAAACTTAGACAATCACTTTTAATATAGTATGTAGTAGAATCGATAATATGCGGTGAAATGTTTAGGAATACTCCACAAGTACTAGACATATCGAAAGTTAGTTCCAAATATTTTGGACTTTTAGATCAGCCATATCGATAATCAAATGTTACTTTGTCTAAGGGTCAAAGGTGTCAAATTCTATACATGGCGGCCATGTTGATATTTGACGTCATTTGTTATTTTGTGAAAAACTAGCTGTTGCCCGCGACGTCGTCCACGCAATATTAAGATAAAAAAGTAGCCTATAATATGCCCGTCTATGTCAGCTACACTTCAGTGAAAGTCCGGTGAAATCGGCCCAGCCGTTTCGAAGATTACCCGGAACAAACGCGGCTTGCGGACAGACAGACAGACAAAATTTTTTTTTAATGCGATTTTCGTTATCAGCAACGCAAATACATCATCTTCCCGATATCTAGAATTTTTCTTTTGATATTACAAACACTCCAATTTTATTGTATGTATAGAAGATATAGATGTGAGATAAATTCAAGTGATATTGTAAAATAAGAGTAGCTAATATTATAATGTATATTAAAGGTTTTTTACCGGAAATTTTTTTGTCAATTTAATGAGTTTAATGTAAATTGCAAATTATGGTTTAGGTCTTTATATACGATGTTTTGTAGTTGAGCGGCGTGAGTCCTCCGAACATAAACAGTGTGGACAGCCAGGGCAACTCCGGGCTGCACTGCGCGGCGTACCGCGGGCAGGCGCGCGTCGCCGTGCTGCTGCTGCAGAACGGCATCGACACCACCCTCAGGAATAATACCGGTATGTAGAGCGAAAACTTCCGATCAATTAAAATACTAGCTTTTACCAGACTGGGTTTAATTAAAAAAAAATAAGTAGACTATGTATTCAGACAATGTTTTATATATAAGCAAAGTTTAGGGTCTGTTGAGCTGTTGATTGAAATATATAGTAATAAACATACATCCATATATCTAAACTTTTGCATTTATGTTATTAGTACAATACTAGCTTTCGCCTCCAACTCCGTTCGCGTGGTATTAATAAAAACAAAATTAACCTTTGTGTTCGTTCTTCTACACTACATATATGCACCTAAATGTCATACAGATCTGTTCATCCGTTTAGGCTACAAACTGGAACAAACATCCATCCATCTATTCATCTAAACTTTCGCATTTATATTAGTAATAAGTAAGATTTGTAAAATATACGGAAGAGCACAGAATGTATAAGATAATATCGACAACAAAAACTTGCCTTTAGTCCTTGAAGGTTGAACTGTGAATAGAATAAAGTCTTTCTTTGTGTATTTGTACAATTGTGCAATGTGTTGTGCAGGCCAGCTGGCCATAGACCTGGCGAAGGATGACGAGATGCGCGAGGTGCTGAGCGTGCGGCCGGTGCAGAAGCTGCAGCGCACCGCGGCCAGGTTCGAGGGACCCCTGCTCAAGAAGTCGCGCTTCCTCGGCTGGAGACCTGTCTGGGTTGGTACACCGGGATATGGGATATGGAGCGATTTTTAATTGTTTTTTTCCTAAAATTGTATATTTAGTTGCTGTATTTTAGAGTTATTTATTTATAACGTTTATTGACTCACCATTTTGTTGCATTTATTTATCTGTTGGTCCCCGAGTGGACATAGGTCTCTTTCAGATTCTTCTTTTTGAGAATTCCTAGACCAGGTCTCCCGCTACTGTTCTTATGTCGTCTATATCTCTTTCCTATCTATCTATCTATACTAATAAAACGTAAATATACACTTCTTTGTTATGTAGGATGTCAGCAATCACATCATATTTGAATATTTCTTTTTTTTTAATAAAAAGCCCTACACTTACGACACGTTGTAGGCTATATATTTTCACACTATTAAACTTAGGGAGTAAATAATACTGAAAAAAAGTAAAACGTGAAAGGGACAAAACAAAATTAAGAAAGCATTTCTTATAAAATTAAAACAGATGTATTATAATATATAAGAATAGATATAAGATATTTCATTTTCATTTTCATTTTCATTTTCATTTTCATTTTCATTTTCATAAGAAATGGGTGTCTGTCGCCAACAAACTGTTGTATAGTTTGGCGACATTATTTGTAAACATGGTATATTTTCTTGTGTAAATAAATAAAAAAAAAAAAATTTTTTTTTCCTAAAATTGTATATTTAGTTGCTGTATTTTAGAGTTATTTATTTATAACGTTTATTGACACACCATTTTGTTGCATTTATTTATCTGTTGGTCCCCGAGTGGACATAGGTCTCTTCCAGATTCTTTATTTTGAGCATTCCTAGACCAGGTCTCCCGCTACTGTTCTTATGTCGTCTATATCTCTTTCCTATCTATCTATCTATCTATACTAATAAAACGTAAATATACACTTCTTTGTTATGTAGGATGTCAGCAATCACATCATATTTGAATATTTCTTTTTTTTTAATAAAAAGCCCTACACTTACGACACGTTGTAGGCTATATATTTTCACACTATTAAACTTAGGGAGTAAATAATACTGAAAAAAAGTAAAACGTGAAAGGGACAAAACAAAATTAAGAAAGCATTTCTTATAAAATTAAAACAGATGTATTATAATATATAAGAATAAGTAAATATATAAGAATAGATATAAGATATTTCATTTTCATTTTCATTTTCATTTTCATTTTCATTTTCATTTTCATTTTCATTTTCATTTTCATTTTCATAAGAAATGGGTGTCTGTCGCCAACAAACTGTTGTGCAGTTTGGGGACATTATTTGTAAACATGGTATATTTTCTTGTGTAAATAAATAAAAAAAAAAATAGTAATTTGTGCATTTGTTGTTAAAAATTTTTGAATTTTTTTTTAATATTACACAACAGCTAGTTTTCTATAGTTTTAGTGAATTAGCAATGTGGGTTGCCGCAGGCGGTGCTGCAACGCGGCGTGCTGATGTACTACGGGTCGCGCGCGGAGGCGGCGCGGGGCGCGGCGCGGGGCGACAAGAAGTACCTGGACGGCGCGCGGCTGGCCGCTCCACATGCTCAGCCCGCGCTGCTGCTGCTGCACTACAGCGACGGCGACAGCCACCGGCTTGCTGTTGATGCTGCGGGGCCGGACACCCTGGCCGCCAGACAGGTACCTGATCACATACACCATTTGGTAGTATAATTGTATTTATGAAAAAAATGTACTTTAATAAAAAAAAAATGGAACTCACTAGTGTTATAAGGATTACGCAACAAAAAAAGAAAAGTGAAACAAACTGTGCAAAAAAGAGTACGGACCAAGAGTCTGTGGAAGTTGGTATTAACAATAAAAAAAAATACACCATTCATCGGTTCAATCGGTGCAATACCACGACCACACACAAGACAGGCGTGAAGTGGGAGCTTTTTTATTATTATGGAAAATATTAGTAGATTGTTGGTAATTTACCAATATTTCCTTTAACCATTCCAACTAAGCTCCAAGATTTAGGTGGCCGCTTGCTCCTCTGCCACCTTATAACATAAAAAAAAATCTTCACAATCTACCCCTTTGACAAAGTAATATTCGATTATCGATATTGAAAACTCAAAAATGCATAGAACTGTTAGAATATAACCCCAAACCAAAGGAGCATTGCTTCCAAAAATGCCCCTCCCTCCACCCCCTAGATACGGCCATGAAGTCACGTGCTTGTCATGTATGTTTTTCCATACATTTTAACATTTTGTCGATTCTATTATGGATATCGATAATCGAAAGTTATTTTGTGTAGGAGGACTGATCGTCATATTTTTCGTGTTTTTAGTTAATAGTAAATTGTTATATTGTAGTCGTGGATAACAGCACTGAACGAGCACATCGCGTACTCCGGCCACTACCTGTGGGCGGGCGCTGGCCCGGAGACCGCTAAGGAGGCCACCGAGGATGATGACTGCAAGCCACTAGGTTAGTCGTACTGTTTATGACAAACACATAAATTGACGCACGAATATTTGCATATACGCATATATCTATGTAAACGTACGTACACGCACGCATATTTACGTATAGTGTGAAAACCTCTTAAACCTGCGCGATTATCCAACCAACGAGTTTGAACACCACATATGAGAGTATAGTTTACTAGTTGTTCGCGACTTCGTCCGCGTAAAATTAAAATATAATAAAAAATTAGTCTATGTTACTCACAGACAACCTTTCTAACGGTGAAAGAATTTTCAAATCAAATACATACAAAATTAGATTTATTTGTTGTTTATAATATTATTATTATAGTGTGTCTAAATAATTTAGATTAGTTTGACAATTCATTTCAAATTTAGTAGGGATAGGTTGTGTAAAATCATGAATCTTATCGATTTTCGATTTTTATTCTTAAAGAAGTTGGAATCGATAGATTCATAGTTATAACTTATGAATTTAAAAAAAATACTGTTTTCTCAAATTAATAATGATCTGTAGAACCATTACAAATAATGAGAGTAAATAAATGTTTATTACTACTACAGCCGTACGTAATCGAATTGGATTTCGCTATTATTTCTGTCATCGCTAAATTCTCTACACTATAATCAATACTAGAATTGTATAATTAAATTAGTAAATAAGAAAATAATATTTTTAGATGAGTTCGATATATATTTAAACCGAATATCGATAGTTAATAATTGTTCGCTGCGTGTTTGTTTCGTCACTACGATACCTGTCTATTAAGTACGAAATTTGGCTTCATACAAATTGAATTCGATATTTCATATGCGTCATTTATCAAACTAATCTATCTTATTTAGACACAGTATAGTATAGATGATTGTGTTATGTCAGGGTCGATGCAGGACGCGCTGACGACAGCCAACAACCGGCTGGCGGTGCTGGAGACGCAGCTGCGCGAGTGCGGCGCCATCGTCGCCGCGCTCGACAACACGGCCGCGCTCGGCAACTCGCTGCACCACTCTGCGTACATGGTACGTCTATATACTAGCCTTCCCGTCCGGCTTTATCCGCATTACTAAAATACTGTATTTTATCGTTTACATAAAATTTTAAAGTATACTATGATTACTGACGTCCTACGTATCTAAGAAGGGTGTATTTGCGCTTTATTATATTAGTATAGATTGGAAAAATATATCATGCGAGAGAGAGATAAAAAATACAAGCCCATAGCAGCAACGAAGCAAGATTGCCATGATAATTCTTAGTCAGAGGCCTTCATTTTAGAGTCCTTAAATTTTGACATTTTCAATTGATCGGAATGAAAACAAAATAATTTATTTTTTATAAAATCATGTGAATTAATATTATTTATATAATGTAATGGCATAAAAGTAGTGTTTAATGTGTTGTGCAGCGTTTCCAGCACGCGTGCGGTACTGGCGCGGAGGCACTGAGCTCGCTGAGGCACTGCGCAGCGCTCGTCGCGCAGGCACGCGACCGCGACCAAGCCAGGCTCGCTAGGGAGGTCGGTACTGCGCAGCTGCGCACCAACTGAGCCTTGCGCACTTTGTATTGCGCAACTGGGCACCAACTGAGCACTGCGCATTTTAAACTGTGCACTAACTGAGCGCTGCGCACTTTGTACTGCGCAACTGCGCACTAACTGAGCGTTGGGCACTTTGTACTGCGCACCGAGTGTACAATGTTTAAAACATATCTAACATATAAAAAACATATCTATAAAGATTTTTTAACGTAATGTGATTTAGGGAAATTTAATCATTAAAAAGTGTCTTAAAATTCAATCATCAAGTTGTTAAACGCAACGCTATTAGTTGAAGCAAGTGATAGGTAGATTTATTCACTCTTTGACTTTATCATTCTGAGAGCCAATCAAATACTTTGTTGTTTGACGTCACAACACTCTGGCACCGTTTTAGTCGCACGAAATTCATTGTTTATTTCATTTTTGTTTAGCTGAATGGTTAGTTGTTTACATGTCAATTTTCTCTGATTATCTTATAACAAGTAAGACAGTTTAAAAAAAGGAAAAAATTGCACATTCCGTTTAATTTGTGTGCAGTTAGAACGTAACCGCGTGCTGGAGGAGGCGCTGGCGGCGCTCGCCCGCACGCACCACGCACTGGAGATGTCCGTCGCCGATGAAATCACTAAGGTAACGTTGTAGGCTTCCACTGTCATATGTTTTGTATAAGAGTAGTTTACACACGCCACTCTATCTGTATGGCATTAAAAAGTAGCCTATATGATTCCTGACTATTCTTTACATCTATCAAACTATAACAAATATCCATCCATCCAAACTTTATATTAGTAGTATTAGTAAGATTGATGCCAATATAACTGTTACTAATTAAGAATATGACTCATACCTATACATATACTCTAATTATGGTTACTTTGTACTAATATTTGATATCTTTTTCAGAGTAAAAGAAAAAAAAAGTTATCACAAACCGAATCGAAAGATAATTTCTTCGACGTATATGACGGTTGGTATTTTTTTATTATTTTTTAAAATTTCAATGTATACGATGATATAATTTTAGTCTCTTTTCCTTTACACCCTTAAGGGAAAAGGATGGTAGGAAAAGTAGATTTCACGGCGGAGGAGACGCATAGGTAGGGAAAATATCCTCTTTATGTGCGGCTCCTTCGTCGATTAAGGTCTACGCATCTACAATTGCGTTGTTTATTTGCCACTTTATATAAAAAAAGTAACTTTCAGACTCTGGCGAGGACGACGACACGCTGGTGACGGCGGGGCTGTGCAGTCCGCTGGGCGCGCTCAGCCCCTGGGGCAGCAGCCCCGACCTCGCGCACTCGCCAGGCAGCCTCGATAGTGAAGGTATGTGGTGGTGTGGAGAGGAGTGGAGATGATGGTGTCGAAATAATACGACAGTTATTTACACAACACAACAACAAATTTATTCAGCACAAACACAAGTCCACAACACAATAAAAAATATAAAGGACAATATAACACAACAAATCCGCCGAAATGGCAAAGCGACTACTGTCCAGACATGCGCAATTGCAGACGCGTTGCCTACCCTTAATCGACGGAGGAGAAGACGCATATAAAATGTAATACAAGTAAATAAAGAATAGATAGTAAGATTACCATAACACAGATGAGAAGACGGCGACGAACGAGGTACTGCAGCGCGCGGTGTCCGGCTCCTCGTGGTCGTTCCGCAGCGAGTGCTCGCGCGGCACGCTGGTGTCGCAGGACGGCCACGTGTACCGCAACGCGCGCCCTTACCGCAGCCCCGCCACGCCCAGGTAACGCCCTCCACTCACGTGCGACGTCACTGCATACGAGACAGCTAACCCCGCCTACTGATGTGTGACGTAACAGTGCGCACGACAGTAAGCCCCGCCCACTGACGAGTGACGTAACAGTGCGCACGACAGTAAGCCCCGCCCACTGACGAGTGGCGTAACATTACGCACGACAGTAAGACCCGCCCACTGAAGTGTGACCTAACAGTATGCTCTATAGCTAGCCACGCCTACTGACGTGTGACGTCACTGCATACGAGATAGCTAGCCCCGCCCATTGGCGTTTGACGTCACAGTACTCTCGTACAATCTACAAGTATCTTATGGCACTTTCTTGACATTGACAGGGGGTGCCTGCTAATTTTTAGTGTTACCTGTAAAGAAAAAACTCTCAACTTCTTTCGAAATCCTCCATGTTGAAAACTAAATATGTGCTATTTTTTTTCCAAACCGAATTTCGAAATAATAAAAATGGCGACATTTACCAGTGCAGTTGCCACTGTTGCCACTCCCTGATTGGTCAAAATATGACGCTATTGACATGACAACTATCATATGATCCTTGTAGGTGTATACGTCAAATGTGAATGACGTCACAGACGACAAGTTACGTTGTGTGACAGATAGCGCTCTACAAAGCCGAAATTTGCGGATTGCTAGCCCTTCTTTTGAGTTATTTAAATTTTTAGTTTTTATAAGTAAATAAAGAATTTTGTTATTTTTTATATTTTGTTAAATTATTGGTTTGTTTTATTTATATTATTTGATTTTTTCTCTTTTTTACCTTTGTTTCAGTTCCGACTAATGTTAACGGGTATAAGCCCGAATTAAGCGCAACAAAGGACGCAGCATTTACCCTATTACAGTTAGCACAAATATATTATAGTAATGAAAATTTATTTTTTCCTAATTATAGTTTAGTTTCGAAATATACTTGCCAAGAATTTTTTATGATATTTTAAAAAATGACAATTATGTTTAGACTATCTCTATCGTCTAAATAATTAATGCATTAAAATGAGAAAGATAGAGTATATAAGACAAACGGAAAAAGGAGGTATAGGTTTTTAAATAACTCTATAGAGAAGCACTTTTTAATTCTGGACGACTTATACAAAAATAAATATACACCATGAAACAAATTATTTATAATTTTTGGTATATGTGCTTCGGTAAATTGACGCTAAGCCACTAGTACCGATATTATGTTGAATTTTGTGACTCGCAACAAAATATCGAATTTCAACTGATTTTTTACAATCTAATTTTAAATATTTTTTTATGTTCAACGAAATTTTCTAAAGTTTCAACAGATTGGGTCTAATTTTCCGTATGAAGTAGGGAAAATCGATTTTAGTTATTTATTATTATTGAACTAAAAAAAATGCAATGAAATTAGATTTGGATAGTAAATATGATAGTTCTGGATATACTGGTTACAGTAATCTTGCACAATATCGGTATAAATGCATTAGAATTTAGTTGAAAAATCTTCTATCCTTTTTTTCATCCTTTGATATAATAGTTGACAAATAGTAAACTAACAAATCTACTAATAAACACTTGAAGAAGACTTCAAAGGAGATTTTTCGTCAAAATGTATGACAAAAGGCAATATGTGATTAAAAAAAAATAGTTACCAACAAATTGGATCTTCCGATATTCTAGTACAAAAAAATTTATATTAAATAGTTGATTTTAGTGATATTTTTAATACAAATTAATTCGTATTAGTTTTCATTAGATTGAAAATTATCATTTGATATTAAATTGAAATTATTGTGATTTTAATGAATCTCTTAATTAAGTTGATTAAAATTATAAACCTAATACAAATTAAATTAAAATTAAGTTTAGCTAACTACATTAGTTTAAAACACTGTCTAAAAATTAGGTAACTAACGGCCGAATTCTGATACGAACTTCAAGACTTCGTTAGCACTTACAATCAAAATTTTAATGGCATTTCGAGTTTGCGTGGAATTATCATTAAAACACTGTTGATGTCGTTTCAATATTTGGCCGTAAGTAACACACGTCCGTAATCTATTCTATGCACAGAAATGTATAAACGCACATTAGAATGCCTTAATACGAGAGAATAACTTTGGAAACCTTTGGGTGTTCTGTTAGGATTTTCACAATAGGAATAATTAAATCTGATTTATCTCAAATTAAAGCGTACAAACTCTTCCATATTATTATATTAATTTAGTTTTTGATACCTTATTTAATATATTTTTATAGACATGACAGAACAAGGCATTAAAAACTTGTCTGATGGTATAAGTGAAACTAATTTATGATAGCTTACCCCTTTAAAATCATTTAGAAGAGCAGCGCCTTCCATCTTTGTATGACATTTAGAGCGCGCACACCTTTGACTAAACTATCGCACAACTGTTTAGTCGCGCTTTGATTCCTATGAGCTTATATAGATATACTACTCAATTTTTTGTTGTATTAAACACTTGGTCTGCGAAACAATCGACAATCGCACAACTGTTGTGCGATAGTTTAGTCAAACGTGTGCGTCCGCTCTTAGTATTTTTTTGTGTCTAAAATCATGTTTTTGAGTTATTTTTCTGCACAATTTCATTAAATATTAGACTAGTCACATTCGAATAGTTACCTATTTATTGCTTTTAATGAAAATATGAGTTTTATGTTTTTAACATATATCCTTATATAATCTCTAGAAAGTTAATGAAAAGTATTGATTAGAAATAAATGCTTTATTAAAACACGAATGTCAGATTTTGTGATATATTTTTTTTAAGTGTATTGTTTTCTATGATACCTTGTTTTTATTGATTTACTTAATTTTAGTTCGTAATAAATGTTTATTTTTAATTATTTTCGTTTTATTTTGATAAAACCTTATTGTTTAATATTTCACAATAGTGAAAACCTAAGTTTAAGCGCCTGTCCCACCAAATTGTAAATTGTCTGATAACAATCCAACGTGTAAAAGTGATGGAAATATCGGATTAAGTTCCCTTATCTGAAAGTGACGTCATTTTAAGCTATCTGAGCCTTTATCAGCCAGTGGTGGGACAGGCCCTTAATCCCAATTTTATTCAGTTTTTAGTTAAAATATCTTATTTGTCTGTGTGATTTTATGAAAGTATATACCACTAATAGGATTAAGAGGGGGATGGGGAGGAAAAGGGGAGGGGATTAAGGGTATGCTGTAGGCGTCGAGAACATCGCCGTAATTCCTCGAGGAATTCATTAATGGATTATATTACAGCTAAGATTAGTTTAATACAATGGTTTGATTTAAAAAAAACATCTTTTATACTTTGTAGTTAGCTTTAGCGTCTGCGTTTTAAAAATATAAAAATAAGTAGCATATGTAGCAGACTATCCTCTATATCTATGACAAATTTCATCTAGATCCATTAAGTTTAGGCTACAAATTCTAACATCCATTTATCCATGTAAATTTTCGCATTTATAATATTAGTAAGATTATTTTTTAAGTTTGATGTCCCTTAATTGTTATCCTAAGTTTGATATTGTTGAAATAACCTGTTTCCGTTTTCATTATTTTTAAACAAACGAAAACGAATTATTTATAGATATGATATACACGTAAACAGTTGTTTGAACATAGCACAAAATTCAGGTCAATTCCGAATGGCCAATGACAAAATTACAGATTGCGTCAAAACTCAATCTGTACTGTATGGATACGTGTGGGATTTACCAGAGAGAGATTGGTTTTTGTCATTTATTGTTATTTGTTGGCGTAATGACTACCGCAGAACACAATAATCGATCTCGTTCTATTTTTGTTCAACGTATTTTAGATAAAGTTTTAATCAAACGCGGGCGCACACCTTTGACAAACTATGGCACTGTTTTGCGATTGTCGATTGTTTAGTTGCACAACTAAAAATCGAGTAGTTTGCGCACCTCCATATAAGCGTATAGGAATTAAAGCGCGACTAAACAGTTGTGCGATAGTTTAGTCAAATGTGTGCGCGCACTTTAAAACTAGCCAGTGATTTTATTTTGAAAACATAAAGGAAATAATATTGTAGCAGTGTTAATTTGAAGCCTGTTACTGTTCTACGGTATGCGAATAGAGCTACGCTCTACGCCGTAGTTAATGTAGCCTTTTTACTTTATCAAGTGGTGGTATGTCATTATCACCAGCTCACTCTATACGTCCCCACCGAGGGGCTCGGAGCCTACCCTAAAGTTAGGGTGACTAGGCCATAGTCAATGTATATGGTATCTAATACCGTATACCTTTTTATTCAACAGAAAATAGGATTTATTTATATGTATTTTACCATTTTGTTGTTGTACAATATATAAATATACTAACGACTTTTATGTTTACAACTTACCTGAACTTATAGCTGATATTTTCGTGTTCTCAATCGCTCGAGATGCCAATAAAACTTTATGGTTGCATCGATTTGTCTAGACAAGCTCTGTGCTGTAACACGTCAAACCCGATTTCTAGCAAACATATTTTTAGGTCGTAGCTTTTATTGGCCTCGCCATAAAGCTTCGAAATCAAACACCTTTGTCACTTGTCTCGATCGTTAAAATCATATCGTATCGTTTTCATTCTCGAAGAACATAATGGAGAAATATCGAATATTTTTTCTAGTTGCTTCGTTTTATCGTAATGACTTAAGTCCACAATATTTAAAAATCCTGCCTATTCACATTGTATAACACACAGCCTTGCTACTAATACGTTTTGATATAATAAGGCTAACTATATGGGTTAATGTAAATTTTTTGACGACTAAGAAACATTTGGTCCTTTGGAGACAGGACAAAATATCATATGTCTTACCTGACCCTATTTGTTGCACGTAGATGTTTTATTTACTGTTATAAATTTACTCACATAACTTATGTACTAAGTAAAGTTTAGGAATAGCAATGTAATAGTAATTTGCAAAGTGTTAACACTTAGAATTTTTCTGCGGCTTTCTTCGCCCAATTTTTTCGCCAGTAGGTTCTTGTGAGGTGCCGGTATGAGAGGGGCCGTCGCAGTAGGGGCGGGGGATGGTGACACCCTGTCTCGCAATTTTCGCTCGAATATCAGTTGCGCCGCAGTGGTCGCCGCGTTACCTCGTGTCTCGTGTTGATGTATATATTCACATATGAAATAAAATCGTGAGTGGACTATCCAGTTACGTAATCGATTTTTGTTTATCAGTTCAAGGAGATTATTTTTCTGAAATGAAATTTTCTTACTCGTCTACGGTATTACGAAAAATTCTCAGGGCTGTGATATAAATAATTGTTAAGTAAAGCTTTCAGCTTAATTCTATTTCTAAATTAAAGTTGGATTAATTGTATATTAAAAAAAATAATCTAAAGTAACGTGATTTTCAGTATAAGTTTATCAAAAAATATTAAAACTATAAATTAACTGCTCTAAATTGTAACTTAATGTTATTCAATAACTAAAAAGCAAGTATATTATTTTTTTCTTATTATATACTTACATATATGTATCAAGTTAAATATAAGTAGAGGGTACATAGAGGCTGCGCGTCGGATCACTTAGATGTCGAGCTTAATTGGACCGTAATGGTTTCACTCTACCCTGTTGCGGTCGACAAGTTAAACTACCTATGTAGAAACAAAGTACATAATATAATAAATATATAAGAACCTAGTATCTTTTAAAATGTCTTCTATATTATATTGTATGAAATATTCTATTTGAACATATATTTATCTACGAGTATACTAATATTATAAAGAGGAAAGATTTGTATTTTTGTATGTATTGAAATAACTCAAAAACTACTGGGCCGATTTTAAAAATTCTTTCACCGTTAGAATGGCAATTTAACTGTGAGTAACATAGGCTATATTTTTTAATATCACGCGGGTGAAGTCGCAAACAACAGCTAGTGTTAGTTAAATAGCAACCGCCAAGATTTCATAGTTCTAGCACGTCCAGAACTTTACGTACTGTTTATTAGAATGAGAATTTAATTAAATAACTTATTTCGAGGTCAAAATGTTGAACTTGATAAAGTTCTGTTAAGTTTCAGTTAAATTGAGCGGCGGTTCAAACACTCTGTTCAAGTAGTTCTCAGTGAGTCTTCGGGCTGACTGAAGGATCCTTAAAACGTATTGAATAATTTACTATTTTCAATGATAAAACCTTTTTATCAAAGTAATACCGCGATAATTCAAACATAAATACTTCAATCATATTTCTAGCAAGCTTTTATACCTATTATTATATCAATAAAAGAAAAATGTTTAAAAGTTTTGACCTCAAATCAATCAATATTCACAAATCATTAGCTGGCCAAATTCTAGTTCTGAGCTCGATTAATTTCAAGCATTAATAGTTTTTAAATTTGTTTTAATGAGTTTCTTCAGGTAGATACTTTAATTGTAAAATGTATGAATATTGCATGTTTCTATTTGTTGGCGCAGCTCCAAGCAGGTAGCATTAGACCCTTCTGTAAAATTGACCTACTTTACGCCGTGTTTTGTTTTTACCGCATTTTTTTAAATTATGCGTTTTATATGACTTTTGACATGTATGTGATTTTTAATTATTTTAAAATAAACAATTTTTTTTTTCGGTAATTTAATATGTAAAGAATTGTTGTAATTTTGTATATGTCACGAATTTAATATTATAAACAACTGCACTGTTGGCACAAACATCTATTTTTCATTTGAAATATTGTTTTTTATTATCTACTAGCTTTCGCCCGCGACTCCGTCCGCGTGGTAGTAAAAAAAACCAAGTAGCCACAAACTCTAACAAACATCCATCTATCCATCTAAACTTTCACATTTATAATATTAGTAAGATTATAGGTAACGACATTACAACTAGTATTAAATTGTTATTTTATGCATCGTCACGTTGGGGTATTTCAAGTTTAAGTACAGATTAAGTTCAAAGCTGCGAACACCGCTTTGTCATCTGAACGCCTTTTGAAAATTATGTCAAAGTTAGAAAACCATCAATTTACTTTAGATATCTATTATTATCTGGACGTTCAAAAGTTTCTAAATATTTCATTTAAAAAGCTTTCTCGAAAAGTTCTGTGAGAAATAGTAACGGAACTTGTCTATGAAATAGACAAAGTCATTTAAAATACAACAGGATTCATACTTAATATTTTTACTTGTTATTTAGAAAGAAGTAAAAAAAGATATTATTCTCTCCTTTTTTTTTAACTGAGAAAATATTTTAAAACATTTTCACATTTCTATTTTACTTGTAAAACCACTCGAGTTTACGTACATAAACTGAATAAGCAGGTAAAATAAACCGGTGAAACCCATAAAAAACCTGTGCAACGTACCCACTCGTAGCTCGAACCCAGAGGGTAATTCGCAAACTGCTTGTCCGATGTTAAATAGCCGTGTATTCAGTGATCGTATAACCCCGACATATCGACCCGACAAGTTTGGCTCTACGCCAAGCTAACCTTTGCCGACCTGTTGGTTGCAAAAGTTTTTTCTTTTAATCTCTATCTAATGGCTTTCGTGAATGGAATGTTGATATTCAGTCTCTATTTTTTATTTTAATAGACTTGCGTTTTATTGAGTAGAAAATTATTTACAATATTTATTTGGCCATAAATATATGACTAATAATATGACGGGAACAATAATGGAAGTGCATTTGGCAACCATTCCTTATAAGTTGGCAGGAGGTTTCGTAAAAACTTCGTATTTTGTCCTCCTTACATGAAATTAAATTAAAATAATTAACAAACAATGTTGACGTGACAAAATAAATATGGACTTAATTAGTTAATTTGTAAACCGAGTCTTCAAAAGTAACTTCGCTAGTTAATTCGTATTTCAGTCACGATTTTGGGGAACTTTAACACTCCAATTTCATTAAAATAAGACGAGGGAGGGAAGTTGAGACGTGCTCAAAAGGATTTAACAGAATGTTTGAATTATTTACTAACTAAATACTTATTTAGTTATGTTGCAGTTAGTTACAAATAAAGTTATTTTTTGAATGCGTTTACCGATTAGAATATAAGTTAAGGAAATTTCGTGTATTATATTTACCTTTTATATACTCACGAAATTAAATTGCATACCCACTCATAGTTGTGAATTCCATTTTAAAATGATCCCCTCATCATGAGATGAACTGTACAATGGGATGACCTAAAAACATGCTATTCGCTTTGTACTATAGAGTTTTGAATTCATGTTTTACAGTACATTACCGTAGATTTAAAAAAGATACATTAGATACAAATTGACCATTGACTTGTAGATGTTTTTAAGACCTTTATTAATAAAAAATATATCACGGCCTAGGAATTAAAGATTTTTTATAAAAAGTCTATCTAAAGTTTCTTTAAATACTTGTATTACGAAAATATTCGCTATCCGACTGTTACCATTCACGTTTTCTATTTTTTTTTGTAGTAAATTTATTAAATAATATGGATATAAAATATCGATAGTACCAAAGTTAAACAGTTGTTGTTTTGTAAAAGATTAATTTGACAATAGTTACGTGAAGTTGACTAGAAGAGAGACAGTGACAAGACAGAAGGTGGCGCTGTTGTAAGATGGAAGATAATGTTGACGGGGTGCATAAATATAGGTAAGTAAACACTACTATAACCACACGGTACGTTATATTGTCATCTCTATATTATGCTTTATAAAAAAGAGAGAAAATAACTGTACAGTTGTTTCGATAGTGAACATAAGTAAGTTGCAGAACTCTACATTCTTTCAATTGTAATAACCTCATTCAAGGAAATTATTTAAGCAGGCGGAAAAATCATTTTAATTTAGAGTGCGTGCATACCTTTGACTAAACTATGGCACAACTGTTTAGTCGCGCTTTGATTCCTATGACCTTATATAGAGGTGCGCACACTACTCTATATATAGTTGTACAACTAAACAGTTGAATGGGTTGCGAAACAATCGACAATCGCACAACACTTGTGGAATCGCTTAGTCAAAGGAGTGCGCTTGCTCTTAATAACTATTTGATTTAGAATGCTTGCTAAAGTAACATTAGAGGTTGTTGCATAAATATTTACTGCGGCACGATTCTGTCGAGAAATTGGTTATCCCGAGGTCGGATCAATACAGAAAGGTTTCCCCGAGGGACGTCTCACCCGCGTTCCAATCTCACCGGACGCTGGAAGTTGTGTAATCTTATAAACATTTTCTATAATAAAACCTTTTTGTTATCATACTAATATTATAAATGCGAAATTTTAGATGGATGGATGGATGGATGTTTGTTAGAGTTTGGAGACTAAACGGCTGAACGGATTTCAATGAAATTTGGTATAGATGTAGAGAATAGTCTGGAAGAACACATAGGCTACTCACTTTTGTTATTTTTTAATTCCACGCGAACGGAGTCGCGGGCAAAGCTAGTAATATTATATTGTCATCTCTATATTATGCTTTATAAAAAAGAGAGAAAATATCAGTACAGTTGTTTCGATAGTGAACATAAGTAAGTTGCAGAACTCTACATTCTTTCAATTGTAATAACCTCATTCAAGGAAATTATTTAAGCAGGCGGAAAAATCATTTTAATTTAGAGTGCGTGCATACCTTTGACTAAACTATGGCACAACTGTTTAGTCGCGCTTTGATTCCTATGACCTTATATAGAGGTGCGCACACTACTCTATATATAGTTGTACAACTAAACAGTTGAATGGGTTGCGAAACAATCGACAATCGCACAACACTTGTGGAATCGCTTAGTCAAAGGAGTGCGCTTGCTCTTAATAACTATTTGATTTAGAATGCTTGCCAAAGTAACATTAGAGGTTGTTGCATAAATATTTACTGCGGCACGATTCTGTCGAGAAATTGGTTATCCCGAGGTCGGATCAATACAGAAAGGTTTCCCCGAGGGACGTCTCACCCGCGTTCCAATCTCACCGGACGCTGGAAGTTGTGTAATCTTATAAACATTTTCTATAATAAAACCTTTTTGTTATCATACTAATATTATAAATGCGAAAGTTTAGATGGATGGATGGATGTTTGTTAGAGTTTGGAGCCTAAACGGCTGAACGGATTTCAATGAAATTTGGTATAGATGTAGAGAATAGTCTGGAAGAACACATAGGCTACGCACTTTTGTTATTTTTTAATTTTACACGGACAAATCTCGAGCAACAGCTAGTAATTAATACAGTTGAATGTCTTTTAATAAATATTTAGGTTATTCTTGTGGTTTTAACTACAATTTAAAAGTCACTAACGATTTTACGTGTATAATATCGTATAATTATAACGGACAATATAATTCACAATATTGTGTTGGGGTTGGGACAATAGTCATTTCAGTAAAAGCAAATAACTTCTTGCTATACCCGTTCAAGCCCATTTACTAAACAGGCGATAAAAGTACCCAATTCCCGTAGGTTTGTGGGTCAAGGATATTTTTAGGGAACGGATAAAATTGTCGACCTTGTCCCTTTTCCTTTTATTCTTTGGGATAACTGATCCTAAATAAAGTTCCATTATTCAGAAAAAAATCAGGAATGGTTTTAGGTCTACGAGCTCTGAAAAAAAAATTCCGTGATAGTCAACGTATTTTATTTTTCTTTTATATTCCTGGTTGAAAAAATTAAAAAAATAAAAATTATTTCGAATACAGATTTAAAAAAGGAATAAACAGACTAGAATTAAATACAACACATTCAATTAACTAAATATGTGTTGTCTATAAAAAGCTATAAAACGTTTGTTAACAGTAAAGTTTTCCACTGAATTAGTGTCAGGTTACAAAGGGTAGGGTAAATTCCCCTGAACTGACCCACGCTATCGATCTGTCCGCAAGTATGAGGTTAAGTTCCACATGACTGGGACTGTGGTCACACACTGATACATGCTTCATGAAATTTTCCTTAACGAAGTGAATTTGCCCACAAAAGTACTCGGTAATAAAAGTATCCACAACTAACGTACAAATTACTTACATTATTAAACCTGCGCTAGACATTTTTCTTTAATAAAATTTTAGTTTCAATTAATTCAAAGTGACAATTATACTAAGGGATAACTTTACTGCTGTATTGAACTAATTAACTATAATGTATACTAATGTTATAAAGAGGAAACATTTGTATTTTTGTATGTATTGAAATAACTTAAAAACTACTGGGCCGATTTTAAAATTCTTTCACCGCTATCGGGTATCTACATATATACCAAGGTAATTTATTTGTGAGTAACGTAGGTTATATTTGTTTTTAACTATTTTTTAATTTTACACGGACAAATCTCGAGCAACAGCTAGTAATTAATACAGTTGAATGTCTTTTAATAAATGTTTAGGTTATTCTTGTGGTTTCAACTACAATTTAAAAGTCACTAACGATTTTACGAGTATAATATCGTATAATTATAACGGACAATATAATTCACAATATTGTGTTGGGGTTGGGATAATAGTTATTTCAGTAAAAGCAAATAACTTCTTGCTATACCCGTTCAAGCCCATTTACTAAACAGGCGATAAAAGTACCCAATTCCCGTAGGTTTATGGGTCAAGGATATTTTTAGGGAACGGATAAAATTGTCGACCTTGTCCCTTTTCCTTTTATTCTTTGGGATAACTGTTCCTAAATAAAGTTCCATTATTCAGAAAAAAATCAGGAATGGTTTTAGGTCTACGAGCTCTGAAAAAAAAATTCCGTGATAGTCAACGTATTTTATTTTTCTTTTATATTCCTGGTTGAAAAAATTAACCATTTTTATACGAAAATTATTAATTACCTTATCCGATAAGAAAAAGTATAGTTGTAAACGCAATAAGCACAAAACCTACAACTACAACAAAGCAATAACCAATGTTAATCGTTTACCATAAAAGACATCACTTAATTTTGTCGCGGCTATTAATTCTTAATGGAGCAATGCTTGTTAAAGCTGTTTAATTACAGAAAGTGAAATCATTTTCCGTTTAATAATAATAACAGCTGATACATCTGTGCTTCTGATCTATTGACTAAACATCGTATGTTGCTATCTCATCTTTTACAAATAAAAAGAGAGAGATAAAAAATGTTTTGGTGTATTTTGCCAGTGGAAATTCCCAGTATTCCCAGCGCACACCTCCGACTAAACTATGCACAACTGTTGTGCGATTGTCGATTGTTTCGCAGAAAATGCAACTGTTTAGTTGCACAACTAAAAATCGAGTAGTGTTCCTCCATATAAGCTTATAGGAATCAAAGCGCGACTAAACAGTTGTGCGATAGTTTAGTCAAAGGTGTGTGCGCGCTTTATGTTACTTTATGCGCTTTATGTTTATATATATATATATATTATATATATATATATATATATATATATATATATATATATATATATATATATATTATACCTTTGTCGTCTTTAGTAAATTCATTGCAATTTTTTTACATTATACTTTCTTGAAAAAATATGGGAAATTTTTATATTTAGCAAAAAATTACACAAAAACATGGAATATATTATCCCTTGCTGTTATGCTATGTACTGAATTCTAAGTAAAACGCAAAAGGTTCTGTTAATTAAGAGGTGAAGTACAGAATTGTTGAGTGCTACGTTTCAGAAGGGTCAAGAGGGAGGGAAGGGGAGGTCTCGGGGGAAACTTGCTCGGATTAACTTTCCGGAAATGAATATAAACTGCGGTTAGTAAACATTCGTTCGCCACCAAATTGCGTCTTGAATATTGTATTTCATTGAGAAGTTTTCATTTTTTTATGTTCAAAGCATTTACATTTCATATCTGTATGTCGACCTGCGTATTTGGTGTTTATTTTCTTAGAATAAAACTAAAACAAATGACTGGAAACCATTTTTTTTTGTAAATAAAAAAATGAGCGTGTGCACATCTTTGATTAAACTATCGCACAACTGTTTAGTGGCGCTTTGATTCCTATAAACTTAACTATATGAAGGTGCGCATACTACTGGATGTTTAGTTGTGCAACTAAACAGTTGAATTGGCTGCGAAACAATCGACAATCGTACCACAGTTGCTCCTCTTAGGCGTAAATCATACTCGAGGAAAACATTTCCCTGGATAGTAATACATATTATTTAACTATATCTTCATATGGCGTTTGTAGGGCAAACAGCATTTTGTAGGGCAAACAGCATCCCGGGCGGGGAGTATCGATCGGGGGCGGCCTTGGATGCGCCTCTGCCTTGCCCCATAGTCCGCTAACTCCTGCTACTTGATGTCTCAATACCACTGCCACTGAGTGTACTTACAGTCAATTGTCAAATCAGAAAATGAACTTTAGATCTGATTTTGATATTTCTTTAAAATTAAGACCCAGGTTATGTCTGTTAATTTTTGAATTGAATGCAAATTATTGTATTCTCAATATCCTTACATATTTTTGGGTGCGTTTTGCTCTTTTACTTTAAAACTTACTCTTACGACTTCACTCGCGTAAAATTAAAAAATAATAAAAAATATAGCCTATGTTACTTACCGACAACGTAGCTTTTTAATGGTGAAAGAATTTTTGAAATCGGCCAAGTGGTTTTGAGTTATTTCAGTTAGTATCTATATGTGAGAGTTACGCTGAAAGATATCACCTTACATATAATGTCAAAAAGAGCGAAATTATGGTTTTTACGGTACCCTCCCATCGTTTCCGCAGCATACCGCCTGTACTTTTAAACGGCGTTCCCCTTAACGTGGTAGATAAATTTAAATACCTCGGGCACTGGGTTACTTCCGGTATGAGCGATGACATGGATATCGAGAGGGAACGCAGGGCGCTGTCTGTTCCATGCAACATGGTGGTACGCAGGTTTGCAAAGTCAACTCGAGAAGTTAAAATAACGCTCTTTCGAGCGTTCTGCCAGTCCTTCTACACATGCAGCCTGTGGACCGCCTTCACGCAGAGAACATACAGCGCGCTGCGTGTCCAGTATAACAACGGCCTCAGAGCTATGTTGGGGTTACCGCGGTTCTGTAGTGCTTCAGCAATGTTTGCTGAAGCAAAAGTAAATGATTTCTTTGCGATAATGCGGTACAGATGCGCTTCGTTGTTAAATCGCATTTATGATAATAAAAACTCTCTCCTGGTTGTTTTAGCAGCCAGATGCGATAGTGCAATAGTGCGACGATTTAATTTCTTGCACTGCAAGAAATGTAGTTGAAGTGTAATTTAGATAAAATTGTTTTCTTCTCTTTATTAATAGGATTAGTTACTAACACTAGGCAATAAGCTTTTCTTTTTTACTAACAAAATATGAGATTTTCTTGAAATAAAGATTTATTATTATTATTATTATTAATACCTACATACAAAAATACAAATCTTTTGTCCTTATAATATAAGTAATATTATTAATTGGTTCTTCTTACATTCTAAGTCATCACCAATTTGTATAAATATTCGAATCGTAATATTTTGCCAGATTCTTAAACCCTCGTATTACTCGACAAAATGTGTCATATGAGTTGGAGCGTAATCTGCATGCTTCAGAATTCACTTTGACGATGCATTTCTGTCAAAGGTTGTCAGTATAGTATTAATGAGCTCGTTATTAAACTACGAAGCTATGAATAAATAACATGATGTACGTACAGCTGCAATACGTAATAAAAAAATAAATGTAACCGAGTTTTCTCTTAAGTATATGACTTGTTTGTACTTATGTTCAGTTCGCCCAAGGGATAGCAATATTATCGTTACACAGATGTTATATTAATAAAAAAAATTAATGACTAATAAAATACGAACGAAATAATCTATTCAACGCAATTAACTAATTATTACATTGAAAATCCTTTAAAATTCTCATCTAACCGCTTATTTAAGTCAGAATAGCCACAAATGTCCTCCAAATATCTTTGAATAATACAAAAATGTACAGCTTCTATCGATACTTAGCCGTGGAGTCACCGATCAAGGTCAAATCGACGCAATCAATACTTTAGCACTCGACGGCCGATCCATTGTGCGAGTGTTCGGGAATCTGGATGGAATATCGATTTATAAACAAGATATGTATACGCACGTTTAATTCACGATATTGTTACTTTTTATAAAGTAATCTTTAACACTTAAAATTATAGAGTTTGACCGCCTACACTTCTAAAGCCTATTGTTATTCGGATTTGTAAGTATTTTGCATTAATCAGCCAAATCATTAACGAAAACCAAGGTATTACAAGACACTAAACCGAGAGAATTCAAAATTCAAATACGGATATTGCAAATATTGGAAGGCAGAATAAACATAGTTGTTTTACGGAGTCGTTAAATTATTTTATAATTAGAAATATGGATAGACTTTTACTAATCTAATGCATCTGCAGATCCTCTGGTATTTCAGATGTCCATGGGCGTCCGCCTCCATGTTTTCGCTGCTCGTTTGACCCCTTAAAAAAACTAAAGCGCCCTTTCTTTCACATCAATGCTTCTTATCAAGTGGTCAAGCTCATGTATTCACTGGTGTTCCAGAACTTCGCTACCAGTGGCACAGTTCAGCCGCGGTGATTTCTCGTTGTGGTCGGTATTGAAGAACTGCGTGGGCAAGGAGCTGTCCAAGATCACGATGCCGGTGGTGTTCAACGAGCCGCTGTCGTTCCTGCAGCGCATGCTGGAGTATCTGGAGTATGCTCACCTGCTGCGCCTTGCTGCCGAACAGACAGACCCTGTCGCCAGGATGGAGTATATTGCGGGTATGAAATAACGCTAAGAGTCTAATAAAGTTATCAGATCAATTGACAGACTAACATCAGATTATAAACGCAATCTGTTTGCGGGCAGAACGGAGTCTACTTGTTGGCAATCGATATCGAATAGAGATTACGTTTGTATTTAAAAAATAAAACAATGATTATAGCGTTTGCGGTGAGTGCCCTGGCGTCGAACTGGGAGCGTCTGGGCAAGCCCTTCAATCCGCTACTCGGCGAAACATATGAACTCGAGCGGCCAGAGTTCAGAGCTGTTTGCGAACAGGTAAAGCAATTTTAACATGATGATAAGCGCCTGTTGAAATCTTAATAGCAATAATGTACATGTAACCCTGTTTTGGCGTTGTTTCGAGGTCTTGATAGTCCATTAAGATAAACACATTTTGCAAGCGATTGCAAGTTGCACTGCAACAAAATTAAACACATTAACAGAATTATTTTTCAGACACATTCAACGTTCTAAACTCATATTGACCACCAGGTGTCGCATCACCCGCCGGTGTCGGCGTTCCACGCGGACAGCCCGCACTTCGTCTTCCACGGGTCTGTCCACCCCAAACTCAAGTTCTGCGGCAAAAGCGTCGAGATACAGCCCAAAGGACACGTAACGGTTGAACTGCCCAGGTGAGCTTTTTACATTTAAAGATAGTATCTTTTTATCAACATTTTATAATTTAAAAGTGTCAAATTTTAATAAGGGTAATTGAATAATATCCAAGTTAGTTGCACGTCTGTTTTTAACTTTCACTTTTTTGTAGAATTCTACTGAAGGCTTTAGATGCTTAACATCATAATCATCAGGCTTTATCAGTCGATTACTGACTGTATTTGGCTGATAGTCTAGATAAAATTGTGTGTAGATGGGGCGAGGCGTACACGTGGAGCAACGTGAACTGCTGCGTACACAACGTGATCGTGGGCAAGCTGTGGATCGAGCAGTACGGCGCCATGGAGGTGACGTGCCACGGTGGGGCCGGCCTCGCAGCCAGCCTAGTCTTCAAGCCCGCCGGCTTCAACAACCGAGACCTGCACAGGGTTGACGGATTTATTACTGATGCCAAGTAAGTACACAATATCTTTCTTGATACTACATCATGTATTTAACACAGAACGAAAGACAAACTAACGGACTGGCACAAACTAAAATGAATCATATCATCAACCAAATAAAATGGTACTCGCAATGGGACACACCTTCATGGTACACAATGGCGTACAAAAATGGTGCAATGGTTTATTTTCCTCGCAAACCCTGATACATTAACCTTGTCTACTTCGCCTTAATTTGTGGCTTTTGTTTGCAGTAAGAAGAAGCTGCGGTTCGTGTACGGCAAGTGGACGGAGTACATCCGCAGCTGCAGCGCGGCGGCGCACGAGCGCTGGGCGCGGGACCAGGCCGCCGCTGAGGCCGCACACACGCCCAAGAAGGTCCTCGCCAAACTCAACAGCTTCAAAGTCGGTGCACTCCGCTCCATGTCTATCCAGGATGTCAGTATACATTAACCGTATATTATTTGATATTCAAATCAATTTAACACGTTCTGTACCACTTCGATTTTCATGTTCACGTTATTGTAATATTCTATATTAATTTGAAACGTGTTTAATTCCAGACAGAGGAGGCTGAGAACTCGGAGGACGTGCCGAAGTCGGACGAGTCGTATAATATCGACATTCCGGGCTCCACCACGTTGTGGGAGGCCACACCAAGGCCAAGCAATAGCGCACAGGTAATATACACATTTAGGGAGCGCGCGCACCTATGACTAAAATATCGCACAACCGTTTAGTCGCGTTGATTCCTATGAGCTTACATGGAGGTTCGCATACTGCTCGATTTTTAGTTGTGCAACTAAACAGTTCAATAGGCTGCGAAACAATCGACAATCACACAACAGTTGCAATAGTTTAGTCAAAGGTGTGGGCCTGCTATTATATGTACATTATTGAACACTACAGAAACACATGCCAACACATTCAAGATATATTCTCTAAAACAATGCTTAGTAGTATATTGGTCTGTTTCTAGTACTACCAGTTTACTGAATTCGCGATGTCACTGAACGAGTTGGACCGCGAGCTGAAGGGCCAGCTGTGCCCCACCGACAGCCGGCTGCGGCCCGACGTGCGCCTGCTGGAGCAGGGCGACATCGACGGCGCCGCAGCCGAAAAGACCCGCCTCGAGGACAAGCAGCGCACCGCCAGGAAGACGCTCAAGAAGTCCGCTGACGGCTGGCAACCGAGGTACGTGTGTTCATTATACAACTTCGAAATTCTGCTTAACGTCTAATTTGTATAAAAAAGACATTTAAAACATATATAGACAAGGCATAGTGTACCAAATATTTCACCGGTACTTTCTCTGAAAGGTACTATTTCAGTTGTCAAGTATAGTATGCCATCTTGCGTCCTTGTAATAACACGTATTAAACTATAAACAAAAAAAAAATATAATTTCAGGATCCATTAATAGATAGCGTTAGTAATGATTACGTCCAAAATGTTTCAAGTGAAGTGTCAACTATGCCTCCTCTATATATTCTTTGAATCTCTTTGTATAAAAACGAAATTCTATTCGATCTGAGAATTAGTTAATTTGTTTCATTGGGATCCATATTTGACATTCGCAGATGGTTCAGTCAGGGCACAAACCCCTACACGAAGCAGGAGGACTGGCTGTACAACGGCGGCTACTGGGACCGCAACTACCAGCATTTGAAAGACGTCGACATATTCTAATTCTATAGCAAATAATATAGTAGGAATATATCATATTTTTGTGCCGCTAAGCAATGTGTAGAAAATATAGAAATATATGTTATTTATAACATTCATACAATGTCAAATTGCATGCATACGTTACACAAAGGGGTGAATTAATTGTGGCAGGCATTGTTTCAAGAAAGATTTAAATATAAAAGTAAAACATACATATTGTGAGCTTAATGGAAATAGAATTAACATACACATAATAGGGATGATTCAAAAGTATTCATTTATCTAAATCTTTTATAATATATTAATTATTATTAATTAATTACACGTAAGCATGAAATTGTTTGTATTTTACATTTATTAGATTAAATTATTACGATAGTCATTTGTTTTTTAACTATTTTTAAAATTTGTTATTTGTATATGTGTTGTTTTTTATATGAAAAGGAACTCCAGTGTCTGCTTTCATGGTTTTTTAATGCTTTTGATATGGTGGAAATTAAATAATTACAGTAACGGCGTTTGTTTTATGTAATTTATTTATTCATTTACATACTAATTACTAGTTAGTTATTAACAAATATAATTCGACGACGGGCTAGCCTTGACGAAAGTTAATTTTAACTAGCATTTATTAAGCTAAAAATTGTTTTGTTCTTAATTAACAATTTAAATTCTGTCATAATTCTGATTTATTTTCGAATGACTTCGTTGATGGCGTTCTTATACATTTGAATATAAAAATAATAACATAGAATATTTTTTATCTTTAAATTGATATTTTGACCTTGATGGTTAATTATAGAATTCACGAGGATAACGAACTCATAGTTATTATGAAATAATCACTATTCCTGTACTAAATGTATACCTTAAAGATTTGATCTCGGTAATAAATCGACATTTTATTGTCAAATTAAAGAATGCCAACTGTATTTTTAGTTTATAGATAATTCTGTGTTTTAGCATAGTATGTTTAAATTTATTGTGTTCAATTATTAAGGTGCGTAGTTTTGTGTGTAATTTTCAATTATTATTTTTTAACAAATATATTTTTTGAACTATAAAAGTGACGTTGTTGTAATTATTCATGTACTTTATTTATGGTTTTTTTTAACGTATGATACGTCTTAAAAACAAGATTGCTAAAAATAATTTTAATGTAAACATTCCAAACAAGCCATTTTGTTAGTTATTAAAGAATCTAACCTCAAATATTGTACATCCATACAATTTAATTAATAATTGTTTAAGTTATACAAATGCCTTTGCCTCCATTTTATATACTGTTCTATAAGCAAGAATCTCCATTGATGGATTATGTCACGGAGGACATCATCATCATCATCATCATATACTATGTAACTTCCAAAAAAGATGTCGACGTTTCGTAGTAAATATATTGTGAATAAATTGTAGTAAAAATTTAAATGTATATCCAAATAAAAGGATTTAATTAGAACATTATTTTTATTTTATTTCTTAATATCAACCATTCTTAGATTTAATTTTTTTTTGAAATCAAAATGTTTTTAAGAGATTTTTTTTTGTGCGACAAGATTTAAAACATTGTTTTAGTAGCTTTTGAGATTGTATTTCGAATAATGGCTGCCCCCCACACACTTGACATTGCCAAGAACATAAGCGAAGCCAGTGCGTTATTAGAAGCCAAATTAAGTTTTTAATGCATCCTCCATGATGCTTATCGTAAATTGTTTTAAGGGAATGAAAACAAAAAAATATTTATTTAATTATTTATTTAGTACATTTTCTCTTACAAAACAACTTCTAAACCTTACAACTATATCACTCAAACATCACAATTTACGCATTATTAAAAATATATAAAGATAATAATAATAATATCTGCGATAATAATAACTGTATAGATTAAATAACATTAATGGCACTATTAAATGTTTGTTGAAAAATTTGATTTACTATTAATACATGATTATATTCTTTTGAAGATAAAAAATATATTAAACCAGTTTCATATAATCACATTCGTAGTTTGTATTTTTTTTACATTATTCTCGTAAAAAATACATAAAAATAGGTACACCTAAATAATTACATGTTATACTTTGTTGCGTGTCACCCGCATACAATTATAAATATTGTGAATATTGTAAAAAATTTTTTTCAAAAATACACACAAACTCTAAAATACATAGCATTATTAAAAATCTTTAATCACATAATTTTACTTATTATTTACTATTTTACAGTACATATAATTTATTTGAAATAAAAACTTAGATTTAATTCTGATTTAAATTATTTTTTGAAAAATATCCAACACCGATGGTATACCTACTTCTATTTTGGAATAACGAAAAATATTTTGTCAAAATTTTGTACTAATAGTAAGTAAATGAGAAAAAAAATGGAAAATTATTGATATACTTACAGAATTTAACTGAATCTAATTATTAAAAACACGTATAAACTAATACAATTGATTTTTCTGATGCTTTACGCGGAAAAAAATGTTACACAATTTGATAAATTAAATTAATTCACACAATTTATTAAAGTAATAAATTATAGATAAGTTGATTAAATAGTAACATTTTTAATTACCAGAGATTTTTGTCTCTAAATTTTGAAACACATTAATATTTCAAAGCGTTGAAACTTTAGTTAGATATTTTGCTTTTAGTTTTTTCTTCATTTTTTTTTAGTTCGGCCTGCAGATATATTTAACTTAATAAACATTTATACAAGATTTTAAAACTTATAATACACAAAATAGCAGTAATTCTTAAATAATTCAAATTAATGTGCCTCAAGGCCAGAATCCAGAAAGTCTTTGAGGTGTAGAGGCACAGCTCGCGGCATGGTTCGACAAATCTGGAAAAAATATATAAAAAAAATTACGTGGTTAGTTTAGAAAAATCAAAACCAAAAAATGTATTATTTTTTATTTCAAAATTAGTAATTTTTTGGATTCAAAAAATATTAGGTAGATTTTTTTTTAATTCATATGAAATTTTAATTTTAATTCAATAAAACGATAACAGTTTTTTAATGATTCTCATTAGCGGTGAATTTATTCAATATTGATAAAATACCGTTACTGTAAACTCGTAATTCTAAGTTTTAGCAAGTTTTATTGATATGCTTAAAATTTAGGCACATTTGAAGAACATTATAACGCGACTTTTTAGTATTTCGAAAGATAATTATGTAAAACAAAATACAAATAGAGGTAGCATTCGAGAAATATAACTACAGAGATTTTTGTTGGCAATATTTACCGTTGTCAGTCATCGAAAATTTCTTTACTCACGGATTGGATTCACTGCTAATCATTAATTTATTGTTGAATCGTATAGTATATCCTAATTTTCTTATTAATGTCACCTGTTGAACATACTCCCATTGTTCTGTTCCCCTCTTACCTGGTTGATATAATAGAGAGAGCTTGGTATGGTAATCTCATGGTAGTTTCTGCGCACGGCATCCACGATATTGTCAGCAGCCTCCTGCGGCGACAGGATCTTCATCAGTGAGGGGAACTTGATCTTAGGGTTCTTGCAAAGACCCGTGTCCACGATGTATGGACAGATCGTCGTCAGCTTGATCTGGATACACAGAAGACAAGAATGTGACTTACTCCATTTATCAAGGTAAAAATGGCGATGGCCATGTCTGAGGAGTGTGGAAGCCTAATTGTGGAACCTAGAAATTTCCTTCATCAATGACAGAAAAACTAACTAGGACGTAATGAAGTAAAAGAAAAAAATGAACAAAATAATAATCACCACCATTTCTTTAAAAAGCTAGGCATTAAAAACTTTAACTGCTGTAGACTTGACAGCAGATTTTCCCCATAAGATTAAACAGTTACATTGTTTAACAATGACTTACACCACTAAAGTCTCTTTTGTCCTCGCGCAGTTCCTCTTGTAAGGCTTCCATGAGACCACGGACCGCGTACTTGGTGCCGCAGTAGGGAACTAAGTTGCGAAGACCAACCACGCCAGCCATAGACGACATCGCCACGATATGACCGTGGTTGGTTTCCATCATGTGCGGCAGGAAAGCTTGGATCAACTGGCAACATTGTAATTGTTATGTACTGTCTATAGCTTCGTTAATAAAAAACAGATTATCTATAGCACTGTCTTACCCAAAGCTGTGCCAACACGTTAACGTCGAAGACAGTGCGTATCTCCTTGTCGCTGGTCTGCAGCAGCGGCTTGCAGGGCATGATGCCCGCGTTGTTTACCAACATAGTGACGTCACCGATCTCGCGTCGGATCTTCTCCGCGAGCTCGTTGATCGCGTCTCGGTCCGTGACGTCACATCTATTTACACAACCAATAGATGTATTTATGCTAATTCACTATTTAGTTTTTAATTATTAGGAAGACGAGCCTCGAAATGTTCCATCTTCATTTTGGAAAGTTCTGGAAGAATGGTGGAATATCTTATAATAATCTCAGTACGATCACGAGTTAGTTATCTTCAAATTCCGAGCAGAGTTTAAATTTTGTCAAAATTTTCCTGGTTTCTTATCAATTTTTTTAAGGAAAATCCAACGAATTGTCTCGAAGGTTCTTAAAATTATTAAAATACATTTTATTAGACGCAACAAAGACAAAGGTATTTGAACTAACGTTTACCTCATAAATAATTCGACGGTCACAAGTGCAAACAATTGCTTATTAAACATGACGGATTTGGTACAATATGGTAAACGGTCATTAGTGATTCTAGCACATTTTGTTAGCGTTTGAGACGGAAATTTTATAAAAAGTGCGCAAAATCTGCTGTCGAGTATTATGGACTTAATACTTTTTTGATTTTTTAATATAATCCCAGTCTTAGCTTGTTTATAAAATATAATTTTAATAAAAAAAAATTGCAGTTTCTTCGCTTATGTTATTGTTTCATGAAGGACCTGGAGTTTTGATCAAATTTTGATAATATGTTCTGGGAATGACAGAGGAAGTTTGGGTTCAAAAAAATCTAAAAAAGGTATAAAACGTTTCCAGTTTTTAATATTTTTTTGGTGTAACAACGCATTACGAGTTCAGATAGTAACTACTTCATAAAGCACATTCGTTCCGCTCGTTAAGTTTTATTTGTTGAAATAATTCTCGTCTCCTACGTTACATGGCGACGACATGATACGGCAAATTATAGGTACAAAGGTTTTATTTATATACCTGATACGATTGGCACTAAAATATACAAGGAAATTAGTTTTTGCCCGCGACTTCGTCCTCGCAGTAAAAAAAATAGTAAGTCACCTATTTGTATGTCAGAGCATGTTCTACATCTATGCCAACTTTCATAACAAACATCCATCCATCCAAACAAGCATTTATAGGTACTATTAGTATAATAATATGAAGTACTAGCTGTCGCCAGGTACTCCGTCCGCGTGGAAATAAAAAAAAACAAAATTGTCAGACAACAGACGAATCGAAATCCATTCAGCCGTTTAGGCTACACACTCTAACAAACATCCATCCATCTAAACATTCGCATTTATAATATTAGTATGATAATAGTACGAAAAGTACGATATAATAGACATATTAAGAAATAACCGATTAATGTTACATCAAGGTACAAATTGGAAAACATAATGGATAAGAAAAAAAATGCGTAAGACAAAGGTACAGCGTTCTCAACTGTTTCAACTAATAGTTTGTTTCGAATATTTTTTCTCCCTGAAAGATTTTCCTATACATTTTTTCTTTACTATGGAAAGAAGATTTATGTACCAACTGCCATTTCAATGCCGCCTAATTACGTGGATGATTCTATTGTAGAAACAATGCATGATTTTAAGTAATCCAATAATTATAATCAAGGACTCAATGCAACAGCGTAATTTAAATACAATGATCAAGTTACATTATCTCTGGTTGACTTGTATTCTGAATTCACTTGTTTATTTATAAGAGTAGATTGTAGCCTTCATTTGTTTCTTTGCATTCTGATACATTAATGTTAAAATTACATTCGAATACACGTTTAGTGGTGAATCAACAAATTGCTTAGAAAATAGGCAAATGACTAATTCAGAAGTACGTTGGCATAAAATCATGAGGAAAAGAATATCTCGATTGCTTAAAGCAGCTTAAGTATTTCTGAACTGAAGACAGAGAGATTTCAAAATTGAGTAATAATATAAATTTTGTTTATTTTTTTACTTTATATTCTAAAAAAAGGTGACTTACTGGTACGCATATGCCTTCCCCTCCTGACCCTTGACCATGTCGACAGTCTCCTTGTTGCCGGCAGGGTTGATGTCAACGCACACCACGACGCCGCCCAGCTTGCCGAAGCGTTGCGCCATCTCTCGCCCCATGCCGTGGCCTGCTCCTGTTATCTACATAGGAAGAGAACACCAAAAGGTTAAAAAACCGACTTCCAAAAGAGAGGGTTGTTCGTGTCTATTTTTTTCTGTTACAACATCAGCGTTGGTTGTTTTTTTTTAAGCAGTGAGTGTTATTTGTCAACGTTTTTTATTTTTTTTCCATGATATTGTCTTTATTGTAATCTACGGAATATTATTTTCTCTTCATAATTTAATATCTCGTAGTTAAAAAAAAAAAACAAATGTATATGTGTAGTAGGAATAAATGGATATTAAATATGTAAAAAAACTACTAAATGGCCATTGATTGACCGACCAACATAACTATAGTTTATTTTAGATGCCAAATTCGTTTCTCACTACGTACTAGTATTATCTCTCCCTTGACATTCTTCGGTTCCGGAGGGAAGAAGAACTGTATGATGGCGAGCGTCCAGGTGATGTTCATCTTGATGGCAAGAACGAAGATCTCCACGGCCAGCATCACACCCTGGTACACCTTCATCGCGATGCCTTGCTCGTCCGTCCTGGAATTAAAATAAAAATCAGTACCGTTTATACTGAAATCACTCACAACTGATAGTACTAAGTTTTAAATACCATGCCCGTGATATAGAAGGATAGGCGATTACAAATTCCTATTTAACACATTCCTGACGTCCGCTCCGGCTTCTTCCGTATTCATAAATCTACGCATACATGCTCTTTGATTCAGGGTGACTTATTTGTTTACGTGGCTTCCAGCCTGTTTTTGGTCGGTGTTTTGTCGGTTTACGCGGTGATCTATACATATAATAAATGGAGTGTCTGTTTGCAATATCAAAAAAAAAATCCAGGTTTCGGGAAGATGATTGTATTTGCGTTTCTGATAACGAAAATCGCATTTAATTTTTTTTGTCTGTCTGTCTGTAGGCAAGCCGCGTTTGATCCGGGTAATCTTCGAAAAGGCTGGGACGATTTCGACCGGACTTTCACTGAAGGGTAGCTAACATAGACGGGCATATTATAGGTTACTTTTTTATCTTAATATTGCGTGGGAAAGGTCGCGGGCAACAGCTAGTGTTATAATAAAATATAGGGATTACATTTTTCAAAAATTAAATCATGACATCACATGCCGTATCCTATAAAATTATTACACAATAAAAACACTAGCGAATTTTAAATAATCACAGAGTTTATTAGCAAACTGGTCGTAAAATAAATCGTGATACGCAAACTTTAATTAAAAATAAATGCAAATGTTACACAAATCTTCTATCAGATTTTGTTTTTTTTTTGTAACTTTGTATATTAATTAGAGTTCTTTGTCAAGGTACGAGGAACTGCTAAACTATGTGACGCTTCCTTGTATCCTAATTCAATATTTGGTCGCGAGCCAATGGTTAATTGAATATTCAATTAAGTAAAGACTAAAATAACAGACTCCATAAATAACTGATCAATAGATTGGTCATGGATTTAGTAAGAATTAAGCATTCTATCATTTATATGCGTGATTTTTTTTAAATGTATCATACATTACATACCGTAGTATAGAAGGTGAGGAGTAAAAGGTTAGCATGGTATGGGCATGTTATGAGGAGGGATGAATCGCATGTTACAAGGAGAACGTTAGTTATGAGTGTGGAAGGGTACACCGGTAGAGGTAGACCTAGAAAGAGATGGATGGATTGTGTAAAAGGTGACATGATCAAAAAGGGAGTGATGACTGAGATGACGTATGATAGAGTTATGTGGAGGACAAAAACCTGTTGCGCCGACCCTACGGGAGTAGGATAAGGAGATGATGATGATGATGATGATCATACAGTATTAAAATTTAAGATTAAAAAAATGTAATTGTTTAAGTGATAAAAAAAATCTTCTTTGTTTATGCCCATTGTTAAAAACATGTTAAAAAAAGGTTTAAAAAAAGTTTTAATTTGAATGGTGCATGTGAGAAAAATGAAATAATGTAGTTCGACTGGTTCAACTTCGCTTCAATGTTTTTTTTTATATTTTCCTCTTGAGTAAAGTCCAGAAGTAATTTAAATTGTCTTGATCAATGCATAAGTAATGCATTTATGTATAAAATAATTGATTTGGCCTCACATGAACATATGTATGTATTTATTATAAATATTACACATTAAGTAAACACTAGTTGTAATACGTTAATATTTTTTGTATAATTAGATTTGTGCAGCTTCGTTACGAATACATCTCACAACTGTCACGCAAATATTCGTGATAGACCTTCCAATGTGTCGGTTAGATATAAAAATAATCAAATATCATTCAATAAGTCTTCGCTAGTAATTATTGTAAGTAGTCAGATAAGATACATAAAATGAATAGATGACGAGTAAGAAGTAAGCAGTTTTCAACCACAATATTTATGTCGCGTTTTTTGTTTCCACTGACGCGAACGCGATTGCTTACAATGACAGCCTCAGAGTAGCTTAACTAGCTACTACGTGGCTAGTGGAAATAAACACTAACATATAACAATTGAATTGTTATTGCATACCTATACCCAGGTATAATCATTCCAGTTTGAATTGCGCAGAACAAGTCATTGGAAAAAACGCGGCCTTTTCAAATGTCACGAAGAATAAAGCACGGAAAAGAAATATTACACATATGTATGTACATAATATCTCTCTTAGTGTAGTTTTATAAAAGCAAAATTTTGAAAGTTTACTTTTATTTCTTTTACCCACCGCAAATATGTTTGAAGCTTGTGCGGGGATATGGTTCGTGACAGTTCTAATCTATCTATACATATAATAAAATTGGAATGTCTGTTTGTGTAATAATATCAAAAGAAAAAATCCAGATTTCGGGAAGATGATGTATTTGCGTTGCTAATAACGAAAATCGCATTAAAAAAATGTTTGTCTGTCTGTCTGTCCGCAAGCCGCGTTTTTTCCGGGAAGGCTCCCAAACGGCTGGGCCGATTTATTCACTGATGGGTAGCTGACATAGACGGACATATTATAGGCTTTTATTTAATTCCGCGCTGACTGGCTTTAACGATGACAGATAGAAATGATGCGTGTCTGTACACGAAACTCTATGACGTACTAAGTCGTTAAGTGACTAAAATGTGCAGATTTCAAACATATTGGATACAAAGGGCCTAAGTATGCGTTACAATAATCATAGACTTTGGAATTCAGGATATTTGCTAAACTTAACTCGTCAAATGATTATAAATATTTGAATTATCATAACATTACACTCAGTCGACTTTGTTAATTAAATTCGTTGTTTGATTTGACGTAATTGTAAGTTAACTTACGTGTTTAGGCAACATTGTATCTGTCAGTTAAACTGTATAATTGTCTAACCTACCAAATTGTCTGATAACCATCGAAGGTGTAAAATATGTGATGGAAATATCGGATTTGTTCCCTTATCTGACAGTGACGTCATTTTTAAGTTATCTGTGCCTCTATCAGCCAGTGGTGGGACAGGCCCTTATTCTCTGTTATGGCTACATATGCCAGTATTAACTGTACAATGCGACTGTTCAATAAAAACTGAAGGAGTTAGCGAGTTTTAAAAGGCAATCAAATTATCGTTTGAAAGTTGAAAGATCATGAATACATTTATAAATTAACTGATAAATTAAATAACATTTTAAACAATGAACAAATTATTTAACCTTAACATTAAAAAATATAATTAAGCATTTAACCACCAAAAATCAAGATGTATTTAAATGTAATAAATACAAAGCAATGTATGTAAATTAGACATAATGGTCATTAAGTTGTTGCCAAGTTAATTTAATTTGCAGATTTAATATTATGTCATACAAGTCTGAAATCACATTTTACGGTCATTTCGTTTTCCAAAATTGACTTATTCAATAATGATAATGTAACTCTCATCTATATCTATATTAATCTATAGTAATATTATAAAGAGAAAACATTTGTATTTTTGTATACATTTGATTCACGCAAAGTATGAGCCAATTTTAAAAATTCCCTCACCATTAAAAAGCTAACGTTATCAGTGAGTAACATAGGATATATATTTTTTAATTCCACGTGGACGAAGTCGCGAGCAACGGCTAGTTGTTAACAAAGATGGGCACACAAAGGCAACTATAGTCTACAACATTCTGGCCTGGAGACACATAAATCGGTTTCTTCATTACATAACGTTCTAATCTACTCAAAGAAAAAAAATTTTTCAACAAAATGGCGTAGATTTTAATATGTCTGGTCAGACTATAGTCTGAAAGCCTATAATAATCATCATAATGAAAACAATTTGCAATAAACCTCAACTATCATATAAATCACGTCCCATAAATCAATTCGCCTATTAAGGAACCGGTTAACAACTTTTAATCGAGTTTTAATTTCATGGCTTTCCGACATGAATATGATAAGAAGATATTTTTAATTATAAATTAACACGTTCACTGCGGCAAGTAAAATCATAATTCTTCATCTGGTGCGGCGGGTCAAAATGCGCCCCCAATGATATTTCCGCCAGTGCGTGGGAGGTCTTTCTAGACTCACCGGCACTAGGATAGATTAAATTGCTATAACTTTGTGGCAACATAATGTATACATTTTATGTAATGTAATGTATAAACCTGAGATAATCGTTTCGCACTAGCGAGAGGGACATAGTTTTCTTCGTCCGCACCAGCTTAAGTACCGCGTCAGGCCGATATTGGCTGTTACGCAGGGAGCGTGATAAACGAACGTATTTTCTCAGCAAACAATACACTTTACTCGTAGAATTAGAACATTAGTTTCTAGAAGCAATGAAACAACTCACTCAAAAAACATCAACCTCTTTTTGCCGGATGCATCCAATGACACATTGAATCCCATAATAATTCAATTTAAAAAATAATTAATAACAACAGCATACCAGCTATGCTGTACGCGGGCTCGACTTTCACTGACGCGCGCTCGACCACTGCACGATATTGTACAATCGACGGAAACGTGTTGAAAATGCGAGTCTATCCTGCCACGAGCATCCTTCCCGGCCTTCCGGTCTTTAACTGTGTAATTTTACAGCGATTCAGTATAAATTAAAGTCAAATTATAAAAACAATGGTTAGAAAGTAACTTTAACTGACAGTACCCCAATTATACTGGGTTGTAAGTTGTTGGAGTAAAGCTCAAGTTACCCATTCGGAAACGCATATCATGTAGTTATCAAATACACTAACGAGTGGTTAAATGTAGCTGGGAAACCGGATATTAATCTCTCATTATTATAAGTCAGCAGTTAAGGCAGATTGTCCCCTGATAACTTTCTGTCAGTCGGGAAAAACTAAAAATTGACTAACGATCCACAGTCCGTAATTGGCTGCTAAGGTTCTTTAGTCATGAAAATTCACTCACAGTGTGTTAATAATTTAAATAATTCTAACATACTTTTAAATTGATATATTCTATAATTAACCTAAGTGAACTCCATGTTAGTCGATATCACGTTAAAGGTCTATCTAGACTTCAATGTCACATGTACTAGCACGTTCTATAAAAGGTCAATCGCAGAGCGACGCTTGGGCAATGACGCATGTCCGCGCAGTTAAATCGCACCAATCTCTCTAATGGCCTTTCTTGACCATACACAACTCGACATCGTCCATGAAATGTACCCGTGTTTATTGAAATAATCTAAGATTTATCTGCAGAACTAATCTCATGTAGTTCATATTTTAAAATTCAATACAATATAGGTTACATTAATGAAAAAATATTACGTAATCAAAAATAATAATTTTACTAGTGACTTGTTGACAATGACATGTGTAATTTTAAAATTAAACCTTCAATATTGTTAAAGTATATATGAAAATTAACATTGTAATAAAGGAAATGATTTTAAATAAGTAAGAATAAGGAACTTTTTGCTTATATTTCACGGTCGCCTCCTTTTCATGGTCTCCAACTTGTAAAAAGCTTTTGATTTTATGATTAAGAATTAAGTTTTCTTTTTGTATTACAAAAACTAGAATTTAAATAAAGTAAGAGGTAACAGACGGTATTATCACTATCTCACCATATGTGCCTACGTATGGGCTCGGAGCCTAAGACACAGTCACAGGTGATTAGGCCATAGTTAACCACGCTGGCCCTTTGCAGATTGACTTCACACATAACTTTGAATTCCTTCGCCAATATGTGCAGGCATCACGTTTTTCTCAGAAAGAACATCAGGTAAAAGTAGTTACATATGAAATTCTAAAATCGAAAAATATACGGTACATGACGAGGTTTGAACCCTGGTCCTGCATATTATAAGTCAAGTGCTTAATTCCTGAGCCACCGATGCTATATAGAGGGTGTTACACTGACTAATTTATAACCAAAATACCTATAAATCTGTACATTAAAGATATACACCAAAACAACCTTATGGATTTTTTTAACACATTTTGCATTCAATATGACAGTGAATTTATTATCATAAATAGAAATAAAATGATATTGTAATAAAATAAAACTAAAATGATCAGGTCATTAACATAAGCAATGCAACTAACACAATGAAAATGTTTTTTTTTTCATAATCCCACGACAAGATTTCAATAACCTAACATAATTCATTGATAATATAATTAAAGCAATAAAAACATCATATGGAGTATTTGTGGGAGCTTTCCGCATATTTTTTTGTTAACACTTTATTGTCCAAAAACATATAATATCATAGTAGTTAGGCGATGATCTAGGCTTGGCGTAAGGTAAGGGGGCCGCTAATATTAATATGGTCATATTCGAAGTAGTTTTCATATATTTTCACATTTTTAGGATTTCTAGGAGGGGGGAGCTGGTCATTCCTACCATCGGCTACTGGCAATGCAAATAACGGATTAAACGTCATGTATTTACTACGTTGATTTTATTCATAAACTTGTTGCAATTGTATACACATACTGGCAGTGGAAAAAAGTTCAGATGGATATTTGTAAGAGTTTGTAGCCTAAACTGCTAAACAGATCTCGTTGGCATAGACGTAGAGGACAGTCTGGAAGATCACATAGGCTAGTCACTTTTTTTTTGATTCCACACGGACTGAGTCGCGAGCGAAAGCTACTAACACTATAAATGCGATAGTTTAGATGGAGGTTTGTTAGAGTATGTAATCTATACTGCTTAACGAATTTCGATTAAATTTGGCTTAGAGGGGATAGTCTGGAAAAACACATGGGCTACTTGCTAAGTTTTTTAATTCCACGAGGACAGAGTCGCCGGCGAAAGCTAGTATACATATAAAAGTTTTTAGTGAATTAGGAACTGTGTATATTTCATCAAAATACTTGCCATGGTGCTTTTGTCATTACATTATGTGCTGCACCATTCTTGTTTGTCTCCACCGACGCCATTTTTATCTAAAAAAAAAAGTTCATTATTCAGTCAGCTATAAATGTCTTGTTATTATCTAGAACTTTATTAACATAGATTATATGATTATATAACATAGATTATATAATGAGCATAAGTGGCAAAAAACATACAATATCTTTTTTATATTCCAAATGTTCCACGGAACTATTTAAATTGTATTCATAGTTTTTTTAAACATTTTTAACTTATAACATATTTTTTATTCGATAAAGCGGAATTTATTGGCATAATGAGTGAATTTTAATCATTTGATTTAAAAAAAAATTGTATTACATTATTAAACATATTACACACTATATACGCGTAAGTAAACATTACTAATTATGAAATAATCGATTTTTTAGATATAATATTAGTAAAAATAAATGTCATCTCCATACACACATTCTAAATTAATTTAGTTTTTCTATTTAATCTCAATTTTTATCACAATTCATATTAAAACATACTGTACCTAGATTTATTAACAATATTTGTCATAAATGTAATAAAATAATTCCCGCAAAGTTTATTAAGACACGTTGTTATCGATTTTTCCACAATTTTATCAACACTTTAGAAAGAATCATAATGACTCAATAAAGGCTGTTCCTCAATAAACCTCGGTGAAAACCTTGACAATGACACACTTGAATTAATGACGTTTAGTAAGTTTGTAGTCGCTCTTTCACTGTTAAAAAATTATCTAGCTACCTTCAATATTTTTTTTTACTTCTTTTTTATCTAAAGACGAAATTAATATTTACATTACCAATATATGAGGAATTTTATGAGTCTATCAAAATTTCAAAATGTAAAGACAAGTAAAAATAATTCAATTCGCGGACTTCAGATTTGAAGATCAAAATATTCCACTCTTGAAAAAATAAACTGCAATTTCAAAAAATATATTCAGAAACCAAAAAATCACCCGATCGTACAAAATAACTTACATATCAAAAACAAGGTATAAATCAACCATAAAAAACAAAACGTTCGTTCGTAAATTTAACATGCAATGTTATTGACATTATTAATTTGCATTATAATAAAACTCGATCTTCTGTCGATATCGGTTTTTTGGTTATTATTGAAATGTTTTGTGTGTGTATCACACTACATACCAATCATGTATTCTATATTTGCATAAATATGCAACGATTATGAAATAACATTCATAGAATTATTAATAAACTTACTTTAGTTGGAGAATTAAAAAGAACTATAACAGGTCACTGCGAATAAACGAAATACGCGGGAAATGAGTTTTCTTTTTAATTTTCAAAAGGCAAAGACAACTCGGCGCGTCCGCCAACTGACAGTTATCACGAACGACTAAATGACAAGAGCGGAGCGAACCAACACTGGCCAGTTGTATTTGCACGATTCTCTCATAATTAGGTCGGCATACAGAACTCAACATTTCAAACTCCTGATATATTCACGATGCGGTATCGGTTGCAGAACTTCCTTATAAAAAAATATTTATACTAAAATGCCTCTTATAAAAAAGTAACATGTCTATCAACATTATTCTTACTGTTTCCTTATCTGTTTGTAATAATTCTGTGACGAATATCGTGTACTAACTAACAATCGTATCATAATGCTCAGTTTTGACAGTTTTAACTGAACAGTTAACGTTTTGTTTACAAACGTAGTTTTAAGTGAACAGTTCGATTTTTCAGTTAAAACTGTCAGTACTGAACATGTAGTGGGCGGGATTTCTCATTAATTCTAGAAACGAGTCGAAATTTTGATTATTAGTTCCGCCTAAATAAAACCTGTCCATATAATTTGTTCTATTTTGGGAATGAAACCGGTTTTGGAATAGCGAACAAAAATATAATAGTTAAACCTATTTCGGTATATATCATTTTTTGTGCACTAACATACGGCGGCCGTGAGACGTAAAAGTTCAAGGTATATTAAAAATCTTCCGATGGTTAATAAATTACTCCATCTTTGTTCTAGTTGGCGCACAATATAGTACAATATGAATATTAACCTGGTCTCCATAAATTGTTAAAGTTACAAAATATTATAATAATATCATACTAAATGAAATGCGAAAGCTTGGATAGCTAGTTTGCTATTACGTGTTACAAATGCCTAATTGATCTCACTGAAATTTTGCACAGATGTAAAACATAACCTGAAAGAACAAATAGGTTAGTTACTAAGTTTTAACTGTGGACTAAGACGCGGGCTAAAGCTATAGATATCTAAGTAACACCTCAATTTGTGAATTAATTTCATATAGTTCAGATGAAACGCACCACAAATCTATTGAGAAAGAAATTATTATAATACTAGCTTTCGCCCGCGACTCCGTCCGCGTTGAATTAAAAAAAAAACAAAGGTGAGTAGCCTATGTGTTCTTCCAGACTATCCTCTACGTTTATACCAAATTTCTTCGAAATCCATTCAGCCGTTTAGACTACAAACTCTAACAAACACCTACATATATCTATCCATCCATCTATCTAAACTTTTGCATTTATAATATTAGTATGATTTAGTTATTATATTCTATTCTAAATTGGAAACTTGAGCGAGTGTTTATTCTCCCTCGCGTTGTACGACTAGTAATAAACCCACGCTTTATCCAACATTTTTGTACAGAAGTTGGTAAGCAATGCTTGCAAGAGTTGCACCGTTGTAGAAATGTTTACTCGCTGTACCTCGTGGCGGTGTCGTAAAGTGTTCGTTTGGCAACTGGCAGCTTGCCAGCGAGTAGATCATCGCCCGCTAACCACGTGTCTGTGAAAGTAACCTATGAGATGAATTATAGTGTTGCTGATGCACATTGGCCAGTTCACTACCTAAATGCCAATTTATTTGGAGTTGTTAAAGCTTTTATTGAACATGATTTTCAATGAAATTACAGATTATAAAGCCGTACAATATTTAACTATTTTATATTCAAATGTTATAAAGGATTTTGAATCGGCGGAGCATTTATATTGGTTCAGGTTTAAATGGAAAGATTTAAACCCTAAATTACCTACATTTTTTAATAAGATCGTATACATTTGCCTTTTTTTGTAATCAACTTCATGTTTTACCAAGAATAATTTTGTGTTTTTTTCTCGATTCCTTTTTACATTTTGTTACTTGTTTGTAAACCACTCTATCAGCAACTACCAGTTTATTTAAGTCAATTAAGTATACCGAAGGTCGTTTAAAATTTAAACTTTGTATTTATCAGGAATATTATTACATCAAGTCTTTAATTTATAACAAAAAATATGATACTTTTTTAATGCCACGATTATGATGCAAATAAAAAAAAATGAGCACCAACTATCAACGGCATTACTATAGTAGCGTTTACCAACGATTCGACCTTGTACTAGAAAGCAGTCGATGGTTTTTTTTTATAAATGCGCACACATTGGTCCAAGGTCACCCTTAAACTATTCCAATTAAAAAATGTTGGCAATACATAAATTAAGAAATAAAAAAAACACGGAATGCGGTACTACTCGTATTTTGCACTTCGGTGATTATTATAAAAAGCTATTTACTGTATATGCTATGTTTTTTTTCCTGTTTACTTTTAAATACATAGAGATTAAAGTAATAATGGATTATAGCGTAATTGGATAGTAAAGTAAAACAATTTAAAAGCAAACTTTGTACGCATAGAAGTCATTACAATAACGAAGTTTTTATGAGCGAATAAATATTTATAGATTAAAAACTCATGATTCAAATTATTCTATCTTGACGTAGCCTTGACAATATTCCTGTCCTGTCTGTGCCTTAAGCCTGTGGTTTTTTTTTACTTAATTAAACAGCGTATAAGGCAATTTTGAGTCTAAATTGAATAATAGCGAATAAGAAATAACAACCAAAAAATATTAATAAATCCAACAGTAATTTAAAAAAATCGTTTGATGTTTAATATTTCGATAGCTCCTACGTAGACTATCGTAAGTCACAATTTTGCGATTTTCACTTTTTTATTATCTTGGTAAATTCGAATTGATGTATAAACTTAAAAGTAACATTAGAAAAAGAACTGTAGATGTTACTTTCCTATTGTATGCTAATATTTAATGTGTCTTAATTCATTGTTTAACGTTTTGTCTTGCGAAATTGTCGAAACTTGCGACAGTTTACATAGGAGCCGTGTTTTTTTTTTCATTTTGTTTATTGTGGTAATGACTGCATTCAGAAATATGCAAAATCGGATACAAGTCGCATTGAATTAACACAAATTCGACCTTCATTTTGTAGCCGGAACAATTATGATAATGTTAATATCAGGGTTATTGTGCTTATAAAATTATTTCCAATACACATTATTTTAAAAATTATTATTTCTCAAGTTTCTTAAATGTTATTATATAGAAACGTAAATGGTATTATAATATTTTATTTCCTATTTTAAAATGTTAAAAACTTCCGGTACCAAACGTTTAACATTTAATATACACTACGTCAATGTCCCATTAATGTTTATTTATTTTATTAGTATTTTTATAAATATTGGTGAGATATTTATCATAAAAAATTGGCATTACTCCTCGAACAAGGTTTTACTTTTAGATAGTTGAATTTAGTATGAAGAATGTATAAAATAAAAAGAATAATGCGATTTAACCATTTTTTATTTATATTTCTATATTTTACCTCATACTTTGTTTGTACAGATTTAAAGTTATTGCTAAAAATAATTTAAATTTTATTTCATACTAACTTTAGACAGTGACTTGTGCGCGCGGAATTTAAAAAATAGTAATCGTGTTCTACATCTGTGCATCATCCATCAATTCAAACATTCGCATTTATGATATTAGTAAGATTATGATTATATCGAGAAACAATAAAGTTTGAATTAAAAAAAGATAGCAATTACTTATGTCTTCCAAAGCCTTTGAAACATAACATCTTGATGGTAAAACTTCTAGGCCACGGTTTGAACAGTACGGTTACAGATTTAGTGAAGTAATATGATTGATAGGGCCCATTCCATCGCTGGAGTTGTCAGTTGCCTCAGAGCGCCGCGAGCGTGGGAGGCGCTAGTGTGACAGCTGTCATCTGGATGTTGTCTATTACAAATGTCACGGTTACGTCACATATTTGTAATACTCTATGGCAAAATATTATTAATGTTCCCTTAAATAAACCAAGCAATGTATAACGTAAGATTGCTAACGCTTGATGAATTTCTACTTATAAAAACAATGTAAAAACTTATCAAAATAAATAAGGATATAGGCTAATTCCTTGACCACAAAACATTCCATTGAGAAAGGTTTAAAAAACGATACCAAACAAAACCGCAACATGCTTAATTTTGAAATTGCAATTCGAAATTGCCAGGCGCGAATTTAATTAAAGATAACTTAAGCTGACCAAATTAAAGTTAATTGTTCTCACTAAATCTGCTCTAATAGGCTTTGTTAGTGAATATTATAGTATTCTGAATGTGGCAGCTGTATCACAAAGCACTTCATCTATTGACGAAATCTGTATGAGGTTTGTAAGCAACGTATGTTATAAAAGGGGTGTTTGTTTATATTGTTTCCAGACATATTTTTTATATGTCTTATCGTTTACAATTAACATTGAAAGAAGTTCAGTGGTCGTCCCACTTATCTATGCTTATCACACGTTATCACATGCTGTATTAAATGTACGGCTGTGGCCAATCTTCAGTCGACCCAAGTGCCGGCTAGCAGGGATCACTGTTAGGAATAATGTAAGTATTGTTTAATTGCAATTCATATTGCGACATTCATTTTTTTTTAGTAATTTAAGTGGCACATTTTTCTTATCTATGTTAACATGGTTATATTTATCGTAGCAAAATAAACGAATTTAAAGTATGAATAAACGACTTCATTTTCGTAACGGATTCTTTTTAATTGCTTATTTTAGTCAATATTTTCTCAATTATGTGTAAAGATTTTCCAACAGTATTATAGTTGGTTTAATAACAAAACATTTTAGAAAACAATGAAAAATATAGGTTTTCTCAGACGAAGCAAAATCTTGTCATAAACATTGTCATCCTTTACCAACTTATAGAAAAAAATAAAGATAACTATATACTTTTTTATAGTTGTTACAGTTGTGGAAACGCAATTTTATAATTTAACTATCAAATGTTAAAGTTAATTGAAATTGCATGACTTTGTCGAGCATTAATATTACTTGATAGCAAACTGCAATACACGATTCTTAGTTATATTGCTACTTGGGGACGTCGCTAATGTCAAAATGGTTAAAAAAATACAAATTTTGTTTAATAAATCAGTAAAAAAATATCACTGTGCGAATATAACTGTGTATTATTTATTAATGAAAGAGCAAAAAAGTGTTAGGATTCCTTTAGTTTAGGCCTGTGTTTTATGAGGTCGAGCGAACCCTTTGCATCTGCTTTAAAACCGTCAAACTTTCTGAAGAAAGTTATTTCTGCAATACTAAAGGATTCTCAATAAATAAACCATACATAAAGAAACATGAATAAAGATAAACGGAATAATAGAAATAATTAAAGACATGTTCGTTATATTGCAGGAGTAGAGATAACTCGCCTCTGCGTTTAATACGCGAACTCCTGTGGACTCTTCTAGTGGTCAACTACGAGATCTTGCGCGCCATCTATCGATGGTTCGTGCCAGCAGAGCGCAAAGATGTCGCCGGGGAAGTTGTACTGGTAAGATGCAAATAAATTTGTCTTTTTTTGTTTACTAGCCGTTGCTCACGACTTCGCCCACGTGAAATTAAAAAATAATAAAAGTATAGCCTATGTTACACACAGATAACGTAGCTTTTTAATGGTAAAAGACAAAAGGACAAAAATATAAATCTTTCCTCTTTATAATATTAGTATAGATAAACGGATAAACTCGAATGAAATGAAATAAAGCCAATGTTATTTAAATCTATTCAAATTCTAAGGATATCATAGGACATAAATACATTTACAAAAATTGCTATTATTGCTATCTATACTAATATTATAAAGAGGAAAGATTTATATTTTTGGATTTTTGTATTTTGTATGTATTGAAATAACTCAAAAACTACTGGGCCGACTTTAAAAATTCTTTCACCGTCAGTAAGGTAATTTATCTGTGAGAAACATGGGCTATATTTTTTAATGTCATACGGGCGAAGTCGCGAGCAACAGCTAGTAAACGATAAATTCATCTATTACAGATTGTACGATTATTTCTGCACTTTGTACCAACATGTCATAATCATACTAATTATCTCACGCTGTGATAACAAAAGCTGTATTAGTTACAATCCGGTAAAAAATATTAATTATGAAAAACATTGTTTTTGATAAAATAAAAATTTACGTAAAGACTTTTAACAAATTACGATGTGCCTGTACTTAAAATTATGATTTCTATTGCAATATATTATTATGATGTATGTTTTTAACTTTTACATAGATAAAAAATCTTAATCCTGTAGTGATAACAAAGATAATCAAAATACGTTTGCCAAATAAATATACAATAACCGGGATACTTTAAAACATATCTTGCTACGGTTATGGAAAATGGACGCTAATTGATTCGGAGATCAATAGAGATTTCTTTCAGTTTCTGGAAATGAAGAAACAAATTCAAAGGTTTAATAGTATTTCAATCTATACTCTATACTAATGTTATAAAGCGTAAACACACACTACTTTGTGGCGTAGGATGTCAGCAATCACAGCATATTTATGAATAATCCTTTTTTAATAAAAACCCCTACACATATGTACGTCACGCTTTAGGCTATATATTTTCTCGCTATTAAAATAGAGGGTAAATAAATTGGAAAAAACCTTCATGTGGGAAAGGGACCAAAATACAAGCTGCCAAAATTAAGGAAGCAAGGTATTTATGATAACGGTAATTTTAACATTTGCAATTGAGAATTTGCCAAATGTAGTTAAACAATAAAATAAAGTTTTTATAATTTCATGCGGATGAAGCCGCACGGGAACAGCTAGTTAGTTAGATAATACGCTGTGCCCATCGTATTGCGTAATGAAGCCTCTATGATTTTCCTTGACGTCTATTTAGATGCCTTGGTAATTAAACCATAACGTGTTTAGATAACAGGCACAGGCCATGGCATGGGCCGGGAGATGGCGCTGCGGTTCGCGCGGCTCGGCGCCAAGGTTGTCTGCGTCGACATCAACGCTAAAAACAATGAGGATACCTACAACATGATACTGGCCGAGAAGGGAAAGGCTTACAAATACGTGTAAGTTAACGAAAATATTCTGATACTAGCTGTTGCCCGCGACGTCTTACGTGCGATATTAGAAAACGTACTATCCAAAAATTGTATAATACAATAAAAACTACTTATCCCTCTTGAACCATGCATTTTTCAGGAATAAACCGTATTCCATGTGTTACTCCAGACTTGGTTTTATATCTGTGCCAAATTTCAATAATGGATGTGGAACCGTTGCAGAATTATAGAGTTATCATAAAAGAAAAACTAAATCAATGCATTCCACAGAAACTATAAATATTTTCGGGATCCAAAGTAGCCTATGCGTTCTTCTGGAATATCCTACACATCTATGCTAAATTTCATCGAGATCCGTTCAGCCGTTTAGGTTACAAACTCTAACAAACATCCATCCATCTAAACATTCGCATTTATAATATTAGTAAGATTGAATAAAAGTCTTCAAAAATCTCACAATCAGTTGGATATCAGTTGTGACGTAACGGATCGTGCGGCGGTGCTGCAACTGGCTGAGCAGGTCCGTCGGGATGCGGGTAATGTGGACGTGCTGGTCAACAACGCGGGCATCATGCCCTGCAAGCCCGTCACCGAGCAGACCGAGAAGGAGATCCGGCTCATGATGGATATTAATGTCAACGCTAATATATGGGTATGCAATTACTAAACCTATCTTATTCCTTAACAAGTATCAAGTTCTTAGTTTCTTTAAAATCTTCGCACTGTAGGTCCGGCTCGCCTGGTGTAATACCACGACCACACAGAAGCGTGAAGTGTGAGCAATTTCACGTTTCGTCTAATGAGTGTGATGCCGGAGGCCTAATGACTACAATTAGCCCTCCGGCATCACCCTTTTCTTAAGAGGAAGACATAGGAAGGAAAAGAGGATTTGACGGTGGAGGACACGCACAGGAAGGGGAAATATCCTCTTTATGTGCGTCTCCTCCTCCATCATTTAAGGGCAGGCAACGCATCTGCAATTGCGGATGTCTATGGGCAATGGTCGCTTCGGCATTTCGGCGGATTCAAGTGGCCGCTTGCCACCTTGCGATATAAAAAAAAATCATAGCGAAGTTATTACTAGAGAACTGATACTACTCTTGGTGCTAACTACGTTACCAAAGTAAGACTCATAATTTTCAATAGCAATAATGTTCGCTAATCTTTCTCTAGTGTATTCAAGCGTTCCTGCCAGCAATGATAGATCGTAACCACGGTCACATCGTGGCGATGTCCTCAATGGCGGGACTAATGGGCATCCGCAACTTGGTGCCATACTGCGGCTCCAAGTTCGCCGCGAGAGGTATCATGGAAGCGCTCGCTATCGAACTACGAGGCGACCCGAGGGATACCAATGGAGTTAGTATATTTTACAATTGGACACTGATATTATTTTGCTTTGGATGGATTAATACAAGAAAATGCATGTATTGAAGATATATATTATATAAATAAAATAAATAAAAATAAAATAGATAAAGAATTACTGTAGGAAAGCCTATTGAGGTTTCATTTCATACTGCCTGGAATGTTTTAAATCTAAGTACTTAACTAAAAATTAGTTAAAGCCACACTCACACTTAAAACCTAATTTAATACAGCTAATCTGCAACCTTGTAAAAGCGTCGTGAAATGTAAAAGCGTCCACATAACTATTTTAGCGGTTTTTGTAGCAGCTTGCTTATTTCAATTCAGATAAATTATTTGTACTAACTATAACAACTGTATTTCTACCCTCAGATCCACTTCACGACTGTATGTCCGTACATCGTGAACACTGGGCTATGTCACAAGCCACGCATCCGCTTTGAGAAAGCCATGAAGGTTGTCAACGCTGGAGAAGCAGCGGATATCATTGTTGATGCTGTGCTCAGGAATGCTATGGAGATCACTATCCCTCCTGAGCTACATTATATGAATCGGGTATGATAATGCTATGTTATTGTGAATTGTTATTTTTTCATATATACATAATGATGGTTTTTACTTGCAGTACATTCACCGGCTGCTCCCGTTCCCCGCGGCCGCCGCTTTCAACGACTTCTTTGATACGGGCGTCGATGCTCACGACTGATCAATCAATTTTACATTTTTCTAGTAAAATATTTTAATTTACATGTTTGTGTTATTTTACATTTTCACTATTTTATTTGTTGTTTAAATTTTTGATAAATGCCATAGCCTGTCTTTTCGAAGGTAGACATTGGCCGAAAGCTTCTAATAAAAGAGGTTCCTGTGACACAGCCTCTCTGAAAACAATGAATGACAAATCACGTTTTGTTTCACTTTCGTGTTCATAATATCAAAGTGAACATGGAGGTGATTTCCTCTCTAACCTGTAGTCGTCTAAAGAGACTTTTCCATCTGTATCTACATCTAACTTCTTTAGCACCAGCTCCACCAGGTCTCTCACTCCTTCATCTGGGTCCTCATCTCCTGGCTGCTTTAATAAGGAGTTCCTGAAAACATTAACAAAATGTCAGTCTACCACGAGGATAACATTATGAGCAAACTGTTATTGAGGATTGGAAGGTCTAAAATAAATCAGAAAACTCACTTTAAAAGTACGAACATTTCGTCTCTAGTTATATAACCATCTCCATTGAGATCGTAGACAGAGAAGCAATGAATGCGCCTCTCTTCATCTGTTCCTTTGAGCATTTTGCTGAGCCCTCGAGCCCATGGTTCGAATTTAATCGCGCCTTCGCCTCCGCCCACACCTCGCTCCCACGTCGCCCACACTCGTTCCAACACTGCCTCCTCGGTCACCAAATCAAATGTACTGTGCATCACATCTCTGAATGTACATTGGTCTATGCCCTGGTAAGAAGCAGGAGCATAGAAATTAATAAAATATCAAGTTGAATTCCATTGGACTAGGAAAAAAGAATAAAATATCCAAGATACTTTTCGGAGACTTTGAAAAGTAAATAAAAAGTTAACTACAGAAACCTGTATAAATATATGGCAATACGTGATTGAAAATTTTAAGAATTACTTATAGATACTTAGAAGAAAATTAAATAAAAAGCAAGTCAACAAAAATCAAAATAACTCTTATAAAAATTAAGTCAAACGAATTGACTGCAAAATTTGTTCTAGAACATTTAAGTTATTTCAAATGTTTCTATTCGCAATTAGCAAAACTCCGTCGTAAACGTTATTGGCTAAAGTTCACAACTTTGTTATTATTTATTGCAAAAGTTGGGTTATGGTAAATTTCTTCTTTGAACAAATGAAATTCTCGTAAATTGTGAATCATTGTTAAATTAAATAGCCTTCAAACCTAACAAGCTAAATGATTTTGAACTCATTTTCGATGTTTGATTTTTAACCGAGACAAAAATAAATGTAACATAATGTAGGTTATATGCATGCTTAAAATTATTTGTTGTTACATATGTCATGTTATTATTCCATTCGTATATTTGTAGAAAAGTTAAGAGCGCATGCAAACCTTTCACTAAACTATCGCACAATTGTTTATTCCCACTTTAATTCCTACGACCTTATATGGAGGTGCGCAAACTACTCGATTTTTAGTTGTGCAACGAAACAGTTATGCGATAGTTTAGTCAACGGTGTGCGCCCGCTATTAATCTGTCAGAAATGATGTATTTTGCTATTTCGTTTGTGTTCGTTGCGTGCGGTCTCATCATGTAACCACATGACCCCAACTTTATTGCTTTACTTTTTTCTATTACCTAAGAAAATGGAAATAGCGATTGTTTCTTGTTATACGAATGAGTTATTGATGACTCATGTCTGTATCTATAATGGCCGATACAATTTTCATATAACTAATTTCAAAAATAGTAATTCGGGAAACGAATTTTATTCCAAAACTAGCTGTTCGCTTGCGGCTTCATCCGCATAAAATTATGAATATTTTATTTTATTTTCTTTCCCACATTAGGGATTTTAACCAAAATATTTACCCCCTAAGTTTAATGGCGTGAAAATATATAGCCTAAAGCGTGACGTAACTGTAGGGCTTTTTATTAAAAAAAGAATTGTAAAAAAATATGCTGTAATTGCTGAAATCTTAGGTAACAAAGAAGTGTGTGTTTACACTTTATTATAATAGTATAGATTGGACTGGATTCTCGACATGCACGGGGTCAAAAATAACAATAGTAGTACAATTGACATAAGATACACAATTTTTTTATTGCATGTGCAATGTTAGCTTACATCAAGTTTAGTAGGAGTTTGACCGATGACCGAATTCGGAACCATTGACTGAGCGCTGGTCACCAGCTTTCTGTACATCGAATACAATGCCTCCAGTTCATTCCTGAAAAAAAAAATACAGAATCGCTCAGAATAAACACTAACAGCCTTACAAATAAACGCGGTATAAGGTTAAACTTAGTTTAACTGAGTATAAGCAAAATTTGTATTGACATTTTGCTTACACTCGGTTTATTTATACCTCGTTTATTTGGGAGGCTGTAAGAGTGTCCCTAATTCATTATTAAACGACATTTAGGTAAACTACTTCAATAACTTAGGCCTAATATGAAAATTATTTAAGTCACTGTAAATTTATCGATATTTAAAAATATATTTCCTCAAGTCAAGTCAATCGTCAATATTAAAGACAGTTACAGTTACAGTCACACTTTAAACAAAATTTTGTGTAAATAAGGATGTTATACTAATTATAGTTCGTCGTCAACTGAATTTTGCGTACTTAAGAATTTTAAACACAACAAACTGTTTTTAGTAACTAACAATAGTTTATTTGGATAAGAATTAACTCACTTATTAAAATGTGTGCTTTTATACAAGGATTCAAGAGTTTTCTCCTTGAGTTTTCTGTGCGGCATCGCGTATAGGACTAAATAAGCGTCTATCGTCGCGACCTCACTGCGTACAACTGTTGAGTTAAGACAGGGCGGTGTAAACAATGAACTACGAACTAAACCCTAAGGGAAAAACACGAAAGCCTACTAGAGAAGGGAAGTCGTAATACAACGAAATAAATAATACTTAGTGGACATCCATCAGTTTTGCTAACCTATACATCTATTATGGGCCAGCTGGCCATTCCCACCACTGGCTGATAGAGGCTCAGATAACTTAAAAATGACGTCACTGTCAGATAAGGTAACAAAATCCGAAATTACCATCACATATTTAACACGTTGGATTGTTATCAGACAATTTACAATTTGGTGGGACAGGCCCTTAGTGTTTCTAGTCTCTAACTGGCAATAAGTATTAGTTATATTTCCCAAAACTTACATACAAAGGTCACGCAATGGATCCCTTCTCACTGCTTTTGGGGGTTTATTTGATTAACTAAATACTAATTAACTTGAAATAGCTTTGCACCATTTTATCAGTCAGGAAAGTCGCTGTAATCTCTGAATACTCACTTACTAAACCTAGTATTCTTGAGTAACTGTTCCAGCGTTTTCTGCTGCAACTTGTGCGTGGGCAGCACTGGCTTGAGGCGGGGCTTGCGGCGCGGCGCGGGAGGTGCGGGCGGGGCTCGTCTGTCAGCTGCTACCCGCCCCGCCGTCAGGAACAGCTGCACGCCTCGCAAAGCTATCGCACTAGCTGCCATGCTTAACTGCTGCTTCGGTTGTTGCTTCTTGGTGGTTGACATCTAGAAAAAGCTGGATGACTGACCACGGTCTACTGTCTACAATGTATTGGTCTTGTTTGTTAATTGAATGTCTTGTAAATCACTAATGTTAAATGATTAGCTGTTGCCCGCGACTTCGTCCAAGTGAAATAAAACAAAAACAATATAGTCTAAGTTACTGATAACCTAGCTTTTTAATGGTGAAAAATTTTTTGAAATCGACCCAGTAGTTTTTGAGTTATTTCAATACATACAAAAATACAAATCTTTCCTCTTTCTTCCTCTTTAAAACATTAGTAAGTACAGATTAATAATTACATTACGTCCTGGCTGTTATAAAATCTCCTCTACAAGTCCTAGAAGAAGACTAACGAGACAAAACTACTTCTGGTTGTTAAGTCTGAGTGGAACAGTAAAAACAAAAAAAAACATCGACATTACTATGTATATTTAAAATGTGGCGGCACATCACTAGTTAACGATCCAAAGTGTCGATAGTGTAGAAGGCTATCAAACATATAAGTGTTGTAGGAACAATTAGCTGAAGGAAGTAGGGGCGGTGGTGCGAGGTACCACGCCATGGGAACTGGGTTAAATCGATCGCATTAAAGCTGTCTATAAACTGCTAAAGTTAGTTAAACTATGCCAATTTGTATCGACTTTAATTACTTAAGAACATGCGCTGTAAGACCCTAAGAATACTACGCCTAATATCTATCTTACTTCCCACTAATATTATAAATGCGAAAGTTTAGATGGGTGGATGTTTGTTAGAGTTTGTAGCCTAAACGGCTGAACGGATCTCGTTGAAATTTGGCATAGATGTAAAGGATAGTCTGGAAGAACATAAAGGATACTAACTTTTTTATTAAACGGACGGAGTTGTGGGCGAAAGCTAGTAGTTACATGTTACTGAAAATCTCTGTATCCTCCTTCCGTTCATAAACCGTATATTTTGTCGTGGTGGAACTTTTATACGAAACACTGAGGTTGCTCGTAATTACATCAGGAGGAATTTTGTATTATCTAATAATAGTTTTCGCCTGCGACTCCGTCCGCGTGGAATTTAAAAAAACAAAAGCAAATAGCCTATGTGTTTCAGACTATGTTCTACATCTTTGCCAAATTTCATGTTGATACGTTCAGCCGTTTAGGCAACATACTCTAATAAACATCTATCCATCAATCTAAACTTTCGCATTTATAATATTAGTATGATTTATCTATTTCGACAATAATCAAAGGGTATTCGATGGTTAACTTGTTCGTGAGATTGTGAGCATATGCATGTAAGTCATGCACGTAACGTCCAAGCCTTCTTAAATTTACATTTATCAGTCGTTACCTATGCTATCGTACATTTGCATAGTGAATAGCTACTACACTATTATTATTTTAAAAACATAGCCGAGTTATTCTAAATATGTTTATTTTTAAAATCTGCAAAAAAATTGAAGCTATATTAACGTGTATGGCGACTTATCATACCATATCTGAGGTATTACAGCCTTATTTTCTTAAAAGCGGAATAAAATTAAGAAACATTCAAATTAACAATTAAGCTACTCAACATGGTCTACGTTTACACGTACTACGCAGTACTTATAAATACAAAACTTTAATTAATAACAACGTGAGTTCTAAACAAAAGCGTTTACTTTTGCATGATAACTACAGCTTGTAAGCGCAGTGCATACAAAGGTTATCTGCGTGAAATCAACTCACGATTTCGATGTGACTTCAGATTAGAACGAAACCGCGGTATATCACTTGCCCCACGCGATATTTATGCCCGTATCAACCCCTGTTCACCACACGTCGCATTCAAAAGTATACGAAAACTTTCCCATATGATTTATCGTCTGAACTAGACGCATATCGACTGCCTCACGCCGGCGTTGCCTGGCTACAAAATTCAATGATATTGACTTTTTTGGTGACCTGCTGTCGTGTTCATTACGTAAATTACGCTACTTTGCTAACGAAATTCAGTAGGAGTTTTACAGTTGTGAAACTTCTGTTAAGTTTACTCATGGTGAATTAAATCGATTGTTTTGGATTTTCTAACAATAAGACCCTTATATGAAAAAACTTTGAGTCATTCCTTTACTTTCTTATCTTTTTGTCTGAGTATGAGATGAACTATCCTCTCTTAGTTTTAAATAATAATCGTAGTATCGTACAATCAAATCTATAATCGATTCAAAAACTAAACTTATATTCACTGAATTGCAACGTGTTTTGTGATTTAATTTAACCGCCATCTATTGAAATTTTACCAAACTATTTCAAGAACTGAAATGTAAGATTACCACTTGGTAAAAAATATTATTTTATTTAAGTAATAGATGTTAAATAAATGAAAAAGTAATGTAAACTTTTGGAACATTTAAAAATTGCAAACCCAAAAGCAAAGTCTTATTAAACGTGCTATTTATTTACCGTTAAAATGAAAACTATGATCCTGGCAGCACAACTGTAAACGTCAAACGTCTTTGACAAATTGTTAAGGATGAGAAAGAATTTACTCTTTGATAATGAAACAATGGCTGTTTGTTGCTTCCCGCAAAATATTTGTTTCGTTTAAAAAGTGAATCAACAAAAGTGTTGTTTAAACAATATTGTGTGTGTTTTGTGGATACAGTTGTGGAATTGACTTTCATTGACTACAGTTTTTAAATGGTTAATGTTTGGTTAGTATTCTTTGTATTTGTATCCTGTTTATTTTCATATCCTACTTTTATATCAATAAAGACTAACAAAACTAAAGTATAGGGTCGAGATTCGTTACTCCGTGAAATTGTAACATAAATTTCTTCGTACACTTTAAATTATTAAGATTACTACCCTATCTAAAAAAATAAGCATTTTTCATAATTATTTTAAACGGTTTTGGCACTTTTTAAAATATCATCAATTTCACAGTATCATTTCGTTCTCTTACACTTTTTAAATATATTTTTAAATAATAAGAGCTAATAGATACCATAGTAAGTACATAATTTGTGCATATTCTATAATTTATTTGATGAGGTCTGCAAGTGGAAAAACTTTTCTAATTCTTTAGTCCATAATAAATGGGATGTAGATTGACAGTAGGATAACAATAATGTATATTATAAATTAAAATTCTAAAGAAATAACTATGTAAAATTATAATTGGAATTCAAAAAAATGAATTTGAAAGGTAGATTCTAATATATGTATATTAGAGGGCAAAGAAACAGTGAGATCCCAAGTATTTAGTGATCATTGATGTCCATTGAGATCCGCAGCATAGGAACTGCAGATGTTTTGCCAGCATTTACCCATGATATCCAAACTGAATATAGGCTAAATAAGGTTGCAACGGAAAGAAGGACAGATATTTATCATACAACCAATAAAAAGATAATCATTCTAAAAATCAGGCAATAATGTTTGATTATTTATAACATATCACCTGCATGAAATTAAAAAATAATAAAAAAAACAAAGGCTATGTTAATAACATAGCTTTTTAATGGTAAAAGAATTTTTGAAATCGGCCCAGTAGATTTTGAGTTACTTCAATACAAATATACTAATCTATCCTCTTTATAAAATTAGTATAGATATGGTTTTTATTTCACGATCAGATCAGATGTCTATCTGTTTAACCTAAATTCTTACCAAATATATAAAGCCTGTAATATTTACAGTATTTAATAATGGACTATTTGATATACAATTTATTTATTACTTTGTATTATTGTACAAAAACAACCAACATTAAAATGACTGCGGTCAGTTGATTCATATGTTAAAGTTAATCGTGTGTGATATGACGTCACAGTTTACGGGCGCAGTGTAAACACAGCCTTATTGGGCGCATGCTCGAGGTAGGTCGAGATCCGGTCCGACAAGTATTAGGGCTGCCAATTTGAAACAAATGCACACCCAAAAACTGCAGACAAAAAGAATTATTAACGTTTTATATAAGTTAATTCTGTCAGTGTTATTTTTCTCACCGCCCACTTTGTCCTGATGCATTATTCCAAGTTGAGTTAAACTTGAAAGTGGCAACCTTGGAGGCAACCCTAGAACCTGGAAGGCACGGTCTTTGATCCCTAACATAGAACCTGTTGTACTTATAATAAGATAGCGATTGTCGGGTTACGTTACGAAAGCTTGTATCTCAGGTAGGGTTGCTAGATTTTGATCAAAGTATGACGAACTGTGCGTTTCATTGAAAAATATAAGATTTTTTAAAAATTATTTTATTTTGTCACTTTTTAAAAGTTACTTAGTTATTACTACCGACTAGCAAAATAATCTAATCGTATAAATATGTTGTTTACTTAAATGACTGATCATATATTTAATTATTAATCAGAGGTATCACAACCCTACGCACTTTATTTCACTTGCAACTTAAAGTTGCCGGGTGTTTTCCGACATTACTTATCACGATAATAGTTTATTGCTTGGATTTTCAAGTTAGTTAAGTTATACGCAATTGAGCGGATAATTGTATACTGATGTAGCTCTGTGATAGAACTCATAAATAATGTATTGACGATTGCAGTAAATAAGAAACACATATTTCGTTATTTACGGAAACTTATACTTTCTCTTCCGATTAAAATAATGTGATATTTTATGTAAACGTTGAAGCAAGCTTTTAATTGAAAGCAAAATACGTTGCGGTAATATATGGTTTTATATTTTTTCTTCCATTACAAAGCGCTTTAGTGGAGCATATTTTTTTTTCTCTTTTTAATTAAAATAATTTAACGTAGTACGTTAAAATAATATTAAACAGAATCCGTTTGGCCTATATTTTGTAAAATTCTGCATCAAAGCTAAAGCGGTCAGGGCCGTTTGGCTGCAAGCGTTTTCAGCGTAAAACCGCTAACCGTTTTTAAATTATAAATGGACTCTGATATTTTTTGTGCTGAATTGAAGCACTGAATTCGCTTCACGATAACAACGTCCGCTTTTTCAACTGGCGTGAACGTAAGTCATTAGTGTGGTACGCTCCAGATGATTTTCTAAACGATTTTTTTATGAACGAACCACTAAAAACTAGCACAAATAAGTCCTTTTGAACTCCTGAGAGTTTTGCAATAAACTATGCATTAAGTTGTTATTTATTGACAGGTTTTTATGTTGTGATTAGTACAAGACTAAAAATTTTCCAGGTTTATGCCTCAAAGACAATGAAGTCTTAATATTTAATTGCACAATTTTTGACGAAAGATGCCGCATTCGTGGACGCAAGGCAAAGTTAATGAGCCTATTGTTTTATTGCGCGACATATCCGCAATCTTTGAATTTGCTTCGAATTCACATTTTAAGTAACTGGTGTTAATTAGAAATTTGTTCATAGCTTTGTTTCGTAAATAGATTAAAGTGGAGCAAAATGAAAATTGGGAACGAAATGTGGGGTATTTTTCTTTTCATAAACCTTTCAGTATATCTCAAAATTCTTTGTTTGTTTGTTAGTGATGTGGGTCACCCAGTTCTATTCTGTACAACAATTTGTCAGTTGTCTATTTAAAAATTCAACATCTATGTTACATTGATTGAGATCCCAAGCTGATTATGTTGTTGCCTATTTTATGTTTAAAACGACATTAAAGAGTAAATAAATAAATAAATAAAATGAATTTAATAATTAAATAAATAAATAATTTTCATACAGTACAAGAAATGTTCTATTTGAGATGACACCAAAAAAATCAGAATTATAAAAGTGGATGGTATTTTATAATGCGTTAATCTTACGGAATAAGATCATGGAATAATCTCGACATTCCAAAGACTGCAGACTTCGGTTGTTAAGTTATTCCATTTTTTTTGCAATGAAGTGTACATTTAATGTACAATCAAAGATTTCTCACAGGTCTTATATCGTGCCTGTAATTGCTTGTCGTTCGTCAAATGTAATTAGCGCTTTAATTGCCATATCGTGTATATTTAAGATTTATTTATTCATTGGTTATATTGTTTGTCCGTATAATTCTTGTTCTACTTTTTTACGCTTTTTATTTCACATTTAAGTCTTAAGTACTATAATTTATAGATATTATTAAGAACTCGTATTTAGAATAAGGTTTGTGGTAGATGATATGAAGAAAATCGTATTGTTTTTTGCGCAGAAATAGCGCAACGGGAAATGCCGTTTATAAAAATTGTATGTGAACAGTCGAATCCACTCGATGTGCGATCGAGAGCCGTTCGTCGAGTTTTAATTACACTGCCATTGTTAATCGAAATCGACTCGGAATTTCTGCTGCTCGCTTTGGAATATCAATTGGTACACGGTAACACTTCCTGTGTTGACCTGTTTTTGAACGATCTCTAGAGTAGATAGGTCTCTTCTAAAAGCCTGAAAAAGGAAAACTTCTGTTAAATTATAACAGAACTAAGATTGCTGTGAGTTGGTTTTATGAATTGTGCCAAAGTTTTCATAGCTGGTAAGGTAGGAAAGCTTCGTTGATCCTATATTGAATTATCAGATCCCCAAGTTTCGCCTTATCTAGCACAGACTAAAGTAAGTTGCGTATGGTCTTGTTGCCGGTCTTTATAGATCTCCCAGGTTGTGTATTGCAATTTGAATTGCGTTTAAATTAATTACATCTAAAAGCGAAAGCGATCGGAAGTGTCCGTTACTTTCGATCGTTCCGGTTATCAAAATGGCGTCTTCGCAGCATTGGAGCACATTGCCACTCACTAACTGTTGCTGTAACCGTTGTTTTGTTGTTATACCTTTAGGTAACTTTAAAAAAAAGATTGTAGATTCCAAATTAGGATTTTTCTGTTCCCTTTTTAAATTTCTACTATATTTTTTTATTTTGCTAACTCCATAAATCGAACTGTCACCTACAGAATTTTGGCAACGCTCTCCGTCCTCGTGATTGATGTGCTCTCGAATTTTATCGAAACGAAAAACCCACGTGGAATAAATTCATATTCTTTTCCTTTTGTGCGGGGTTGTTTAATGTGTTTTTTTAATTTAAATAATTTTTGTTAAAGGTTTTAAACCTTGGTAGTAGATATTTATTATGTTAAATGAAGACAATGGAAAGAGACTTATTTCAGTATCTCCTTGAGAGATCTTTTATATTCTGATTTAGGATATTTCATTTGTAGTAATTTGTACTGATTTATGTTTTTTAAAAACTTTTTTAAAACTTTTTTAAAACTTTTTTAAAACTTTTTAAAAACTTTTTTAACACTTCTTAAGAGGTTTCGGCTCTTATGCCTAAGCATAATGACAGTTCCCACAATCAGATTTGCATTGAATCATTCTTGTTCCAATCAAACTTGCGTATTTTCAGCGGCAGGTGCTTCTAACGACCGCTATTTATAAGTTTACTCGTACGTCTGTTTGATTCTTAAGTTGTATATAATTATATCAAATGATGCTTTTTGCAGTGTCATTACATTTCAATTTGACTGCGCAATCGTATTAATATGATTATTGTGAAAAAACATTCTGTTTAGAATGCCTAATGTGATATTGATTTTATTCACAGAATGTAGAATAAACACTGGTAAAGTTATTTATGCTATGAGCTATAGGGAACATAAATTGATCGACTTCTCCAAAAGCTGTAAGTAAAAAGAGATGGTAATACTGAGATAAATTCATTTAATACAAATTTTTAAGCCTAAATATCTGTACGATCGAATTATTTAGAACAAAGATTTAACAGAACAAAAGAGGCGAAGCTCTTTCATAAAGCGTGCTTGTCATTTAATACTCACTCAGTTATGGTTACCGGTTCAAGATGGGGTCAATGCCCGCCCTTGACTCGTGCGATATTCCTCCGTGCGGGTAATTTTCACCCCCTACCTATCCCGACTCCTAACCCTTTGTTCTAACATGATCTCTAAACTTATTATAAACGATTTCCTCTCTGTTACGTTTCGAAACGAAATTGAAAAGACTGTACTTTGACCTTAGGAATTTTGATGGTCTTCTATGTTTTAATAAATTCTTAACGTTAATAATTGACATTGTGATTTCAAGGATTTCAAGTAAACTGATTATCAGCATTTTGTTCAAACCCATCACCGCAATTTCCTTCCGTATTTTTTTATTTGGTTATTCTTGTTGGTGGATGTAGAAATTTGACCATAATTGGCGATGCTTCCAGTAATAAGTACACACCAGTTTTCTGTTCTTGTCCTCTCTATAAATTTTAACTTCGTTGCATTCAAATTGAAGCAACACGTTGCACTTGATTGCAACAATAATGCAGATCGAGCGTGTACATTGAAAGCTTTCGAAGTAATTACAAGAGCTTTCCAATCGACGTAACATTCTGCTATCCTATACTGCGATATTGGTTTTGTTTCTGTGGAAATAATTGTTTTTTTAAAATGGTTTCTGCTTTTATTTTTCTAAAGGAGAGATTTTTAATTCTAGATAACATAAAACATTTTAAACAGACTCATTCGTAAAATAGTTAAATCAAAAATCTTTCCAAAACTAAATAGTTGTCTGTTTAGAAATATTATTGAAGTTATGTAGTGTTTGTTGTTATCAACCATTACCTAAAGTGGCTTTTAACACTTATTGTTGTTGTGTTATCAGCTTTTAAAAACGAAATCCCCCTTCGTAATCTTAATGTTAGCTTATCGACGAATACCTGCGTTAAATTTTGTTTAAGTTAAATTAGAACTCTTTTACCGCGGTCTATTTGATAGATGTTATAATTTCTACTAGCTGTTGCTCGTGCCTTTTTAAAATCGGCTCAGTAGTTTTTGAGTTATTTTAAACTTTTTTTTGATTTTCGAGATATGTTTATGAATGTTATAATACATAAAGAACTTTTTTCATCATAATGATTATGATTTCTCGGTCATTTTATCTAAAAGTTACACCGTCCCTTGCATTGTTTTTGTAGCCTTCATAATCTTACTTAACGGAACGAAATCAAAAGTCGTGTCAACATTTTTAATAGAATATTTCAAATACTGTTTATCTAATCTTAACTAAGAAAGCATTACAAGGTATTTTGTCATTAATTTATCGTTGTTAACATTATTTAATCACACTGCCAAATTTGACTTGGCTCTACAGGCCAGGAACGTGCCGATGTCCCGTTGCAAATTCAGCAATTTTACTGTGACACAGTTTAGTGTTTTATTCGTTTTAATTAATGCGCAGTACATTTTGTTTCCAGTATAGATTCCATGATCTATACCAATATTAGAAATATATTTGTATGTTTCGAAATAAGACAAAAACTACTGGGCCGATTTCAAAAATTCTTTCACCATTAAAAACCTACGTTATCAGTGAGTAACATCTATGTTATAATTTTTTAATTTCACGCGGACAAAGTCGCGAGCAACAGCTAGTAAAATTATAAAGAGGAAGTATTTGATTATTTGTTTGCCTTGAATAGGTTAAATAGCTTTTCAGAAACTAAGACAAGTCCATGACGCGTTGGTTTTCAACCACTCCTAAGGAGTGTAATGTTTATTTGTAATTTCTTGTCACTGATATAACACTACCTATAATGCAGTGTAGGTAGTTATAGAAGCTTTTAGTTGGCAGAAATGTAACACGCGAGCCGCTCATCTTGTGTCGATGTCGTTGACACCGCATAGTCTGAAGGTACAATGAACTGTAGCCAAATACGGATGCCGCTTTTAGCGAACGCCAATTGCCGGGGAAATTAATGTTTGGTTGCCATTCGTCATGCCCCTTTTACTGTACACAATAAAAGCTTATTATAGACGAGTTTTGTGACTGGTTTTAAGTATTGAAAATCGTTCAGGATAAGTATTCTTGATTTTTAGTCTCCATTGTTGACACATATAAAATGCATGGCCATCTCTCTTACTCTCTATGAAAAATTGTGATAACAATAAGATTATATATTATGTATATTATGTTATGATAAGGAAGTTTGAGAGTAGCCCCAGCGGTAGAGAAGGTAAGGAGTAAAAGATTAGCATGGTATGGGCATGTTATGAGGAGGGATGAATCGCATATTACAAGGAGAACGTTAGTTATGAGTGTGGCAGTGTATACTGGTAGAGGTAGACCTAGAAAGAGATGGATGGATTGCGTTAAAGGTGACATGATCAAAAAGGGGGTGATGACTAAGATGACGTATGATAGAGTTATGTGGAGGACAAAAACCTGTTGCGCCGACCCTACGGGAGTTGGATAAGGATGATGATGATGTTGTTATGATAACTATTGTCTATGAAAATTTCATACTATATGTTCGAAGTACGCTACACAAATTTCAAGGTGTGAATGTAAGATACTCGATCACCAGTAAAACATGAATCACTTCTATTTGTAAACATTGGTGGGTTGTTAATGCCGGTGGTAATGTTCGATCATGATTTTTAAACTTTAATCGTGTTAACTACGCTAAAAAACGCGGGAAGTTTTTACAGATGATGCTTTGTTTATGCAAATCGTTTATTAACGTTAAAATTTATGGAAATATACACAAAATGTACTAAGATATCCTAATAACTATATGAGAGAACCCTTTGATGAAAGCCCTTCTGATGAAATAAACTCACTTCTTTTATCCATTTATTACATTTGAATATAGAACAGAATCGAAATGTCTTTAAGTTCGCGACACTCGCGCAGTACTAACTTTAAGTTTTGTCTCCACATGCAGAATTTTAACTGTACAGTTCAACTGTTCAGTTAAAACTGTTAGGGCCAACTATGAGCTTCAGCTAGTGTGATTATGTCCACAAAAGTGATGACGCAGCACAAACAATGTTATTTATGTTTGAACGCAAGTCATAGCTTTTTAATATAAATAGTTTACCGTCCATTGCTTTCATAACCCAAATGTTCCGAATATTTCGTTGATTGGTCAGACAACCGATTTAATGTTTACGTTTCTATAACTAAATATTTAAATAAAACATACCAATAAAATAGTATCACAACGTAAATCTTAACAAAATACTGTCTAAATAAATAAATTAGCAATATAAATACCATATTTCTGAACCTACAATTTAATAATTCATTCTCTCTAACCTTCAGACATCTATACTATCTATACTATACTATAATATTATAAAGAGGAAAGATTCGTATTTTTGTATGTATTTGATTCACGCAAAAACTAGTGGGCCGATTTTAAAAATTCTTTCACCATTAGAAAGGCAATTTTTCTGTGAGTAACATAGGCTATAATTTTCATTTTCTTTTCTAAACTCCACGCGGGCGAAGTCGCGAGCAACAGCAAGTCTATACTAACTATACTATTATAATAAAGCGTAAACACACACTTCTTTGTTGCCTAAGATGTCAGCAATTACAGCATAGTTTTGAATAATTCTTTTTTTAATAAAAAAAACCCTACACTTACGTCATGCTTTAGGCTATAAATTTTCACGCCATTAAACTTAGGGGGTAAATATTTTGGATAAAAACCCTAATGTGGGAAAGAGACCATAAGTTGCTGCTAACATCAAGAAATAAAGATTGCTAAGGTTTGTCATGTTATGTCATATCATTTTGACATTTGCTATTGATAATTTGACAAATGTAAACAATAAAATAAAGTTTTTATAATTTCACGCGGATGAATCCGCACGCGAACAGCTAGTTGGTTATAAAAATAATTTCAAAGAAATACACCAGAGTACCATACATTACGTCATTACTCAAAACTTTTTCCATCAATTTTTCACAAAAAATATTGTGAGTGAAAAGGGCAAATACCCTGAGAGGAAAATTTCACTAAAGCTTGGGCGCATGTAGACGTGAGATCTGATTATGTCAGTTTTACATTATTTATGATATCACACGAGGACAGAGCAGTAGCCATTGCAGTACTATAGATTCAGAGATATTGTACTGACTGCCCTCGTGTGAAACTAGCTTGGATTGAAGCGTGTTATCGTTGTGAATTTTATGAAAAAGTTTTACGTCATATTATACCACAAGTCAAGGTTTGTAGCTTATAAAGTAAACAATATATTATGTCTCCTGGGAATACACTGCCCGAAAACGAATGGTGAATCGTTGTTTATTACGTGATATATCTAAATATTACATAGTGTATTTCATGTTTTTTTCATATTTTTTTGTAGCTTTTATTCTGATGGCATGCGTTATGGGATCCACTCTATCTCATTTATAAAAATGTAATTTTATGAACTGCTTACCTAGTGCATTTTTATAAAAAAAATACTGTGAGCTTTGCTTAAATTATATCAGACGAATATAATGTTAGACTGGTGATTATTATTAGTAAAACTTAATGTAATCGAATTCTATTTGTAGATGTTTGTACGATTTATAATGGGGTACACAGGGTCACAGAAGTTATTTAATGTTACCTAAAGTATTTTACTTGACCTTTGTTCCCGATTAAAAGCTTGCCTAATTTAGTTTTATTACGTTAATCGCTGATAAGTAGAGTAATAAATTAACCATTCATATTCATGTTCTTTTGTTACATGATATTAAATTTAGATTCATCCATAAATCGAGTAACGAAATGAAGCGTATCTTTGATATATAAGAATGAAATATCTGAACTAAGTGAATTAAATAAGCATTAAATTCTCTGAGTTTTTTTTTTTTTTTTTTTGTTGTCGCGGGGAATGCATTTACGCACTGCACCATCCGTGCTGCGGGGGCAGCAGGGACAATTTCGTGTGGGACTCCCGGCTTTTTCGGTCGGACTACCCACTAAACCCCGCGGTGTTCTCCTTCGCCCAACCAGGCCGTGGCATCTACGTTAGTTTATCCACGACCCGGCTAGGGGGAGCCCCTTGTTAGGGGCTCGACACGTGTAGGGAGGGGTCAGATGTTAAACCCCTCCCGTCGCCCTATGATGGTGGCCCCCTCGGAACACAAGAGGGGGCACATCCGCCACATTCGGCGCGACAGGTCCCCCGACCCGTTGCGCGTGGCCCTCTCAGTTCAGCTGAAGGGCCGCGGCATATCTCGCACGCCGGCGGCCCCTCGCTGGAGCCCTACGGGGCGGCAGCGTTTCGCCGGCACGCTCGCGTTCCCGTAGGGCCTCTCTATTGGCCACCATCACCTCGCGTGCAAACGAGGCGACGGCGGCCCAGCTCTGTTCACTGCCGCCCATCGTTCGTACGACGGCCGGCAGCGACAGATCCCGTCCGATTGCGCCAGTAAGCGTGGCGCGTTGAGCGTCCCAGCCCGTGCACACAGCGAGCGTGTGCTCGGCTGTGTCCACGGCGCCTGACGCGCAATGGCGGCACCCGGGATCCGACTCAATTCCCACAACCATGCACAGGTAACGGCCGAAACAGCCGTGCCCTGTGAGTAGCTGCGTCAGGAAGTAAGTCGGCTCCCGGTGCCTCGCCTCCACCCACTGGCGCAGGACGGGGCGGACTGCCTCAACAAGGCGCTTGCTCGCCGAGGCGCCCGCCAATCTCTGCTCCCAACGCCGGAAGAGATCGTCGCGACCTTCCCTCCTCCAGCGTACAACCTCTTCCGGGAGGGGTTCTTCGTCCCTCTGCCGCATCAGGGCTCTTCTCCGGTAAACCTCCGCCAGTACCCCGGCTTCGAGGTCCCAGGGGAGGCTTCCGGAGATAAGGCACGCCGCCTCGTAAGACACGGTGCGGTACGCCCTGGAGGCCCTCTGAGCCATGGTCCGCTGCGCACGTCGCAGCAGGACCATGTTCTCCCTGCTAAGTTCTCTGAGTAAGGCAGTTACTGTGAGGTGGATCAGATCAGGTCTTATATCCGCTGCGATACGCCATATCAATACATTTTCACGAGCAATTTGTGCTTTGCAAACTTAAATTTACTGCGCCGTTTACCGCCTTTACTAAGTTTCTACTTGGATGCTGGGATTTAAGTGTTTGTGATTATAATTCAATGTTATTTTCCGAAGTTTTGCCTTTAGAAATATGATATAATCTAACATCTTTTCGTTGACAATTTAAAGTGAAATAACAACACTGAGAGCACAATAATAATAATCATCTCAAAGTTTTCCGTACAAAACAAATCTGCAGATTAGTATTATAGTAACGCAAACATCCTCAGTCATGTCGTGTATTCCGCATTTTCTGCATATATTCCATAGATTGTTAGTAAAGCTAATATTTAACTGAATTGTTATTGCGTGTGCGGTATTCGTCTAGAGAAGTTGGTACAGTTTACACAAACTTCGAGACGAACAAACCTCGCGTCCTTTGAGTAGAATACGCAAAGATGTGCCTAAACAAATGTTGTTACTGCTATACAATTTGTTGGTTACAACAGGCAACTTGGTCGTGATACAAAGTTTGAGATAGATTACAATGAAATTAAATCATATACAGAATTAAATACCTGAATGTTTTTAACTATGTAAATATCCTTTAAGTAACATAACGAATAACTAAGTATAATTAAGTTTACACTTCCGTAGTGCAAGAGATACACCTTCAAAGTTAAAGTAACTTAATTAAAAATTATTCGTAGGACAACTTTCTCAAGTTATTACGCTTCAAATTCGTCGTCAGAAGCTGGCGTCTAGAATTTTAATTTCTAATTGAATTTAAACTCGTTAAAGCTGAGGATCGGAGATTGATTTAACTTTCTTAACTTCTGTAATTAACTTTTTTAATTTGCTTAACGTATCCGCTCGTTTGTGAAGTCTTTCATATCCTCTACAAAGCTTTTAAATAATTTTTACTATCTGTTTACTTGAGTTTCGTTTAAGTTTAGTTTTAAGGATTAAAGTAGCCGTCAGTTGTTGTTTGTTTTATATTAATACAAAACGAATATTTTCTTAACTTTTGGTATAAAGAAAACTTATAGTATGGTACCTATCGATGCCAATCAAATAGGTTACAACATCTATCCTAATTTGATTAGGTAATCATAAGGATTTTTTTTTACATGAAAATGCAAGTCATCTATCAGACAAAGCTTTTACGGGTACAGTTTCATTCATTTTCATTCGGGCCTCAAATACCGGGACGCTGCTGCACGTAACAAAACCAGTCTCTGCTCGGCTCGCTTTAGTATCCCACGTGTGTACTCGCTGTTTCTGACAGCCTAGTACAGCAGTGTTTGTTATTGTAATAAATTATTGACTATTAAAGAAAACTACATTTAAGTTTTGGTTGTGTAAAATATTTGAATTGAAATTGTGAAAAACTTGTCAAAAGGTATGGTCTAATCCTATTGTAAGTAAAATAGAATTCTTGACTTTACTAAAAAAAATTGTGTTCCACAAATATTTGTTCATACTTTATTAATGAGCACTTTTTATTCAACAAAACTTGTATTACCAGAATTGAAAGATACTGTACATCTATATTTACCATCATGCCCTTTATTATTGGTCATTAGCAATACAAAAGGACCTCTTAGATACAACTGACAGCAAACAATTCCAATACACAAAGGATACTTTTTGCAGCGAAAGAATGCAGTTAATTATGAATGAATTTCTTTACCGATTACCGATACCGATTGCTACTAGTTTTAGACTAGTTTGTTTTTTGCAATAAAGCATCTCTAGTATTAAAAGATATTTGTAAATGTATACCATATGTAACACAATAGTGTTGATGAGAAAGGTTGAAACGGAGTTACTATATTTTCTATCAAAGTTTCCACTGTGATGGATGCAATCGAAGTACGGTTTCCATGCTATAATTTACACGCATTCATGTAGTTGGTATTCATAATCAAAGTGAGAACCTTGACATGGTTTACATTTCCCTTCGTAGACCGTATTTCTACCCACGGGAACGAGCTATCGTATTGTATGGAAACTAATGATTTTATTATTATATTCACATGACTAGCTTTCGCCCGCGACTCCGTCTGTGTGGAATTAAAAAAAAACAAAAGTGAGTAGCCTATGTGTTCTTCCAGACTATCCTCTACGTCTATGCCAAATTTCATTCAGATCCATTTAGCCGTTTAGGCTACAAACTCTAACAAACATCCATCCATATAAACTTTCGTATTTATAATATTAGTAATAGTAACTAGTAACGTTAGTAAGATAGTAAGAGTGAAAGCACCTTGGAATAAAGTGGATAATTCAATGTTTAAATTTTGCGAAAGATGTTAGCAAAGTCTAAAGATGATAAAAAATTATAAACCAGAACGTTAAATATTATATTCTATGCAATGTCTAGTTCTTGTTGAAACTAGGAACGTAGCAATAAAAAAAATATTGGGCAAGTGGCATAACTCTACAATTTTCCTTGGTAAAACGTCTACAGTAGGTTAATATTACTCTTTTATGATTGCGTACTCAAGCATTTATGGCAATGGGATTCAGTAAGGTCGGTAGGTCGTAACACAGACTTACAATGAGCTGTAGACAGCCGAACCTTTTTTCTTAATAAAACATTCGCTATAAATGGAGATTGAGATTTTTACTATCCTTACATTTTTAATGTCGTCTGCTGAATTTATGTTCACATTAAAATGTTTTCTAGACTATTAACGATTTGGTATAAATTATAGTGATAAATATTACTAATATTATAAATGCAAAAGTTTAGATGGATGGATGGATGTTTGTTAGAGTTTGTAGCCTACACGGCTGGACGGATCTCGATGAAATATGGCATAGACGTAGAGGATAGTCTAGAAGAACACATAGGCTACTAACTTTTGTTTTTTTGAACTCCACGCGGACGGAGTCGCGGGCGAAAGCTAGTGTGTTTATATTTTTGAATGTATTTGTCGCCATAACAAATAATTAAGCGCACATTTGTCTACAAGGAGTCGATTTCGTCATCTAAGCACACAGTAAGTTTAGCTTATTTCACAATCATCTTAAAACCCTCTTAACAAAGTACAATGTAATATTGCGCGGGCTATTTAAACAGATGTGTAGATGCAAATGTGTTGACTTAACCTTATTAATAAGTAACTTAAGTAACTTATACATGGAGACAAAGTTAATATTGACACTGCACACAAATTGGTAATAAGTTGCCATGTGTCAAACACGTTTAATACTGCTATGAAGTTTTCGTACGAATGTGAAATTGCTATTCAAGTCAGTGGCACTAAATGTGTTAATACTCAGATAATAAGAAGAAAAAAAATAGATTTGGAAATTGTACTAACTTTCTCGTGCACGAAGGTCTTCCATATAGAATTAGAGAATTTTTTCCCCAGTTGTTTAGTTTTCCTTTCAAAACATTTCACATCGGATGAAGAAAGGATAAGGTGGGAGTATTCTTCAAATGACCAACATAGAGAGCGGTAGATTATGATTGCGGTTTCCTTTCACATGTCCCCTCGTCCCATTGCGCACATGTCAATTTCTGCCGTATCCTTTTTATTACGATGGCATATGAATGTTACATTAAACTTAAGTTTTGCTACTTAATTTTAGGTACCTTTTTCTCTACTTGATTTAACCAAAGTTGTCTTTCTTTCTCTTTAATGTTTTTTAATCTTTTTAATGTTCTTTAATCTTTAATCTTTATATTACCTTGTGATGAAACATTATGGCATATAACGTAAACAATACAAAGTATAAAAGTTGTTGCCATGGGCATGTAAGCCTGTTCCGCCTACGCCGAGTGTAATAAATTCTTGTTGTTTTCAACTAACAGAAAAGAAAAAAGCAATACATACTTGCAATAGCTTTTTGTTTTTATTGCATGGAATATTTATTAGTTTTTACTGCCTGTTTTTTTTCCGGTTTGTAGTCTTGATTGATGTAAAAAATAACCAGCAACACTTTAAGCTACCATAAATACGAGTATGTCGTATTCATATTAATTTTTATGCCAAGAAAACAATTGAGTACATTAAATGAATGGTTAAATTTAAAAAGCAAAACTAGGGTTTATTAGAATTACCCGTATAATTAGAATATAATATGTTTTTAATACAAAATCCGCTAGGACCAACCCTAGGTTTGAACCTAGGGCTAAAAGAACTTGAAATATAGCACCAAGTCTCTAAATTGTTGCCAATATAGAGACTTGACTTAATCTGTTGCACACATAATATTGTTTAGCCAATTGCGCTGTTAGAATTAACATGTTTAATATCACCACAAATGTGGTACATTAAAATGCAACCGCGGTACCCGTGTCGTTAACACAATTACAGTAACCCACATTGTACGCGGTTCGTTTAACAAGTCTCACATGTTTTCACATTAGCATGGACGTACTACGTCGCGAGATACACCACAGTCTAAATAAATATATCTCTGGATAAATTAACGCCTCTGTAATATCTATGCAGTGGTCATTGGTTAGTCGCGGTTGTGATATAGGTGATAAATAGATTAGTTAAAGCTTTGTTTAATCTTATTTAGGAGACCCAAAAGAATGACAACAGAGTAAGATGATAATGGTAGGACATATCAATTAACCTTTATAAAAACAATATTCATGTAGTTTTTCTAGACAGCGCTGAGTTACTTATTCACGAGGGTTATAAGAAAAGCAAACGAATAAACAAGACTGTAAACTTTTTATATTACGTGATAAAATCGATCAAACCAGTTTTATTGTGTTTTTATTTGATCTCCGATCAAATAGCTATGCTGTTTGTGAACGACAAAAACCTGATTTTAAAACGATTTAATCCGAAAGCGTATGATCGTGTGGATTGGCAGAGTAAACCACGCAAGAATAGCTCATCTGCAATATTCGCGATGTCGTCGACATGGCCGCGTGCGTTGAACTGTGCGTGTCCAAACAAGATGCGTATACGAATAGTTGTATGGTAATTAGGTAAGTGATGTTTGTATGCTCTTTGTCTAGGCTACAGGTTTTTGAACTTGGGGTAACGGAATATACTGTTTTACTAAATGACCAATGAAGAATGATGACCGTGAGGACGCCGAATTATAAGGCCGAATGTAGACTACCTATGATAGGCTTTGTTATTTCTATATTATAATGCAAGATATGCGCCTCTGACGGTAGACATATTCTAAAATCTTACTAATCTCACTATCTTGCTAATCTTAATATTGCAAAAGTTTATATGGATGGATGGAAAGGTATTTGTTAGAGTTTGCCGCCGAAATGGTTGAATGATTTCGATGAAATTTGGCTTAGATGTAGAGCATGGTCCGAAAGAACATATAAACTTACATACTTTTTTAATTCCACGTGGATGGAGTCGCGAGCGAAAGCTAGTCAATAATGAAATAAACTGACAACTGACAAATTTATTATTAAGACTCATCTGTACTCTATATTGATTTTCCGATATAGAAACTGCCTTTTGTTCAAAGATTAAAAGGTATTAAAGTATTTAACTACAGCTCTTTGTTTACTCATGTGCGCGGATTGCGGCTATAATCCATGTTCCAGTTAGCCCATATAGAGAGCGTAACCGTTCTCAAAGAGCTTTATAAAGATACCGTGTCGCAGTGAGCCGGCCCACAAGCGCAGGTGACATTAATCCTATAACGGTCTATGCTCACTGCTTAGCATTCACAAGGTTATATCTCTTATAGAAGCAAAATATGTCCCATTAAGGTGGGTTTATGTCTCCTCGATAAGGTTAAGAGAAACGACGGAAATTATATTTCTGGTCCAAATAAATCTGTGCGCACTATTGATTTTTAAGGTTTCACGTAACTATGAATGAGAATTAAAATTTGTTTTGTTGGAGGAGACACACATAAAGAGGATATTTACCCTTCCTGTGCGTCTCTTCCACCGTTAAATCCACCTTTTCCTTCTCATTTTTTTCTCTTAAGGAAAAGGTTGGAAAAGGGACTAAAATAAGGCCTTCGGAACCCCATTCATCAGAGGATATGCGAGATTGCTTCTACTTCGCGCCGGCCGTCTGGCCCATTCGTCCGAAGATGTTAAAGCGGGCTCTGCCACTGTTAATGTGTCCATATCAGCTATCATATCTAAGAGGTCTAAACTGCCAACGCTGTTATAAAGAAAAAATAAAAAGACTTTAATCTTAGCACTATGTTTTTGTTTCGACAGCAATTAGTATTTATGCTTTGTACTCGCAGTAATGACCGTCCTTGAGAGCAAAGTTGTGTCTTGACTACACATCAAAATGACTCCGCAGCCATTTCGGTAGCACTTGAACAGCACGTTTTTCTCATCTATAATCCATTAGGCTAGTAACTTATATGAAATCAAGTTGCCAATATGATTATTGGTTACTAATACAAAAATAATTTATCAAGTTGCGTTAAAACTTAATAGTATAAGATACTTCGACTTTAATTGGTTTGTTCACCTTTTAGACAGGACCTTTATTACAACTTTGACAAAGCTGTATTCGTCAATTGTTACAATCAATTTTAAAAAAACAATTTCCTCTACAAAAGCTTTAGCAATCCCACCGCAAACCAGACGGCTCTGAAATAGGTTAGCAACTATGCTCTTGGCCAACAGAATGGGAATGGAGGACGCGCCGCAAAGCCCGGCTTTTCAATATACCCAGTGACGCTTTGCAAGCTCTGAATATTATTTCCCTTTACAAACATTTTCAGATTATACCCACTAAAGAGCGCTGCATTGTATGGATCTTTATTTAGTTATGACTAACGTAGCCTTTTTATTACGTTTTATACAAGTGCTGAATCAAATTTAACAATTTTGGCACAGATGATGAAATTTAGCGGAGGTTAAATTATATGTTTTGTGTCCAAATATGCATGGAATTTAGTGGGAGACCTTATAGAAAAGGTACAATAAATATACCGAAAGGGTTATAAAGATATCTATACTTTTTGAATCCTTTCTGTAAGAAACAAAGAAACTTGAACGACCGCAAAACCTTTAGTGTAATATAAGCGCATTCGACTGTAGACCCTGTCATCCTAGACCATACATCACCTTAATCTGTCACGCGCACCGCTCCCTAATGACGCTACAAACATTACACACTCTACTAAATGGCTCTGCATTCTAATCGCATTATAATAAGACTCATTTTACTGTAACCTTGATTTACGTAGCTACAGGGAGCGTTGACTTCTTTTGTCCGTGTGCTGTGATGCAGCCAGTAGCAACAATGTGAAGGATGTGGCTGAAGGTGCGGTTACTGTATTACTAGACAGTGTCCTAAATAGTTTTACACAATGTAATTGTTACTAAAGAATCCCGTTACATAAATAAGGTCGCTTTGAAGTCCTCTAACTGACTGGAAAGAACCAGAATCGATTTGTTAGAGATAAAATAGTAATTGTTTTGATCTTTGAGTCACTTACTTTAAAAGTTAGTTACCTAAAGTTAAGTAACGATTGTTCTTTTGCATAAAAACTTATAGTGCATTGCCATATTTTCACAAGGTTGTGGGAAGTTGGTAATATAAGACGAAGAATGGTCCTGAGTTATTGCTTATCAAATAAATGTAAATTAACCGTCATTTAGATCTAATTGAACATCCCGATGTTATTAAAGGACTTATCTCAGTACTGTATCGTTGGGTCACATTTCTCTGCTGACAGTATCCGGACCTTGCGAATAATATTGTTACAGTGATTCACTAAAATGACGTGAGCCAGCCTTGGGTAGTTTACTTTTACGTGGACACGATGACACACCTTCACTTAATGCTATAGAAATATTGGAAAAAGTCATTTTTATATGATACTAGCTGTAGCTCGAGACTTCGCCCGCGTGAAGATATTTTACTCAGTGATAACCTAGCTTTTTAATGGTGAAAGAATTTTTGAAATCGGCCCAGTAGTTTTTGAGTTATCTCAATACATACAAAAATACAATAGTTCCTCTTTATTATATTAGTATAAATGTAAATTTGCATGCAAAAATATTGATGTAGACGACAACATATTTACAGTTCTCTTGTTGATTGTTCGTTACATTCACAATGTTGTTGTTTTTTTGACTATTGAATGTATTTAACCATATCATTTCTTTACAGTTAAAGGAGTGAGTGAGGTCGTCGATGGGCTTATCGAACTACTGAGCCTTTGTTGGTAAGTTTAGTTTGTTATCGTATGATTACTCTATATGATACACTAAACTGCCTTTATTTGGTAAAAAAACAGAATTAAGCTTTGACCGAAGATATTACAAATCACGTTTTCAATAGATACAAAACAGAGATTTTAACTAAATAGAGGCACGATCTTAGGCAATAATGATTTCTACTAAATCCAAATGTTACGAATTTCTCAATACATAAATTTCAAAAGCACACATAAAATACACGTGTATTCACAAGCTTTAGTCAAAGACGTTGCTCTAACGAGCTGTATAATTAAACGTTGGTCGTGAGTGATGTACGGTAGGATTCTCTAACGAGGTCCCAGCGGCGCGTGCTGAACGTGACTAATCAACTGGGAGCGGATGCATTGCACCCTGTCTCGTCGAGATCGACGATTTTAAGGATACGTATGTACAATCAGGTAAATTGGGGGTGTTCTACAATCGTTTGAACATTTTGAAACGAGACGCAGAACAAAAATCAATACGACGCAGATTAAAAATGTCTGTAGGAATAAAAGACAGTGATAAACAGCTAGTTAATTTTTATTATTATACCTTTGTTTGCACCACTTACTGCTAATCAGTTATTGGAGGAAAAGGACGAGATTGTCTCGTTGCATTGAACAAGGCAATTTTTCCTGTAGTGGCACACCGCGGATTTCCGCGACTGTACTGAAGTTGCTAAATATGCGAAGTTTTGGTACCATGTATGCAATATTTGTACTCCCCTAATTGATGATATTCTTGTGTTTTTGTTCAAGCTTCGGATACTGACCTTTGTAAGAACTAAGAAGTAATGTCGCGTACCATGTTGGCATTTAACGTTTTGCTGATGCTCTTTTAGTAATAAGTATCTTCTAACATTTAACACAATAAAGCATTCTATGAGAACCGACCTTTCAAAGACCGATATTTTTGTCTACCATGCTATGAAAAACAATGAATAAAAAACAAGAATAAGAAAAAAAAGAACAAAGTATAATTACGTAAACAGCTAAAAACAGAAAAAGAATTAAAAAAGAAAGTGTCGACGGAAATGACTTATCATAGAGAAGATAAACAGTTTAAAAGCATTGGTCATTTTAAAAGGGTTAAACAGGGCTCAGTCTATTCGTGTATAGTTCTAACTAGCTGTTGCTCGCTACTTCGCCCTCGTGAAATTAAAAATGTAGCCTTATGTTACACACTGATAACATAGCTTTCTAATGGTGAAAGAATTTTTGACATCGGCTCAGTCGTTTTTGAGTTATTTCAATACATAAAAAAATCTTTCCTCTTTATAGTATTAGTATAGATAAAGTAAACAATAACATAAGAAACCCCAGGTCGATAACTAACAATATTAACTGTTTAGTGTTTAGAAATGGCGACGTGGGCCGCTAATGCGATACAACAACAAACTGCGCACGTGGTAGCAACACGTTTATTGTTATGTAAACGGAAACCACCAACATAACAACACTGAAAATACAGTAAGAAGGTATTTCAGGGGAAGACTGAATTTTAAGCCTCGAAGAACTATAATTTCTCGTGTTGTGTTTATATTTTGTTGTTACGGATTCGACTTTGCGTTATCTTATAATAAGTTATCCTACACAGCTTATGTAATAGAGTACATATTACTGTCTGCTTCTCATCGATATTAGAATCTTTTTTTCCTCATTAACTTATTACATATTATTGGTTAACCTCCGAAGTTAATTTTGGTTTATGAAATGAGACATTCTTACATTGTTGGTATTCCTCATTTATTTAATACTAGCTTTCGCCCGCGACTCAGTTCGCGTGGAATTAAAAATAAAAACAAAAATGATTAGCCTATGTGTTCTTCCAGGCTATCCTCTACATGCATACTAAATTTCATTGAAAACCGTTCAGCCGTTTAGGCTACAAACTCTAACAAACATCCATCCATTTATACTTTCGCATTTATAATATTAGCATGATTTTAACGAAATAAACAAGATGATATTTATCGGTTCAATATTTGAACCGCGATGAGATAGTTCGTAGTTGTAATGAGGCAAAGCAAATCAAATGCAAGATAATTAAGTCTGCTGATACGCTTCATTCAACTGCTACAAGGATGTATTTATTGACCATTGAACTTCTCACACCTTTCTAAAATTTCAATTGTAATTTTGCCGGAGAAACCATGTAAATGATGGAATCGAGAGAGGATTTCAAGAATCTAAACTTATTTTTTCAAAGTATTACTTTGTCTAGAGTAATATAGACTGCCATGAGTTTGTAACAAACTAGTCAATTTATAAGACCTATGACTATGACCTAGATTCTATTTGCGTAAGTAAGAGATTGTATCTCGATACCCTCATTCCCATTCAATTATCTAGATACAATTTCAATTCCATCAGAGTTTGTCACAGTTTCCCTTCCTTATACGTGAATTGTAAAACAAATATTCAAGGACAACAACTACCCCGTCATTGTCCATGATTTTAAGATTTAAATAATGAGGCCATGAGGATTTTTTTTCTTGGTTATTTTTAATGTATTGTGTTTCCTTCACATTCTATAGATCAAGGATTTTTCACGTCATGTCATGAAATGTCGCAATACAATGACTCAATTGACGATCATTGAAGAAAAGGTCGATATTATTAAAATGTTTGTAAGAATAGCATAGACAATTAGAGTTTTTAAATGCCAGCAATGTATGTGTAGAATCGATTTTGGTAAAAAAACGTAAGTAAACGAATTAATTATAGACTCATCAAAGGGTAACTCTGGGTACAACTATGAAAACGTTTTTATTGCTCGTTAGTCAATTTAAAACAGGTCGCTTTTACCGCTCTTGCATCTGTATGCAAACGGCGACAACAAAAAGAACTAAATAGCAATACCGTTTACAAAAGTGCGCTCTGATTCCTTGCTCTACGTTCCGACGTGTGTTTCACTTTTGTACGCTTTTAATTTACTATTACGCGGTGAAAGTTAATGTCGGCAGCATTTTGATTGAATACCACTGGAGAAGTTGCGTTTTAATTTTAATTTTAGTTATATGAGATACTAGCTTTCGCTCGCGACTCCGTCCACGTGAAATTAAAAAATAATATAAACTGACAACGTAGCTTTTTAATGGTGAAAGAATTTTTGAAATCAGCCCAGTAGTTTTTCAGTTATTTCATTACAATCAAACAAACAAAGTTTTCCTTTTCAGGTATTTTGAGGCTTTCAAACAAATTCTGTGTTTATTTTCAAATTTGATTTAAACTTTATTGGGTAACTTTTGTAATATCCAAGTCGGTTTTATCGAAAATATAGTTTTCAAAGTTTTGCAATTGCTTGCTTAAATTGAACCTATAATTTTTCGCATTCAATAAAATGTTAAGGGATTATTTCTTTTGCTATCGATGACCTACGTTCTTTCTTATGGGAAATTATTCGATAGACTGTGACCTTTTGTGACGTGCACATAAAACTTAACATTTTATTCCATAGCTATGCATATTTCAATAAAAATATTATGATCCAGTTAAGCAATACTATTGTACCATTAACGATTAATTAAAAATTAAACAAAAAAATGGGACCCACCTGCAAGCAGTACCTTTCGGATAAAAAATGAATTATCGAAATCGGTCTACCTGGGGCGGAGTTATGCCGTAACACACATAAAAAATAATATAAACTGACAACGTAGCTTTTTAGTGGTGAAAGAATTTTTGAAATCGGCCCAGTAGTTTTTCAATTATTTCATTACAATCAAACAAACAAAGTTTTCCCCTTTATAATATTAGTATGGATAGAGAGTTATATGATATGTGGAGCCACAGAGAGGTGTTCCGTCTCTCCTGGCATGTCTTAGTGCTGGTTCCGGTGCGTTACTTGGAGATCCCTGACCTCTCTATTGCACTTCAGGGACTTTTAGTGAGCCAAATCGCACATAATCTTTTCTTCCTACCAGAAGGCTTCTTTGGAAGATTTCCCCCCGGCATCATAAAAAAGGTGCTGAGAAATTGTCTCTGGCTTTAATAAATATACTGTAAAGTAACGTACAATTAACGAGGATGGTAGAACAAGCTCTAATCGATTCAGTAATCAAATATTGGTCCGTCGGCGCCGGCGAGTGGCAATCACTCCCTTTGATGTCGTCTCTCTAAATCTATCAAGTTTTATCGACTTTAATAGCAATTTTCTATCAATTTGCAACACTCATTTTTATAGACGCGGTAAATAAACTCGATTCTGCTTCGGATTTCTGTTTAATTTCTTAGATTTCTAAATTAGTGCTTTTGACGATAAATTTTCCTATTACATTTGCTTTGTAATTTTAATGCTGTTAAAATCACAGTACACAAATAAATGAATTCCAGGTAAACAAACAATGGCTTATAGAGGTGGGAGTAAATTAATTATTTTCTAATTTTAGAAAGGTTACAAATGTTAATTAATGAAAATTAAATGTTTTCCTTGTCTTCAAGTCTTAATTAAATATTGCACTTAACATCTTGCTCAAGAACTAAATCGATTTTTCTTTTAATTGCCCTTCGTCTCTGGTAAAAGACTCTCGTTTTGAGATTAATTACTGCTAAAATAAGACTTTATAGCAATCAAATCAGGAATATAAATTTAATTAAACATGGAAAATGTTATTAAATTCAACTAAATTAATTGAAAGTGAGTAGCAAAATTATTAAATGAAATTTTGTTGGCTGTGTGTTGGATGGCTACGTGTCAAGGACACTGCAGTATTTTAAAACGTCTTCATAATTTAAACTTAAGTTCGAAATTTCGTGTACAAAGAAAAAGGTTTTCGTTATTTATTACTCTTAAAATTTGTTTATTGAAAAAGTTTTACTTTTCAGGTATTTTGAGGCTTTCAAACAAATTCTGTGTTTATTTTCAAATTTGATTTAAACTTTATTGGGTAACTTTTGTAATATCCAAGTCGGTTTTATCGAAAATATAGTTTTCAAAGTTTTGCAATTGCTTGCTTAAATTGGACCTATAATTTTTCGCATTCAATAAAATGTTAAGGGATTATTTCTTTTGCTATCGATGACCTACGTTCTTTCTTATGGGAAATTATTCGATAGACTGTGACCTTTTATTGCATCGCAGGAGTTAGAGACGTGCGCATAATACTTAACATTTTATTCCATAGCTATGCATATTTCAATAAAAATATTATGCTCCAGTAAAGCATTACTATTGTACCATTATAAGATTAAATAAAAATTAGACGACGTTTCATTTTATAAGATGCGTAAGTATTAAAAATTAAACAAAAAAATGGGACCCACCTGCAAGCAGTACCTTTCGGATAAAAAATGAATTATCGAAATCGGTCTACCTGGGGCGGAGTTATGCCGTAACACACATAAAAAATATATACAGACGAATTGAGTACCTCCTGCTTTTGGTAAGTCGGTAAAAATACCTGCATGAAAAACTATTGCAGGCGTTGATAATCTACGATTTCAGTACTTACTCCTTTATAGGATATACTAGTAATCTATATCTTTAATTAATATTAAATGTGTGTACAAGATGTTTCAAGAATTTCTAGAAAATACCTGCCCGTGAATAATAAATGAAGGACACTATGAATAGCGAAGTAAACCCAACCTGCTCAAATATTAATAGTTGAATGTATTTATTTAAGGACTCGTTGTTTTGTGACTGGTATTTAATTAACTAATTAGAAATGAAAACAAATATAAGCAAAAAGCATAGTATTATAGTGTGTGCATGAGGTCTTACGCATGGTTTCTGAAGTTTCCATTTATTCTATCATTACCTAGTGATTCATTAGTGGTAAATTGATCTATGTTTTAACGGCGTAAAACTCAAGTTACGTAGTTGGGAAACGCTTCATCAAGTTATCGAACCAAAAACACTATGGAATGGTTAAACGTAGCTGAGAAACCGGCCATTAATATAATAAAATTAATTTATTGTTATGATGACCTATAACGTTCATAAGTTGTTTACCTTTCACGTTGTACGGCTTACTTTCTCTGATGTCAGAGTGAAGTCATTTGATTTGATTATCTCCATTGTTATTGTACTGCAGGTCAGACAATCGAAATTGCACATAATCAACCTTTATCTCCATCTGCATTACATGAAATGAATAGTCAACTATAATAAACAATACGTCTATAATGCTTAATACTTTAACTGTATTAGACTCATCATTTCGTCTAGAAATCAAATCCACAATGTATTCGAATAAATCTCTCAAAACGGTTCGTAGACAAAGTACAATTCTATGAGCGATATCTTTTGTAGAAACGACAAAATGTATAGGAAAAAACGTGACAAGTACGTGACATACCGGAAGGTTTCGCTGGGGTAAAGGTACCTCCATGATGATTATCTGTAGGCACGCGTGCAACTTCGAATCAAATCAAGATTTTTTTCGAGGTCCCTTGTGCGTCCAAAAAAAGGTCAAAAGCAATCTATTGTTATTCGCTGTTACAAAGTTTATTCAGTTAAGTGTAAAAGAGTACATGTAAAGTCTAGTATGCTCAGAAAACTATTCAACCGGAATTGCCATCCAACTAGTATATGCACAAAAGTTATTTATTAAGATGTTGGACCGAGAACAGATGAGTTGATTTTGAAGCAATTTATGTTCATGTAATGAATTTCTAAAGAGCTCGACTCAGCACTTAGCTTATGTGAGCCTTAACAGCCTCGCAATATCGACAAAGTTTACCCACTAGCTTGTTATTCAAAGTTGTCTCGATTGCGAATAACATTTGAACTATTGTTAAGTAGAAGTCTATTAAGTTTTAACAGTTTACTGATTTTGTTAATATCTACATTTTTGAGTTGATTTAGAGTAATTAATTTGAGCTTTACGATTTTGCCGCATAATCTTACTTCTTACTAATATAAATGTGAAAGTTTAGATGGTTGGATGTTTTTAGAGTTTGGAGCCTAAACTGCTGAACGAATCTCTATGAAATTTAGTATAGATGTAGAGGATAGTCTGGAAGAACATATAGACTTTTTTTACGCGGACAAATTAGTTATAACTACTGTAACAATTTGAAAAACAAATGCCTTCTCAAAGGCCGGTAACTCATGAGTAGTTCCTCTGACATTGCGGATGTCCATTGGCGTCGATGATTTCCCGCTGCTCGTTGGCATTATAAAGAAAATGACGTTCATTTAAATCACAATATCGATACTTGGCAGAATGCTTTCCAATATCAAGGTCGTATCCGCGACGGAGAGAGGCGACAGTGTTTACTGAATGATTTGTTTACTTGTACTTAAGTTGTACAGTCGTGAAGTTTGTTCGTGATCGCGACTTCAGTTGGTCCCTTTTGGTTATACTGTAATCGATATATCTTAATATCACCTAAGGAATTTGAAAGTTACTGCTACGGTGTCTCAGCCAACTCTTTAAGACATTCAAAACTTTTATTTATTATAATATTTCTCAAAGACACACTATAAACAATCTTCTGAGCAGTAAGTAATCTTACTAATATTATAATATAAATTCGAAAGTTTATATGGAAGTTTGTTAGAGTTTGTAGCCTAAACGGCTGAACGGATCTCGATGAAATTTAACATAGATGTAGAGGATAGTCTGGAAGAACACATAGGCTCGCAGAAGCAGTCGCGAGCGAAAGCTAGTAGTACGATAATTGAATAGAGTTTTATTGAAACAAATGACAATTCACGGATGCTTAGCAGCACAATAGTTGCATTATAAATAGGTAAATCATTTGCCGTATCCAAGAATGGCTGCACCATTGTTTTAATACTTTCACTTGCATGCTTCTCGTTTTCCGGGTTGATAGAGGCTATAAAAACAAAAAAGAAAAGCCTTTGTAGTGACAGAGTTGGATCTACGAATTATCTAAAGTAGTCTAATAGCTAGCATGTTGTGACAAACTTGTATGACCATGTAGGCATGTGAACCTATTTTGTAATCAACGTCTCGTGTCAATGTCAAAAAGTACCACAATATTCTACGTCTATTTAGATTTTACATATCTGGCAGAGCTACTGCTCTAATCGTTTCAAATACGTTGTCGCACTATACTACATTTTCCATGTTCATTGAGTATGCGTCGCGTGCGGAAGAATGGCAGAAACATCGCATGTTTACGCTGACCCGGCTTATAGAGGTGGGAGTCGCGACCCACGGTAATCTGCGACTGTTACGGTACACCTAATTAATATGCAGACAAACACATTCGAGTTTAATGCTATTCGTTTACATAACTTTCGTATATATTAACATTTAAATTGATACTGCTAAAGTCAGCTATGTTATCTCCCTGTAAAATAGTACGTAATAAGAATGGATGCATTTATCACAATATCTTTAAAGATCTTCTATGAGTGTCCTAGCATTATGATATACTAGCTTTCGCCCGCGACTCCGTCCGTGTGGAATAAAAAAAATCAAAAGTGAGTAGCCTATGTGTTCTCCCAGACTATCCTCTACATCTACACAAAATATCATCGACATCCGTTCTGCCGTTTAGGCTACAAACTCTAACAAACATCCATCCATCTAAACTTTCGCATTTATAATATTAGTAGGATTAGTACGATGTAAGATAGTTTATTATACCATAACTGGTCTACAGTACTATAGGACTACTTCTACTAACAGACTCATGATCTCTTTATCCTACTCCTGTAGGGTAGGCGTACCAAGTTTGCGCACTGCAGCTTAATCTATTTTTCGTCATTTGAATCTTCACTCTCTTCTTGATCATGACACCTTTCACGCAATCTATCATAACTAAAGTTTTCCTTGTCACATATGATTCTTCACTCCACATAACATGCCAACCTTTTACTCCTTAATTTCTCGAACAGGCTATAATAGTCTAAATGGTATTGTAGTCTAGACTACTATTTTATAAATAAAAGACTAATAAAAATGGATAAAAACAACTGACGAGAATATCCTTTGTTCCGGTTTATCCCATTACGGTGGCAGCTGCAATATGGCCAGCTATTTCTGCAACTTCTAATTATACAACTATTTCTGCCACTCCTATTTAATGTGCAAGTATTGTAGGAACGTAGTATTTGAACGGAATTCAGCGTCGCAGGTGTTGTTCTTGTAATAAAATGTTCTTACGTCCATTGACCTAATATGATAGGAATTATTGACATGTAATAAGAGACCGAATTAAAAACCAATTGGATATTCTTTTATCGCCATTGGTTTTTCAACGTAATACAAGGAGTAACTCTTTGTATGTTCAGTGTAGAGTAAAGTAAATCTGTTGTATTACTAGACTTACGGAACTTTTTCAATTTACATTCATTCCGCGCGTTGCTTTGATCCTACGACGTTCAATGCGCCGCTATCTAATGCGGATTATCACGCAATAAAGAAATGCGAAGTCTTATGAAAATACATAAACAATCAATACTATTCATGTGAAGATAGCGATTGTCATCTCTATCTTTATCAACATTTCAACGTAGGCAAAGTCTCTTTCTTTCCTATTAAAGTAATTGAATCAAGCGTAATTATTAAATTATTGAAATGTGAATATATGAAAGTGAAATCAAAAATAAAAAAAAACATAGCCTATGTTTCTAACTGATAACGTAGCTTTTCAATGGTGAAAGAATTTCAAAATCGGCTCAGTAGTTTTGAGTTATTTCAATACATACAAAAATACAAATCTTTCCTCTTTATGTTATTAGTTTAAGTTACGATCTGTCTTAAGTTGTTTAAATAAAGGTCTATTTAGTAAATCCTAAACCACAGTAGTGTTCGGACCATAATGTGGGATAAGGGATGATTTATTGTCTACAAATCTATATAATGTAACAATGATAAGCAATTCACGAAATGACCTAAAGATAGAGCAAGACCATTACGTGCTATACTTTTGTATGCGTTAACTCACCATGACCGGGTGAAAGTTGTCCGGTTATTACACAAATTAAAGCTAGTTTGCTCCATAATCTATTGCTGTTTGATTAAAGTGTTCTTTAAGAAACTTGAGATGTTTTTTCATTAGGCGATTCTTTTACGTTACCTAATCCGTCTAAGGGGGTAATCACGGATATGCTGTCTTCGTGACGTCATATCTGATTATTGTTGTCTCTTTTTACTAAGATATAGATGGAGATGTCAATGTGTTGTATATCAGTGTCTAAGTGGAAATCGAGAGAATCGATGAAATGTATGCGATAGGCAGTACACATGGTCGTGATCAATTTTCATTAGAGTAATGTGATACAAGCAGTGTAGCAGTTCAATCAGGCTGACATAAGTGTGCTGTGGAGCTGGGTCAAGGACACTGCAGTCTTTCAACGTCAAAAAACACGTTCAAATTTCGCATTACAAAACATTGTACTTGGTTATTCCTATTTGTCTGTTGTCCTAGTACAACAAAGTAAAACAGATTTTTCTGTAATTGATGATGTTAGTTTTTTATTATTTTTTTTAAAGATGAAAGGTAACTGTTTTATAATAGCTTAGCGAAATCCTTAGCTATTTTGCATATCACGGGCTTCGTGATCTCATTTGTTTGACGTTATAGGATAAGTAAATGGATATCCATTATGTATTAATAGCATCTAATATATGTACAGTGTCATTGGATGTGTCAGTGAGATGGTTAGCAGACTGACTGGCCAGTCGCAGGTTGGCGCTCTTTGAGGACGGTCGCCTCTGTGTTACTGCCTGATTTCGTATCGGACTTGTGCGAATCGTATTCTTGTGAAAACAAACTTTGTGTGTGCTAAATTATTTGTGACTGTACTATTGTTTCTGTTTTTGTTTAGTTAACGGAGAAGTCCTTTTTCTTGTCTTGAAACGGTAATTTGATTTTTTTTAATTAGTTACGTTTGTAGTAGTATGGTTATTATATGGCAATCATTTTAAACAAATACTGCGTGCATAAAGAAATAATTTAAAAGCAAAAAAGAAACTACTTATATTTTATAGGTATGGACGTAGTATGAACTAGCTTGCATGTGGAAAACTAACAGCTAACAATTAACCATGCAATAAGAAATATTTTTACATAAGTAAATATAATCGTACTGTTTGATTTATTATAATAAAGCTAATATTTATTGTTTTGAAATCTTACGTTTACAATATTTTTACACAGCAAAGCCGGATTGTAGCGGCTGAAAATAATGTAAGAATATAAAATCGGTTCGACCGGAAAATGCAAATAATTTGGTTGCTTACATTGTAGTTTGATGTTACGATGTTTCCGGTGATTTACGCAACTCAAGACTTATTATTAACACAATAGCTATTTACAGAGTTTAGACAGAGGGCTTATCACGAATATTTCTGAGCACGTTTTCGTAACGTAATGACAAAATATGTAAGAGATTTTTGTAGCAAATCTCATGTCATACGAATACGTTTTCGCAATTGTCACGCAAATATTCGTGATAGATCCTCTATTGAAGATATGAATCGCTATACGCAGCACTTAATTTTGAGTTAAATTATAATAGAATAGATCTTAGTCGAAATTATCGAATAAATTTCCTCTCGAATTGAAATCTATTGTAGAGTAAGCGAAAGTAATTTAACCTTTTGTTACTTTATGCATTTAGAGGGCAATTTTTAAGAATAATTAACTCATACTAACATTATAAATGCGAATGTTTAGATGGATGGATGTAGAAGGTATTGCCTGCGCGGCTCAATGGATTTAAATAAGACATACATAATAAAGCAGCCCCTAGTTTTTCACCGTTTTTAACATTCTGCGCAGACGAAGTCGCTGGCAAATGGTAGTTGAATCATAAATTGAATTGCGGTGGCACTTGAGGAAGGTTTTCGGATATCCCAATTTGAGCTTAACATATGACGAGTAATATGTTTGCATATTTCCTCTTCTTTACCTTTATGGAATTTAATTCATGTTTTTGTCCTGGTATTATTAATTAGCAAAAAGCAAAACAGTTAATTACATGTGTAATACGTGGTTTTCTTTTAACATAAACCATCGCATTAAATACGTTATGTACAAATTTGCAAGTATTTATTTGTTAATACTTTTAAGGAAAATATTTACTGAATATATTTTCCTCTGGTTTGAAAAGTTTGGCATGTTTGAAAGGCCCATTCAAAAGAACAAGATTATAAATAATTTAATTAAAAGTAATGAGAGTTCTGAGTTCTTAAATTAGCAGAGTTTTAACGAGGCTTTTCAATTTACTCACTTGTGAATGTTAAGTGGAATAAGAGCCACCAAAAACGCAGAAAAAAGACCGTCAATACTTTGATACTTCTAGTAGGCGTAGGCAAAAGCTAGTTTTGTATACGCAATTAGTATTTACTTCTAATAGATCGGTGGATTCGAACTCTCGACCACATGTCGTTCCGTCTGAACCCTTAACTAATAGATTAGTGGTGCTCACAAAACCTATTCGAGATGTTCAATTGAATTTAATTTTCCACATTCTTGTTGGATATTGAATGGAACAATTCCGCAGCCCCCACGATGTCTTTACGATTCGAACAATCTATTTTCATATATAGAAAAGCAATTTACTGTGAACTGTTCAATGTGCAGTCGCCTTTTAAAAATTATGCTTGAACAGGGAAGAACTATCAGATATTTCTATGATTGTATTGTCTCGCCGTGAAATGTCTTATAGTGTCAGTTTCAAATATGACTCGTTGTTCTTAGCGCGAAATTGATTGCCTCACCTTTACCATGATTCATTGCTCTCTGCTCGTCGCACTCTTGTGTACACAGGCCTTAATGATGCCCGTACTGAACAGATATTTATTTTATGTATGTTTACATCGCTGTTAAATTGAACCCTTTAGATATTAAAACATTTAGAAAATTCCTTTTTGTTATTGTACCACTCAAGGGTTCTAGGAGATGGAACTATTAACACTGTTTTACATTAAGCGTATTTTTAGTAAGGTTGATTAAAATGTTACCTAGTTTTGTATTCCACAGTCGGCATGAGGGGACTCCTTTGCTTATCTTGTTTTCGCAAGCCCTCGAGGTCAGTCGGTGAAAATGAAACGTTTGTAACTTTTTGCTCGCTACAAGAACACTAATTAGGATGTTAATCACCTCCGGTAATTGTAAATGTCTTTCAATGTTCTAGCCTTATCTTTAGGTTTAAAGTTGTGTGCGATAGCTCTGTATATTTTAAGTTTGAAGTCTTAATCATTGAAGGCATCAAATTTGTTCATTCGAATAATAAGTGATAATAATTAGTACTATTTTCCCCCTTCATAAATGTAGATAGACCTTGAGAAACCAGGTTTTCTGACAGTCTCTCTTCTGTTCTAGTTGTCATTAGAACCGACTTCTAAGATCTTCATTCTAGTTTTTTGAATTACGTGGTTTTCGAAGTGAATTGTATCTTTCCCATATTTTGGTTTCCGTCTTTCCTTTTTACTTTAATGAAATCGCTATATTGAATAAAATCTTCAGTAAATTTTAGGGGTAAGAAAATCGAAGTGCGTATACTATTTCCACTCGAACAATTTCCGCTGTCGGTACAAATTAAATGAAATTGCCTGAACGCAATTTCGTAAGAAGTAATTTCTCTTACAAAGTTACAAGTATTTTTCGAAATAACGTAAGCAATCAATATTATACCTAAAAGTACTTTCTGTATACAATGTTTTATCATATTTTGGACCTCAGAAAGGGATTCCAGTATTTATTAATGTTAGTGCATGTGTAAAATGTTTTATAATATTGTATCTGTATTCTCAGGGCGCAAATGAATCATGTATATTCGTTCGGTTTTTCCTAATCTGCCTCAATGTGACGTGCAAAATATATAAGATGTTTGAATTTAGTTTAAGGCTATAGCTATAACAAAATATTACTTGAACTGAAGGATGAAATCAAGCTCCGAAGGTAGCTCCGAATTTATAATGCAATTGTTAAAAACCTTACTTATTGTTAATCTATACTAATATTATAAAGAGGAAAACTTTGTATTTTTGTATTTTTGTATTTTTGTATTTTTGTATTTTTGTATGTATTGAAATAACTCAAAAACTACTGAGCCGATTTAAAAAAATCTTTCACCATCAGATAGGTAATTTATCTGTGAGTAACATAGGCTATGTTTTATTATTACTAATGTTTAGGAACTATTAATAAACAGCGTGTTTCTGGACGCCGGCGTTAAAAAATCACAAAACTTTAACTTTTCTCGGCTTACGCTGCCTAAACCGTTAGAGGTATATAAAAATGATGTATGAAAGAATTGTAGATCTCAAAAAGTTCTACAGAAAAGTCCGCGATAGCATATATCTATCTTTAACGGTTTTCTTACAATAACCACTTTTTTGTTTACAAAATGAATTAAAAATCCAACGCTATTTGCAGCGTTCTTTTATTGGTTTCAATATTAATCCTTATCCAAATAAATGCGTTTGTTATCAGGAGAATTTAATGTAGAATAAAATTGTTCTTTACAGTATTTAAATTGGACTAATAGTTTAGAAGATATCGCGAACACAAACAATAAGGGTAACCGAAAAATCAGCTTTCAAGCTACCGGGCTTAGAAATTTGGAATCTTGCATCGGTAGATTTCTGTTATTACGTAGATTACTACTAAGTTAATACTTTTGGTAATAGGTTGAAAAAAAGGGCGAACGTAATAGGTTATATTTGTAATTTCACGCGGGCGAAGTCGCGAGCAACGGCTCGTTAACTGATAATCTTGTTGATGCTATTAGATCAAAGAACAATCGGGCTATTATAACTTCTGTATGCAAAGACAATTATTATTTGTTCTTGTTCGTTGCGCAACTATTACCCTTTGTCAGTCTACTTCTAGTCATGTACTTTGAGTCACGCGGTTCTTAGGTAAAAAAAACCCATTACCACAATCTACGTACCATAGTTTTCAAGGTCCGGTAATATATTTTAAACGTTTGAGATTTGTTTAGATTCCATCTGCTGTATTGAATTTGATCTTAAAATTTGATAGTTAATTTCATAGTTGGGAACTCAGATATGATTCGGATAAGGAATGTTTTTTTAAATAATATGCAAGGAAATAACTAGATTTATTTCAATGAATACAAGTTAAGGTCGCCACGTTGACAAGTTGAAGATGACCGAAATTTCCGTGTGACTTTGACCTCTACGATGTTGGCACGTTAGCAAAGCGTATCGTGAATAAATAACAGGATTGCAGGAAGCCCGACCGGTTTCTCTGTAGGTCGGTGTTTGTTTTGGTTCATTGTCTTTACACGCGCGATTTTAACAACAAGAAGTTAATAAAGCTATGTTTAAATATTCGTTAAATGTATCCTTGTTGATGTCTTAAAATGTTTTTGTTTATTGTTACTAAATCAGTACAAAACCTTAGGTCAGGTGTAATTGACAAACTCGATACGAACTAAATCAATATTTCACAGTTGTGCCTTTCCAATTCCAAGGTCGGGGCACGGATAACCAATCAAGGGTGTTTAGCACCGACTTCGATAATGAACGCCCTGTCTGCTCGTTTGGGATGTTTACTAACGCTTTTAATAGATTTGTACCACAGTTAATGTGTTTAATTTTTGTTGCAGAAATATCTAAACTCAACTGATTCCCTTTTTGTGGATAATTTCTAAATTACAGAGTTAAACATTATTTTATTTGTTTCCAGGGCGTGATGTCTGCTGATCATCGCTAATGACCAAGTGAATACCTGCCTGGAATTGTTTTCGGTAAGTTTACAAACTTTCTGTTTTTCTTTATGAATGATTTCCCGGATGGATCACATGTTTACTAACATTACGGTAACCGATAAGCATTTGATTTGAAAAAGGCTGTTGTCGTTGCTGATCAGATTGCTCGCTATTTTCCAAATCTTTAATCTCCTAGTCTTCATTTTTTAGCTTGTATCAGTGTATTGTATCGCGATAGCTTGTATTAGCTTATTATTTATGTTTATCTAACACACCATAAGCTGCATGTAACGTGTGACACATTCACTTTGTGTTAAGATGCAGTTCATTGGCTCTTGGCTATGCGCCAGCAATGCTGATTTAAACCAGCTACTGCTTGGTGCGCGTCATTGATGCTAATTACACTGGGAACTTATTGTATTAGTTTATTTTCAATATACATTACCTTCTCGCTCATTCTCTCTAGGAAAACTGAGGTAGCAAAGGTTGCTGGTACAGGTGTTTTGGCAGTGGAAACTCTGGATAAGGCAACAGATAAATTAGTTTTGATATCCATAGTTTAACTTCTACAGAGGAGAAGACTAATGACACAATGTATTTGTCACATTTGATTTTTTTTTTTAGATTTATCGCAATGTTAAAGTTACGTAGAGACGCATTTCAATCCGAAGTTTACAATAGTGCCACTCGAAACTTTGGTGCAGTACTGGTGCTAGTAAAGCCTTCTTACAACTTACGAGACGTGGATATTATGTAGAGTCAGAGCTACCTACCTACCAAAGCCCATTGACTACCATTGAAACTCGAAGTTTTGAAAACTTCGAGTCGTAGAGACGTCTAGTTTACTAAAGAGAAGATTGCATTCAAAATGCTTATGTACTATGTTTTCAAATAGTTATTGTTTGAGCCCTTGTAAAGAATACAAAATTTGAATAGGCTATTCTTTTGTTTTCAAGGTCATACTATTAATAAAAATGGTCACCAAATTCCTTTGAATATGAAAACAATTTCATAGGTATTCAGGGTCTTAGACTATGAATATGGTAACAATAATAGAACGGGCAACGAAAATCATTATTAATGTAAGGCTATTTTGGCCTCTGTTTAACTAAAATATATAGTTTGCGTAGTATTAATTTCAGTTAGGACGCCGGGAACCCAATATCGTCTGAAGGTTACCAGTCAAGGAGAAATGACCTCTCTATTTAACTAAAGATGTCTGAGTATTCCTTGATGTATAGAATTTCGTTCGTCATTATTCAAATATTGAGATAGGACACAACGAATATTGTTTCATTGAAAATCTAGTTTTTAATATAACGGTATGACATAATCTATGCTCGGATGATCTTAGTAAAATTCACCAATTCTCTAGACTACTTTCATCTCGGAAACTTTCACTGCAAACGCAATAATAACGCTATTAGAAGTGATATTAAAAATGGACGACGGCCGAGATATAGTGCGACTTGTCGTGAAACAGTGCGCACACGCATCTACCATATTGCAATGCTTCTCTTACGTTTTAACTTATGCGGGTTTGAATCTATGTCACTCGTGTAAGATAAACGACTGAACTAATTTTGACTAAGGTGACATTAGGTGCGATCATTCCCTGAGTGTCGTAGGGTCATTGTCAATCAGGTTTATTGGTTTTTAATTGACAAATTATTGTTATTTATTAAACTTTATAACAGCAAATGACGTTCTCATTTTGCGTACACGGTTTATTAAACAGAATGAAGGCCATAACTCGAGGCGCCGCGTCTAGTAATTTTCCTTAATTCATCCCTCATCCCCTGTAATTATCCGGAGCCAAGATACATGACTTGGCTCCGCTTAACGATCGCGAAGGCGTCTAGAGAGATTTAGTGAAAGACAAAATTTGCCATCTAACTTAATTACTGAAAACTAACACTAGAAAATTAATAAAAGTAAAGTCTGTAATGCTTTAAATTTATTGTTTTCAAGTAATATTCAGGTTTAAAGTTGGTATTTAAGTTTTATATAATGAAAATGTACTTGTAGTCTCGAAATATTGCACAGTTTTACACAAAGTAAATGGACATCGTTAACTTGTATAGACTTTTCCTCCTCACGTGTATGAACATTTTCAATGTCAAAGAGAATTACGTTCTTTTAAATAATTATACTCGTTAAAACCCTTACACTGTAAATGTTCGTTAAAATGTCTTACGTGACGTATTTCGGACGTAGTTAACTGCTTAAACCTGTTCAAAGTTTGAAAATTTTTCATCTACATGATGTAAGTAATGTTTAAAGTTATCAGTGTCTTCAATTGACTATATCGTTTCTTCCTTCTTCATATTTGTTGTATTTTATTAACCGACTTCAAAAAGGAGGAGGTTCTCAATTCGTCTGTATGTTTTTTTTTTTAACAGATTCTATAGCTTTGAAGCAAGAACTTTGGTTTTGATAATAAACCCTTCATTATGATCTCTGTAGATCCTGAATTTTCTTAATGCTTGAGATTAAATTTCAAATGGAGGTTAAGGTTATATTTTTGACCGACTTCCAAAAAGAAGGAGGTACTCAATTCGTCTGTATGTTTTTTTTTTAACAGATTCTATAGCTTTGAAGCAAGAACTTTGGTTTTGATAATAAACCCTTCATTATGATCTCTGTAGATCCTGAATTTGCTTAATGCTTGAGGTTAAAATTCAAATGGAGGTTAAGGTTACATTTTTGACCGACTTCCAAAAAGAAGGAGGTACTCAATTCGTCTGTATGTTTTTTTTTTAACAGATTCTATAGCTTTGAAGCAAGAACTTTGGTTTTGATAATAAACCCTTCATTATGATCTCTGTAGATCCTGAATTTGCTTAATGCTTGAGGTTAAAATTCAAATGGAGGTTAAGGTTACATTTTTGACCGACTTCCAAAAAGAAGGAGGTACTCAATTCGTCTGTATGTTTTTTTTTTTTTTTTTTTTTTTTTTTTTTTTTTAACAGATTCTATAGCTTTGAAGCAAGAACTTTGGTTTTGATAATAAACCCTTCATTATGATCTCTGTAGATCCTGAATTTGCTTAATGCTTGAGGTTAAAATTCAAATGGAGGTTAAGGTTACATTTTTGACCGACTTCCAAAAAGAAGGAGGTACTCAATTCGTCTGTATGTTTTTTTTTTTAACAGATTCTATAGCTTTGAAGCAAGAACTTTGGTTTTGATAATAAACCCTTCATTATGATCTCTGTAGATCCTGAATTTGCTTAATGCTTGAGGTTAAAATTCAAATGGAGGTTAAGGTTACATTTTTGACCGACTTCCAAAAAGAAGGAGGTACTCAATTCGTCTGTATGTTTTTTTTTATGTGTGTTACGGCATAACTCCGCCGCTAGTGGACTGATTTTGATAATTCTTTTTGTTAAATATAAATTCTGCCTGTGTTCAAAAGTATTATGTTTTTAATCCTTTGAACTGTGTTTGTAAAGTTTGCTCTGCGGCACAATGTAATTGCTCCCTAACGGATAATAAAAAAAGACAAATTGCGTGTACTATTTCAGCAAAATGCCTTTGTCATTTTAACGAGGTTTCGTTTTTCTAGTATTTTTTAACATAGACCTTGACTGTGTTTTTTTTAACAGATCTGCGCAATATTTAACCTACTCAAAGGTTTACTTTCTAGTTATTTAGGAGTTGGAATAAATTGTATTTTTTTACTGGTGGCCAAGGATCTCATAAAATGGTTGTTAAAAAAAGTCTTAAGTAATTGATAGAGTTAAGAAATAAATTAAATCATGAAAAGGAACAGGATGCTGTTATTATTTGTGCAAATTAAATACCAAGCAACAGCTTTGCCTTTGCAATCACAAGTAACCTTTCAAATTAAATATATTATAGTAGCAACTTTTTAATAGTTGTTTAACAAAATAATGTCACTTGCACATAAATGTTAACAAGTCTGTATCGTGAAACATTTTTTAAAAAAATCTGTTATAATAAACTTATTGTTAGTTATTATTAACTAATAGCTTTCTGTCTACTAGTCCGCGAGGAATTAAAAAAAAACAAAAGTGAGTATGAGTGAGCCTATGTATTCTTCCAGACTATCCTCTACATCTATACCAAGTTTTTTCGAAATCCTTTCTGCCGTTTAGTCTACAAACCCTAACAAACATCCATTCATCTATCCATCTAAACTTTCGCATTCATAATATTAGTAAGATTGGAACTTTAACTGCTTTAATTGTCTCGTTTCTTAAACCCTCGATCGGATTTTGTGATCTGAATAATTAATCTCTGTTCCCGGATGAAACTTAATTAAAACTAGGAGATGCAAATTTTGTTTCCTGAGCAATATACAGCCGTCTGCTTCGATAAATGAACGCCAATCTTACATCTAATCCTCTAGACCAGTGATTCTCAACCACTGTGCCGCGGCACTTTTATGTGCCGCCAAATTTTACATATTTTTGTTAATAAACTATTTATGCAGTGTGTTGTAGTAAGTAAATAATTTTTATCTTTTTCTTTGTGTGCCGCCAAATTTTGAAATCGTTAAATATGTGCCGCAACAAAAAAAGGTTGAGAATCACTGCTCTAGACGAACGTTCGTATTAATTGAATATCAATTTATTTATGTTATTTAATAGCCAGAATAATGTCTTAATATCAGATATTAATTTATCATCTTGGTAATTTCACATTGTCAAATATTACACAATTTTTTTGTGTTAGTGTGTTTCATATCTTTGAATTTTGTGATATTAACACGTCCAGAGACTCGCCTGGCGACATTTTCATACGAAAAAATCATGTTAATATTGATTTCTGTTGTAACCTTTTTCGTGATTGTTTTGTTTCTGCACGTACGAAATACGGAAGGTAAAGACTTCAACTGAAACGTTATCTTGTTTTTATTACAATTGTTATCTTTAACCAATATCGCTTTATTACATGTCAGGTAATATCTATATTGATTTCATGTCACATCAATACAATTTCATATTATCATTGATGCTGCAAATTCCCATTGCCTAAAAAACAAAAAACCTTTTTTTCATCTCTAAAGAGTTTACTAAATAACATCAATATGAACCATGTAATAAAAAACAAAATTTCGAGTAAAGTTTTCTGTAGATTACTCTGCATCTAGTAATTCACAAAATAAGCAGATATAAAGGAATTCAACATTTCACATTTTTTAGTCTTAGATTATTTTAAGAATTCGCTACATCTTTCTTCTTTTAACTTGACACTTGAGTGTCATTCAGTGTCGCTAACAATGTTACTTAATAAGCCCTGTGCCATTGTTGCAGTCAGCAAAACGTTCTCAAGTACTTTGACCTTAAAACAGAATGTGTCGACATTTCTTTTCTTTCCTCGCTTTATCGTTTGATCTTAAAACTATGTCTCCCTAATGAGTCCCCTCGTAGGCGTCGTAAGAATGGCTTCATTTACAGACAGTAACGTTTGTTTAAATATTCTTTTAGTTATCTAAACAGTGGTGGAGCTTGGTTTAACACCTTCGCACGAATGGGCCGCCTCGCCCGGTGAAATACCACGACCACACAGAAGACAGGCGTGAAGTGGGAGCAATCCCGCGTTTTGTCTGATGAGTGTGAGGCCAGAGCAGAGGCCCATCTTTAGTCCCTTTTCCTTCCCCCTTTTTCTTATAAGAAAAGGATGGGTAGGGAAGGTAAATTTGACGATGGAGAAGACGGATAAAAAGGGGAAATATCATCTTTACGTGCGTCTCCCCTTCCGTCAATAAGGGTAGGCAACACATCCGCTATTGCGAATGTCTGTGGGCAGCGGTCGCTTCGCCGTTTCGGCGGATTCAGGTGGCCGATTGTTCGTTTTCCACCTTATGATATAAAAAAAATCTAGTTGCTTTCAGTTTACACTTCAACATTTATACTTGTTTCAAGTTGATGTTATTTGTTGCAGCGCGGGTGCAACAGACCTTGCGACGACGCCGTCATGACGCTGCACTGGTGGATGCACTGGTTCTGGGTGACGATGTTGCTGTCTTTAATAGGTATGTGTTTCTTAATTTTTATTGATATATCTATACTAATATTATAAAGAGGAAAGATTTGAGCAAAGATATGTATTGAATTTATTCAAAAACTACTGGGCCGATTTCAATTTTTTTTTTTTAAAGTCGCGAGCAACACGTAGTCTTTAATAAGCCATAATCTTTTTTCCCGTCTTAATGTTTTGTGATTCGAATCCTCAAGTAAATCCCCCACTACATGAAAACTTTATGAATAGCCTTTTAGAAGTTTGATTCCCAGTAACGAGACTGTTTTATAATAAAGGGACTATCTCACTATTGTTATTTCGACATCTAGGTATACACTTTATGGATTTTTATCTTTTTTTTTAAAATAAAGCGTAAGTTCTTAATGTAAACAATGACTTCGTTTCGTGGTCAATCGTCGTCATACATGTTCATATAATTGTCCATTCTTCGTACATTATCTTTTGATGGGAATATAACAACAATATATTCGATAACATTGTTCAGTTCAAGATCACATCATGAGGTCTATAGTGAAGGTTTTGTGCTATTATTTGAAGTATACGTGAAATTAATTTATCTGATTTAGTACCGACATAGTGTCTGTTATTTTATTTTTTTTTTTTATAACATAAGGTGGCAAACGAGCAAGCGGCCACCTGAATCCGCCAAAATGGCGAAGCGACCGCTGCCCATAGACATCCGCAATTGCAGATGCGTTGCCTACCCTTATTCGACGGAGGAGGAGACGCATATAAAGAGGATATTTCCCCTTCCTATGCATCTCCTCCACCGTCAAATCCACTTCCCCTTCCCATCCTCTCCTTATAAGAAAAGTGTGGTAAAGAGAAAGGGACTTAAATTAGGCCTCCGGCACCACACTCATCAGACGAAACACGGAATTGCTTCCATTTCACGCCTGTCTTCTGTGTGGTCGTGGTATTACACCGGGCGTGCCGGCCCTGCAGTGCTAAGATGTTAAAGCGGGCACTACCACTGTTAAGTTATGAATGCTACTTATACAAAAGAATAGTTTGAAATAATACCAGCTGCTTTTTTTTCACTTTTCCTCAATGTTTTTAAACTTAATCATTTGACAACCCTAGTTTTCGTAACGTTTTCGTCTTAGTCCAGATAAAACGTATATCCTATAACAATTATTATTGTCTAATTAGCTATTACTACGGTGTCTTTCGATTTCATATAACGGTATCTAAAATTGTCATATGCAAACTGAATAGGGCTGGGTTTAACGTTTTAATTATTGTAGGAAGTGAGTTATTGACTAATCTAAAAAAGGGCACAGGAAGGTAATCGAACCGGAACTCTAAAATAGCACGACACTATGCGCTTGTATGCAATTAAACGGTTTTTTTAAGCAATTTTTTATGTTAACAGTAAATACAAAACAAGTATCAACTTAAAATAGGACTATGGAGATAAAAATATAACAAAATCCTAAATATAAATACATTCACGAAAGAGGAAGTGAAGCCTTTTTATGTTAACCTATTTCTTATTTGTGACGTCACGTATTCTTTGACATGTGCCTTCCGTATTAGCATACATTATCCTCCCGACGACTTGGAGCCCGATATTGAAGCGCTATCAACAGTCAAAGGACAAAAATAATAAAAGAGAATTGTTAAGTATTGTCTAAAAGCGGGCGCACACATATGACTAAATTATAGCACAACTGTTGTGCGATTGTCGATTGTTTCACAGCCAATTCAACTGTTTAGTTGCACAACTAAAAATCGAGTAGTGTGCGCACCTCCATAAAAGCTCATAAGAATAAAAGTGCGACTAAACGGTTGTGTGATAATTTAGTCAAAGGTGTGCACTCTTAATGTTCCACTGCAGAAATTTATGTTTTGTCTCTGTTATTCTCTAATAAAATGAAAGGGATGGAAATCCTTGACGATTTTTCTTGATCTACGCGCATCATTTAGACCTTATTTGCATACTGTCTGAAGAAGGCATTACCCGCCATATCTAAAGTTTCAAGACGTCTAGTATTTTGCATAAATCTTATGCCAGAAACCGACGTTTAAAGTCCACTTATAAATATATGGAATATTTAAGCCAACAAATTAAATTTCATACAGCTACGGCGTTGTTTTGTTTAATATTTCATGCATTCCGATTATTTTCCGGAGATTTTTCGTTTATAATGTTATCGCACATCGATAAAACTTGATTCGTTTTACATCGCTTTGCTTTTGACGTCATAAATGTTTGTTTATAGTTTTTAACTTTCCAAACAATAAACAAGCTTAATCTAATCGTATATTTGCTCTACCGAAACATTCACATAGACATCATACATTCGTATGTGTGTTGGATTTCGTGTGAGATTACCCTGCTAATGAAATTACCCTTGACTTGATCTAACCAAACGTCACTATTAATGTAACAGGCTTCTTAACCGGATTATCTTTGTACGGCTTCAGCACAAAAGGGGTGTCTACGCATACAAAATGAGGGGTTTCCACACGCACGGTAAATATACCGCTGCAGTCTACAGTTTGTAGATTTTGACATTGGATTAGAGACCTGATCTATCCTCAACTAAAATCGAAGAGATGGATAGAGAATAAGGATTGTTTAGTATTGCATTTAATTTATAACACGTAGTCATTTTATTTAGTTCAGAGAAAAATATTGCTTGCGTTTCTATTTTTCGTTCAATGAGAGAATGAAGTTTTTTATACACGTAGTGTAAGAATTCTTCGAATCGGTTATAGATCCCCTACATATCGAATACCACAAAAGATATAGGTATATTTAATGTTAATTTCCGACGGTTTAAAAGAGGAATTGCATAACTTCCAAAGCGGTCAGAGGCGATATCAATCTGAAACGGCCGTACACTCGACGCCCCCATTGCGAAGCTGTGAACAGGTCAATACGCTATTCAAACGCAAACAATAGCGTTACAACCCCAATATTAACATGTACACTCAAGTGCAAATAGAACTATGTTACTTTTATTAGTGTTTGATAAAAAAATACAAAGCCAGGTGCGGTTTACTCTTCAGGTAGTAAAATTCAGTAGTAATAAACAACAATATTTGTTTAATTTTTTTTTATTATTTTAAAGAAACTGACGTCAAACTTAAGAGTCTAGCTTGAAGTTCCAAGATTTAATTTTATTTACCACTTATTGCAAATTTCTTGTCAGACGCAATGTTCTTTCTCTTTTGTTTTCCCCATATTTTTTTGTGGTGTCAATAAAAATGCATATGACCAGTGTTTGCGACTGTACCCAGCGTATTATCACATTTGCTGGTTATGCTCATTCGCGACACTTATGTAACCCTGTTCCATTTTACATCAGAGTTTTCTCGATCGACTTCGTAATATATCTCTTTTTGTGGAACGAGTGAAACGGATGAAATATATGGGTTTTTCTGTCAACATGTCTTAGCTCCTTATTTATGACTGCGTTAAAATAATACTATTCAACTTCTAATACAGAATTCGGTTACGGTTACAATTAGTAAGGTGATCACTTTAACCACTTAATTTAACGATGAACAAATCCATAGATCTTTATAGCATAGAGGCCAGTATATAACTTCAAATAAAGTGAGACTCCATAACCTGTTGTTGAACAAAATCCATCACATATGTAAACGATACAAAAGCAAGCATTACCCAGCTACATGGATAAAACTAAGAATATATCCATAATGGATATATCCATTTTGTGTGTCCGACGAAAATGTTCTAGTATTCGGATCAGCTTACCACTCGGTACCAGCTAAGCGCATTACGTACCCCGACCACGCACTCTCACAATCAGGTACGGACAATTCATGTGAGAACTTAATTGACCGGCTTCAACGTTAACATGGATTAACTGTTGGTTTCCACTGTGGTATTGTAAAACGTATAAAGGTTGTTTTTAATTTAGTTTTGTAATGTATTTAGATCTACATCTTGTTGCTTGCAATTTGAATTCTGCAAACAATTTGAAGTTTAAATGAAACAAATATTGCGCAGTACAGTTTCCGTTAAAGTACGATAAAACTAGATGACTAGATGGTGTTTCTGGCAAACCCAATCATTAGCCTATTCGCCTTTCAAACTGGAACGCAATAATGTTTGCAAAATGTTATTTGATAGCAAAAATAATCACTTGTTGAACTAGAAACGTACTAATTACCGAATCTTGCATTTAGAATCTATGTTTATGGCGTAGACATCAGAATAATCTTTATAGTATGAATTTGATTATTTAATTAGCAATACCAGATCCAAGAGTCAATGAAATTGGACGCTAACCTTGAAGTATTCGGAAAAAATAACCCAAAAGTCTGATTTGGTATTACGTAAAGACTGTTTTATGTTTCTTCGACTCTTAGGTAAGGATTTGTAGCCGTATTTTTTCTGATAAAACCTATAATATTTCTAGAGACACCAGTACTAAAATTCTCTTTGACATTTTCTTCTATTTCTGTAATATAATACATGTATCATATATTAGCATAGAGTATGGTTTTATGATTCGTTTATGTTTGGCCGCCATTGTTCGGCTCGGTGTGAGATAGGAATATTGTCTGGCCTCTCATATTTATGATAATGACGCGGCTTTTCATGAAATATCCTTTTATTTATTCCATTTTCACAGAATGTTTGAATATCTCTGAATTCCAGCGACGTTTTATTACGATACGGGTAACAAAGGCTTTTGAAGCCCTACGTCCCCAGGTTTTTATAACCTTATACTATAGAATTTAATTTAAAATTACGCAATAGGATTTGTGATTTTTACTCAATGTGTGGTATGACTCAAAGAGGTACTTTATATGAATTTTATGTAAGACTAGCTGTTCCCATGCGACTTCATCCGCATAAAATTATAAAAAAATCATTTTATTGTTTACATTTTTCAAATTATCAATTGCAAATGTCAAAATGACGTGACATGATATCAAACAATGGCAACCTTGCTTCCTTGATGTTGGTAGCAACTTATGGTCTCTTTCCCATTTTAGGATTTTTATCCAAAATATTTACCTTATATTAATATTTACATTTTAAGTTTAATGGCGTGAAAATATGTAGCCTAAAGCGTGACGTAAGTGTAGGGCTTTTTATTAAAAAAAGAGTTATTCAAAAAAATGCTGTAATTGCTGACATCTTAGGCAACAAAGAAGTGTGTGTTTACGCTTTATAACATTAGTATAGAGTATAGATTGGAATATTTTATTAGTATATATTAGTATAGATTTATTATATTAGTATAGATTAACAAAGGGTTCTGTATCAATTTCAGCAAGCAGCAGACTAGCGGTCGGTGCGCCGCAATCTGGGGAGCTTCAGCCCGCGCCGACGGTTGCTGAGGAGGCTGAGACGGTGCAACCTCACGTGGAACGACAGCCGCGCGCCATGTACTTCACCAAGGCCGCGCCCCTCCCCATCCCATATACACCACCTACAACCACCAACACAAACACCACCGACACTACACCAACAACAACCATAGCACCAACTACCACCGAACCCACACAACCAAACACCACCACCCAAGTATCGCCAGTAAAGTGGACAAAAATCAATACGACTGACATCACCAATGCAACTATTGGACTACAAAATACAACAAAGAATACAACGCTCCTGACATTAATAGACCCGCTAACAGACCCGCAGAACGCAACCTTCAGTTCAAGAAAGCGAAATCTGACGCCTGACTCAGTGAGGGACGACACGAATCTCGAAGGGATTTCGGAGAGCAGGATCGTGACGGAGAAACCGCTTTCTTTGGAAACGACGTTACTGCAGACAAAGATGCCGCCGATCATAGAATCTTCTAGACAGATAATAGATCAGGGGAACAGGATGGACACTGGCGCGATCGCTGGTATATCGTTTGCTGCGTTGGTGCTGACTGCGTTGGCTGGCAGTACAGGCTTCGTGTTGTACCGACGCCGGTACCTCAACAAGCCGCAGACACTCAATGATAAGTGTTCCAATCCTGACTCCAGTGGGTACCTGGACGACAGCACTATTAGAGTAAGTACTAGTTAGTTGTAAGTAGTAGAATATTTCTTTCTTTTTTTTTCATTTCGTTAGTTATGTTTTTCATTATTTCGTGTTTAATTACTTTTTTGATTCATAATTGTAGTGTTGATAAGGATTAAACTTTTTATTTTTTTATTTTTATCAGTTTGTTGTGTCAAAATGTCTGATGATTTCTCAAGTCATAAAGGTAGCTGTCATTTTGACATTTTCAGAGTTTCTTTAAAATGGTTTACTAATTTTACTAGCTAATGCTGGGTTTCTGAAGTTATCACTTATTGTATTGTTACCTAGTGGCTCATTAGTGTAAGGTTGACGTAAGTTTCCACGGATTAAAACTCTAGTTAGGTAGTTCGGAAACTCATTTCAAGAAGTTATCGAACCAAAAACACTAACGAATGGTTAAATGTAGCTGGGAAACCGACCATAAGAGTACTTAAGATAAATGGTATCGTTATTTCTGCGTATTCTTTCTGTAGATTGTTTAAGTGTTCGTATTTAATGTGGGAATGTTTTCAATTTCAGGACAACTCTGAGGAGATGTATAGTCTTGACAACGATTCCTTCCTCAACTCTTTGGAGGCGATGACCATCCAGAACTACTGGACCGACACCGTCAAGCACACCAAACTCTAGTCGAGACCAATTTATGATGGACTACTTTCGACTGTGTTGCAAGGTCTTGTAAATATTTTGGCAACTATTTTCCAACTAGACTTATGACCCAAATTGTGGCAATACTAAAATAATTAATCATTGCTGATTTTAATGAGAAATGGTTTAACAGACCCCCTTGTATTTTTTTAATTTATTATAGACAACTTTAGTGGTTGAAAAAGAAGCAAATTATGAATTTAATTTAAATATTTTTCTAATGTTATATGGTATTGAGATTGTAAAGGTTTAACACTTAAACATTGAAAAACTTCCAAGTTCTTAGGAACGTTACTTTTTTTATAATTATGTCTTTTTAAATAAAAAGGTCTAATCTTAAAAAAATCCAACCTTTAATAATTCTAAAGTCTAAAATGTTTCTACTTAAATACATAGATTATAATAATGGTTGTCTATGACATTCAGTGTTGCCAGTTTATTTACAAGATCTATATCTCAAAGAATATAAACATTTTAGAAGTGTAAAATAATTCTAGTGACAAGGTGAAAAACAATAATTTGTAGATTTTAGATATGTGTGTATTTTTAGATTTATAATGTTTAATAATTTATATTAGTTTTTGTATTAATTTGTATATAGTACTTAACATTGTGATATTTGTTTGTTGTATTTAGTTTATTTAATTAATTAATAGTATTTTCTTGCTTAAATCTGTCAATGATAATGAAAGTTATAGATTAACCAAGATTATAAAACTAGCTGTTGCTCGCGACTTCGTCCGCGTGTAATTAAAAAATATAGCCTATGTTACTCACAGATAAATTACCTTTCTGATGGTGAAAGAATTTTTAAAATCGGCCCAGTAGTTTTTATATGAATCGAATACATACAAAAATACAAATATTTCCTCTTTATAATATTAGTATTAATTTACTAACTGTTTAAAGTATGCAGTAAATTCCAATTTTTTCCGCAATATTGAGAGGGTTTTTATATTTTTGGTTAAGTTATAACATGAGTTATTTTTGCAGTTTGTTATTTATTTTTAATCTGTATTTGTTTGACGGAATATTTTTAATTTATTTGCCATAGAAAAGTTACAGAATCTTCTAACAATTTATAGGGGGTTTTTTCATGAAATTTTACTAGAGATTGGCTTAATATTATACTTCGTTTAAAATTACTTGAAAAGATATATATTTCTAGTATACATGTGGTAAAACGCAAATAAACAGTATTATCTTGAAAAATTTAAAATAATTTTTAACTTGATTATGAAATTTTGCTGTAAAATTAGCCTTATATTGTATGAACGATATATTTTAAAAACATCTAATATAGCAATAATTGTTTCTTAAAATTCTGTTAAACCGTAAACTTGATATTTTTCTAAAATAACTAATAATATAATAGTTAAATCCTTAAGAATTATGTTGCTTTTGAGTCATGTAAAAAATATTAAATCAGCGCCATCTATCCATACTGATTTACATTAGCAGAAGCAAGAATTTGATCTCAAAGTATCATTTATAATTTAGCTGTACGCAGATAAATTAATTTTGGTTAAATTACATTAATTAGCTTTAATTGCACCTAGCATTTATTTAATTTTTATTAATTGTGTATTAAAATTGCTTATTATCAAGTAACTAATTTTGACCTCCGTCCTTATGTTTTGTTGTGATTTTAATTTTTATGCTTACATTTCAATGTTTTTTTATTTCCCAGTGAAATTTGGTTATCAATGATTTTATCCATTCGCATGTTTATTATTGTTAATGTTTTTTAGTAACAGTATTAAATTATTTCTAATGGAAGATATAGTCATCTCTTTCATTGTCTTAGATAAAACAGAGATGACATGTCTGCAGATGTACTGTTATAGTAGTACAAGTTATTTGACCCGGTGAACAAAAGTCGAACTAAATTATGACAGCTCACTAGCGCCACCCTGTTAATTTCAATAGATTCTTTTCTTGTTCTGTCGCTGTCTTGTTATCTTCTAAGTTCTATTAGGTTTAACATATTTTCTCACAGAACCAAATTAGAATAATGCCTCTCAGCAGCTTGACAATATATTAATTGACTATCTGTATATTAAAGAAAAAACTTAACTTTAATAGGAATCTTTTTTATATATCATAACGAGGAAGCGCACGTAAAGAGGATATTTTCCCTTCCTATGTGTCTTCTCCGCCGTCAAACCTTTTTCTTTCCTTCTAAAAAAGGATGATAAGGAAAAGGGACTAAAATGAGTCTTCTGGCACCACACTCATCAGTTGTAACGCGGAATTACTGCCACTTCACGCCTGCCCTCTGTATGGTCGAGCCGGCTCCACTGCTCTATAAAGTGGGCTCTACCACTGTTAATCTTACACTTTCTTGACGTTAAAAGGAGAGCGCTAGTGAGTTGTCGTAATTTAGTTTGATTTTTTAGATTTAGGCCTAACTTTAGTCCCTTTCACTTTCCACCCTTTTCTTCAAAGGTAAGGATGGGAAGGAAAAGTGGATTTGACGGTGGAGGAGACGCATAGGAAGGGGAAATGTCCTCTTTATGTGGATCTCCTCCTCCGTCAATTAAGGGTAGGCAACGCATCTGCAATTGCGGATGTTTATGGGCAGCGGTCGCTTTCCATTTCGGTGGATTCAGGTGGCCGCTTGCTAGTTTGCCACCTTATAATATAAAAAAAAAAAACTTTTGCCCAGCAGGTCAGATATCCTTGTCGGTCTATACCTGTTAAAATGCCATGAATTACCATTTCATCGTTCATTTTATAAGTAAAGTATATTTACTTCATGTATTGATGAAATTAAGTTATTCCATACATTTTAATATAAATATTTGTGTCTCTCTAGATTTTGTATTAGCATGTGGCTAAATATATTTCGCTTTCTTAATGTAAATGTATATTAAAATAGGATACATTATAGTACGTAATTGTGTCCTCTTTTAATATTTTTTTCTATATAATAGCTATAAAACATTCATATCAGAAAATTATACTGTATCTTGTTATAAATTGTCAATATAAATATAGTATGATAAATACTTTTTTCATATATTCAGAGATTTGTATAATTGAGATCTTTAAGTAATTAATTTAGGGCCTGTTCCACCAAATTGTAAATTGTCTGATAACAATCCAACGCGTAAAATATGTCATGGAAATATCGGATTTTGTTCCCTTATCTGACAGTGACGTCATTTTTAAGTTATCTGAACCTTTATCAGCCAGTGGTGGGACAGGCCCTTAAACTTATTTAACTAAAACTAGATGACTTGACAAAATTATAGCACCCGGTATTTAATTTGGCACATCCGGTATAAGAGTACTCTATTGAACGACGTGCCAACTTGACGGCTACTATACCAAAGTATTGGCCCCAGTTATAAGCCCATTGAAATGTAACATAACGAGTCTATTTAAAATAATCCATTGTAATGATATAGAATTTAACATATTAAATTTATTTTTACCTGCAAAATGGTTTTATTTATGTTGTATTCTTAAAAATAGGCTTCAAGAAGTATTGAAATGAAATTAACAAAAATGCGTTCTTTGATTAATTCACATTAGTGAATAGTGCATTGAACTACTAACTGATAGTAAATGTGAGTAATTTCATATAATATTTATAAATGGTATATAAACAATTCATAACAAAAGATAAGGTGAAAATAGTCTAAAAGTATAAAGTCAAGATTCTACATTCCGTTCTACAGTTTCTTGCAGCTTGCAGCAAGTTAACTTTGTGTAGTTTAAAAACAATTCCGTCATTATGGTAAAAGCCTGGTACATGGACGATGATAAAACCGACCCGCGCGCAGAACACCAAAGAAACCCACCGGAATTTATTTCTATTGAAGAATTGCACAGAAAGACTGGCGTGGTGCTATTCAAAGTAAGTAATGATGAAAAATCTTACTAATATTATAAACTAGCTTTCGCCCGCGACTCCGTCCGCGTGGAATTAAAAAAACCAAAACAGAGTAGCCCTTGTGTTCTTCCAGACTATCCTCTATGTCTATGCCAAATTTCATCGAAATCCGTCCATCAGCTAAGACTACAAACTAACAAACCTTCCTCCATCTAAACTTTCGCATTTATAATATTAGTATAATGTGAAAGTTTAGATGGATGGATGTTTGTTAAGAGTTTGTAGCCTAAATTGCTGAACAGATCTCGATGACATTTGGCATAGATGTAGAAGATAATCTGGAAGAACACATAGGCTACTCACTTTTGTTTCTTTTTTAATTCCACGCTGGCGAAAGCTAGTGATAAATATTGTGTTTGTTATTTCACAATGTTTTAATGTATTTTGTTTCTTTTAACATGATACACTTTTAATCGCAATGACAAAGTGCAAGTGTGATGGTAGGTCACGTTCGTTGATCCAGTTGATAAGATGAGTTTTACGTAAAGTTTGGTCTCGTCAGATTTATGTTTAACGCCTTGAAGTTCATAGATTCCATTCCTTGAACATTTACAACAGATTCGGTACGTTATTTGTCATACTCATTCACATTAGAGAAACAATTGAAAGTAAATTACCGTCTTAAATCTTATAGAATACTGTAAACATACATACAAGACCTTTCAAATCATTTCAGTTAGATTTAGAGACATACGAATCAGATGGAGTACTGGAGAAGATAAAGAAAGAACGCGGATATACATATGAAGACGAAATTACTATTTCTAAAGAATGTTTACCAGACTATGATGAAAAATTGAAATCTTTCTTCACGGAGCACTTGCATGCCGATGAAGAGGTCAGGTAAGATACCATAATATGCGTCAACAACACAAGACTCGAGAGGTTACGCGTTTATTTATATGCATTATTTTTAAAAGAGACCATAATCCATTCCCAGATTTAAAAAAACAAATGTTTTTTATGCTACGACACAGTTGTACCTCTACTCCAATTTAATATTCCAGGCTTGTAACAGAAGGATCTGGTTACTTTGATATTAGGGACGGGCTCGACGAGTGGATCCGCATCAAAGTGACTTCCGGAGACCTCATCATCATACCAAGAGGGAGCTACCATCGTTTCACCCTCGACAACAAAGTATGCCAATTAAACATTTCATAAACAAGATAGATCATAGTTGCTAGCGTTAGGTTAACGATTATGCGGATGTTTGTGTTTACTTAATTCTTTGAGGAGAACTTCCATCCGTATTACTTGATTAGACATAAAATACCTATGTGTTTGTTAATTTTTTGTGTTTTTTCTAGAATTACTTGAGAGCTCGACGCTTGTACGAAGATGAGCCGGGCTGGCTCACACACAACCGGCCGGCGGACGACATGGCCTGCCGCAAGAAGTATGTCGAGCAACAAAAGAAAGGCTTCGGTTCTGAAAATTGATTTTTTAGTTGTGAACTGTGCCATGAGAAATAAATAAACGACTTTTAAATACTTTTTGTTTGTACTTTCGTTATTTACCTAATACCCACTCTGGCTATTATAAAATGTCACTAAGATACTCTTTGGCCTTGCTTAACAAGTGTCAAAACAAATTGAAGTGTTGTTTTATAAAGTTTGGCTTTCTCTTATAAATTAATTTACTGGAACAAAAATGGTAAAGGCCTGGTACATGGATAATGAAAACACAGACCAACGTTTAGAGCACCACAGGAATCCCCCAGAATTTATTTCCATAGAGGATTTATATAAGAAAACTGGCATCGAATATTTTAAGGTATGTTATGCTTGTTAAACTTTTATTAAAATGGAAACTTTTAGATACATTAGCTATTAATATGGCTATTAATTTGTATAATGTGTAAGTAAATCTGTTGTTATATAAGAATTAGCCTAAAATGTATGATTTATCTTATTATCTCGATAACCTGTGAAGGTCACGGGCATCCTTTTTGCGTCGTTTTAGAAGCACGATTAAACTCACTATATCCGTAATATTAGAATATAAATGTAATAAAACGACTCTTGGTATAGTAAAAGATGTATATTGCTATACAAAATTCAACTTATTCTTACAGTAAAACTCTTCTTTATTTGTTTCTAAAAGATCTGTCGAATCTACTAACTAGTTGCTGAACTACAATTATAACTATTTTTAAATATATGTAAATAGTTATAATTGTAGTTTAGCAACATATATAACTCACCTCACTTAGGGTAGGCTCCGAGCCCCTCGGTGGGGATGTATAGTGAGCTGGTGATGATGGTGATGAACATATATAATACATAAATTATATATTTAAATGATTGATAATTTTGAAATGCTTAAAAATCATTACAGTTAAATGTGGAGACATTTAACACGGATGGTGTATTGGAGAAACTAAAGAAAGAGAGAGGTTACAGCTATGAGGATCAAATAACTGTCTCAAAAGACTGCCTGCCGAACTACGAGGACAAATTGAAAGCATTTTATAAAGAACATTTGCATACTGATGAAGAAATAAGGTAACCAAGTTATTATTAATTTCACAATATTTATAAAGCTTAATATCTAAGTAAAACACATATTTATCTATCATTGTGATCCAAATACAAAGAATGTATCATTTTATCATCATACTTTTGTCAACAAAACATGTATTTTTCCGATAAAATTTTTGGTAGAACACTTTCTTAAATAACTATAAAACATTAGCTTTGCTTAGTTTACAGTCATCCTAATACAATAATAGGGTTTTTTTTTACAAAACAACTGATATGGTTCTCTATGTTCCAATATCTAATATTTATATATGATTTTATACATTTCAGGTTTGCAGTGGAAGGTTCCGGTTACTTTGACATCCGAGATGACAGTGACCAATGGATCCGCATCCTGGTGACTCCCGGAGACTTGATTATCATCCCCAGTGGCAGTTACCATCGATTCACTGTTGATACTAATGTAAGTATTTTGAACTTTTAATTCTTTCAACCTTACAAATAAATGTGGTATAAAGTTTTCTGAGTATAAGCAAATATTAGTACAAATTATGCTTATACTCAGTTTATTCTTTATTTTCACATGGACCAAGTCGCGAGCAACAGCTAGGAATAAATCAATCTAAATTTAAATGAAGGTTTATTTGTGTTTTTTCCAGAATTATCTGAAAGCTTATCGTTACTTTGTGGGCGAGCCGGTGTGGCTGCCGTACAACCGGCCCGCAGACGACATGGACTGCCGCAAGGAATACCTTCACAAACTACAGAAAGGATTTAGTGTTGCCGCTTGAGATAATCACAATATCAAAAAATATATTAACACAACCTTTCTTGTTCAAACTTGTTTTAACTCATCATCATCATCATCTCCTTATCCTACTCCCGTAGGGTCGGCGCAACAGGGTTTTGTCCTCCACAACTCTATCATACGTCATCTCAGTCATCACTCCCTTTTTGATAATGTCACCTTTCACGCAATCCATCCATCTCTTTCTAGGTCTACCTCTACCGGTGTACCCTTCCACACTCATTACTAACATTCTCCTTGTTATATCTTTTTCGACTATGTTTAAGTTAAATAAAATGTTTTTAATATTATGTAATCTATAATACAGAAGTATAAGAGATAAAATTAATTCTTTGTTGCCATTAATATCTTTAGTAATAACAATGTATAAATAATATAAATAAGGGGATTTATGTATATTTTGTGTACTATGTAATGTAAACTTTATATAATTTTATAAGTGTTACAAAAATAAAGTTTATCTATGGTTAAATGTTTTTTTATTTTTGAGTTTTTTAAACATTATCATGACCATCCAGAAGTGCATATGAATTATATTAAAGAATCAAAGGTAAGTAAAATGTCACTAATTATAAAAAATACTATTCATTTCGCAAACTTCCGCTTTTTAATGCGTCTAGTTTCACTAAAAGACAATTTCTATAATAAAAGTAAAGATTTTACATCGATAGCCTCTTACGTTGACTATTGTAAGCCGCAATATTGCGATTTACATCTTGTATTATGTTTAAAGTAACCTGCTAAATATTAGTCATTTAAAAATAACAAAAAGAACTCTAGATTGTTTCATGCGACGTAATAATTGTTTAAAGTTTTGTCTTGCAAAATTAGCATTTCAAACATACGATAGTTTTCGTAGGAGCCATCGAATTGTAAATTGTTGAAAAGGGCTGGTATGATATGGACTATGGGGAAAATAACTTTAAATCATAGGTAACTAGAAATAGTTAGCAACGAGAAAGCTTCTTAAAATAATTTACCGGAGTAACGCGTCATCATGAACTTGCCCTTATCCCTTACGGAGGGTCGGCACAGTATGTGCTGTCTTCCATACATCTCTTATCAACCGTCATATCTGAATCCACTCTCTTAAGCATATACTCTTTCACGCAATCCATCCATACTTTCTCCAGTCTTCCTCTACTATTGTAGCCATCCATATTCAGTCTTAACACTTTCTGGTTTATGTCCTCATCGTCTCGTCGCATAACATATAGCGCCGCCTAAGACGTATAATTATTATTTTTTATCTATGTCATTCTCGTAAATTGTAAAAAAATAATTTACATGACATAAAACACGATGAGTTTTGGCGTTGGACAGCTGTCATTAGCATTTTCAAAATTATTGTCGATATGTGAAGTAAAAAAGGAAAATGTACCAGCAACAAGACCAGCAACCACACCAAATAAACCTAGAGCTGCTGAACCCGCTCCGAGAACTACCACTGTCGCTAAGACTGTTGTAACGTTAGTGCATATGAAATGTCTAAAAAATCTAGTATTCTTACTATATAAATGCGGATGTATATGTATAATTGCGGATGGTTAGATGGCCGTTTGTTGAAAGATATCCGTAGAACGGATCTCGATGTAATTACCACAGATATAGAAAATAATCTAGAAGAGCACATAGGCTACTTACTAAGTCGCGGCCAAAAACTAGCTTTAAACTATATGTGACCACCTTCTATAGTGGGATTGGGCGTTTTACCAGCTTACTTAGTACTTACTATACCGGCGTGTACCATGTTTCGGCCAAATCACCATTTTCAGATGGGATCATCTAGCGTTTTTCTTTTTGCTTTCCAAACGAAACTACGCCCAGGGATCGAACTCGTACCTGTAGACTACAAGTCTACTACCACTGTGTTACCGATGCTCTTGATTACATAATTTTGTTTAAAGAACGTTTGATAAACTTCTCTTTGGACTTTTTATAAGATCTTGTACCAATGTGTTTCGATTATCGAATTGTGTCTGACTTGTAGGCCTAAGGCTTAATCAACCCTTAGAGGGTGTACCCCTTCGGTTGGTAAATATGTGTTGTGCTTACATTTCCTTTCTTCGGTAGATCATCATCATCATCACCAGCAAGAAACATGGCGGAAGGGGACAGCGGTTCAGGGATCATAGTTTTCACTCTGTGGTACATCGCCATTGCTGTCGGTTACGCCATGTAAGTAAATACCATAATTATTTACGAATGATCTTGAACCAAATACATACCAATATCTCATATTTTGGATAAATTTTTACGTTGCACAAATCAAATAATTACAAATTCGTTACGATATTTTTGTTACGGTTTTTTACATTTATGAAGAAGCTTCATAACATTAATTTTATTTAATAAAAGTTAATAATATGTCAATAAATTAAATCCATATCGCCTGTGGTTATGGAAAGCTAGTAGGCTAGTACTCAAACCGCTGTCTAGGCGCCTGTCGCAATTTAATACCTTTGTGGATATAACCCGTTAACTGGCGGTTAATATATACCGTTATCTGCATCTATTTAAAATTATACGCTATTTAACTATATGCGGTCTCGATTTATTTAGATTTCTATTACTAAATTATATCTCAATCGGATCAAAATACTTTCCGTTTAATAATTTAAAGATCTTAAATAAAACAGATATATCATTTTCTCGTGTATTGAAACAACTCAAATTATTAACGCTGAAAATGTTACCTGTACATTGTCGACGCTAATATCAACGCCCTTGACCTACATCCAACAAAGGGTATTGAAAATTGGAAACGCTACGACGCCGATAGCAATTTCCTTTCAATATCTAGTTATTTCCGAACCTCCGTTATGTTCGGAAATGTATTCCGCAAATGTAAAGAATTGGTTAAAAAGGTGTTACGTTAGCTTGAAGTTATTTCGAGATTTTTTTGGAAAATGCTGGCTTAGAGATTAAAAGTGGATATTTAGGTCAAATGGTATTACGTAACTTGTACCGAGGGAGGCTTGGGGAAGTAAATTTAGTTGCCCGATATAAATACTAGTCTGGAATGTAGGCGCTATAAGTACTTCTTTCTCGTGAATGTCCATAGTTTTTTTATAGTAGTTAGCTAACGAATAAGTGGCCATCTGACATCCCTAATATAAATAGGGAGTAGTTCCGTCTATAATAAATTGTTTGTGATCGTATTTTTATCGAAAATGTAAACTAGAATTATATTCCTAATTTCAAAAGCCAGGGGGAAATTAATTCGAAACAACGATTGATTCCTTAGTTTGAAAAAAAATACCTATTCCACAATGATCAAAGTAGAATGTCAGAGTAATTTTATGGGTACTTACGGGTATCGAATAAAGCACCGACTTAATGAAACAGCTTGTTCCGAACGATTATTGGGCTATAAAATTCTATGCAACATTATGTGACCGCGTACGAAGACTTTAATAACGACGACGTGGTGTGTTTTCTCGATAACAAACGTACTATAGTTTCCAAAGGTGGAGTAAAATAAAGCTAGATTTAGTTGAGCTTCTGACAGCTTGTATAGACAAAAGTAATTAAATCATGTGTGAGAGTGAGAGAGAGAGAGAAATTCTTCTGTTCACATATTCTTTTTATTTCCAATCCCAGGTTTGAACAACATTTTCAGGGTTATTTTGTAAGATATAATGTTTTGTTACATATAGTCCGATAGCCAAGAGGCATTGGCACATTGCCAATTTGGATTCGTCCCTTCTGTAGCAATCGATGTTTTTAGATTTATGTATTTAGATTTAACTTGTAGATAGATTTTACGAGTATATTCAGAATCTAGATACGAGTCTTTGTAACTAAATCATTTATTTTAATAGTTAATTTATAAATTACACGTCTATTTAACAGTATTTCCTAAAGGCGGAATTGTTTGGCCATCATACAATTATTATAAATACGAAAGTTTAGATGGATGGATGTTTCTTAGAGATTGTAGCCTAAACGGCTGAACGGATTTCGATGAAATTTGGTACAGATGGACTCACTTTTGTTTTTTTTATTCCACGCGGACGGAGTCGCTGGCGAAAGCTAGTTTTATAATATTTTAACAAAAAATCAATTTCTGTGACTTGTTACGTAAAATCAAAATTGTATTCTGTTCGTAACTTCCTGTATTTATTATGACTCATCGATTGGGAAAACCCTTAGTCGAAGGGAACGTAAATTCTTTATTTAGAGCTGAAAATAGACTTCAATCAATACTTAGTACACGTGACATTTACGTAAGGTCGCGGAGTATCGAGCTTTGTTGCTTACGTAAGCTTCCAAGCGCTTTGGCTTCGTGTTTACGAAACTTTCAGTGATTTCTATACATCCTGATTGAAAATTGGCTTCTATGATTAATAACTGCGCTTCTGTTGGTTCATCTTTCGTTGTCATTAAGGAACATTTAACCACTTTACTTTTCGATTCCTTCTTAATTCCTAGCCTATTCTTCAAATCTGCTAATTAAAAATGTTTTCTATTCCTTATAACTTTCTAGTCCATTTTTCTCAAATTCTGGTCTCCTTTTAATCTGCAAATTCATTGAGATTACATAATTTAAAACACTTCCGACGTAACAGCGCAGTAAAAGAGCTCGATGCGTTAGAAGATGCTCTAAAAACAAACAAACGGGCGTCAGATTTAACTGTATCTTTAACATTAGAGCTGGCAACACTCCAGCGGGGTAAAGCAGACTTCGATGCTCGAGCCAACGTTTCTGATTACAATAACGAAGAGGGAATGCGCGCGCGCCGAAAATATTGCACCGGGCTGTGGTAAAAGAAAGAAGCGATTGCATTTTTTTTACAATTATTCAAATAAAAACACTCCAAATAAAAGGGTTTCTTTTCGAGAATATTCATAAATTAGACTTTACTTTAATTTCACCTTAAAAGATGTACAAGTAGGTTTTTAATTCGAAACTGCAACGCTCTAAATGCCGCTTATAGGGTTGTTAAGTGACCCCTTTGGTACAGATTTAGTTTAAATTTTGTAGTATGAAAATGTGTAATTTTTTTATATATCTTGGCTGTTAAATTTTAGATGTAGCAAGCGGTAGCCTGAGGTAAGGGCACTGCGAATCGTGCCGATGACCTGGAGCCGCCAAGATCTTAAAAAAGCTTAATACCAGGGTTTTCCCTTTGGAAGCAATTAACGAATCTGATATTTGTCACATTTTATTATGTTCTTACACAATTTAGATAATAATAAATATGCTTTAAAATTAACTTAAATGAAGTTTAAATAAGTCAACAAAAGAACAGAAACAATGTATTAAAAAAAAACTGAAATTGCTGTCAGAATTTCTTACTCGAATGCCACTCGAGTGAAGATAGGACTCGAGTGATTTTTATTGACTTGAGTCACTCGGAATATAAAACTCGAATAACCAAAATTTTAAAGCGAATAAAACAATATTAATTAAATAAAATTTTCGTTTAAACTTAACCTGTCTACGTAACCAAGAAACCTCTTATATAAACTATCAGTCGAATTGAAATATTATAATGTAATACTAAAAAGTTTCCAATTTAATTTATTGTAACGAGGATTTTCATGAGATCAAAATATGAACAGTTTTATTATGTTCTTACACAATTTAGATAATAATAAATATGCTTTAAAATTAACTTAAATGAAGTTTAAATAAGTCAACAAAAGAACAGAAACAATGTATTAAAAAAAAACTGAAATTGCTGTCAGAATTTCTTACTCGAATGCCACTCGAGTGAAGATAGGACTCGAGTGATTTTTATTGACTTGAGTCACTCGGAATATAAAACTCGAATAACCAAAATTTTAAAGCGAATAAAACAATATTAATTAAATAAAATTTTCGTTTAAACTTAACCTGTCTACGTAACCAAGAAACCTCTTATATAAACTATCAGTCGAATTGAAATATTATAATGTAATACTAAAAAGTTTCCAATTTAATTTATTGTAACGAGGATTTTCATGAGATCAAAATATGAACAGTTTTATTATGTTCTTACACAATTTAGATAATAATAAATATGCTTTAAAATTAACTTAAATGAAGTTTAAATAAGTCAACAAAAGAACAGAAACAATGTATTAAAAAAAAACTGAAATTGCTGTCAGAATTTCTTACTCGGCTCGGTATAAACCACTCTAATGGTTACGAGTCACTCGTAATTCGAGTCGACTCGAGTCACTTGAAACTCGAGTTGGCAAAAATTTCACTCGAGTCCGAGTAATGTAAAACTTACTCGAGTCACTCGAGTGAAAAGCAACTCGAGTCCCATCACTAGAGTCGAGTCTCGTCTGTCTTCGCGGCCGTGTCCTTAACATCGAACGCCGCGAAGCGCCATCCCGACTCCGATTTAGATTTTTACATTAAGTTTATTTATAACTAGCTGTTGCCCACGACTTCGTCCACGTGGTATTAGAAAACATACGAACTATATAAATAACAAAACGGCTGTAGTAGTAATAAACATTTATTTACGCTCACTAATTGTTATGGTTATTATTAATTTGAGAAAACAGTGTTTTTTTTTTTATTTCATTAGTTATAACAATAAATCTGTCGATTCCAACTTCTATAAGAATAAAAATCGAAAATTGATAAGATTCATGACTGATTTTACACAACCCATCCCTACTAAATTTGAAATGAATTGTCAAACTAATCTAAATTATTTAGACACACTGTAGTATAGATAATACTGTTTTGTGACAAAATCGTCCGTTTATACTTAAAGAATCGCTTACGAATTTGGAAAATATTATTTAAAGAAAAAGCTTATTTTCCGATTCATTATAAATTTAATTAAATAGAAATATGTAAGTTTTTAATAAAATAAAAAAAATATATTTATATTCCATTAGCGTGGCGCTTTCTGTATTGTGGGAAGTTCCATTTTATATAGATCAGTGTTTTTACGTTCGGGCTTGATAAAAAGAGAGCGAGCTATCGAGCAGACTATCGCCCTTTCCGTCACTCACGTGGTCACATAAATGCGGGACGCGCAGGGGGTTTCGCCGGAGCGACGAGCACAGGTCCACTTCCATCGACGCCCGCGGGCGGACTGACGCGAAATCCGAATGGTTTTGGGAGCTCATTTTAATTAAATTCGATTAAAAATTAACTAATCAATGTATTGCAAAAAGCTTCGGGTTAACCGAAGATAAAGTACTCGTGTATCAAAAAAACCACTTCGAGTTTTTACTTTCGTTGTTGTATTGCAGATATATGGTGATTTTTACAGAATTAGGCACATTTTCAAAAAATAAATCTATCGAGAAAAGTTTGTCCAATCGTGATTCTGTTCCACGAGGCTTTAGTTAAAGGACTGAAGTTACACATACTAAAATATCACTAATCAAATCTTTGTAGAAATCCTGTTCTATGCTTCCAAAGATGCGCAATTTGCGATAACCCCGCCTTAATCATTGAAGTGCATCCAACTTTAAAACTAGTACAATGTTACATTTAATGAAATGATAAATACAATACATTTCATAGTTTCACCATTTCTTTTTTTAAATTACCATTTTATTAAATTGAATTTTTTATGATAAATGTGGAAGTATTAATAAAAAGGATTACAGTATTATTAACTTATTACTAACTCTTGCCGCGACTCTGTCCGCTTAGAATAAAAAAAAACAAAAGCAAGTAGCCTATGTATTCTTCCTATGTAGTCTATCCTCTACATCTATGCCGAATTTCATCGAGATTCGTTCAACAGTTTAGACCACAAACTGTAACAAATCCACCCATCCATCCATCTGAACTTTCGCATTTATAATATTAGTTAGATGAACTTGACATGAATAGTGGAAACTAACCTAGCAATAAAATGTTGTGATACTTCTGTACTTCGATAAATCAATTTGAAATGTTTGTATTATAGATTTTAATTACCATGTCACAACCGTAACGGCCGACCTACCACAAGTCACTCCATCACTCAGTTCGATATGCTTTCTCGGTATCGAGATATGCTCGTCCCGCGGGATAGCTAACAATAGACTTTATTATCCCGGGAGACGAAAGATGTGACGTCGCCACGCAGCCCTGCCAAGCCCCAATGGGAACTGTTTTATTGATTTTACGCATATCCATTGTATCACGACATTATTTATAATTTTACACATGGTAAACGAGTAAACGGTCACCTTAATTCACTGAATAGCGAAATGCTCATAGTCATTCAAAGATGTGTTCATCATCACCATACGTCCCCATTAAGGGGCTTGGAGCCAACCCTAAGTTAGGGTCACACATATCTATGAATTAAGGCTCTCAATAGAGTTTAAACGGTCCTGGAATAACTTCCAGGGTTACCCCTGCCCCTCTCACCGCATCAGATATGGTTGTCAGACTTTCAGTAAGCAATGGACACGCGTCCGACTATTGTTTACAATGATAGCAGTGCGGTATGCCAATATCTGACGTCCAAGCTTTGCCAAGATAACGCTCATCTGTAACGAGCTTTTGAACCTGTTTATAAACTACGAGCTCTCGCCCGCAAACTTCTTTATCGCAAATTTGGACCACCACTTAGGCCATTTTGAAATCGCGGAATTAAAAAAAAAGTAGCCTATAATATGACCATCTATGTCAGCTACTCTTCAGTGAAAGTCCGGTCGAAATCCGCGCGGCCGTTCCGAAGATTCCCCGGAACAAACGCAGCTTGCGGACAGACAGACGATTTTTTTTTTTGCGATTTTCATTATCAGCAACGCAAATACATCATCTTCCCAAAATCTGGTATTTTTCTTTTGATGTTACAAACAGACACTATTTTATAAATAAAATGTATGTACGTATGTCATTGGTCAGATAGACGCTGATTCACATGGCACAACTAAAAAAAAATATTTGACTTTATTCATGTTTACTTGGTCGATGAATCAATCCAATCATATTCCCAACTGTTCTTCTCTTTAGATAAAAAGATTTTGTTTCTAGTCTTCAGTTTTAAAGTCGTTATCTCTCTTTCCTTACTTACATTATAATATCGTCGGCACGTGCAAATCTTTATAAATGGAGCGTGAATCGATCCCGCGAACAAATGTGTTTTATTCATCAAGTCGGCCATTGCTCACTGGTGAGCGGCTTTGTACAGATTAACTACGTCACAGATGTAACACGCAAGATTGAAAATTGTTTACTATTACTGTTTTACTTGAAAGATAATGCATTTAATTGTCTAACCTCTCTAACAATCTAACTTCTAGCTAATATTATAAATGCGAAAGTTTAGATGGATGGATGGATGGATGGATGGATGGATGGATGTTTGTTAGAGTTTGTAACCTAAACGCCTGAACGGATTTCGATGAAATTTGGTATAGATGTAGAAGATAGTCTGGAACGCATCTGTAGTTCCTCTGGTGTTGCGGATGTCCATGGGCGTCGTTGACCACCTTGGTGTTCTCGCCGCTCGTTTGCCCCCTTTTGTTATAAAAAAAAAAGAACACATAGGCTACTCACTCTTGTTTTTTTTTTAATTCCACGCGGACGGAGTCGTGGGCGAAAGCTAGTATAGTAATAGATATTAATTGTGATATTCTTTTGACAAAAAAATAATTAATCTAAACAGGATAATTTCACAGTGTTATTGCTATGAACAATGTTTTCTGAAATAGCTAATTTACTTGGTTTCACTTCACACTTCAATCTGCACAGCGACCTTCCTCTGTCAATAGTCACAATATTGGCAGATCGCTCAGGGTCGTCTCGTTAGAACTTGACTTTGACCACTGTCAAGGTCATGGACATACAAAAACTACTGCGATTCGAAAATAAGAGTGTCAAAATTTCTTTAAAAGTTCTTTTACTCTCCTAATGTCATCTGTTCACATTGCAAATTACATGTGAATGGTATTTTGTGAAATTACATCAATAATATTTCAAACATTCAGTGACAAATAGTACTAGATGTACTCTTTATTAAGTAGATATAATTTAAGAGGAATGCGAACTGCTGGGCCGAGCTCCTGGGCGTGGCTACGCGTCCGCAATGACCCCGCCACCGGAAATCGTACAACTTGACTCATGCCACCGGATGTGCACTCTGACAGATGCGGGTTATTTTCCTACGTCATGAAAACGTCGCCAATCTTAATTGATAAATCTCTTCACTGACAATTAGATTAATAATGTCTTGCAGTCTTAAACGATGTAGTCATTTAGTTAATATTTGATTCAATTGGTTGGTGAGTATTCTGTCTGGATGAATTTAAAGAAAAGTATTTATTAAATGAAAATTATATTAAAACAACAAATTATAATAAGAATAAGACAATAAATGTACAACTAAATAATACTAGGCTAACATGTAAATTAAGAAATAAAATAATAAAAACATTTCCTTAATAAATCATCGTAAAAGCAATACTTTGTCTATGCAAGATGACGTCATCGAAGATTTGTACCTGTCATAGGTCGACATCGAGCGCGGTGACACACGATTGCTCGGTATAATAAGATTCATACTTTATGACATCTCCTGAGAAAGTCTGCAAAGTTGGGTGCCAAATAGAACTGCCGCGGGTAGAGGGAAGCACACGAACGACGGATATTCTACATTTCTTTTCCTCCCGATACCCAGAATTGAGTTTAAAATGTTGTGCAAAATCCGAACTGCTATTAAGTTTGCACGCCACTGTATAATTGAATCGACACCAGACGTTATGATTCATGTGTTTCTTTTCCATAACTGTATACTGTTCTATTTATAGTCGAATCTTACAATGGGAACAAAAAACTTCATAACGGAATAACTAGTCTGAAATCAATTGAACAGTAAAAATAGTCTAGACTAATGCGACAATGTCTGCCAAATTCTTTTGTACTAATATTACTTACCGTAATTCATAGCCTACACAATTGGTTCAATAAATATTGTTGTCTCTTATCTTTGCAAAGAGAATGAAAAGGATGACTGATATACTGTTTTAATGGAATAAAAGCAGACACTAGTGTGTTTCGATCTATGCCTGTGTTGTTCATTTTAGTGCTATTAGCGCCCTGGGCGAGATTTGTACAGCGCCCTCTTTTTACCAAGTTAGGGAGAAACAGACTCATGTAGGACTAATGTAACTATGAACTGGACTATGTAAATCTAACTTGCATGCCCTGGGCACCCTGGGCGGACGCCCTACCGTGCCTAACGCAGGCACTGAGAATACTTATTAGTATATCTATGTTTATTGCTTGTACAAACATATTGCATAACCTTGTACCATTTTATAATGATATTTGCTACAATATAGAAATTGTCTTATAACCAAAAACGTTATAAAACTTGATAATATTGTATTATCAACTTAACTGATATGTGATCTTTGTAGTGAATAAAAGCGGCTTTGACCAAGAGCAAACAATTAGAGCCTTGTCACACGCTGACCTCATCTCTGTTAAATGGATTGTTTAATACAATTAACTTTTGGCATTAATAACGCGTCTAAAGGATGTTTCTTACGATGTAGCTGACTTGTATACAATTTATATGGCCATTTCTGACCTTCTGTGCGTCCCTTCAATTTTAAAGACTGAAACTACATTTGAATAGCGATCATTCTTCAAGCTTTGTTCTTATCAAGGACTTTGTAAGTAGGGTTCATTTGTTTTTTAAACCCATCATTTATTATTATGATTGTACATTATTACATTGACTGGAGAATTTAGATCTATGCATCTTCAGCGCACATCGTTCGCTATTATTCCTCTATTAGATTAATCTACATGAATATAGTTCGCGAATCGGTTCAATTAACAGTCCAAGGGTAGAGTTGAATGGCGACCACCACATGACGGTATTGTGACGCTCCCACAGACTACGGGCTCGTGGGAATCGAACTCGGATCCGCCAAGCATGACCGATGCATTTGATTGTATCCAAAGTATACGAGTATTAGTCGTCCGCTTCAACTACGCCTACCAAAGAATGTACTATATATCTTTACTGTCATCTATAACCTTCTCGTTGATGTAAATTATAGATTACTAGCTTTCGCCAGCGAATCCGTCCGCGCAGCATGAAAAATTAGTAGCATGTGTTCTTCCACACTGTCGTCTTCATCTACGTCTTTAATCGATACCCGTTTAGCTTTTTAGGCAACAAATTCTATTAGATATTTATCCATTCATTCAAACTTAAAATTTTATAAGGAATTTTTGAAATAGGTTCAGTAATTTCGGAACTTATTCAATGCAAAAAATTTAATCTTTCCTCTTGCTAAGTTTAGTATAGATACTGGTATTTATCAGTTTCTATTAATTCTTTGATTTATTGCTAAGACTCCACTTTTATAGATTTTGACTTTCTTTGTGCACATACTTGGACCGTAACCCCGCGGAAAGTTTTGTAGGTATATACTCGTATTAAAATGCTGCAATATGACAAATTATCCAATCTGTTTTGTGATGGTTTTCTTGACAGCGGAAAATTGTTTTGGATATTGTAATAATCCATTTGCGTCAATCGTGATACTAATCTGACAAACCTGCAATATCTTTGGCCCCTTATCCGATAGTAATGTATTTCTTTGTCACGCGAAAAGATAATTTATTGTCGTTATAGTAAATATCTAAATTAATAAACATAGAAGAATTGCTTTAACCGTTTAACGCTGAAGTAAGAAAAAAAGATGATATAAAGAAAAATAAACATACAGACGAATTGAGAATCTCCTTTTAGAAGTCGGTTTATAAAGTGTTGTCTTAAAAATTAATAAAAATTCTTAAATTAATAAAAGAAAATTATACTTACAATCTCCCAACAGCGCCGCCGAAAATTAACCTGTAAAATAAAACAGAAAATTAATTATATGTAATGTAACGTAACAAAATAGAAGTAGAGAAACAAATAGATATACGAAAAGCAATATAATATGTAATGTAGTGTCACAAAATAGAAAAATAGAAATAGAGAAACAGATAGATATACACAAAATGTAAAAGACAAATATAGGGAAATAGAATTGTATAAAGAATCAATACCGCAGAATGAAATTGTAAAACCAAATCAACCAGCATTTTATTCATCAATATTTTTGCTCTATTATTAAATTATTATTAGCAGTATTATTTAGCTATAAATAAGTAATAGCTGGGGGTTGTTTCTCAGCATGTGTCGCTTGGCAACAGCGGTGAAAGCGTTGGATAGTTTATTTTAAAAGCGCGGCCCGAGCGGCGCAGCTCGTCGCGGTGGTATACAATCTTTATTTGCATTCGATGCACTTTGTTTAGGGTTGTCAATTTAAATTAATTAATTTTAAATTAAAAGGTTACCTACATTTTTACTGATTAATTAAATTTCAAGAATTTGACGAACTTATACAATCTGTATTCACCGTTTAAAATACCTTTAAAACAACGTTTAGATTCCGTGTTTTTATAAAAGTGTTTATTTGACCTTTTTTCGTTACATTGCGATGTATAAAAAACTTAAAAAATGCTCTCTTTTACTTTTATTGCTATTTTTAAACATTACTTTTTGTCTATATGTTGTCTTTAATATCAAGAGCGGTAGAAAGTGGGTCGAAATGAGGTCGTGCTCCAGTTAAAACCATTCAGATATCAGTCGTATCGTACATTGAGAGGTCTTGATGAGATTCTCAACTGTGGAAATGTTTCTTTTTAAATAAAAAAAATGTTTCAAATGTTTTGGTTCACTCAAAATCAAAATTTACAAAATTTAATCAATATTTTCGACTTAATCTTTAAAAGCAACTATTGTTTTAAATGAGAAATCCCAAAACAATTGATCTAAAGCTAGGTTTTATTATTTTTATTGATAAAAAAATATTTGTAAGTGTTTTTATTTATTTATTTATTTATTTATTTACACTTTGTACACAAGCAAAACAATTTACAATAAATATACATGTTGAAAGTTGGTTGCACAGGTGAGCATAACTCTAAAAGAGTTTTTTTACTGCTAACCAGTGTTGTTAAAAGATGTTTTTATCAACCCTGTTGGATAACTATTCCGGGATGCGGTTGTTTCAAAGTGTATCCTTACAGGAGCCCTTTGTCTCCTGCCTGCATTTAGCACGCAGCTACAACAAATAAAACGATTTATAGCTTTGCTGGTGCTAAACATAACCTCTCCATTGGCGCTGTCAAAGTTCATTATTGATAGTGTGATTTAAAACAATACTGTAATGCGTGGGACATTAAGATCACGCTGTAAATCTAAAATTATTTAAGCCATTATATACCTTAGAACTCTAAACAAAACAAAAAAAAATACATTGCTCAATCAACGTCTATGCCTATCGGGTCAATAAATGAATGTCTGTTTTTAGAAACAAGAAGTTTTACTCTTTGGTGTATTAACGTTGGCTGTAAAAAGAACTGCTTGTAACTGGTGTAAAAAAAAATTGTCTGTGGTAAGATCCAGACTGAGGGCAGAGGGCGGATGTCGCTGCACGCAGTCGTTAGCGCGGCTGCAGCGACGAACGGAAGCACTGATTCAACTGGACGTAGCTAATGCGTGGGCACTGTTTCCTACTCTATGAAGCAATTGTCTTATTGATTACGATTTGCGAATGTCTTCGAATAAAAATATAATATTTGTTGAGACTTAAGGCTTAATTCTTTCCCATCTCTTTTTAATTTTTTTCTAAGACTAGGACGGTTTTAATTCCTTTTTCTTGTTGTTTTGTCTCTGTTCTTACCAATGTCTGTGCGGTAGCATGAAACTCATTTCCCTTCAATACTGGAACACCGTGCAAGTTAAAATTTATGTTCTTCTTTGTCAAATAACGTTTCTGAAGAGTGAATGCACCCGGTTACGGTGTGGGGTGAGCTGCAGAGGTTGACGGCCTGCTTCGAACCCGCGCCCGCAAATAGCGCATACCGCGCCGCGCTGCCCTGACGCAAATAGTATAGCTAAAAGCTATCTCTCGCTGTGTATGCGCACAAAACATATTGAATTACAGCATCCTGCTGAAGTTTAAAGTTCCTTTTATTAAATTATGTTCACAAAATTACAAGACACAAATACTTCAAAGATATTATTAAGGTTATCTTACCGTGTAAAGAGTTTAAGACAAAAACGTTTTTAACTTTTTGGTCCTTCGAGTAGGATAATTTGAGTGATTTTCTCAAAAAATGTTAATGTTGAGTTAGGTACATTTTTTGTATAGGAATATTTTAACATTTTCGTTGACTTTAATTGTTAAGATGTATAATGTTTGTTGTGAAGCTAGTCAGCGGCGAGGCTGGTCACTCTACTCTTGGCGGCTATCCAGAGCTGACGGCTATTCTCACGCCTTCCTATGTCTGATGAGATAACAGCAATATACTTTAGTATTTATGGCGCCTTGTTCAGTTTCATAATATACACACGTAAAATATTACGCAAGTCGAACCAAAACATTTTTGTTTTTTAGGTGTCATGTGGAATGGCAACATTTTGAAGACTTCTAATCTTAACTTTATGTTTTACGTGCAATTTGTTAAAATAATTGAAATATCATTGACTTATAAAAGTAATGACCTAAATCAAACCATGCTCCAATTACACTGATATTTAAATATCAAACCTTTCCATAAAAAAATACGGAGCTTCTGCCCTTGACATCTTGGAAATCATACTATTTTTCTAAGTATGCTCTGTTTACGCGTCTTTATACAATGATTTAATACAATAAAAATATTTGAATTTCTCCTTGGAAAATCTCCAAGTATTATTGACAACGTAATCAATTAGTTGGTACTACTGTGAACGTTTCAATGCGCAATAATTGACCACTCTCGCCAATTATAATAGCTTGGCACAAAGTATATTTTCGTTGGAGTAAACAAAATATTTTTACAATTTCACAATCACTATGCGAGAAAACAAAATGGCGTTGGCGCCAAATGAAAGCTAAACAGACTATTTATCGCAGATAACCAATATTTATGGTACGTGATTTTTTTTTTCTTTTTTAATTTTTTTATACCAGTGTGATTACTTTTTTAATTATAAATAAATAGATATTTAAATGTTGTTTTTTTTCGCAGGGAAAACTTCTTCAAACCCAAGGAGAGGTATGAAAGCGAAACGAATACAGAAGTTTTATCCGCTGATGCGATAATACCGAAAAGCCAAGATGCGGTCCGTACGCCGTCATTTTTCACCGCAGACCCGCCTTTATTCACTCCACTTAAAACAACGGTATCGGAAACTGCTGTCGAACCAGAACCACCTCAAGAAGAACCCAGTGAACCTCAGAGTCCTAATGTGATGGCGGTTTCAGAGGATTCCTTTATTGAAGCTTCACCTTCACCTATAGAGGAACATGAACCAATGGCAGAGATAATTGCAGAGTATGTTGCCGAGACACAAGGTGGGGATGAAGCTATCAATAATTTTGAATCCAATCAAGAGTTTCTCCATGAAGAAATACCTGATGCTCAGACTGAGGAAGTTACCGAACACGTTTTTGATATTGATGATTGAGATTCTTAACATTTAGCTTTTCTTAAAAAGTTTACTTTATATTCACTTTTTAAATACATTTTATAGATTTGTATCTACCAGAAAAAAATCTTATTATACATTTAATTGATCTCATCTCTGATTTTCATTTTTTTAATCTTTGTCAATCTAACAGTAAGCATAGACTAAAATTGTTTTCATTATCTGTTACATTCCTAGAGCGCTTAAGGTGAGCCTGATTAGAAGTTACAAGCTGTGTCTTTTAGTTTTGTTACTATTTAATTGGGCGAATTACATCAGTTTTGGGTATTACGTAAGCATTAATTTTCCGATATGAATAACTCTTGATGCATCACCATAAGCTAGACTTGTAGTTATGTGCAGTAATTATTTGCACAGTTCATAATATTTTGCATTATTAACACATGCTTGCGATCTTCGTAGACTAGTCTGCATCTCAAATAGTGACACCATGATATCACATTCAGACAGAATTTCCTGAAATTAAAGAGATTTATTATTCATTTACAAGATAGATGCATTTATCGGAGGAAAGGAGTTGAAACTGACAATTTAGTAATAGCTATCGTAACATAATAACTACGTGAAGAAGAAATGGATCCACGTTTTATATGTGCTATCTTGCAACTTCTCTTTATCCTACCAATGATATTGATATCCTAACTGAATACAGTGTCATGGAAACATAATGTGATTTAATATGGTGATAATTCACTTATGTGTCTTACGTGAGCATTGCTCGACCTTGAATGCGGTTTGTGTCTTTATGCATTGTGATCGAGGTCGCAGTTGTTTCTTCTCTTTTAATTTAATATCGTGGAGATGAAGTAATTTTAGTATCTCGTTAGTTGCATTGTAAGACAAATACTAGTTAGAACCTTTTTCCTGGTGAAAGTTTAAGATTTATTAATGGCGTTTTTCAACAAACTGCGTTAATAGTTTTGAATTTTTTTATTTTATTTCTATCTAATCTAAAAAGAACTGTGGAATCAAGCTCTTTCGAAAACTATTAATTTAAAGATATTCGATTTAAAAGCATGTGATACTTGATATTATATCGATTGAATGAAGCAATAAAATGAGTCAGAATCTTACAAAATTGATATCCTCTATAATCTATGGCTATTTTTTTATCTGTTCGGAGTGGTAAAGATAGAAAAGCACTCTACAGATAAGGATGACATCAGAAAAACGCAAAGGTTTTATTTGTCGAGCTAAATTTTAGTACAAAATTTTTTTATCCGACAAACGCATCTGGCCATAGGCATCTGTTCTATATAGTTCTGCATTTCTTTCCTACCTTTAATAGACACTATAAAGTTGTGAAATAATTGTTTTATTAATACAAATTTGAAAGCATAAAATGTAGGCTCTAATTCCGTTCTCTATAATTTCCTTTACGTATCAGAAATTATTGCTTGTCAAGCACTCTTAACTACACATTTTATCGCTTGTAAAACGGAACGCGCAATCATACTAATATTATTTATAATATAAATGTGAACGTTTAGATGGATGGATGGATGGATGGATGGATGGATGTTTGTTAGAGTTTGTAGCCTAAACTGCTGAACGGATCTCAATGTAAATTTGGCATACATGTAGAGGATAGTCTGGAAAAACACATAGGCTACTTGGCTTTGTTTTTTTTAATACCACGCGGACGGAGTCGCGGGCGAAAGCTAGTAAATTTATACAATGAGGTGTTTGTGGAAGAAGCAATACTAAAAACTTACTATGTAATATTGAAAAATGAATATAGTTTGCCACCTAATAACGTACATATGAGATATCGAGGACCTAAAATTACTGGCTACCGTAAAATTGGATTAAACAAAGATTATTGAGAAGTTATTGAAAAAAATGTTGTCGATGTAAATCGTAAATACTTCGCTGTATTTACAATGCAAACGCGTGCTACAATAGCAAGCAAATCCCACTCAGAATCTGGATTTAATCACGTCATATCCTGTACTTAATTAAATTTGAATAGTTTCGGAGGTTTATTTTCATTTGAAACTGCGAGTGGATTTTAGACAGCGAAGTTTTTCTATTGAATGCTATTCAAATAACCCCATTATTTTTTGTTACGATTTTCTATATTTTTGTTTTTGTATCTAATCTAGTGGCTACATGGATTGTTGGGTAACGGATTTTTACGAATTTTGTGTCACGTAGCTTTTGAGAATCACCTTTTCTGCTTGTTAAAAGTAGTACTATAGTAATTAGATTTCTCTGATTAAAAAACTGTATTTTTTTGATTAATATCCATGTTGTAAGTTAACGAAACTGTAGGTATCGACTCCGGAAACATCACCTCAAAGATGTATTGTTGTCTCATTTAATTCAGAAAGAACGAGAGGGATGTATGAATGTTTCCAGTAAACAACCACGGTAACGTAAAGTTTTAATAGTCAGGAACTATAATCTTAAAATTAATCACCAATAATGGCGATAAATCTAAACTTAGTTTCTCTTACTCTCATCGACAAGTCGGCTTGCTCATCACTCCTAGCTTGTTAAAAAAAATCCCCTAAAATTTTGACTAATAATTAGTGTTTCGCGTTTATGAATATTGCTTAAACATTTGTCTAATGCTTTACCCTGTACAAAGGGGCTGGCTTCCGTGTGAAGAGCAAGCCGCGGAGTCGGCCGGTGCCGTGGGGCCCCCTGCAAAGGACGCCCCACCAAAAGAAACACCAAAACCTAAAGGATAATCCATCGCACTTCAACATTTGGTACTGATAGAAGATACTCGCGAATGTATTGGAAGGTAATTTTGATTTTAAAATGTAACTATTGATCGGTTTACGCATTTAAACGTCCCATCACTTTTTCGAAAGTCGTAGTCGATCTAAAAATATATTTTTATACAGTGTTCCTTCGTTCCTTCTTTGTAGGGGTTGGTTCCCGTGCATGGATGGGGGCAGCTCAGGGCGCTCGGGGCCTCCACGTGCAGCACGGGAAGCGCAGCCGCTTACCTTAACCGCCTCGATGGTCAGGAGCGGTGAGCGGCTCAAGGAACTGCCGCCTTCTGAAATTATATACGAATCGCCAACTAAGAAATGACTACACAACTCTTGTAAGTTGATTTCTTTTTGTATTTTAAATACTGTTAAAGAAATCGTAGGACGTTGATGAAATCGCACACATGTCGCGCGGTTATAGAGAAAAAGCCTTTATCCGATAGTTCATTATGATTTACAATTATTTATAACTAGCTGTTGCTCGCGACTTCGTCTGCATGAAATTAGAAAATAATAAAAACAGCCTATGTTACTCACTGATAACATAGCTTTTTAATGGTGAAAGAATTTTTGAAATCGACCCAGTAGTTTTAGATTTATTTCAATACATACAAAATACCAAAAATACAAATCTTTCCTCTTTATAATATTAGTATAGATAGATACGTTTAGTTATGAAGGTTAGGTTAGAAGTATGAACGAAATTGTATTGAGACGAAAGCAAAGCGGGAGGTGGAAGTGGTCGGCGGGAGATAAACATCGCCATGATTTACAACTTCCATGGACAGAAATACTGCCAAATGTATATTGAACTGTGAAGTGCGCTGAAATTCCGCATTACCCTTACGTGAAATTATATAGATTTGTTATTCTTTCAATATCTCTAGTAATGACATCTTCCAGCAAATATAACTGATGAGCAGACTTTTCAAATGTCTTCGAATAGGTACTTGAAAGCATTTCATTTCTCCAAATATTTCTACATTTACTTTAACATTTCCTTTTTATGTTTATTTATTAGTTCCGCTCCTAATTATCGATTGAACAGTGAGAATGTGCAAATAAATACTTTAAAATACAGCTCTTGTAAATAAATGGGTGATATAGGAGCGGAAATTGCTTCGATTCCCAACTACTGGCTAATTTATTTACGACCATCTGCGAACTCTCACAGCTAAAATCGATTTGTAAAGGTTTACCTACTTTTAACGATTAACATACTATTTAATAATCGATAATGTTTTATAGTATAATCAATGTAGGTACTTTGTTGTTTTTTCCGACAACTTAATGTCATCTGGAAGCCAGTTGTATAATTTATGTCTTACATTTCGTGGTGTATTTATGTATGGTAACATTATTAGTTGCCTATAAAAAATTATGTACGTTTAAAAGTTTGAGTTTCTATTGCTTATACTTTTTTTTTAAATATTTTTATAATTAAACAATAGCGTTCTTTATCTGCGGAATCACATTCCAATAGGATATCTAAGACCGATATAACCATACTACATTGCGTGATTGGTTTATTTCAAAGCCAGCAATGCTGAATCCGGTCGTATTCTATTTTGTCGTGTTGTAATCACTTTTACTATTTGCATTAAGGATTTATTGCCGTCTTAGAACGTCGCTCAAAGGATAGTAAGCGCAGCTCCACTGCCCCTAGATACGGAGCGTTGATTACAAATTATTATAATTAACATGACGTACGAATGATATTAAAAATTTAGGCGCGTAACCGTTTGATTCCTATATCGCGAAACCATAAAATACGTATAAGAAAGTTATTCTACAGTTTTACATTTCAGCTTACCCACAGTTTTTAAATTGCAATCTTATAGTAGACGTGTGCCGTAGAAAATAGTCGTCTATGCAGTCAGTTTCCTATCAATAAAACATTAAAATTGTCGTCGACATTAAAATTCCTGCCGTCACTGTTCGCCATATTGGTGCAATGGAGACGCGCAGCCGGGGTCGACGACTGGCCGTGAGTCACGCGCACCGAGCGCCGAGCTCCGCTAGAAGGAAGTGTTGTCGAAGACGTTTTGGCGAGAACATTACTACTGCAAACGTTTATTTTATACATCAGTTAGGGTTGTACCTATATACCAACAACACAAACACATTTATCTTACTGTGGGTATCTTCGATTACAATGAAGCTGTCAGTCGAAAAATCATTATGTCTGTTAATTTGTAAGTGACATACGAGACGAAGTGTTTGAAATTCGTTTCAGTATCCGGCCGTATGTTTAAAGAGTTAAGTGGTCAAGATTACAAACACTGTCGATCTAAACTGTTCTAGTTTAGATCGACATCTTAAATTGCCTCTATCTTAGATGTTATATATGCGAAAGTTTGGAAGGATGGGTGTTTGTTTGTTTGTAGTCTAAACTTCTAAACGCATCACGATGAAATTTGGCATAGGTTTAGAGGATAGTCTGCAAGAACATGTAGGCTACTTTACATTTGTTGTTTTTTTTTTAATTCTTCGCGAACGGAGTCGCGGGCGAAAGCTAGTAAATCATAAATTCCAAAGTGGCGCTTTGTTAACTATAATTATATGAATAGATAATCTGTTTGTTTTTTTAGTGTTAGGAAGCCGTACAATTGTAATCTTATTGGCAGACGATAAGTCCTACTAGGATTTCATGAGTTGCAGTTAACTAATAGCTTTGAACAGATTACACGAAACTGTCAGGTTTCCTAGTATACTTAAGTAGGATTCCTTGGAAGAAAGGCAATATCCTTGATTCCCCAACTGTATGTATACTTTAAATTTATTTATATAGCATCGTGTTTTATTATAGTGTAAATACATGCTATGTGTCACGTAGTTAACCAATGTTAAACGTTTTGCTGAATCAAGAAATACTCGATATTCGATACATTAGCAAGGTGGCGAATTGTTGTATCGTCCGTATAGTAAAATGTTTCATTGTTTGCTATTTAAAAAGCTTTAGACATAATTGTGAATTTTGTTAATAAGGTCTCTTGCTATTAATCTATACTAATATTATAAAGAGGAAAGATTTGTATTTATGTATGTATTTGATTGACGCAAAAACTACTGGGCCGATTTTAAAATTTCTTTCACCATTAGATAGGCAATTTATCTGTGAGTAACATAGGCTACATTTTTTTTATATTCCCGCGGGCGAAGTCGCGAGCAACAGCTAGTCGTATTTAAATCGATGGAAACCCCCGTTAATGTTGTAAATATTTAACTTTTACTGCATTGAATCAACATTGTCGAGTACCTGATAGCCTAAATAGTTATCTACTAACTGCAATATAGACTTGTTATCAGACTGAGAATGATCAGAAATTATTATCAAATTCTGCATATGAAATGAAAATAGTTATTCTTTTTTCCACTGGCGCGTCCCCACTGCCATGCAAGATTACGGTCGCGCGTCTAACCGCTTAGTGGAAATCGCCTCTAAATGTTTAGCTAACGTTAATAGTGTTACACATCTTAGCAACCAATTAAGACAATTACATTGTATCTTGTTTACAATTTACATAATGTCCATTTGGACACAAGCCAAAGTTTTCTTTTAGCTAGCTACGTTTGGCACAAGAAGCATAGACTAATCCAACGTTCTAACTTGCCATTTCATTTAAATTAGATGCGATAAAGATATTTCTTGGGAAAATGCAATTTTTAAGTCCTACTAGCTTTCGCCAGGGACTCCGTCTTCTCTCAGAGTTCTTTCAGATTATCCTCTACATCTATGTCAAATTTCAACGAGATCTGTTCAGCAGTTTAGGCTACAAACTCTAACAAACATCCATCCATCTAAACTTTCTTTATAATATTAGTCAGATTTCATGATTTTTCTAAAATTTAATTACAACAGAGTGTATGCGCACTTGCCTTTTCAACTCTCCCTTACGATTAAAAGCTTTATAAACTTGCTAAGATTTTCTTGTATTTGAAAGATAATCTAATTCGCGAATTGCATGTTAGACAGGAGGAAGCCGCGCTGCGCACCGGAAGATGCTGTTCAGACAAATTGGCCCGCGCGAGCTCCGGGCCAACGGCGCGACCCACACTATCTGCATGTAACCGGTTTAAACTGGAATCTGGATACACGTTTTGGTATTTGAAATAAATAAAAATAGAATAAACACTTTTGCTTTTATTATAATCCTTCGAAGGTTAACCTTAAGGACAATTAAAAACTTTAAAAATATTGTAAGCTTTCGTTGTTGGTAATACAAAGATACAAGAATGAAAAAAATATAGCTAAGTATCAAGATTTATTTGTTTTTAAATAGTTTTCAAGCGAAGACTATTGCATATAACGAATGTTTACTTGTAATTGAGATTCTCAGCTTCTGTTTAGCATTAATAACTCCAATTATAAACGTACGCACTGTTTACGTGTACCAATTTAAAATAATTGATAGCTACCCGCATACATTCATCCCGTATGAGTCTTCAATTTGATCTATTAACCCCATACATGTGGGATTTACGTCACTGACGTGTCTGACAAACAATTGTTCGAGAAGGTTTTGAATATTTCCATAGAGAAATATTACTTTAAAAGAGCACTCACCTTTGTCTAAACTACATCACAACTGTTTTGCGAATGCCGATGGTTTCGCAGCTCATTCAACTGTTTAACACAACTAAAAATCGAGTAGTGTGCGCACCTCCATATAAACTTATAGGAATCAAAGCGAAACTAAACAGTTGTGCGATAGTTTAGTCAAAGGTGTGCGCGCGCTCTTAGTCAAATAATTCCTGATTGTATTCCACTTAAAAAAATACAGTTGATAACATTGAAGGATTCATAAAGAAGCAGATTCGTGCTACATGAAAGTGAAGTTAGCAGGACCGGTTTTAGCATACTGACGCCCTGGGCGATATGAGCATATAGCGTCCCTTTATGGTCAGCGCCTTGGGCGATTGCCACTCCAACCTATCCTAACGCCAGTACTGTAACCGGTACTTAAAGAAAATTCAATCATTTTACTAGTGTTTATGCAAGTTTAATTTAGAGCGAAGTTAAAAGTTTACCTTGTCCTTGTATGAAATAAGAGCCATTCATGCGTCATTGCGACTATTACCACGAAATCAGCATTCTGTTTGAAACATGACATTCCATAGATGACGCATGTGTATGGCCTGATTAATACTGTTAATTTAAGGGCATATTTGTTTTTCTAACCGTAGCTATACACTACCAGAATGCATAGGTAATAATTGTGGCGTTAGCTTCAGTCCATTTTTAATTTTTAAACTGAAAAAAAAAACTTAAGTATTATAAAAGTTAGAGACTTTTAAAACGCCCCTTTCTGAATGAGACATACCAAATCAATGTTTTTTTAATAAGCTACAATATGGTATATAACTAGCTTTCGCCTGCGAGACTGTCCGCGTGGGATTAAAAAAAGTAGCCTATGTGTTCTCCCAGAATATCTATGCAAAATTTCATCGAGTTCCGTTCAGTAGTTTTAACTACAAACTCTAACAAACATCCATCCATATAAACTTTCGTATTTATATTAGTAAGATAGGAGTTAATTAAAGTTGAGAACAAACAATTTAAAGGTAATAACACTGTAAATATTTGGAAAACACATCAAATAAACTAATATTGATAAAACTGATAAATAATACGATATCGTTAAATATCTACTTCCATCGAACTATCTAAATCTTATCTGAAAATTATCGACGCGTCAAGTTTCCAGAAACTTCCGTAAAAAATGTTTCTGTATAGACTATTTACTGTTACTTGGCTACGGATTTATTCCATAATAATTCTCGTATATCTCGTCTTTTCTTTGGCCACAATTGACAGCTACAAGTAAGTAAAAATTTTATGATAAAATGTCACTATCGATAACAGTTTACGAAACACTTGCCATATCTTACCTAAGATTATATCAGTCATATCCAGATTATTGAATTTAGTTTGAAATAAGTTACAACGTGGATAGTTCGTAAGTAACTTTTTTATTATAGTTTATTTATAATTTAATCTCTTAATTTTAAGGCGTCGTTAACATAAAACTACCGTGTCGTAAATTCTCAATATGAATATCCATTCAGGCGTATCATTAAATTTAAAGAGGCAGTAAAGGTACAAATATATATGATTAACTCAGAGTAAACAACTCAAATTCAAAAATTCTAATTATATTTTTACAAGTAATTTAAAGACAATAAAAAAAAACTAAATGTGCTCAAAAATTTATAAAACCGTATTTTCCTTACCTAAATTAAATTCACTTTCATTTAAAAGATGTGGTAAAATTTTAAAGACGTTTTGTTCAAAATTATATTGTTAAAGTATAGAAAGTATTTTTACAAATTATTTTTATTACAAACCTTTGCAAAAAAAAGTTATTCTTCACAGGATATAAGTACTGTGAAAAGAATTTGAAGGTGGCATTAGAAACAGAACATTTTGGGTAATTTAAAAGTTGAGAAAAAGCTGTTAACTTACAATTATTAGAAAATCCCACTTCTTTCCAATATTTTTATTAGGCATAGTAATGTCTTTATTAGAATCAAAGTAAATATAAAATATTTTTTTGTGAATTAAATATAATTTTTCCCGCCAACATCACATGTCATTACTTTTTGTCTATGGCACAGATGTTTTTTTTTTCAATGTCAATTTCACATAGTCATAGGCTGCGTTACATCAGGCCAGGATTTGCGAGTTATCTAGACTGATGCCGTATCGTGTTAAGTTATACTTATCCGATTCAGATAATGCCGTCACCACACGTTAGGCTTCATAAGTGATAATGTCACTAAAATCGTCTTGTATCTATGAAGCGATAAGTTCAATGTAAAATTTAATGATTATTTATTAGGTTAGGTTTTGAAAAATAATCTATACTTGATATTATAAAGAGGAAAAATTAGTATTTTTGTATGTATTGAAATAACTCAAAAGCTACTGGACTGATTTCAAAAATTCTTTCACCATTAGAAAGGTACGTTATCGCTGAGTAATATGCTATATTTTTAAATTTCACGTAGACGAAGTCTGAAGCAACAGCTAGTCGAATATAAAGAAAATATGAACGAAATTATAAACCGCATATTTATCCCTAGTTTAAAGTAAATAAACGCTCTCATTTCATATAACTAAGATGCAGAAATACTAGGTACTTTTATTTTTAAAATATGTTGAACGGTCGGCGAGGCCACGACTCGTGTCATTGCCAAGGCCTTCGAGAAACTTCCCACGGCACGCTATATTTTTTTTCTTCCACTAAAAACGTCAATTCGATCTGGCAACACATACACCGTTTCACATATTCGCGTGAATTATGAATGGAATAAACGAAACGACCTTTACTTATTTCAATGTCAAACATTTTGTTGCTCTCATTTTAGATGTTATTGCAGAGAATGTGAAAATTGTATCAGTTTAATTTAAATACGTGAAAATGAAACATTTGAAAAAGTTAAATGAAAATGGAACCATATTTTTAAAGTTTTACTGGCAAAAAAAATGAATCCATAACCATCATAGCGAATTAACCTTTTTTATTTAAAATTCAGTTTGTATTTTATTAATAAGGATACCTAACTTCTAGTTCTAATACACTAGAACCAGAATTGTTGTTTATTATACTAAACTGCAGTATAACGTTAAATAATGTTACTCAAATATAGCATAACTCGGCGTAGCGTTAGTCTATTATCCGCTTCAGCAGAAAACCGGCAAGGTTGTCTATTATACTATTTATTATTTTCTACGCTTTTCATAATGAGACGGAAAGATGGACATTGTAACGTTTAGCAACTAAAAATATCTTTTACTTTGAAAAATAAGGAAAACATCCCATAGTTCAACTCTTATCAACCACTTTTAATACCCATTACACAGGGCACCACCCTAGCTTGGACACCAGTCCCCTGCCCAAGGGGAAAGTTAATAAACTATAAACTTTAATACCCACAACTAGAAAATTAATATAACGTGAAGAATTGTTTTTATGGTAGCATTTCTTTTGTAGCAGCTTCGATATATTTTAATGAGTTTGCATAAATTTTCTTCATATAACAATATTTAGGGAAACAAAGTAATAATTAGTTATCCTTAATAATGTTCATTGGAAGGGAAATAACTTAGTAATGCTGGGTATTTACTTCATAACTCGTAAATAAACTTCACATCAATTTTCTTCATAGTAACACTATAAAATACGTAAACTACAAATTATTTGAACAAATACATGTAATTAGATAATAACAAAAGTACTGTGAACGTCTAAATCTTTTAAACACATAGCATTTTGAACGATTGAAAAGCTGATTTCAGAAATGTCACAAAAATTAATGCAAATGAATTATGGCAACTACGGAAAAACCGATTAAGTTATGTAAAATACTTTGACGATGTTAACAGAGAATTTCCACTGAAAACTCAACCGTATAAAAAAGTTGTCTTTACGAAAAAAATAATGTACATTTCTATAATCAAAGATCCTTGCTTTATCATCTATAATTTCAAATTAAAGCCCGCTATAGGCGCTTATTTCTAACTACCAGTTTTATCTGAACAATCGGCAGTCCGATTGTTCAGATAAAACTTTCAGAACTGCGCTACTGTGGCGGGCTTTAGAAATGATTACGAAACGCCGGGAACAATTTTTCCGCCCAAAACTTTTCCATAACCCTGCGATAGCGTGCCCAAGTTTCTTTAAAGGTTTACGTTTGGAGCGTGTTTCGACATTGAATAGGGTAATTGTTACGGCTTCCCCGCGTGCCGAAACACGTTCCCAATCCTTAGGTCAAGGTCACGTGAATACACGCTGATTACGTCATGATCATAGACTATAAATAAGTAAGCAAAACAGCTGTTTTCTGTTACTTCCTTCTTCCTGGTCTCATAGATTAAAAATAATTTCCCCATTTTTGTTTTTTTTAAGAAAAAGATTTTTTTAGAGACTGATAAGCTCAGAAGCGTTACAATTTTACTATTAAAAGGTAATTTTATGTAGTTCTCAGAGTTTCCTATTCTGAAATTTTATCAAGAAATATTTCACCGTTGTTGTCTTTAATTTTACGGTAGAAATGCTTCATACGTAACTACCTACATTTTATCAAAATGTTTTTAATTTATCTCAATATTCTTACACTTTAAAAATTAATTGTTTCTACCAATTGACTCTTGGAATGCTCTATGACGTTACTATCTAATTTCCAATTAATCAGTGTGCAAGATTAGCCGAAATTGATTTATCGACAGAAAATACCAAAATGTATACTGTTTTATCATTTGAGTAAATACATGTTGATTCCAATAAAAAAAATTACGCAACGAAAGCAAAAAGCGAACTTGACATTGGCCCGTCCGTCATGGCGGCGTAGGTAACACCGGCTTGGACCAGGTCCAGACGGAAAGAAATCTCACTATTAAATCTATTTTGATGATCGCCTCAACTGATAACGCAACGATAATCTGTTGTTACGACCTTAAAACAAAAGGTATTTCATAAAAAAGCATCTGCTCAGTTAATGCAGTAAAAAAGTTCAAGGTTAAATTGCCCGTGGAACTCCTGCGCATACAAATGAATCTTTCGGAAGTTACGGCCGGTTAAGTTATGCAGTTTGACCACTTAAGTAGACAAGGCGAAGGAAGGACTCACTTTTGTTGAATGCTACGTATACCTACAATAATACTACTTATGACTAAGAGAAATACTGTCTGGAAGTCAACATTTACATTTAAAAAGGTTACAGATGAAATCTACGGTCTTTTATGTTTGGTCGGCTATTAATTGCTTCTGATTTTTTTAACGTTATAATCACTAGTCGTAAACCTTACTGAGTATTGTTCGCGTGGGCTTGTCTAACTGAATTGCAATTATGCACGGAATGTAAAGACAGTCATCGTTGTTTGAACTGACTGTGGTCGTCTGAACGGCTCGCCGGCGTACCGGCCGGCTGCGAAGCCGTACATCTGCAGCGTCGGCGGGCGGAGGGCGGCGGGCGTGAAGCATCAGCAAAGCCAAGGTTAGGCCGGGGGCGCGGTGCGGGCGCGGGGGCACGCCCGGCTTAACGCACGGCGCGCTCCCGCTCCGACCATTCTACACCTCGCAGTCGACTTCGACGGTTGTTCTAGTGCAAGGTAAGCGGTGGCCACTCTGCATAATATTACGTTGTCCGACCGCTCCTCGCCGACCGCCACTGTGACTGTCATGCCGGGTTTTATAAAGAGTTTCGCGACAACTGACGACTTAAACCTTTTGAAGAGTGTCGATGTTGAGATAATTTCGAGTGGTGTTCCGATATGATATCGCGCTTCAAGAGACTGCGGTGCAGCATTCGGAGATAACTCGCGAAGGTAACCGGTGGCGCCGGCCGGGGGTAGGTTTCCCTCCGAAAAGTTTTGAATCGAGTCCCGAAGGGCGGGAAGCCGGGCCGCGTGCGTCCCGCTCCTGCGTCCTGCGTCCTGCTTCCTGCGTCCTGCGTGTCGTACGGCGTGCCGCGTGCCGCGCATCGATCCGCGCGCCCCTCGCCGTCGCCGCGCCCTCGTCCTCGCCCTCGCCCTTGCCGCTCCGACCGGCAACATTCATTTGGACAAATTTCATTCCATCATTGCATTTAGTCCTCCGTTCATTTTATTTATTTGCTGTAGTTTTTATGTGATTTAGTGCATGTTTAGTCGCTAGTTAATCATATAGTAAAATCGTGAAAATGGGTGGCTGTGCAACGAAAGAAAACAAGGAAAACAAACCGGCGGACGGGTGCGTATGTCCCAGCCGGCGTTCATCTCGGCTCGTGCTCAATGCTTGCACTTCAATTTATATGATTTATGCTTTTTGACTGAATTCTGCGCTAGTAAACATTATTCTGTGTCATAATGTTCATTATCCACAATCATAAATACTGTATTTGAATTGACATTTTCCTATGCGTTGCATAATAGGTAAGATCACGAATGGTCCAGAGGTTAGTGTGAAATTTCCTAAAATTGCTCCTCTTGGAAATGTTAAAAAAAAAATGTTCGATATTTTTCTAAAATAACCTTCAAACTTTTTGATAGAGTTTAGTTTATTTATATTGCTTTTAAGCAAAAAATCTTTCTGTAAAATACATCCAAAATTTTGCTATGGTGACACTGAACCTTCGTACATTTTTTGTGCACTGATATTGATGTTATAATTAACAGGTCCCGGCATATTTCCATTTTATAAGTATATTTTTCCTAAGGTAATTAATTTTTTTAACTAAAAACCTACAGAAGGGTAAACTGAAATCGATTGTAGTCGCTTAGACGTTTGGAATAGTTATGACTGAATTTGAAGTGAGGTTAGTCGGTGCAATACGTGGAATTTATGTCTCGGTAATCCGATATCGGTTATGTGTACCTAATACTATGAAAAGAATTGAATGCAAAGAGGTAACAAGAAACTTGCGATAATACGATCGTCCGGCGGCGACGAGTGGGAGGCAAGCAGGGCTGCGCGTACCAAGGTGCGCCGCGCCGGTGCGCCGTCGCGCCGCGCAGTGCGAGACGCCCGCCCGGTCTGCGCGCCGACTCACCGACCTCTACCTAAATTACGTAATTCCACTAAAACCGAGTATCACAGGGTGTGTTTAAACAAATACGTATTAGTCGTTCGTCGGTCACAGCGGCATTTCCACCCGTAGTTGTTAGACCCTTTCTATAATCCTTACATTGCATTTGTTAAATCGGCATATAATCCATCGGCATGAATTATAAACTAAAAGTAACAATTCCAATAGTGGTTTGCGGCGGTGCTGTACTTGCGTATTACCTCATCAGGCGGTTTGTAATCCTTCTATTAAATTCATTTGTTTTCTTAGTTTGTGTTAACTTAAGAACCTTTTTTAAATGACAAAAAGCATACGCGCAGTTTTTACTCTATGTTAGTTAATAATTTTATCTTTTTAAATATTTGGACTTATTTCTAAAAACCCTGTGCCTAAACATTTTTAATTAAAAAGTGAATTAATTATCTATTGATCGCGCCCTTTTTGCTTTTGAGTGTGACACGTAACGTCAATCTTATTGAAATTCTTTGCTTTTCTCGGTCGAATATAAGCATAAAATAGGCAAAATGTGTACCCGAGCGACTTGTGCAGCATTAAAGGCGTTAGAATTACCGTTCTACCTTCTTAATTATGAATGCTGGTATTTCCTTATGTTATTAACGATGCAAATTATATTACTTGCAGAAAAGCCGCAGCAATGGTGGACGCCGCAACAATCGAGAAATTGGAGGCTGGCTTCAGCAAGCTCCAGGGCTCCGACTCCAAGTCCTTGCTGAAGAAGTACCTCACCAGGGAGGTCTTCGATGCTCTTAAGAACAAGAAGACCTCTTTTGGCTCAACTCTCTTGGACTGCATTCAGTCGGGTAAGTTATCCAGTTACGAAACGGTTGTTAATTTTTTTACAATGCTAGTTTTACAGTATTGTTATACCAGAATTGTTAGGTTAGGTTTAGTTAGACAAACGCGGATAATTTTACATTTGCTTTTAAAATGCTTTTGTATGATTTTTACTATAAGAAGTAAAATAATGTTGACTTTCGTACTAGGAATTATGTAAGTTTCCTTAGACACTGTTTGAGCGATATGCCGCTATTATTAAGGTAGATTATTGATTATTTACTGATATAAGTTTACAGATAACATTGAAAATGGTGATGCAACGTCATTTGCAGAAAAATGATAGCTCTATTGTTCATTGTTTTAATTAAGCCGTTGGAAATAAATTCGACACCTCGCGTCATGTGATCTGTGGAAAAAATTATCCTTTCAGTACTTTACATAGATGTAATTTGTTTATAGGTATTGAGAACCTGGACTCCGGCGTGGGTATCTACGCCCCCGACGCCGAGTCTTACACAGTGTTCGCGGACCTGTTCGACCCCATCATCGAGGACTACCACAATGGTTTCAAGAAGACCGACAAGCACCCGGCCAAGAACTGGGGCGATGTGGAGACCCTCGGAAACCTGGACCCCGGCAGCGAGTTCATCGTGTCGACGCGCGTGCGCTGCGGCCGCTCCATGGAGGGCTACCCCTTCAACCCCTGCCTAACGGAGGCCCAGTACAAGGAGATGGAGGACAAGGTTTCCTCCACCCTGTCCGGCCTCGAGGGTGAGCTGAAGGGCACCTTTTACCCGCTGACCGGCATGTCCAAGGAGACGCAGCAGCAGCTCATCGACGACCACTTCCTGTTCAAGGAGGGTGACCGCTTCCTGCAGGCGGCCAACGCGTGCCGCTTCTGGCCCACCGGCCGCGGCATCTACCACAACGAGAACAAGACCTTCCTCGTGTGGTGCAACGAGGAGGACCACCTGCGCATCATCTCGATGCAGATGGGCGGTGACCTGAAGCAGGTGTACAAGCGGCTGGTGACCGCCGTCAACGACATCGAGAAGAGGATCCCCTTTTCGCACAACGACCGGCTCGGCTTCCTCACCTTCTGCCCTACCAACCTGGGCACGACGGTGCGCGCCTCCGTGCACATCAAGCTGCCCAAGCTGGCGGCGGACAAGGCCAAGCTGGAGGAGGTGGCCAGCAAGTACCACCTGCAGGTGCGCGGCACTCGCGGCGAGCACACCGAGGCCGAGGGCGGCGTCTACGACATCTCCAACAAGCGGCGCATGGGCCTCACCGAGTACGACGCCGTCAAGGAGATGTATGACGGCATCGCGGAACTCATCAAAATAGAGAAGTCCCTCTAAGAAGCTTTCGATCTCGTGCTATCAGTATTTTTTTGTATTATTTATCGTTTATATTATTGGATGTTGAGCGAAGTGTGGGCGCGGCGGCCGTCGGCACAACCTGACCCACTACTGTTTTCGAAAACATATTTTCTATAAGGAAATGGAAAATAAAGACAGCTAGCGTTAAGACTATATCTAAAACCTTTTTTTATTTTCTCCTAATTCCTTTTTTATTAAAACATTCGTACTGCTGTTTAAAACAACAGCTAGCGTGATAACTGAAAACAAATCTTATTTTTATTATTTCCTTTCACAACGTAGTTTTTACATTGTGTTACATAATAATAAAGAAACAAAAAGCCAATATGTTTTAATCAAAGTCACTTTATTTACTGGAAATAGATAACACTGAAGAACACAACCTACTTTTAGCTAATTTACATGTTTCAATAACGCATACTGTTGCTCACTCAAACTATAGCAACAAAATATACTTCTGTATAAATTAAGTTTGATCCTCAAAAAGCTACTTAGCCCGCTGTAGATTTTGATTTAAATTAAAAACCAACGATCTTATCGACTGTACGTGCAATGAACAACTTTTAGATAAAGCTATAGACCGATTTCTATTCCTTATTTTAATAATAATCTGATGTTTATATCAATGATCTGATCAAAATCGAATATGCAGAAAAGTAACGTAGCGGTGCGGCATTATTTTTAGTGCCATCTTTCGACGCATTATTTTTTTTAAATGAGATATCCACCAACCATAATCGCACATACTTTTTTACTCTTTGCGATATTATCTATGGTAATTTCTATCTACTCTTTGGTTGGAGGGAAAACTTTGCTGTTTAAACGTCAAACTTCAAAGCAACGATAAAAACAAAACAAACAGTTACAAGAGCAAATAATTAATATCTGAATTAAAAATGTCTGCTGTAAAATCTGAGAAAGACCTTCATTTACCTTTGTCTAGAGTTAAAACAATTATGAAGAGTTCTCCAGATGTAGATGCAGTTGGACCAGAACCACTGTATTTAGTAACTAAAGTGACTGTAAGTAATTATCCAGCTATATTTTAAATCAAATGAAAAATAACTGTAAGCAACTATAAATTAAATGTATTGAATTGCAGGCGATGTTTGTTACCGATTTAGCCAAAAGGGCGTACAAAAATACAAAAGGAAACATGTTAGAGTACAAACATATAGCTGAGGTTGTGCAAGAAGATGATACTTTGGATTTTCTACGAGAAATAGTGCCAAGAAAAATTACAGTACGGGCGTACAAAGAATTAATGTCACGGAAAGCAGCCCGGGGAGACAGATCTGATGAGTCTAGTGAGGAATCTAGTGAAACAGAGAGTAGCGATGAAAGTTCAAGTGGTGTGGAAATCGTAGAGTAATTGTAGCTTAGTAATGTAATCTAAGTTTTTATATTATAAGTAAGTGGCCACCTGAACTCACCAAAAGCGACCTCTGCCCATAGACATCCACAAATGTGATATGTTGCCTACCTTTAATTGATGGTGGATGTGACTCCTTTCCTTATAAGAAAAGAAAGAAAAGGCTAGTATTTTTAATCTGCTCATCTATACTAATGAACTGTTATTTAATTATGAAGTAAATTTACCAGCATAATGAAATGTTTTGTTTTAAAAAAATGTTTTGTGTTTACTTTTAAATACTTAAATATTATTAAAGAACATTATATCCCGCAAAAAATAGTTGAAATATAATATTACTTCTTTTACTGTTTCTTCATCATTATACAAATTGTAGCTCTTACATTGTGATCATTTAATAAAAGCATGATTTTTAATTTTAGTTTTTTTACTTTAAAAACGTGCCATAGAAATAACAAAACAGCGCCATCTTTGGGTTGGATCTGAAAACAGTTAAGTCGCCAATTCAAATAAGTTTATAATATTTTACATAGATGTCGCTGTACTGTTATTTCCACCAAACTTCGATAAAAGTTTTATTTTTGCAAACGTTTGCCGTAAATGAATGGAGTAAAAAGTTACGTGTAAAACAAACATATAGGACAAAGGTCGAAACATCTTGTACATATATAACTTGTACTTTGTCAACCTGCGTTACTGACTTTATAAGCAGACAAAAGTGACTCATATAGAAAATAAGTTGCTTTTCTCAACGGTCAAGTAAATAATTTGTCACCGCATAATGTTTTAAGATATTATTAATTTAAAAATTTAATACGCCTTGCCTTGATGCCAATGCAATTAGATTCAGTGTGATTTTAAATAAGTTTTTTCTCATTCTCGACGGACACTTCAATAAATTACTTACGCAAAAAACCCTTAGACACCGATAAGTATAATAAGCTCATGTTCTCATTTTTCTGTGCCGGCCCTCTGTAGGGCAAGGTTGATAATGTTCTTTTACGTGTGAGGTCAACTCTATGCCTGTGCTTTTGTGTATTTATTATGTTAATTAAATATATGAACAGATTTTGTTGGTTTACCTTTGACCCTGTGTTATATTTAATGTGTTGTGTAAAGTATGGTAGGTTAAACAGATATGTGGTTTACCACTTGACCTCGCAGTGTGAGTGCGACGAACAATATCCACGAATAGAGGTAGAGGTCACTAGTTACGTGTTGGTCAAACGTTGTCGTTATCTTTGTCGTGTCAATATGTAGTTTGTTACGACCATTTAGATACTTATCTAGATCAATGTCTCGTTGAATAGGTTCATATTTACCAGTGTTTCATGTATTTTTTTAATAGATGGCGTTGTTTTCAGACCAGTAGAAATAAACTACAGCGTCTCGCTGAAAAATAAGTACAATTAAGGAATATAGCGGTGTTCATCCAAAAAGGTAGTCGCGTGTATACAATGAGACAACGATGTGATATAATAAATAATAGGACATAGCTTTTAAATGTGTCTGTACGAATGTCTATCACTGGTTGTACGGTGTATCCGAACATACGAAATAAAACACCGTAGTTAAAAGAGAATTTTGTGGTTTATTCCTATAACTACGGCTATGTATGGTTGTGAGCACACGCGAACGTGGTAGTGCTTCAACGTGTACTAGTGTAATATGATCGTTACCGTGCGTTATAATGGTACAAAATGCTTAGTCGGGAAAAACATGTATTGTGCGGTGTTTACACCGTACACTGGTACACGACTAATTGCTTTTTATTGTTATACTGTTGTTAGTGCAACTTACTGCTATCTAATTGGTTATTTGTAAGAGGAGTTTGTCTCGGTGCAAATAACAATTTTTCATTAAGTGGTACCCCACGGATTTCCCCGACTGTACCTATTTCAAGTTTTACGATGAACCTGATAATTTGCACAGTTTATCTAGCGATTAAGCACACTAAGCTTATAGTTTTGTAGTAAATAATAATTTCATAACATAATATGTTATCTATATCTATACTTACTATCTATCTATACTATTATAATATAGCGTAAGCACACACTTCTTTGTTGCCTAAGATGTCAGCAATTACAGCATATTTTTGAATAATTCTTTTTTTAATAAAAAGCCCTACACTTACGTCACGCTTTAGGCTATATATTTTCACGCCATTAAACTTAGGGGGTAAATATTATGGATAAAAACCCTAATGTGGGAAAGAGACCATAAGTTGCTGCCAACATCAAGAAAGAAAGATTGCCAAGGTTTGTCATGTCATGTCATTTTGACATTTGCTATTGATAATTTTACAAATGTAAACAATAAAATAAAGTTTTTTAAAATTTCACGCGGATGAATCCGCACGCGAACAGCTAGTCTACAAATAAAGCCCTTATTCATATTCATAGTTCTGGTTATTTAACTTTTATTGTTAAGCTCCGTGTAATTATGTTTGTCAGATTTTGTCGATATATGATGGATATAGAAAAACATTGCAGCTTTCGTCGCAATAATTTGCTTAAATATTTTGCAAATACATTTAAATAAAATTAGGGTCAAGTTTCAACGAAAGTTAAATATTTGCACCATTAAAAAAATAAAGACGTTTTATCTCTGTGCTAACGACAGGGCGTTGTCTTTAGTTTGTCGTTTGTCATACTTTGGCGTTGTTTTGTAAAGATTATCCGAGAACAAATAAACAGCTATCTCTGTTACATCAGAGAGAAAGACAGGGATGAAAATATGTACTAGTTTTGCGAAAATTAACACCCACAGTGAGACTGTAACTTTATTTTCCTAATACGTAACCGTAGTGAGACTGCTTTAAAACTGTTTTATGCTATCAACCTTGCTTACTTATCCCAATATTTAGTTTTAACATTATGTAAAGTTGTAGCGCCCTCAGCCCGAAACCGCACCGTGTTCTTGATGCAATTGAAGTTGTAGAGAATTATGTCAACGTTTAACACTGACGATATGATTTTATGCGTTGTCTCGAAATTATACTCGAACCTTGATTTATTCACTTGAACTTTGTATTTCATAACGAAGCGTTTGATTCGGTGTTTTTAAATAACATTCAATTGCAATGACATAACTTTATCTTAATATATTATTACGTGTTTACTGAATTTAAAATGATAATTTTTTCACACACGAGTGCCAATTCTTACTAACCTTATAACAGATTTGAGTAGATACTCGTAATAAAGCAGCCTTCTAAATAAACCTTGACAGTTAAAGTTTAAGAAAAATGCGGATATATAAAATACTAGCTATTGCTCGCGACTTCGCCCACGTGAAATTAAAAAATATAGCCTATGTTACTCACAGATAAATTACCTTTCTAACGATGTAAGAATTTTTAAAATCGGCCCAGTAGTTTTTGAGTTATTTCAATACATACAAAAATACAAATCTTTCCTCTTTATAATATTAGTATGGTGAGATCAGTATTAAAAATGTAAAAATTTTCCAATGTTTGCATTTAATTTTTTAACTTTCTATTAGTTAAGCATATTTCAAGTTTCATAACAACGCGAAGTTTTTGACTTGACATAATTTAAATAACATAAAAACATACTAAAGTTTTTATTTTGTGGTTAGGATTTTTTTGTTAACCAAAACCTTGTCTACTGAAATTAAAGGTAATAAGATTTACGCAATTCGTCGTTCAAATATGACCACTGTAGTCTAATAAAAAAAACTATTTACATGTAATTTTCGATTACAGTATACCGGGCTAAGGTGGATGAAGGTCGTTGGCCCTGATGTAAATTCACGTGATAAACTTTTTTTAACAAGCGTAAACAAATATTTTTATTTTTAACCTTAGTTTTTACTTATCCTATTTATTTATGATTTAATTTGGAACAAATTCTTAAGTTCAAGCTATTCGTTTATTTGTTCTTTCCTTTCTTATTGCGGGAAATCTTAATCTACTAATTAATTAGTTAATCTAACAAGTAGAAATAAGAAATTTCTCTCCATTGGCTTTTCTTTTTTAAAGGAAGACTGAATACATTTTCGTCATCAAAATAGTTAGAACATAGAATATCTCCTTACTTGTGTAGTAAAATTGCTTTAAAAACGTTTTGGAATCATCAAAACATGACATTAAGTTGGTAACAAAAACATCTACTTTTGTACGTTTTTTATCTTGCGCGAGTCATCAATTTTTCCAGATTAAGGAAAATTATCTAGAGAATGTAAAAAACAGGTTTTTCCAACGACAGTTATCAATAAAAAAATGCATAATTCGAATGAACTGTATAATTTAAATACTAAAATTTTGCAATTAATAATTAATTTAGCGTAATAAAGTTTCATCCGTGAATTTAATTTAGTTTCGCAAGAAAACATCTCAAGGAAAAATGTATGGTCGTTGTCAAGGTTAACACTTAATGATTAGTGTTGATGGCTGAGCAAGTACTGGGGCAAGAAACCTTCGACAGTCGGAAGTATTACCATTGTTACTGCACATGGGCGCTTGGGAAACTGGTTAGTAATTTTCTATTGTACTACTTTTATGTAGAAACATGGGGTTTTCATATAAAAACTTAACTTTCACAACGTTTATGCAGTTTAGTATATATGACTAGGGTTTTAGCTTGCTTTTTAAGTAATGTAATATACAATGACGTTTGCTGGCGGTGTCCCGAGTGCAAGCGAAGATTTTTTTTAACTTTTCAAAGGTCGGTCATTAAAGTTTAATAAAAAAATAAAAGTTTTTTTTTAATTATGTAGCTACGGAAGCAGCTGTACAAGGAAACTGGCTGAAGAGAAGAATTTTTTTGCTATTAAATAATTTCAATTGGCAACATTGGCTTACATCATTGACCTTTTATTGGTTCAAAAGCGGGTACCACAGACTGCGAATATTATGTAAACAGCACAATGTAATCTGTGAAAGGCGCGAATCTAATTTAGTTACGTTTGTTGTTGTTTTGGTTCTTTACTTGTTCTTTTTAGACTTGATGTAACAAATTGTAATGTCTTAAGAGAGAATAACATTTTATGGTTGCAACAGTGTGCAGTATGGTAATCTAAATATTTCAAAACAAAGCACTTTTTTTACACTAAAGGGTAATTTTTGTTCAAAATGATAATTGTCAGTTATACGGTTAAATAAAAATTGGACAGACATGGTGAAATAACTCTGTAGTCAAATGGTTTTTAATAGACACTGATGAAAATAAAAAGTCTGAGATGTTACCAATAACTTTTTCAACACGCTAAATACTTTGACATATGCATTTTACACTATCAAAGTATAGACTAGTAGAAATCATTGCACACGGCTGCATGCAAATTACCAGCAATTGTCAAGACACGCTCAATCATAGAGAGAAGTGATGCATTTGATAATTGCATGACTGATACCATCCATAAAAACAATACAAAATAATAAAAAAATATTACTGAATCACGTAAAGGTTTCAAACTTAGTTGTGGATATACACTGTCGAAACATTAATATAAAAAATATACAGACGAATTGAGTACCTACCTCCTTCTTTTGGGAAGTCGGTCAAAAACGGAATGTCTCTAATTTTCCCACCATTAAAAGGTGTGAGGAACTTTTACATAACCTAACTTTTATATGAATGCGTAATTAAACCAAAACTTTTTACCTACATTTAAGCAAATTACGCGTATAGAGGAATGTCCCACAGTAAATTTTGAAATGTATTTGAATTTTAATAGTGGACGACCACTAGTAAATATTTAATTGGCGAATTAAATGCGAATTGAACTAACATCTACGCAAAGCGATACAAATAGCGATTAAAGATGTAGTCCAAGGTAATAGACCAAGGTAGATTCATTTTCTACAGTTTTTATTTTTAATTATGCAATTGTAACAAAACACGCAATGTATAAGTCCAGCGAATTTTAAACGTTAATAAAATCGATAAAAGAGATGAGTCTATTACGTCAATATAGGAAGTTAATTTAAAAGGCCTTGTACAAGGTACAATATCAAACTAACAATCATGCAGTAGGCTTCCACGGCCGTTACTGTCCTACAAAATATTTATTATCATCTCCATTTTTTCAAGGGAATCGACGACGAAATTTTTAAGAGTAGATTAGAGTTTTAGCAGTAGAGACGCACGTTTACAATTAGACAACTTTAATTTGGCGTAGGTTTAAAATATGCATTATATTCTTCCGTGTTGGTTTAAGTGTTAATGCTTTAGACGTCAAGTAGTCATCTTTTTATTAACTCTAATGTACTGGAAATTTAGTATTATTTACAACAAGCTGTTCCCGCGTGGTTTCATCCGCATGAAATTATAAAAAACTTTATTTTATTGTTTACATTTGTCAAATTCTCAATTGCAAATGTCAAAATTACCGTTACTATAATAACCTTGCTTCCTTAACGTTGGCAGCTTGTAGTTTATGGTCCCTTTCCCATACTACAGTGTTTTTTTTTCAATTTATTTACCCCTAAGTTTAATAGCATGAAAAGGTATAGCCTAAAGCCTGTCGTAAGCTTTTTATTAAAGAAAGAATTATCCAAAAAATATGCTGTGATTGCTGACATCCTACGCCACGAAGTAGTGTGTGTATACGCTTTAATATATTAGTATAGATAATTTGCATGATAAAAATATAGCAATTGCAGGACAATTATCTAGCATTATAGAGATATAAAATTATAAAAGATTACATCCATTAAACTCTTCTCATCATACGCGATGTTGTGACGTCATACAAATGTAGGCATAATTAAAATGGCCACAAGTTGGCTTAGATTGCATTAAACGCATTTGCCTAGAACATTACATATATACATTTCCGTCCGTTTGTTCAGCCGATCGTGACCGCAAGTCTGTTGTAATGACGAATTGTGCGTTACAGTTACCCCTGAAGCAAACATTGGTAGTTTCTATTACACAACAGAAGGGTATTTTTCATGCGAAAGTATGTATGTATTTGTATGGTTGAACCGATGTTGACAAGTCAAATGTCATTAGTTTTAATTTTAACACGATTATCTATGCTAATATTATAAGAGGAAAGATTTGTATTTTTGTACGTATTGAAATAACTCAAAAATTACTGGGCCGTTTTGAAAAATTCTTTCATTAAAATGTTACTAAGTGAGTAATATGGGCTATTTTTTTATTAATTTCACGCGGACGAAATCACGAGCAACAGCTAGTAAAGAATAATATAAAATTTCAATAGTAAATTAAAATTTATTTCACAAATACTTAACAATTCTAGTATATTTCGCACGACGAGTCTCGTTTTAAATGGACAGATGCAATCCTCAGTTTTCCTAACAAACTTGCTCCGTTACAATTACGTAAATTACCATAAAAGTAATTCCTGCTTCGTAGACGCTTAGCATGCATTTCAACTAATCATTATATAGTCTGTGAAGGTTACAGCATTGAGTTAAAACGATGGAAATTTTAAGCTAACCGTGGGCTTCCATTGCTGTAGCATTCATCACAAACAATTTGTCATCCCGTACATTGTCTTTAAAAAAACAGAGACAGCAAAACATCTAATTACGAGTGTTCAAGCAGTGGAACTCCACGATAATCAGAATGTAAAACAGGCTCCATTTCACCAATTTTAATATCCTCATTTAAAGCATTGTTACGAAAATCTTGATATTTATATATGAAATGTTTCTGCTAATGGTAAAATTCCTATTTATCTCAAGCCAATTTGAGATTAATATTATTAAAAAAAATAGGAAAAATACAAACCCCTGATTTCTTGTTGTCTAGAATAATTTTATTTTGAACAGAATTTAAAAATGCCATTACATTTTTCCAATGCAATGGCATGCACAGAACGAAACGAAGAATTTTTATAATTCAGTTGATAGTGGCTAATAAACCTTTTGTTTTAAATATTTTATGAAGCCCTTAAATTACAAATTTAATCGTACTATAATTTATTTCATACGAAGTACACTCTCCTAGACGGTGTATTAGAAGGAAATCAAGGTGAGCGTTTATTTTACTTTTTTTTTATTTCTTTTGCGCAACGAATTTGCGCGCCAATGAGAATGAACCTAACCTAGCATTCGTACTCGAATCGCGCTTCTCGACGCTCTTGCGGCTGCGTTCAAATTTAAAAAAAAACGCGTATATTTTGAGTGTTAAGTGCATTTTGTATTTCAAATTAATAAAATGACTATTTACAGCAAAATCGTTCAAATTATTTTAATAAGTGTCTAAAATATTTGGGAACAATCAATTTAATAAAACTTGGATTTTTTAGAACACAAGTGAGTAATTTATTTTGTATTATTTAAAATAAAAAATATGAATGAACATTTTTTAAAATTCAAGCAAACTAGCAATGATTAAATTAAATGCAAGTTTTTGATTTAAAAGTTTAGTTCTTTAACAGCGTTTTGTAAAATAAAATGTTTATACATTTAATCCATAGTACTACGATAATAAAAATACAATTTTAGGAATACCTAAATAATAATTTAAATGCACTTGTTTTACATTTTCGAAAATTATTGGATTTGGCAAAGAGTTTCATATAGTTAACAATAGTTTTTTTTTCCATAATTATCACAGCTCTGTGAACTTTGTATTATGTTATGTCATGACAGCACAACAAATTTTTTACCACAAAATGCGACTTCGCCAACATACATTTGGAAGTTGATTAACAGTCGATGTAACCTTTTGTGTATTGTTTGTCGTCGAAGTTACTTATTCTAAAAACGTTATAAACCCAAAAACACGATTTGACCTAGTTTTTACTAACGAACAATATTTATTTAACTAACTAAAAAATTTGCATTTTGCATTTTAACTTTTTACTGACTTTGTACAAAAACAATGTTTAAGTAACATTACGTGTTGTAAAGTAATACTAAACGTTCGAATTTGAACACCAATATTGATATTAAATCACATTATAATCATACATAAATAAATGCCACCGGGAGAACAAAAAGCGAAAATGCCTTCGCAAGCCTTTTGTTGGGATAAGATCCCTCACAAGTCTTTTTAATACCAACATAAAATTTTTAAAAATGACTTCTATTACACTTCAAACTTATATCAAACACTCCATCTTCTATCATACTAATATTATAAATGCGAAAGTTTAGATGGATGGATGGATGTTTGTTAGAGGTTGTAGCCTAAACGGCTGGACGGATCTGGACGAAATTTGGCATAGATGTAGAGCATAGTCTGGAAGAACACAAAGACTACTAGCTTTTTTAATTACACGCGGACAGAGTAGCGGGCGAAAGCTAGTAGGTTATAAATCTTTATAACCGAGGGTTATTTAAGCGAAAATTATCGAACGTATGTATGTAACTAACGTTTACATCCCAACGAGTGTAAAGTTCGGCAGCAGTGCCAACGATATGCATTAAATATGCAAATTTCTGTAATTTTGCACAAATATTTAGCCTTGGCGCAGCATCAGAGAAGCATCAGTAAATAGAATAATTACAAGTCACGCTATTGACGATAATTTTTTATAATTGTATGATTGATTTCACAATAACCGCTTGCTTTCGTGTTCTAACCTCTCGGCTATTATCATCGTTGTAATTATTTACTTATACGTGAAACGACAACTTTGAGAGCATTTAGCTCCATCAATTTGCCATCTATAACTCGAATAGAAAACGTATTTCGATAAATCTGAAATAACTCACATCATGTCGTACTGCTTAGAACTTTGCCTAAGCTGGCAGAACTTTATTCAATTCAACTGACAGTTTAAACTTTGCCTTTGTTTAAAAATGTTCTTGAAAAAACAACTGACGTCTAGAATAATTAAAATATTGTAGTTCAAACAAAACATTTTTCTTTTATTAAAAGACATCAACGCATACGAAACTCTTTCCGCTAATGTCTTCAACGCTCTCTTAAATCGTTGATGAAATCAAATCAATATCATTATTTACATTTCGTAAACATAACGGGCTCACGTGATCATAGTGTTTGACTAAATCTAGATTAATTATACTTAAGTATTTGTATTACAACAAGCAGTATCGTAATTACAGGGTTTGCGTATCGGACACGGTTAGTGCACAAGAATGACATCTATACCATCTTTGTCATGCATACTATTACACCATTCATACATTATGGCCGCTCGTGGTTAGATGCTAGCACATCATACGTAGTCCATTGCGGGTGGAGTAAAATTTAAATTTCGAGCCGGCTTAAAGTTTGAATGCCATTATACCAACTTGTCTCAATCACATCTTGTTTTACGTAAAACAACGAACAATAAACATACATATGCGGTTTAAATTTGAAATTTCATTACGCACAACACATTTGCCATAAAGAAACTGGCGTGGCTTGATGTAATGTTTTGGTTTTGTACGTAGAAAGAAAACCGTATGAAACTTTGACTATGGAGAAGTATGAACCATAGACAAACATTTGGTTTTTTCCTGATCTTTCCTCTCACTTCCTGTCTGTCATATTGGTAGTCTCATTAAAATTGATTGTCACTTTAATGGGCAGTTAATTACATGGAATTCACAACTATTTTGGTACAATCAATTGTTTTTGTTTAAATATTCTTGTTTACGTGTAAATTAATTTTAATGATTTTTCTTTTTCAATTGTATCGTCATACGGTTAAATTGTAAAGTTTGATGACGTAATTCGTTATAGCTTAGGTCATTACCAGACAATGAAATTTAAAAAAATAAACATACATATGCGGTTTAAATTTGAAATTTTATTACTCACAACACATTTGCCATAAAGAAACTGGCGTGGCTTGATGTAATGTTTTGGTTTTGTACGTAGAAAGAAAACCGTATGAAGCTCTGACTATAGAGAATTATGAACCATAGACAAACATTTGTTTTTTTCCTAATCTTTCCTCTTATTTCCTGTCTCCTCCAATATGATATTGGTAGTCTCAGTAAGAGTGATTGTCACTTTAATGGGCAGTTAATTACATGGAATTCGCAACTATTTTGGTACAATCAATTGTTTTTGTTTAAATATTCTTGTTTGCGTGTAATTAATTTTAATGATTTTTCTTTTTCAATTGTATCGTCATTCGGTTAAATTGTAAAGTTTGATGACGTAATTCGTTATAGCTTAGGTCATTACCAGACAATGAAATTTAAAAAAATAACATTGAAACAAAAAACAAAGTAAAAAACTGACAAGTCATTGACGATCATTTGGAATTTCAAGAAAATGTCTGAGTATAATATGTTAATCATAAAAGAAGCTTTGTCAGGGTATAAAAAACAGTAATAAGGATTTAAGTTTATTCTTGTTTTATCCGTTAACTTTACGTTCGTCATTTCAATTCAACTGACAGTTTAAACTTTGCCTTTGTTTAAAAATGTTCTTAAAAAAACAACTGACGTCTAGAATAATTAAAATATTGTAGTTCAAACAAAACATTTTTCTTTTATTAAAAGACACCAACGCATACGAAACTCTTTCCGCTAATGTCTTCAACGCTCTTTTAAATCGTTGATGAAATCAAATCAATATCATTATTTACATTTCGTAAACATAACGGGCTCACGTGATCATAGTGTTTGACTAAATCTAGATTAATTATACTTAAGTATTTGTATTACAACAAGCAGTATCGTAATTACAGGGTTTGCGTATCGGACACGGTTAGTGCACAAGAATGACATCTATACCATCTTTGTCATGCATACTATTACACCATTCATACATTATGGCCGCTCGTGGTTAGATGCTAGCACATCATACGTAGTCCATTGCGGGTTGAGTAAAATTTAAATTTCGAGCCGGCTTAAAGTTTGAATGCTCTTATACCAACTTGTCTCAATCACATCTTGTTCTACGTAAAACAACGAACAATAAAATAGGAATAAACTTTAAAAACCTCCGAATGAAACTTTAATTGAATTATTTCTAATTAGGATAAACTATGAAGACATTTAAATAATTTCCTGATTCTTTTATTTGTTTTATGAATTGAATCTTTGATTAATTTAAGTAATTCTTTCGAATGCAACGTTTTATAGCAACATTGTTTACTCTTTACTATAAATAGTTGAACCAAATCAAGTCACGTAAACACGCATTGTCCCCGACACGCGTGCTCCACACGCATCGAAATCTCCATCGTTATGAAATCTCAGTTGTATACGCTTTGTTACAAATAAACATACATATGCGGTTTAAATTTGAAATTTCATTACGCACAACACATTTGCCATAAAGAAACTGGCTTGGCGTGGCTTGATGTAATGTTTTGGTTTTGTACGTAGAAAGAAAACCGTATGAAGCTCTGACTATAGAGAATTATGAACCATAGACAAACATTTGTTTTTTTCCTGATCTTTCCTCTCACTTCCTGTCTGTCATATTGGTAGTCTCAGTAAGAGTGATTGTCACTTTAATGGGCAGTTAATTACATGGAATTCACAACTATTTTGGTACAATCAATTGTTTTTGTTTAAATATTCTTGTTTACGTGTAAATTAATTTTAATGATTTTTCTTTTTCAATTGTATCGTCATACGGTTAAATTGTAAAGTTTGATGACGTAATTCGTTATAGCTTAGGTCATTACCAGACAATGAAATTTAAAAAAATAACATTGAAACAAAAAACAGAGTAAAAAACTGACAAGTCATTGACGATCATTTGGAATTTCAAGAAAATGTTTGAGTATATTGTGTTAATCATAAAAGAAGCTTTGTCAGGGTATAAAAAACAGTAATAAGGATTTAAGTTTATTCTTGTTTTATCCGTTAACTTTACGCTCGTCATTTCAACTGCCTTATACCTTTTTAAATACCTTCCTAATCAAATTGAATAGGTTTAAAAGTACCGAGATTAATCCAATTGGATTTGTAGTACGCTATCAAGGTTTGTCTAACTCTAGGCTAGCAGCCGATATGGGAAAGCACCCAAACTGGTCGAAGTATATTCGTCCGGAAATACTCATTACGAATCAAGTACAGCGGACATTCTAATACAGGGCTACCAACCTACAGTAATAACTTTTTCTATTTTCGTTTTTTGTTAATTCCACGGTGAATTTTCGATTATCACTTTTTCTTTGTCTATTTTCTTGTAATTTGTTTATAGGTTATAAAAGTGTTTTTTAAGTATTTAGGTCCTAAGTAATCGTGACAAAATTGCATTGCAAAGTCTCATCCTTTTATCATATTTTCTGGTCTGTTTTATCCTTTTCGTACTTCAGTATTAGTGATATAGCAATACTAACATTAAGAATTTCATAGATAAAAGTAATAAATAATGTTTGATAGATGTTATACACTGTAGCTACCCATGTTGTTCGGAAGTAAGACCGTTAAAGCCAGACGTATAAGGTGCACAGAAACCAGTCTCGTGAGATATCCGGACCAAGGACGGCCACCAGCCCTTGTGGTGCACTAGTAAAGAGACGTCAACATCTGGCGTCAAAATCAACTAGAAAACAACCTAATAATCGTAAAAAATGTCAGTAATCATGTTGAATTGTATTTATTACGAGCCGTTGCTCGCGACTTCGCCCGCGTGAAATTACAAATATAACCTATTACGTTCGCCCTTTTTTTCAACCTATTACCAAAGTATTAACTTAGTAGTAATCTACGTAATAACAGAAATCTACCGATGCAAGATTCCAATTTTCTAAGTCCGGTAGCTTGTAAGCTGATTTTTCGGTTACCCTTATTGTTTGTGTTCGCGATATCTTCTAAACTATTAGTCCAATTTTAATACTGTAAATGACAATTTTATTCTACATTAAATTCTCCTGATAACAAACGCATTTATTTGGATAAGGATTAATATTGAAACCAATAAAAGAACGCTGCAAATAGCGTTGGACTTTTAATTCATTTTGTAAACACAAAAGTGGTTATTGTAAGAAAACCGTTAAAGATAGATATATGCTGTTGCGCACTTTTCTGTAGAACTTTTTAAGATCTACAATTCTTTCATACATCATTTTTATATACCTCTAACGGTTTAGGCAGCGTAAGCCGTGAAAAGTTAAAGTTTAGTGAGTTTTTAACGCCGGCGTCCAGAAACACGCTGTTTATTAATAGTTCCTGAACATTAGTAATAATAAAATATAGCCTATGTTACTCACAGATAAATTACCTTTCTGATGGTGAAAGAATTTTTAAAATCGGCGCAGTAGTTTTTGAGTTATTTCAATACATACAAAAATACAAAAATACAAAAATACAAAAATACAAAAATACAAAAATACAAAGTTTTCCTCTTTATAATATTAGTATAGATATAGATAATTCACTGTATTTATTATAATTACAAATTATTTGTTTTAATTTCTGAAGTCATATTTGCATTTTTGCTAACCTTGATTTTACGTTTTCTAAACTGCAGATAGCTTTGTAATACGACAATCCAAAGTAAATAATGATTTAACAACATTTGGATTTGTTTAAAAAAAAATAGGTAAAATTAACAAACCGTTAAATCTATAATCTTACTAATATTATGAATGCGAAAGTTTAGATGGATGGATGGATGGATGGATGGATGTTTGTTAGAGTTTGTAGCCTAAACGGCTGAACGGATTTCGATGAAATTTGGTATAGATGTAGAGGATAGTCTGGAAGAACACATAGACTACCCCCTTCTGCTTATTTTAATTCCATGCGGACGCAGTCGCGGGCGAAAGCTAGTACAAAATAAAATCAGCCAGGCTAAAATATAGACAGTTAAAAAAATTCAATCTTCTAATAGATATTTGGCGTATCTAACACTATAATTTACTGAGGGAATGTAACCACTCACCTAACTATAACTTACAATCAGGGTCGCTATTTAGATGGCCTTAAAATAATATTAACTACAAAAAATTGCACTTTCAAAATGCGTGACCTGAAGTAGCATTAGATTAAAATTGCCACAAGGTCTTTTTGTTTCGTGGCTTAGATTTGCATTCAATATAGATTAATAGATAATGTAAAATTATTATAAACAATATTTAATTAAAAGAACCAATAAAATAACTATAGAGGGTTATACAGAGCAGAGTAGAATACAATTCAAATAATAGCTCAGTATTTAAAAGAGGTCGAGTCCCAACGGAATTACATACACATGAAGCCTACCGTCTCTCTCTCTTCTTTTCCTATGTCCGCAAAGTGGGGCAGAGGGCGTCCACAGTACGCCGCCAGCTCGCTCTGTCCAAGGAACAAAAAAGCGTGGCCGCCCTAAACAAACCTGACGGCGTTCAGTGGCGGCCGACTTGAAGGCAATCGGGCTGTCATGGTCCGAGACCAAACGCCCATGCCTACCGTACTGTTATCAAATATCTTAGCGGCTCGGTACATCGTATGAATCGTTGCCTAGAACACAATTTTAGATGTATCAGGGCGTAAAGGGATTCGGGGTTAGGGTACTACGCAGCGCGCCGATGTCCTTAAACCGCCAAGATATTTGAAAAGACGTATATTTGCAAAAGTGTTCTTAATCAAGTAAAGTATATTTGAACATTTTAAAGAACATAATTTGAGTCCTCGTTCTTATGTTTACGTAAATTTGATTTAATTTTTATATTTTATCTGTAGCTGCATAATTTTTGGTTTTCTTTATTAATCTGTAGCAAACACGTTTTAAGACGAAAAAAAAAAACAAAACATAAACATTAGAACGGATGCACCATTTCCGGCCGTAGTATTTCAACTTTGCGAAATATAAATATGTGTAATTTTTTTTGTTTTAGTTAGCATACATCTTCTCGACTGTTCAAGGATTGAACATTGTTTGTTTTTATAACTTTATGTTAATTATGCTAATATTTGTTGAACATATAAATGACTTTTTTTATTATCAAGATTATTATATATTGTTGTTGCTTTTCTATTTGCTAGCTATCAAACAATGACAATGGTTACCTCCTCTTTAAGTTTCAGATTGCGATAAATTGACATTAGCAATAATGTATTGTCCAGATTTGGTTAATTTCTGTTTAATAAACACCTTTTAATTAATGTTTTATTGGAGCAAGATTAGTAAATACAATAAATTTAGAATTTCTAGACCACGCCAATGTTGTAACAATATAAATAGTGCATTCTAGGAAGTAAACTTATTTCCTAGTACAAGTATTGGCTGTTATACTGGTTTAGAAAGCTGACCAGATTTGTGATAAAACCTTAAAGGGTGGGTCTCATTAAGGTCCATTCGTATTATGTAATAACAAAAATATTGCTATTACATATAAAAAATATTTTTTAGTAAATTAGGAAAATATTAAAAAAAAGTCTTCCGATACCGGGAATCGAACCCGAGCCTCCTGGGTGAGAGCCAGGTATCCTAGCCACTAGACCATATCGGATTGTGTTAGATGGCGGCAATTAACTAATAGTAATTTTAAGTCATTAAAAAGAGATCTATAAAAAACATTGATTATTGATTATTTTTGTCATTAATATTTTTTTAACGTTTGAAATAAAAGTAAACATATTTTAATATAGATTGTGCAAATACAAGTTTTAACACATGCTTATCTTCTAAAACCTAATTTTTTTATCTTTTCTTAGAATATTACGTTTGTAAATATTGGGAAGTTCTAGGAGAAGCAAGGTAATTTAAATTTTCAGAAAACATCGTCACCCAAGAAGTAAAAGAAAATAAACATGAAATACATACTTAGAGCTTATGATACATTTTATTTATTATAAGTTTTATAATTTTTAATTAACTAATGTTTAATCGTGGACAAGTCAGATGTTTCAGTTTTTGCGTTATTAGTTAATACAGCGATCCAAGGTTTAAAACTATGACCTTTACATGAATAAATGAAACGTTATTTTAATTTATTCGTTTAGAAATATTATTAATAATATAACCTGATACATTGATACATTGGCGCCATTTTGTTTATTAAACTTTCAAGGTAATAATAAATAAGAATATGTATTTCAATAATTCGTTTGAAGGGACTAGAAAAATAATACAAAAGGTTTGCGACATTCTAAGGTCTCTTTTACCTTCTGTTGCGTACCGTAACGATTTATTATTGTTAACTATCGAACTATTTCGCCCGCGACTCCGTTCGCGTGGAATAGAAAAAAACAAAACTGAGTAGCCTATACATATGTTCTTCCAGACTATCCTCTGCATCTATACCAAATTTCATCGAAATGCCTTCAGCCGTTTAGGCTACAAACTCTAACAAACATCCATCCATCCTTCCATCTAAACTTTCGCATTTATAATATTAAGTAAGAATAACGCTGCAGTCATAACATTTCAACACACTAAATTCATTACAAAATAAAACCAACAAGACTAAGAAACTCGTTAAATGTGCACATTTGGGACTCCTGTACCGACCACCTTGGGTTATTTTAGGTTCAATTCAAACAAACAGTATACATAGTGACAAAGAAAATGGCTTTACTAGATTTTTTACGCTGTTATGTTCACATTATAGTGTGTCTAAATAATTTAGATTAGTTTGACAACTCATTTCAAATTTAGTAGGGATGGGTTGTGTAAAATCAGTCATGAATCTTATCAATTTTCGATTTTTATTCTTATAGAAGTTGGAATCGACAGATTTATTGTTATAACTAATGAAATAAAAAAAAACACTGTTTTCTCAAATTAATAATAACCATAACAATTAGTGAGAGTAAATAAATGTTTATTACTACTAAAGCCGTACATAATCGAATTGGATTTCGCTATTATTTCTGTCATCGCTAAATTCTCTACAATATAATCAATACTAGAATTGTCCTCTAAATTAGTGAATAAGAAAATAATAATTTTAGTTGAGTTTGATAATTATTTAAACCGAATATCGATAGTTCAAAATTGTTCGCTGTGTGAGTTTGTTTCGTCACTACGATACCTGTCTATTAAGTATGGCATTTGGCTTCATACAAATTGAATTCGATACTTCATATGCGTCATTTATCAAACTAATCTATCTTATTTAGACAAACTATAAGAGTATTTAAAAGGTTTTAATTCTTACTAAATATAACTAGTATAATATAATTTTAGAATTGACAACTTGAAAATCCAAGCAATCTAACCGCTATGCCAGGGGTGACGAACATTTACGCAAACATGCCGTTCTAAAGCAATGTTTAACTCTTAGATGTGCTATCAAATAATTTTGTCATTGCAATTATTAGGTACGTTCCATAGCACAGTCCTCGTGAATACATTCTTCATACTTTTTTTCGTAGTGTATAATGACTGTGATCAGTGACGAAATGTGGTATCCGTGCCTTTGGTTCGCAACCCCTGCGCTAGCCTATGGTGTACTAATCAATAACATTTATTCCTTTTTTGTGTGTTTAAAGGTGCGCTATTGTTAAATACTTGTAAGAACACAATAGAAGCTATTGGTAATGTTTAGGTCTATTCAACAATTTTTTACTTTGATTGCATGATGTATTGCTGTACCAAACCAATAAAGATAAATGTTTGGAAAAAACTTTATCTTCTTAACAGAATTTTATTACGCTACAATTTTATTACTTTATATCTACTAGTATATATCATGACTACCTTTTGCTCGCGACTTTGTCCGCGCAGAATTAAAAAAAACTTACTGACCTATGCATTCTTCTTGACCATTTTCTACATCTGTGCCGAACTGCATCGAGATCCGTAATGCCGTTAATGAGGAACGAAATAACAAACATTCATCCATCCAAACTTTCGCATTTATTAGTATGATTATAACTCAAATAACATATCCGATATGGTCTAGTGGCTAGGATACCTGGCTCTCACCCAGGAGGCTCGGGTTCGATTCCCGGTATCGGAAATTTTTGTCGCGCTTTAGTTTTTTTGAAAATTTATATCACTAGTAACTATTTCTGATAGCAATTTGACAATAATCTTACTAATATTATAAATGCGAAAGTGTTAGAGTTTTTAGCCTTAACGGCTGAATGGATCTGGATGAAATTTGGCATAGATGTAGAACATAGTCTGGAAGAACAGATAGGCTATTTACATTTGCTTCTTTTTTAATTCCACGCGGACGGAGTCGCGGGCGAAAGCTAGTATGATATAATACAATCTTTTAAATTATTTTAACGTAGTTTGAATTTTGTGTCAACGTTTCCCCATACCATAGCAAATTTTAAATTGAAATTAAATTAAAAAAAAGAATTAGACTTCCCTCCAAATAAATAAATACAGATATGATAGGTTATACGAAGAGTACATAATATCTGAGCTTGGTTCTAGCCAAAGATATGTTGCCCAATTTTTATGCAATATGCAGCTGCAGTCTGCAACATATAAATTTAAGACCGCAGTTAATTAAAATGTAAGAATCTTCATCTCTTCTAAACTGGTTGCTGCAAAAATTTACATTTTAAAATTGGTGGATTTATATAAAAAAGATATTCTACAGTTTTAATAATCCAACTTTAAAGATATCGTGTAATTTGATATATTGCGTATTTAAGTGTACAGTTTTTTTTTATAATCTGTAATAAAACTGCTCCTGCAACTCGACCGTTAAGATGAAGTCGTCAAGTTTTTTTTAATCTGCATTGTTTATCTGCTATGGTCAAGGTATGCGGTCAAAAAGATTAGCACATGAATATGTTTGCGACACTATTTTTTACTGATAAAATAAATCTGTTAAAACAACAAGTACTAGCTGCTGCTCGTGACTTCGTCTGCGTTAAATTGAAAATAATAAAAAATATAGCCTATGATACTCACTGATAACGTAGCTAAATCGGTCCCGTAGTTATTGAGTTATTTCAATACATACAAAAATACGAATCTTTCCTCTTTATAATATTAGTATAGATAACCACGAGTTTCCACTGTTTTTAAGTCATTAATAGACTATAATTTTATGTAATGTATGGTAGTATGACTTCGCCGGCGCATAATCTACAGTAAAACTATGCTTTTGCAACTCGATTTGATCGATGAGTTTTTGACTATTTGCAGTGTCACCACGTACATAAATCACATTAAACTGGCAGCTTTGGCAGACACAATAATCATCATATTACAAATATAACAACAAAATAATGTTTTTAGAACAACATTGCACAATTAGGGTGTGCACATGTTTGAATTTAGATCTGTGTATAAACTGGGTAAACTCTTAAGTTGTCTTGAAAGCGAAAATCTCATCTATTATTATTCATTCATTATAATATTAGTAAGATTGATGAAAATGCTACATTACAGAATAGATCCCAATTCTATGTTACATAAAAGATACTTACAATATTATTTCGATAATTTGAATAAACACATCAAAATATCTAGATTACCAAACATTAACAAGGTGTAGCAAGAAATAAACTAAACTTTCATAACCTCTGTCTAGTCCAATAACTTTCCATTTTAGGAATATCTAGTTATAAAATATTTTTAGCAAACTCTAACAGAGCTATTAATACTAGTTTTTACTCTTGACTTTATTAGCACGGAATCTAAAAAAAACATTTATAAATATAGTCTATGTTATTCAGTGATAATGTAGCTTTTTAATGGTAAAAGAATGATTGAAATCGGTCCAGTAATTTTTGAGTTTGTTACATACAAATATACCACTCGGTGTCATCGCCTTATACCCCTGCTTTTATAAATAAAATAGTAATATTTCCTCTTTATAATATTAGTATAGATAATGGACAGGCGTTTTGCAGATGACGGAGGTGGTGGAGGGCGGCGCGGCGCTGGCGTGGCGGCTGCTGGCCACCCTCGAGGGAGGTTCGCTGCTACTGGTCTCCTCCGCAATGCTGGCATACACGGCTCTCACAAAAGTAGCTGCCCGTAGGCGGATACCGATTAAAAAGGTTTTAGTAAGTACAAACATTTGGTTTCCACGGCCACTAGAGCTATAGGCGAAATTTTTACGACACAACTATTTACCATGCTTTGAGTGACAGAGGTTAATAATTATGTGAAACTATAATATAATATTATATATTTTAACTGATTTTGGCGCCCAATAGCTTTCCTCCTATAAATATTAGTATTTCCTGGGTATAGAAAACTTTAATAAAACAAGACATTTTTTCAGATAACAAATAACACGACCACATTAGGTCAAGAAATAACTAAGCGGCTGATTGCGCGCGGCTGTGCCGTGAGCACAGTGATGAGCGCAGCAACAAGCGAAGCGATATCTGGCAAAGCGGACGCGTTAGTGGTGATAGGAGCGGAAATGACACAAACTGGGTTGGATGGTCTCACACAAACAGTTACCGAGGATGTATATTATAATGTTAAGGTGAGAATTTACACAGTACATTTTGTCTATCTTGGAAGGTTCTAAGACTCTTGATATGTCACTAAAAAGATTAAAAATCAGCGCAATATTTATAACTCGTAAAATTCTGTACGTTTTACCGTGTTCAGTTCTTTATTCTTCCCATGTTCAGTTATTAGAGAGCCTGTCACCGCTCGTCCGCACGGGCGGCTACGTGGTATGGGCTTGCGCGGGCGCAGCGAGCGGGGCCTTTTTCGACGCGACGAGCGCCTACGACGCAGTGCTCAAGGCCAGCTTGCAATATGTTGCAAGAAGGTTTTATTTTGTTATTATCTCTGATAAATATTCAGTCTTCCGTTAGTTTTTAATTGTAATTACATAGTTTTTATTGACTGAAAATGAAATAATTAATTTTTGTAAATAACTTTCTTTGACCATCAGTCGACACTGTGAGCCAATCTGGACGGAGCGATGTGAGGACTTTGAAGTGACCGCGGAACGAATTGTCGCCTCGCTCTTACCTTGCGCCAGCGCACAATCAATAACAACATTCTCTATCAGGTTAACTTAATTCGTCATATAAGTTTCGAATTTCAAAACTTTCGTCTATTATTAAGAAATGTGCTTTATCTTTAGGAGCTAGAATAGTAATTTCATGTAAGGATGATGTAATGAGGGAGCGAACTATATTAATATAAAATAAAATGTATTATGGGTAACCGTGGAATATAATAGTGTTCAACTAATATTAACTTCATTACAGAAATGCGGTTCAGAAGCTCAGCGAATATGCAGGAAGGTGGCTCAAAATTATATCGTGAGACTGCTCAATCACATGTGATAATTTACCCGTTTTAAGATATTTTTAAAAGTAAGATACTAGATTAAGATGATGTGTAAGTTTTTTTTATTGTGGTATTACTAAATACACTTAATATGAAAATAAGAAAAATATGTTTTTATTTACCTACCCAATACGCCTAGTGTCATGAACGATATAATATGGATAGGTACGAGCTTATACAAAATGTATGTAACAAGCAGAAGGTAATTATCAAAAAAAAAAACTAAAATACACAAAGGGAAATGACCACAATCTAATCTAATTGGATTTCGATGAAAAGTAAGGCCAATGAATATTACCATAGAAAGTATTGAATATTTATGAATACACTTTAAACTATTCACATATGAGCATAATTCAGAGGAAGCCGCCCCCAGCACCCACGCAGCACCTATGTCTGTGAAGGCATGCGCTAATGTAACTAATCATTAGTGGCCATACATTTTAAATCTTATAAGAAATACCCCTTTTTTCTAGAATAGAATTTCCCCTAATAAGTGAGTGAAAATTCTGTATTTAATAAGATTTAGATTTTTAGATTATTTAGATTTTTAGATTATTTAGATTTTTAGATATTTTATAAGATTCTGTATTTTACACTATTTCGTCTTTAATAATCTTAGTATAGTCTGTGAACTAGATGTCATTTGTGTTATTTTTAATCTATGGTTACCTTTTTTTTTTTAGTTCTAAAGACTCGATTCGCTATGGAGTGTCAGACGTGTCCATAATAAATACAAATTCTGTTTTAGTTATTAAATAATGCTTTCAACAATTTTGTAATTGTTCCACTACAATTTTCGATTATGTTAATTTCGTGTGGTATTTTGTTTTATCCAAATTCACCGCTGAAATATGGAGGAGGTAAGTACTGAGGTTACCATATTTATGTTATGACACAACAATGCGTGATGATTTTGCAATCGTTTTCACTTTCAGGATCTTAATGAGAATGAGCTAAAGGAACGACTTTATTCTATGCGATATAAAGGCAATGAGACGGCCAACTTGACCACTAACCTTAAGGATGATCACTTTGTGGTCAAGCGGCCCCAAACTAACATACGTCGGTATTGGCACACGAACGATGATCACACGTTACAAAAGGTTAACCGAGCAAAACAACCCAATCTTTCCACAAATGAACCACTTACACCGGAAAATATAAAATCTAAGGGAGAAAAATGTAGCGTGAATCCGCTAGCTGCCGATTTATCAATATTTCAATCTCCCGTACCGCAAAACGTAAAGAAAAGCATAGAGATAATAGAAAACGATGGACCCATGAATATTGTGGAATTGCAATCAAGCGATGAGGATGAAGTTATTGAGGTTAAATTACCACCAAAACCAACCATTACTATTGAGAGTTCAGATGAAGATGAAATTTCAGAGGTTTCAAACACTACCAAAGTCAATGAGAAAAATGATAAAGCAACACCTGATAAAAAAACAACAAATAGGAGTGATAGAGATGTTTCAGCGAGTCCCGTTCCATCCATTGTATCATCAGTTTCTGATGAGTTCATCCGCAGCGATTGCATCGCACTCAACATATCCTCCAAACATCCAAACAAGCAAAGCTTCGACTTTAGTCTCCATGGCTCTGATATTATAGACCAAAGCTCTCCCCCTAAGAGAAAAAAAAAGAAGAAAAACAAGGATACCACAACATCTACACCTATAACAAACACACCATCCCCTGCTACACCTGTAGCTAAAGAAGGTGAATACTTTGCGACACCAAAAAGTAAAGCAAAGAATAAACGACAGAAAACTAAAAACTATTCAGTATCAGAGAAGAGTATTCCAAATGCGGATGTATATGATTCAGACAGCAATCAATCTTGTAACGGAGTTGAGAAAACTAACACAACTTATACCTTCATAGATAGAAGTTTTTCCCATGCTGATGTTTATGAATCAGATTCAAACCTATCTGAGAAGACAAGTCCTGTAAAAATAAATGAAAAACCCGCAGAAGAAAATATTTGTACATTGTCAGATGACAATGTTAGTTCAGAAAATCATACGGAAAAACATACTGTGGAGGTTATCCCCCAGGATGAAACGGTAGAACAATGTCAGTCAACAATAGACTTAACAGATGAAACTATAATTGACGAGAACATTGTCATGGCAAATGTCACCGGTTTCCAGGAGAAACCAGATGCAGAACATGTGGATAAAATCCAAAACGATGAAACGAAATTTGGTTCGACAAAAGTACCAGCGATTCTATACGAAGATCTTGATTTCGATAATCTGAAAGGTAAAGAGAGAGTTTGTAAGAAAAGACGATATTCCGTGACTACTTTACGAGCAGAAATGGAGAAATTTTACAATGAAAGCTGGGGCGGGGAGAATTTTAATCATCGGGAAATACAGAAAAACATGTCCCGTAAGTTTTACCTTGATTTATTGTCGTATAGTGAATTTAAGAAAACAAATAGTAGAATCGAGCTTAATGGAGGTCCATGGTTACTGCATACCCCTCTGGATTACAGTTGTGAATTGTGTTGTATAAATTAAAGTTACAATGTGTTCTTACACTTTTTGGTAACAATACAAATTTTGTTTTAGGTGACAAAAGTTTGTGGGTTATAGACCCCAAGGATAGAATGCCCGGACTGTCCAGAAGGAAACCGACGTAAGTGTAAATGTCATAGAAACAATGTATACCATTTATTTTAGCTATTGTGGCATCTGTCAAAAGGGTTTTTCAATAAAATCTAAATAATTTTTACAGTTGTAACTACTGCAACCGGACTGGGCACCGCGACGACACATGCCGGTTGAAGCCGCCTGTGTGTCACATGTGCGGCTACACCGGACACTACGAGACGCGCTGTCCTAGGAAGATTTGTGTCAATGTAAGTTTCATCTACTAGTACATAAATGAGTAGTTGAATGGTAAGGGATTCTGAATATTTATTATTTTATTCTAGCAAAGATAGTTATTATTGTTTCAATTTGATAGAGGTAGGGACACATAAGAAGGTAAAATATCCTCTTATCTATGCATACCAGTCTCCGTGGATTAAAGGTAGGCAACGCATCTTCTTTTGCGGATGTCTATGGACAACGGTCACTTCGCTGTTTCGGTGAATTCAGATAGCCGATTGCTTGTTTGGCATATATATAAGAAAACCAATCTAGTTATGAACAATGTTTGTTTAATTTCAGTGTGGATCTCCAAATCACGTGTATACTACGATGTGCCGGAACTGCTCAAACTGGAATAATGTGAGATGCCCCGAGTGTGGACAGATCGGCCACCCGGCCAGCCACTGCCCCGACTTGTGGCGACGCTACCATAACACGGTAGAGTATTACTTTCAGTAATTATTAAATGTCTTTTAAGATGAATGAAATATCAATATCTTTTATTTTTAGATCACTTGTAATACACCATTAGAGGAGAATCGGCAAATGAAGACTCGTTATCAATTATTCTGCAGTGGCTGTGCCCGACAAGGACATCTCATACACACCTGCAGAGTGTCATTACCTTTTTCAGGTCTACCCATCAATTCTCCATATGTCTCCTTGTATAGTCCTGTGTGGAATGATAAACAAAACGAAACACAGCAAAGGAATCGACCCCTTATCCGTTATTTTACACAAGACACACCAACTCCGGTTAAATCTCTGTCAAACAAAAATGACAGGAACAAACGACTGTCAAATTCACCGGTTTGTCACGAAGGTCATACGAATAAGAAACGACACATGTCAAATTGTGAAGAGGTTGACACAAATAGAAATACAAACAGTCCTATGAGCAATAATATTAGTGGAAGAAAAACACCGCAAAATAAAGACCAGTGTGATGACGCAACCAAAGTGGTTAAAGATAAAGTAACTGAAATAGAACCGCCTAAAACGGATGCCATTGAAAAACAACCAGATTCCATTACAATTTCTTCATCCAATCATGATAAAAAAGGACAAATGATACAAGACAATGAAGTGTCAGACACAAGCCACATTGTCACCACTGCAAAGATATATGTAACCAATGAAGTTATAGAAAAACTTAAGACAAAAGATGGAGAGGAACAGTTAAAGAAATTTACAGACACTAATAATGTAACTGTACAAAAAACAGATTCCAATATGTTTATAAGTATTTTAGGGAAAGTCGCTGATCAAGAAGCTTTTCAATCCAATCTTAGAGAATGGATCCAAAGTCAAGAAAATAGTGATAAGTTAAAATCTAACAATGAGATAAATTTAAAATATGTCGAAAATGATCCTGAAAACGTCCTGTGCGACAACATACCACGCAACAGATACAATCTTATAAGAAAAATAAGCAAAGCTTTGGATTCGCTGAACGAAGATTTAGGTGATCCAAAAGACATCTACAAAGAGTTCACTTACCTACAAAACCATCATGAACAACTTCTTAAACAGAAGCAAATAAGCCCAAAACAGTTGTCCAATAATCGGGACAAACTTAATTATGTAATTAAAAAACTCAATATGGTTCTTATTGGACAAGCTGGCCTTGCCAATGGATGCAACCATTTAAGGGAATTACATACCCTTAAAGAAAAATTAACAAGTTTTAGGCAAAAATATATACCGACAAAAATGCGGTCTGAAATTGGTGAACATTATCATTATGTATTCACCGCTTTGCCCAGAGAAGACTATCTCGACCTACTGAATAAATATTATACTATAAAAAAGAAGCTAATAACATTAAAAAAGAAGAATGATAAATCTAAGAAACTTGGTCCGGCAATAGTGAGGAAAAAGTTGAATAGAAATTGGCAGAAAAAAAATACTAAAGTGGATGTGAATGAAGCTGATCAAGGGAAGGGCAAAAAGAGTATGGATCAGACAATGAATAAATTAGTATTTTACCACAGACGACTTATGTGCGCTAAGCCACATGATAATGTTCTCGCCAAGACAAGAGTCGAGTTGGTGAACAAGCTCAGTTCACACATCTCGTCGTTGGGACAAGATTGTAATAAGTCTCCGAAATCCTTGAGGAAAATGAAGAAGAGGATGAGGGTAACGCAAGAGCAAGCGCAGTTGTTCTTGACGAATGTCTGATGACTCTCTTGCACAAAGTCTGGCGCAGGAGGAATAGTGCTAAGGATAATGCGCCGTATACTGGAACAGTAAGGCAAATGTGCGACCCCGTTAACAAATGGGTTTATTTATATAATGTCACTTTTCCGTTCAGGTGTAATGGCACTTTTATTGTGCGTGTGAAATAAACTTATTAGTTAATGCATACATTTGATTTTTTCTTATTGAACCTAAAAAACTAAAGTTTTAAAATATTATCAAAAATTTTTCAAATACAATTATAATGCTATACAGTAATATGATTTACTCAATAAATCAAATTCTCATTCCCTAAGACCATTGAAAAACCACCTCCATGAACGACTTACTTATACCTCATGTTTCTATCGTTATGCTATTTAATAATTCCCATACATTCTTACGAGTTTTTATCAGATAATATAAATATCGAAATCATAAAAAGGATATCCCCTTGTACTATCAGATTTTCACATTATTAAAAGGAGAATTTTCTATTAGAAAACTCCCGATAATTAAAGGCAGACTTTCGATTATTATAAGGAGACCCGATTCGTCGCAGGCAACACTAAATCGCATACGTCACCAAATGTCAGTCATGATAAAATTTGATAAGAATTCATTTACTTGTTGATGTTTAAGAAACTGCATTTTAAATATTTATAAAGTTTAAATAATAAATATACTTACGATGAAATCTCTATCAAGTACAGCTGTATCGAATGTTGTAAATATTATAATAGTATTAGTGTTTAACTTTATCTACACTTCAGCACGAAGGGTAAGGAAATTAATTGGATTTTATAGCATTTTATTATGCTATTACGGTATTTTAATCAAATTTAAATGAAATTTAGGTACCTGTGAATGATTACTATGGTTTGTACGAACATCGTCAGCCTCAATTTGCTGCAGCATTAGAAAAATTAGAACATGGTTCGTATTTTTCATATTTATTTCAAAAGTCATTTAAAATGTATGTTGAACTCTAAAGATTAATTTAAAATTATTGATGAATTTTAACAACTATTTAAAATGAAATTTTAGAACCAAAATGGGTGGAAAACTGGCCAGATGCATCTATTACTATGGGTCAAGTATCTGGAGTTGCTTTGGACAACTCCGGTCTACTATTGGTGTTCCATCGTGGGCCTAACATATGGGGCGCCAGTACATTTAGTGATAGAAATGTGTACAATGGTATTGGAGAAAAGCCTATACCAGAACCAACAATCCTGGTGATAAATGACACTGGAGAATTGGTTGATAAATGGGGACAAAATCTGTGAGTATTTTGGTTAATCACTTCTACTCTTTACTCCAATGCAACACATTTAATTGTTGTGTCATTGCACACCATAATGGCACTGTTTAGCCTTACAATTAACATGTTCAGTGTCATTCAAAAATGTTTGCTTTTTATTTGATTTTCTAATAAATGTATTAAAAACCAGTACTTTTTATCATGTGATCAAATTTTGTAATTGTACCAAAAAATATATATTCTTAGCCACATATTTTTGTACAGCTTTGACTAAAAAGTGTTGTTAGTAGAAATTATAAATTTAATATATTTATTTTAATTTTTGTTATATATTGTAGCTTCTACATGCCTCATGGTATCACAGTTGATGCTGTAGGTAATGTGTGGTTGACTGATGTGGCTCTACATCAGGTTTTCAAGTTCACACCTGACCAGCGGGACAAACCAGCTATGGTGCTCGGAGAGAAGTGGGTTTAATTTTTTTTATTTATAAATAATACATAACATTAATTATTAGAGTCTATAAATGTGGAATATTATATTAGATAACATATTAAATTGATATCCTAAATTAGGTACTAAGTACAGTCAGCTTCATTTGCGGTGTTCCAGTTACAAAAATTGCCGTGCAAACGAAATTAAGCTCCACACAGGATAAAAATTGTTTAAGTCCCTTTGACTTCACTTGAATAGATTCGTGCCCGGCGACGATGAGAGCCACTTCTGCAAGCCGAGCGCGGTGGCGGTGATGTCCAGTGGGGAGTTCTTTGTGGCGGACGGCTACTGTAATACTAGGATCATTAAGTTTGCGCCCGACGGCACGCGGATACTGCAATGGGGAAAACGTACGCATTAAATTTCTATAGTTACATATTGAATGTATATCTTAAAATATGAATATTTTTGGTAAAATATTTGTGTAAAAACGCAAATTATGTCACTGTAAAAATCACTTTCATTCAATTGTTGTTTATTTTTTTACTTACACGTCAATAAATATCTATAAAATTATCGCACAATATGTTAATGTTTCATAATTGCTTGAATTAGCCGCTTTTCACAAAAATTAAGTCAGACACTATCAGTATTAAACAATTGATTTAAGTAGGTATTTCACATTATAGCAGTGAGTGTTCACTACAGGGTACGGGGAGTCCCCGTTCGTGTTCAAAGTGCCGCACGCGCTGGCGCTGGCGGAGGAGCGCGGCGCGGTGTGCGCGGCGGACCGCGAGCGCGGCCGCGTGGCGTGCTTCCGCGCGGACAACGGCACCTTCCTCGCCGCCTACTCCAGCTGGCTCATCGGAGACCGGCTCTTCAGCGTCGCCTACGCGCCCGTACATGGTACGTAGCCTTCAACTTGCTATCGTCTGACACTTTCAAATCAACCAAACGTTAGTATTTATCTTATTAATGTTATAAATAAGAAAGTTTAGACGGATAGATGTTTCTTAGTAGTTATCTTTGGAATGGCTCAACAGATCCTTGATTAAATTTGTCACAGATATAAAAGACAGTCTTGATGATTACATATAGGCCTTTTTTTAATTCCGCAAAATAATAACTTTTCACTAATGGCACTCTATGGGCTATATATTTAATTTAGGGGGTGAATAATTTGGAACAAATTGTCAGCCGTGAAATGCTGAATGACGGAACAGTTTCTATTTACATGATATTGTCGGCAGGCGGTCGTTTGTACGTAGTAAACGGGCCGGGCGGCGGCGCGCCGGTGCGCGGCTACGTGCTGGAGTACGAGTCGGGGCGCCTGCTGGGCACGTTCGCGCCCGCGGGCAAGTTCTCCAACCCGCACGACGTGGCCGTGTCGCCGGACGGCGCGCGCGTCTTCGTGCCCGAGCTCGACCCCTACCGCGTCTGCAAGTTCGTGGACGACACGCCGCGCAACGCCTCCGACAGCGCACCGCGCGCCAAGCCCACCGCTACTGTCGGTCAGTTACATGTTACCTTATAAATGTTTTGCTGTTTAAAATGTTTTCATTTCAGTGAAATCCTTATACGTTCTTTGTGTTTAATGCTACTTTAGTTTGTAACTAATACTAATAAGTAATAAGTATAATTATACTAACGAAGTAAATAAAAAAGTTCTCGCGTTTTTAATTTAAGTTTAGGAATTTTTAATCTAAGCTCTAGAGCTCAATGATTTATATCGTTCAACTTTTTAAAGTCGTAAACAAGACTAAAAAGAGTTTCGAAAAATTTCATGAGTATTTAGTTTTAACACGTTTTCTACGAGTTTACACTTTGAAGCCAGTTCTAGTGTGATAAATTTCATAATGTATTTGTAAATCGATTTCTTATCAAAGTAAATTCTAATTAGATTCGTCTGAAATAAGCTTTGGTGAGCGGTGTTTTTAAGTTCAATTTGCTTTCATTGTTTTTTTTTCCAGCCTTATATTATGTATTGTGACGTCACTTGTCACATTACGGAGAATATATCTGTTTTGATGTTATCCTGTTACTCCCAGTTCAAGTAGTGGAGGCACAAAGCTTTTTTTTCGCCTTTAAATGTGCTACCCTATGTTTTTTTCGCTTTGTCATCTTTCACACAATGTCTGTGTTATGTTCTTAGATCTGCCACTTTATCTAGTAATAACTTGGTTGTATATGTGGGCAGAAATGTCAGGGTCTAGCGCGGTGTCGGTGGGCGCGGTGGGCGCGGTGGGCGCGGTGGGCACGTGGGGCGCGGTGTCGGGGGCCATGGGCGCAGCGCTCGGCGCGGTGGGCGCGGCGCTGCTCGCCCTCGGCGCCCTCGCCCTGCTGCGCGCCAGGAACCGCGGTAAGGAGGTGGAGGCCGAGCCCCTCGTGCAGTAGAGATAATACATACACTCACTACACTCGCCGAAACTATATTTTCTGTAACTCGACTACCGCGAACGAAGCTGACTGTACACTCGCCTCAAGTACACTGAGCCACTGTCTCGTACTATGTAAATGGCCAAGTACGAAATATTGTAGTACATATTTAGTTGAAAGGATTGCGTACTTGATTCTAAAATCATCGCTAACCATCAGCAGAGTTTGTGATAAAAAGGAGGTTTTTATGTTTTATGCATATGAATAACGATTTAACAAAGATTATACATTTTATAATGTGATAAAATAAAATGTTTTGTAATATTACATTCCAGTGTATATGAGTAGGTATATAATTTAGTTTTTTATTGCTATAGGTTCACAATTAATTTTTAAATTATATTTATACGCTAACAAGTATTTACCCTTATTTAATAGATTATGAAAATAGTAATATTATTTAATTTGTACTGAACAAAATGAGACTTACATATTTATTTAATTACATTAAGCATCATAAGATCTTTCCCTTTATTCCAATTTTAGATTTTATACTATACAAAGCAACAAGAGTTGTGTTTTATTTTTATAATTTACATCTTGCACACATTTGTAATATCAAAACACTTTTTTTAAAACATAGACACATCTATCGGCTTTAGATCATTTCTTTTTACGGAGAAGTATATAAAAGGAACTTAAGTTAAATATTACAGAGAGTCTATTTTTTACTATCTTTAATGTAGTTGAGAGAACTTTTTTATTTATTTTACCAGTATATAAATATTTTTTCGTGTGCAATATTGAAGTTAACTTTGACAAAGTCAGAGACAATCGACTAGTTTTAACACACTGTCCTCACTGGTGATACATTCACTTAAAAAATGTGTGTGTGTTGTGATTTTTTTTATAGAGGTTTATTCTGCAGAGGTCACACACTATCTTTCTTCAATAATTACTTTGAGTATGTACAAATAGAGCTATTTAAATTTAACATGATCAGTAAAAAGCTCTTACATACTTATTTTGTATTCTTGTGATCTTTGTAGATGTGATTTTAAAGTAAGCTATGTTTTTTTTTACTGCCGAATCACTGGTATAAGAAACATATTGCCATCTCTTTCATTCCGCTTCAATAAAGTGAGAAAACAATATTTCTGTCCAGGTCATTCGGCAGTCGAATCTTGCGATTATCTTGCTATTTTGTCAATCTCTTATGCATCACAAATATTTTTAAATTTTCATCCAAACTGAATTTTTTGATCTGATTTATTTTTTTATGTTTTTTGTCCGGTTGTAAAGTGATTTCTTTTTAGCTTTAATTGTCATTTTATAATTTCATTTATCTGTTGTGATTTGTTTTGCACTGTTTATACATCTCTCATTTATTTTTATGTTTCTGTTATTTGTAAGATGTGACAATTGTATTATTGAAAAATATACTATTTGAAGCAGCTTTGTTTTCTTTTTATTTTTATTGCACCTTTATCACTTTTGCACTTTATACTTTTTAATCTTTTATGTTCTATTCATCTGAACAATAATGGTTAAGTATTATGCCTTTCTGGCTTTTAACAGGCACTTGCTATTTTTTATAAGGTCTATAGGAGCGGCAATACACAAAGTGAGGCTAATTGTCAAATTTACGTATAGCAAATTTACCTTTTCGAACAGTATGCAAGATAAGTAACGGTAGGTCTTTTAACAGAAATTTGTACTGATTGTCTGAAAAAGATTTGATAAGTTAAAAAAGTTTGATTTAATTATTTTTAATAATAATTAAAACAAGTTACATTTCTCCAACTGCAACACCGCGAACGAAGGTGACTGTACATGTCTTTTAGACCTCGTTCCAATCCAAAAAAACATGCGAACCCTTATTTACAGTTTGACTCACATTTATCGTAAAGGTCGCCATTTACAAAAATTACATGCCTCTAGTCACTTTCAGCGTTGGATCAAATAGAGGTATAATTTTTGTATAATCATCAACCGCAGGTCGTAAATGCGCGGCGCGTCGTCGCTGGGAGTACGGACGCGGGGAGTTCAAGTTGCTGCGGCTGCTGGACCGGCGGCGGTTCACACGCGTGCACTCCGACGACAGCGAGGACGAGCCCGCGCCCATGCTGCCTGCTCCGCCGCGCGCCCCCGCCACCGCCTGATGCCACGTGCCCGCACGCACAGCCCGCGCCGCCCGCGCCGCCGCACTCACCCGCACAGTATACATGCAGTGCTGAGTGCTCGTTACACCACACACACCCCATAACAAAATACATCACTCAAATCTAAGTGATCTCCGAATCTCCGTCTTTTCATCGAATACGTGAGACAAACACTCGATTGGCAAGACAGTTCCAATTCCAACGCCTGCATTTTTTATAAAACATCTTACCTTGCATCAAATCAATATATCCTAATAGCCAGAATACCATTTTGTAAGGGTAAATTAAGTTTATCTAGCATTAGTTACACGTTGTCTTTAAATGGGTGTGCATGTGGGCTTGTACCATACACGGCTACAGCGTGACAAATATGCGTGCAAATTAGGATTATGGAATATATATGAGTCTAGTTAGGAATCCGTAAAATTAAGTCTTCTTTTAAGAAAACACAAACTTATTACCTCATTTCTAGTCATGTGATCTTCTTTATTTTTTTATCTTAAGATAGCTGATAGTGCTCCTAAGTAATAAAACTCGGTAATAAACACGACAGACGTCTACTCTCGTCTATGCCTTGTATGAGTACTGATAAGTGATTGCCTCCGTCTCAATCTCAATGCACCTTACCCTTTAAAATCTTTGATAAATATTGAATATGTCTGTATATTTTAATTTCATTTTTAGGTTAGGAAAATACTATCACATCTTTGGATATGAAAAGTAGTTTTCTTGTAAATTATTCAAATAAAACTTCACTTTGAATTAAGGTTGCACAATATTATTGCTTAATGTATAGGTGAGAATTCTAGTGTAAAATATACAATATAATAATGTATGTTTAATGATAAAAAAATAAAATAGCATAATAGTTTTAAGCATAGATTATATTTGATGAAAATAGCATACATATAGTTTTATAACAACAAGAAAAAACTAGATTCTTCTACCGATGATTATATGATTGCGGGGTGATATCTTCGGATCGAATACTGGCCGAATCTCGCACTGAAGACCTGGAATAATTTTAATATAAAACCAAAAATTAAAAAAAAGTCACCTATAAGATTGTGTATATACGCGCCATATTGTGACGTCATAACTGTCAAATGGAAATAATATTCGAATTTTTTTTTTTTGCAAAAAGCATATTGTTCGATTTGATTATTGTTTTAAAGTGATCTCTTCTTTTAGGATTACTTTATAGTAATTATTTTCAAGCATTAAAGTACCTATTATATCACATATTTAATATTTATTATTATTTGTAAGTGCCAAAAATATATCTAGTCTTGCTTTAGTATCAATGTTTTCTTGTGTAAAGCTATCTGTACATAAGTTGTATATCAAAAATGTATTTATTCAATTTACGAGTTTTAATTTAATAAAGAAATTTATAAAACATTTAAAATCCATTTCATTTCTCATTATTTGAATGAACAAAAATAAACCCTAGTTTACATATGGCTAACACAATTAGACAGTAACATATTTGAGACATGCTATTGTATTCCAGCGCTGAAATTGAGCATTGGCTTACGTTACTGGCATGTGGGGCAGCTGTGTGTGTAGTGGTCAACGGCGGATCTAGGGGGGGGTCATGGTGGTCATGACCCCCCTCCTGAGCTGGTTGGTCAAGAGCAAGAGTCAAAATATATTTACATATTTTGTCAAGCTCTTGACTTGACCACGACTATGTGACCCCCCCTGGCGCCAAAGCTGGATCCGCCCTTGGTAGTTGTGGGCAGTAATACTTACCATGTTCGAGGACGTAGAGCATCCTGTCGAGTAGCACTAGTGTCTCTACAGCGGGGGCGAGGAGCAGCCGCAGCGAGTAGAGCAGCACCACGTGCCTCCAGCGAGACACGCAATCGCGCCCCGCGGACACCGCCTCCGCGCACAGACACACGTGCAGACGCGACAGCGCGGCACTACAGTAACTAAGACCACAAAAACACAATCGCACAACTTTTCGCACTTTGATTCCTATGAGCGTATATGGAGGTGCGCACACTACTCTATTTTTAATCGTGCAACTAAACTGTTGAACTGTTGTGCGATAGTTTAGTCAAAGGCTAAACGGATTTTGATGAAATTTGGCACAGATATGGCCTGGAAGAAAACATAGGCTACTTCCTGTTTTTTTCTTAATTCAATTCAAACATAATGAGCATTCTGTCTATTGGAATATCACAAACAAAGACTGCACCTAGTTTTATAATTAAGAATGTTATATTATTGTTTTATATTCAAAGAACTAGCTTTCGCCCGCGACTCCGTCCGCGTGGTATTAAAAAATCAAAAGTAAGTAGCCTATGTGTTTTTCCAGACTACCCTACATTTATGACAAATTTCATGCAGATTCATTCAGCGATTTAGGCTACAAACTCTAACAATCATCCATCCATCTAAACTTTCGCATTTATAATATTAGTATGATGAGATAAAATGTATACCTGTCAAAAGTCATGGCATTAGAATGTTTGATGCTGCGGACAGGGGAGTGCTTCAATGCGGGATCATGTTCCACTAAGATCTTCTCCAAAGCCGCCCTGAACGCGTGGATCTGAAATGTATAAATACTTATATTTACTACTAGCTGTTGCCCGCGACTTCGTCCAATCCAATATTAAGATAAAGTAGCCTATAATACGCTCGTCTATGTCCCTTCAGTGAAAGTCCGGTCGAAATCGGCCCAGCCGTTTTGAAGATTGGCCGGAATAAACGCGTCTTGCAGACAGACAGACAGACAAAAAATTTTTAAATGCGATTTTCATTATCACCAACGCAAATACATCATCTTTCCGTAATCTGGAATTCTTCTTTTGATACAAACAGACATTCCAACTTTATTATATGTATAGACATAAAATATCTACTACTAATACTAATTTATTTGCAACATCTTTAATTTTTATTACCAATTTTGTAATTCTATTAAACTACACTTACCTTCAAATACTCATATTCTCCCTTCATCAGCCTTTCAGCGTATGTCTCAATAGCATGACAAGCTATCTCCCTGCTTGTAAAAGTTAGTTTACTTCCTAAATTCTTAACATATTCACTCATAGGGTATCCATAAGGTTCAATATCGCAAGATAATTTCATATAACAACAACCTACTATGCAAATAAACTTAACCCTTTTACAGCTAACGAAATGTTTAAGCAACAACGGTCCTAAATCACCACAAGGGTGAAGACCAATTAAACCATACTCAGTAATATTAGCAGTTAAAGGAAGCTGAAGCAACTGCTCAGGAGATGTTAATGTTAAGTTCAAATGTGTTGGTCTTTTAAGTTTAGACATCAACTCTTCTGACAGATGCTTCTTTGCTGTGTACTCTAGTTCCAAGTCGAAAGTTCTGGAACAAATAATATTAAGTTATCACCACAATTTATAAAAAAAAACGTGTTTTTAAAAGCTTCTGTTACTTGGAGATTACTGGCAACTAGTGAAAGCATTTATCTTTTTAATGTATTTAAAAAAAACAATCTATATTTTTTATTATTAGTGGAAATTGTACAGACCTAGCTTGCTCTGTTAATTGCGATTGAGATTCTATGCCCATTGTAAATAAATCATATTTGTAACTCAAAACCCGCATAAGATGGCCGAGCCCAGAACCAAAATCCAGAATGGCTCCGCAATTACTTAATTTTGCTGTCTCATTGACAATTTCAGCCATTAAATTTATCTCATGTCTTTTCTTTAATTTCACATGTTTTAAAAACAGGTTCTTTAATTTGGGATTATTAGCAATTTCTGAATGTGGAAAGTCTTCAATAATTCTAGTTTTATAAATCGTTTTCCGAGATATGCTTAGAGTGTGGGCACATTTAACTAAGGATAACAAGGATAATGGTAGCATATGTTTTATTGGTGCACCTGAGAGTAAGGTTCCCAAATCTTCGGGATCCATAGTCTGAAGACTTTCGTTCCACGATGCCGGAAGAGTACTCCATTGATGGTCAACATAAAAGTCCTGGAATCGTATATTTATTACACATCAATATTATATCAATCTAACTATTATAAATACGAAAGTTTAGATGGTTGCATGTTTGTTAGGAGGTATCTCTAGATTGTCTCAATGAATCTCCATGAAAATGGGGACAGATGTAAAGCAGTCTGGAAGAACACCTAGCCTACTTAGCTATTATTGTAATTTCCCGCGGACGGAATTGCAGGCGGCAGCTAGTCAGATATAAATTATATTAACTACTTAAAGACTGGTCAAACCAATGTTTTTATTTATCTCATAAATTTTCGATAAAGACCTTATATCAATCAGTCAGGCGTATACTAAGCCACAGGGGACAAAAATAGATTCTTACTTATATTGATTACAAATTATCAGGTCACGTTTTAGACTTGCGCACAACTCTAGAGCAAATTTTCACATCTTTATCTGGGTCGAAAAAAATATATAAAAGCCCAAATTTTACATTGTAATTTAATGAAATTTATGTTAAACACTTACCAACATATACATATTCAACAACCATTCGTAAATTTTCACCAGATTTTCGGTCATCTCAAACTTCTTCTGAGCGTCTTCTTGTAAAACCATTCTTAATGGCACGACGCTTTCCTTCTGCCGTAAAATGTATTAAATGTAATTACTGATGCTCTAGTAAGAGTTTGCTTAAGTTTATATTGATTGTTTAATTCACGATAACGATATAATTACGGAGAAGAATCTTCGGATCGAAACCGAAATTTGCTCTTTACCAGCTGTCAAATCGACAATTGAAGCCAGTGTTACCATCCTACAAAATGTAAAATCCCACACAATTTGAAAGATTCTACCAGACATGGAAAAATATGGTTGTTAAATCCTCCAGATATGCCCTTCTCTTACCCTTATTATCTATAGGCTCATAATTGCGATTCGTATTTAGACGAGTTGTTATTTTCCGTTTTTATTTTACGTAAACCTTGAAAACTGTTTCGTTGAAGTTGTCATAATATATTTTAGCGCTGATTTTACCAGGCTAGCGAAACTTCGAACAAAAAATATTTTGTATGGCTTAACGGACTTTTTGATGGCAAACTTAACAAAATTTTGTCAAGTTGTCATTATGAGCATGCTTTCTCACTCTATCGTCAAGAGTTCCTTTTCTACCACAAGTGTCATTTCAGTTGAAGGTCTTTGTCAAAGTCCGTCAAAATCTATCTTACGGACAAACTAATTATATAATACTAATTATATATAATTTTTAGATGAATTTGTGAATAGTTCGTTTAACTGTTAAGTTTTTTAAATTTTATATACAATGTCGATCATGAAACGATTTATAAAATGTGAAATTTGTAGTGTATGGTCCTTTAATAAAATAGGACAAAAAAGAGATTTTACGGCGCAATTCCCATTGGATGAGAACCGGTAATCATTTATTAATAATTTAATCATTAAAAAACGTAAATGTAAAGCTATCATGGTAGTTTTAATTAGTTGTATAAAGTTAAATTTGAAAAATTTATTTTGTGCTAGTGATGTATCTAGTTTACAGTTGTCATTGTAATTTTATTATCGATATTTTTTGTTTCTCAATGTAATGGGGAGTTTCCACTGTCGATATGCTTGTATAAAACATTAATATCCCTCACATTTTCAAAAACGAATTACGCTCTCTTTAAAAAAAATGAGACGTGTATGTATATATCGTTAATTGAATCCTTCACATTTTACAGAAACGCACGTGTAAACATAATTCTAAGGTACTTTTAGCAGTCCCACAAACTTGAAATTTTGAATATAAATACAGGTCAACGTATAATTAAAAGGAAAAAAAAATGTAAAATACCGAAATCTGGGTGGATGGATAGAAATTGTTATCTGAAAATTTTTGAAGGTAGGAAAAGGTTTTATCGTAAATTCTAATGTGTCTATTAGGAATGAAGCCAGGTATACAAAATTATTATTTGACAGTTACCCTAGACAATTATTATTTCACAAAAATTTCTTTTTGTTTTCATTATACTTAAAATATTACTTGGCGATGCCTTGTAAATAAAACAAATAAATGTAATTTTGGTGATTATTTTATTTATTTGCTTCCCTTTGGGTAATTTAGGTTCAATGTCAGTAAATGAAAAATTACATTACGAATAATTTTACATTGAGCCTAAATGCAAAGTTATTTGAAATATGAGATTGTATTAAGAAGGGCCACCCAATCACCCCACATTTAATCGATATCGAGGTATCGATTATAAGAGCCCTTCACTAATGATTTTTGTTAGGTTGGTGCACATGTTTTTTCATTGTGTCGGAAAAATTGAAATTAGATATTTTTATCCTGGTAACTTTTTGCCACGAGAAGTGAGTTTGGCAGGTGTCAGACCGAATTCATTCTTTGTTCTAAGTCCCGACTCTTACTTATATGCTCTTTGGGCTCATCATTGCGATTCGTGTTTAGACGAGTTGTTGTTTTCCCTTTTTATTTTACGTAAACCTTGAAAACTGTTTCGTTGAAGTTGTCATAATATATTTTAGCGCTGATTTTACTTTAGCACTTTCATCTCTCCCTATTTATCACAAGCGTAAATTGTAGATGACAGAAGAGAAAAGAAATTCAAGCCTTGCATATCTTTATTGTACATAATATGATATCCAAATGTAAGCAACACTACTTAAGTGAAATATTTTACAATCATCTTTGGTACACGGTCAATCTTGTACGATTTCTGCAAAATTTTGCATCACAGTTGTAATGAAAAAATGTGCTAAATATTCGTGGTGACAACGTATTCATAAAATGTATTTAGGTTGAATTTAAAGCAGTTATTTCTGGAATAAAGATAGGTTGGACAATTACCCACAAAATTAATTTAGTACATTAATATTTGATTAATTCACAATTAAATTTAATTTTACATTTCTTACAGTATTTAATATAAAATCAAAAATTAACAGATTACAAATTTATTACATCAGACTCTAAATATTAGATTCAAAATGACTGTCTAGGATCCAAAATACTGAAGATATTTACCACTATTTAGTAAAATAATTACGACTACTGCGACATAAACAAAAATGGCACTTATGATAAAAAGATAATCATAACATATTTAACAAAAACAATTGAGCAATTTAATGTAGCATACCATAATACGTACAACTAAATATAAAATGCGTGTAAAGCGCACTTAAAACATGTCTTTTGTTTCAGATCTTTGAAATAATTCTTTAAAAATACTTAACAATATAATAAAGGCGGTGAACTATATTTTATAATTTGAAGGCCTTACGCGATAAATTCTAAGACAAAATCTCTTTAGAAAACAAGACATTCGTTGGAAAAAGTCTAAATCAACAATCTGAGATTCATTTCTTCTTATGAGATTACTTTCAAAACAGAATTGATCCCTACTGCTTGGAAATTTCGGGAAAGCTTCCGTACAAAAGTGCGGGTAGTAAGAAAATTCGTGTTCTATATCTATATAAGTGTACATTCTGGAGACCGCTCGTATATCTTTTTCCAAGGAGCATGGAGATGCTATATAAAATCTGTACTGCCTTTTATATTTATGTAGCAACATTTCAGCATCGGTTAAAACCTCGTCTATTTTAATAAACAGGTCCTCTATTGGTAATGATCCATATTTGTAAATGAATGTTGTCGGAGTCAATCTGTATTTACGACCTGTCTTTTTATCCTTCCAAAGTTTTGTCGTACTTTCCAATTGTAACAAATAGCTAGGTATACTATAGCTGTGTGTTGTTATAACATGAGTATGTACTCCATAGTAACTTTTGATTTCCTGATGCAAAGTATTACTGAAAGGTATAATTCCACCTTGGTGTATAAATCCGAAAAACATTGTTAATAAAATGTTAACTATGTACCAAGTATAGCATAAAGTATTCTTTACTCTTCGTTTCATCGTTGTGTCAGCTTCGTTGGGATGAAGATGATTCCCATAAAGGTAAATGAGTGGAATTAATACAGGGATGATGAACCTTGCCTCTTGGTGTGGGATCAATGATAGTAATGCAACAGGTGTTATCAGAGAGAACAGCATCAGCCCTGTAATACTTTGTATTCTTGGCAATTTACTGTACTGTCCACGGATGAATCTGAAACAAGAATAGTAAATATGTTATAAATGCGAAAGATTAGATGGATGGTTTGTTAGTAGTCTTCTCCAGAATGGATCAAAGGATCCAGCTAAAATTTGGCACATATGTAAAGCATAGTCTGGAAAAACATGTAGGCAACTTTTTAAGTATTGTTTTAATTCCGCGCGGAAGGCGACGCGAGTCATTGCTATTATTTTACTATTAAGCAATATTTGTCCAAGTACATACAATACTTATTGTTTTTATTCTCTGCAATTCTTTCTTAAAATGGCAAACAAAACCTTATTCAACAGCTGTGAATGAGAACACAAAACAGTTTTCATAACAATGGAGTGTCATGTGTATTTTATTTTCTTCGTAATTAGCATAATAAATGAAATTAACAATACCATTTTCTTCATTGTTCTATGAAAATTCTTTTGTAAACCTAAATATAATCTTAAGAAATCACAGTACAATAACATTACACTTTAAATTGGGTATTCAAATAAGTAAATAAAATAAATTACCTGTAAGTATTGCCAGATAGAGTAAAGAAAGCTATTATTCCCAAAACATTGAATAATAGTGGTATATTGACTACTAAATGTAGCCAACGAGGATGTAACCCATGTTCCTTGAGATTCCTTGTATCCATGTTGTATCTTAGGAAGTTTAGTGGTGTAACAACCCAATTGTCCCACGACAGCTTCAGAGATTCCACATCCGCACTTGTCAGGTAACCATAGTAACAAGAGTCAACTAATATAAGGAGTAGCGCCATTGGTACGCCGCAAAGCATGAATGTAAAGATCCTAAAGTGAAAATCTTTAAAACTAACAACTTTGGAACCCAATCCTCTGTGTAACCAGAAGAAAACTGGAGCGAAAGCAAAACAAATAAACGTTGGACGGTTAAATATACCAATTACAACTAAACTTGCAAGAAGAAATACCCTATTCAAGGAATGTTCTGGCAAATGTGTCTTAAGTTTAAAAATTTTAACTTTCTCCACTGGAGTTTCTGCCTGTTTGTATTTCTCAGTCAGAAATTCATCATGATAGATAACTTTATCTGATATACACATGCATTCGGCAACTAACATAAGTAATAAGGAGAAGAAAATCATTTCAAAAGTATTGGAAAAGCTTCTACAACAATAGACAAACACAACATATGAACTTGCAAATATTTTTAGTCTATTCCGAAAATTTTGACCATAGAGAATACATATTTTGTACAAACAATAATCATTTATCAGAGAAAGGAGACAGATGAAGAGTCTCGGTATGGTTAACAGGTAATATGGTGTTTGTAGATCAATGTTAAGATAGGCTTTTGTGTATGGATTAAAGATTCGTATGAACTGTAGTGGTATTCCAAGCACCACCTTTGGTACAAACATATTTCTAATTGGAAATTTTGGATTGAACTCCCAAGTTCTGGCAACATCGATGGTGAAGACATCACCTGAAAAATTTCAAATTTCATATGTACTTAATGTATGTAATTTGACTCACTTATTGATTCTATGCATTGTAAATAAGATTTTATAAAACACAATACACAGATTTTAAATAAGACAATAGTTTTTGTTAAACTTTTTGAACTATATTTAAAAAATAAATTTGCTATTGTTAAAAGTATTTAGTCTTATACATGGTTAACACAGGGTAAATAAAAAATCTAGCATTGGAATTAGTTAAATATGACTGTCCCTTACCTGCAATAACTTCAACATTTTGAAAGAATTCATCAGGATGTATGTAGCCCAACTGCGGCAGTAAAGTTAAAACGAATCTTGCAACCACTAACAACCAATACGATAAAGGTAGCGTTGCGGGTTTTCTGAATGAAATAGCTTTAAATATCTCAGTTTTTATAAACATTTTATCTTGGCGCTACGTAACTAGGATGTTGGTAGTTATTGAATGCGTTAAAAAGTCCATTGAAATGAATTTATTTCATTTAACAACGGAAGTTTTCAATTCATCGGACTTTTTCATTGAAACTGACATTTGTGACATTGACACACAACTGCCACCTGTCAACCACACAAATGGTGTTGCTTACTAAAAAAGTGACTCGTTCAGGTAATTTTTATTCGACCACTGTTTGCTGTGTTGATGTCTAATATAATCCACTTCAAACTAAAATGTAGCAAATTATTCGAATAATTGCAAGCTTATTTTCTCTTCTACAATTATAGGGAAAAATAACTAAACACTGTTTGATGATATGCCTTTATTATTTGTTACATTAAATTAAGAAAAAATCTAGTAGTTACAGTTATTTAGCTGATGATTAAATAATTAACGCTGGTTTAAAAATGCATAACTTCACATAGGGTAGATCAGATAGTTACGGTCCACTTTGCAGATTGAGTCACAAAATTCTTCGTAATTATCATTATTGAAGAGTAAAATAGATGAAAGCATGTTTTTATTAAACGTAAATATTTTGTTTACACGAACATAAACATTTTAGACAGAGTATTTTATCAAATATAAAAATATTAGTCAATTAAAATTAAACCCCTAAAAGCACAGTTTCGGTCCACCCGAGATAGTTATGGACCACCTCTGGGGTACAGTTACGGTCCACCCTTATATGACTATAATAGTTATAAAATGATTATTATTTGTCATTTGTCTTGCCTTTTTGAACAGTAAAATTTATTTATATAAAATCAGAAACTAATCAAAATAATTTGAATTACCATTTTAATATAAAGAACACACAAAAAAGTCCTATTAGTATTATCAAGGATATTAATTTTACGGGTCTCTAGAATAGAATGCAAATCGAAATATTCGTGTAAATTGCTGAAATTTTATTGTTTCAATCATACACCTTTTTTCAATAATAAATTGGAAAGCTGTTTTAAATATAGTTATTTCTTAACTTTCAGGAAATAGCATTTTTTCTGCGTCCTTTTCTAATAATGTTCTTTGGAAAATTAATGTAGTATCAAAAAGTGAGATCACGTAGAAAAAGTAAACTTTCTGTTAGATGCTTTTATTTTTTTATATTTTGATTATGTTCGTAGGATCACTAACTATAAGACTATCTTACTAAAAACGCGTTTTATTTTCCTTCCTTCTAGTCTACATAAGACTTTTACAATTTTTAAGTAACAAAGCAATGAAAGTTCAATAAACAATCTATTTAAGATTTGTTTCGATATTTTTTTTTCGGAAATTTCATAAAATAAATTACCCATCCCTTTAAGAAACAGGGAACAATATGAAGTTTGGGTGGACCGAAACTGTATCTCGGCCTAGGTCCATAACTGTAAAGTGCTATGTCCATAACTGTACTCCCATACAAGCTTTAAGACAGTAGTAGTCCACTATATTTTAAGCCTTACGAAAATAATAATCGTTGTAATATCCACATAAATAGATACTAGAACATCTCTTCTATTAGACAAAATGATAAGAAAGCACATTAAAATTGAATGAGTAAACAAACTTCAATATTTAAAAAAAGCTGTCCTTAACAAAAGTGATAATAAATTAATAATTTTATCAGCTTCGCGCCTGATATATTTAGATCACCCGTGGCTTTTCAAATTTATATTTTCTATTACTAATTTAGATATCAAATTTGAGAATATTAGTTGTAGCATATGTTTCTTGTGGTTTACTTTCAATTAATTTCCATAAGAGCTCTAAAACATACGTTTTTGTCTTAAGTGGACCGTAACTCCCCCCTGGTCGGAAACTGTCTGATCTACCCTAGTCACTAAACGGTACATTTCACAATTAGGGTAGATCAGACAGTTTCCGACCAGGGGGGAGTTACGGTCCACTTAAGACAAAAACGTATGTTTTGGAGCTCTTATGGAAATTAATTGAAAGTAAACCACAAGAAACATATGCTACAACTAATATTCTCAAATTTGATATCTAAATTAGTAATAGAAAATATAAATTTGAAAAGCCACGGGTGATCTAAATATATCAGGCGCGAAGCTGATAAAAATTGTTAATTTCTTATCACTTTTGTTAAGGACAGCTTTTTTTAAATATTGAAGTTTGTTTACTTATTCAATTTTAATGTGCTTTCTTATCATTTTGTCTAATAGAAGAGATGTTCTAGTATCTATTTATGTGATATTACAACGATTATTATTTTCGTAAGGCTTAAAATATAGTGGACTACTACTGTCTTAAAGCTTGTATGGGAGTACAGTTATGGCCATAGCACTTTACAGTTATGAACCTAGGCCGAGATACAGTTTCGGTCCACCCAAACTTCATATTGTTCCCTGTTTCTTAAAGGGATGGGTAATTTATTTTATGAAATTTCCGAAAAAAAATATCGAAACAAATCTTAAATAGATTGTTTATTGAACTTTCATTGCTTTGTTACTTAAAAATTGTAAAAGTCTTATGTAGACTAGAAGGAAGGAAAATAAAACGCGTTTTTAGTAAGATAGTCTTATAGTTAGTGATCCTACGAACATAATCAAAATATAAAAAAAATAAAAGCATCTAACAGAAAGTTTACTTTTTCTACGTGATCTCACTTTTTGATACTACATTAATTTTCCAAAGAACATTATTAGAAAAGGACGCAGAAAAAATGCTATTTCCTGAAAGTTAAGAAATAAATATATTTATTACAGCTATCCAAATTATTATTGAAAAAAGGTGTATGATTGAAACAATAAAATTTCAGCAATTTACACGAATATTTCGATTTGCATTCTATTCTAGAGACCCGTAAAATTAATATCCTTGATAATACTAATAGGACTTTTTTGTGTGTTCTTTATATTAAAATGGTAATTCAAATTATTTTGATTAGTTTCTGATTTTATATAAATAAATTTTACTGTTCAAAAAGGCAAGACAAATGACAAATAATAATCATTTTATAACTATTATAGTCATATAAAGGTGGACCGTAACTGTACCCCAGAGGTGGTCCATAACTGTCTCGGGTGGACCGAAACTGTGCTTTTAGGGTTTAATTTTAATTGACTAATATTTTTATATTTGATAAAATACTCTGTCTAAAATGTTATGTTCGTGTAAACAAAATATTTTCGTTTAATAAAAACAGGCTTTCATCTATTTTACTCTTCAATAAAGATAATTACGAATAATTTTGTGACTCAATCTGCAAAGTGGACCGTAACTATCTGATCTACCCTATTGTATTTTAGACTTTAACAGATATCAAAAGAGACAGTGGAAGACCACATACCATAAGACTAGATGTTCACAGAATGCATTGAAATTTGAAAAGATGATAAAAATGAGTCCAAACCAACTTATTCAATTTGTGCGATACTAATACGATCATTAATTTATTACAAATAGTCAAAAAGAAAGATAAATTAGAATGATAATTTATTAAAATAAATAATTTAAAGGGTGGCGTCATTTGCTTTGTATTGTAGAAATACAATAAAAATAAAGATGCCACTATGGTAGGTTTTAATTCTAAATGCCAACACATAAAAATAGTTAAGAGCTAGACATGGCAAAGTGTTTTGAGTTTTTATCATTTAAAAAAATGCATATTTGATTTACATACTAAGCTGTAATTTTTATTTTTGCTGCCTTTTGTCTTTTTTTAATAAAAAAAAATATTTGGTATACTTTTTAATAGTCACATCAAAAACACTATTTTTTTTACCTAACTAACCTAAATGTAGGGATGTAATATTCAATTATGTGTAAAATATGTTAAATGAATTAGGCCAGTTTTTTGTGCGGTTGTAAAATTATTGAAAAAAATATTATACACATAGTAAGTCACAATAGGATACAATTTCTAAAACATATGTTAAGAATTATAAATGCAGTTATGTAGTTGACTTTTAAATGACTAATATTATTGTTAGTTGAATAACGTCTAAATGTCTTTTAATTAAAATGGTTATTTCAATACATATAAATATATCACTATGATAGTTAATAGTAAAATTCCATATATGGAATTTTATATAATACATAATATTCAAAATACCAGGATGGTACTAACTACACTAGGCGCCCGGGCGTATGTAATCAGTTTGGCGCCCATGGATTGGTGTTCGTAAGAGGCCGGCGCCCGCAGGCTACTGTCAGGCGCCTGGGCGCTCTCGGGACTACGACAGCCCTACAAGATACTTGTACATTATGCCATATGTATATCAGTTTTGTAACACCATGGCATATCTTCGCCGAATTTGCATTTATGTGCATTATTCTTAGCGTCGTATAGCAGTGGGTTGTCGACGTACGCGTCGCACACGTTGCACCACACAGACAGGTCGAGTAGTGAGAGGACCAGCGGGTGTTGTGTTGCTTTGTAGTGCGCTTGCATGTGGCCGTTTATACTGCGGCCGCATGCAGTCTATGGAAGAAGTTATTAAAGTTAGACCCGATTTCCACTGGCTTTCAAGCAGTGGTTAAGATATAATAACCTCATTTTAATGGAATTTAGAGTTTAAGCGTGGCCCAATTATTTGACAAATTTGGTAAATATTTAAATATAGTTTCAGTTTTTATGTTATCTTGTGAATTGTAAAGATATTTTGAGGAAAACATATTAAAGTGATCAAAATTACAATATCTAAACAATTTTCTCTGCATACGAGATTTTTGATCATTTTCTTATTTGAAGAAATATGCCACCAAAATTATTTGAAAGAAAAAACTTGAAGCATGGCATTATATCAATGTCATATTAGAGGAAAATCACTAAAACACTTAAAAAAAGTTTATACTCACAACATAACAGTGCAGACAGACCCAATTCTCATTTTTCTCATCGCAATCCACACATTTGACACCTTGTTCAAACTTTACAGACTCTGGTATAGCGAACAGAGTGTCCAAGTGCGGGCACCACGGCACCGGCACCACCGCAAACATCTCCCCTTCCACTAAAGCCTGTATATTCTCCGATAGATAATCCACTAAAGTTTGTTTCTCCCCCTCTTTGTTATCTTTATCTTTGACACTTGAACTACCCTCACCCGAAGATTTGGAACAACCCGCATCTTTATTTAGTTTACTATCATCTTCATCATCAGTACCACAATGTATCCCATCTGTACATTTATTTATGTTCAAATTCATCATATCACTTGTTAATCCTTGTAGACCGTTAGATACTTTAGAAGTGACTTTCGCTGACACTGGCTTCTGTGGAATAGGGCTACTGATTATTAAACCTCTAGAAGGTGCTGGTTTATCTAGAATATTCTTTATAGGTAACGCTAATTGGAATTTAAGACTCTTCCAGTACTTCTTTTGTGTTTTGATGACGTTATTTATAGTTTCTACAGCGGACCAGTGGATTTCTTCTTCTGGGTTGTAGTTAAACTCTATGGGGTCTCCGAGTAACGCTTTGGTGCACATTGTCATAGCGTATGAAGTGCTTGATATATTATAACCGCCTTCTAAGCAGAGGATAATTTTGCCTCCAGCTAACCCTTTTAGCATTTGAGTCATACGTCCGTAACATTCTGGTAACACTTTACAACCTGTTGGTACGATAGAAATTGATTTTTTTATAGTGCCATACTCAGACTCCTTAACTGGACACTGAGAGCGATCATTAGATTACATTTAGTACGTGAAAGGAGTTTTTAGGTTATTATAAAACGTTTTAAGGCATTATTTTTTAAAGTTGACGTAACAATTAGAAAGAAATTAGAGTATTTTTTATATGAATTTAAGAATAAAAGTTAAGTAGTAATACTCACCGCCTAAAGGATCGTTGATACAAGCATCAAAACCTGCTGAAACGATGACCAATTCCGGGTTGTATTCATAAGCTATGGGCAGAACAACTTGCGTGAAAGCCGCCATATATTCCAAGTTGCCCATACCGCGCTACAATACAATAAAGTAATTTATTTAAGGCGGGGTTATGGCAAATTGCGCATCTTTGGAAGCATAGAACAGGATTTCTACAAAGATTTGATTCGTGATATTTTAGTATGTGTAACTTCAGTCCTTTAACTAAAGCCTCGTGGAACAGAATCACGATTGGACAAACTTTTCTCGATAGATTTATTTTTTGAAAATGTGCCTAATTCTGTAAAGATCACCATATATCTGCAATACAACAACGAAAGTAAAAACTCGAAGTGGTTTATTTGATACACGAGTACTTTATCTTCGGTTAACCCGAAGCTTTTTGCAATACATTGATTAGTTAATTTTTAATCGAATTTAATTAAAATGAGCTCCCAAAACCATTCGGATTTCGCGTCAGTCCGCCCGCGGGCGTCGATGGAAGCGGACCTGTGCTCGTCGCTCCGGCGAAACCCCCTGCACGTCCCGCATTTATGTGACCACGTGAGTGACGGAAAGGGCGATAGTCTGTCCGATAGCTCGCACTCTTTTTATCAAGCCCGAACGTAAAAACACTGATCTATATAAAATGGAACTTCCCACAATACAGAAAGCGCCACGCGAATGGAATATAAATATTAATTATTTTATTTATTTTATTAAAACTTACATATTTCTATTTAATTAAATTTATAATGAATCGGAAAATAAGCTTTTTCATTAAATAATATTTTCCAAATTCGTAAGCGATTCTTTAAGTATAAACGGACGATTTTGTCACAAAACAGTATTATCTATACTATAGTGTGTCTAAATAATTTAGATTAGTTTGACAATTCATTTCAAATTTAGTAGGGATGGGTTGTGTAAAATCAGTCATGAATCTTATCAATATCGATTTTTATTCTTATAGAAGTTGGAATCGACAGATTTATTGTTATAACTAATGAAATAAAAAAAACGCTGTTTTCTCAAATTAATAATAACCATAACAATTAGTGAGAGTAAATAAATGTTTATTACTACTACAGCCGTTTTGTTATTTATATAGTTCGTATGTTTTCTAATACCACGTGGACGAAGTCGCGGGCAACAGCTAGTTATAATAAACTTAATGTAAAAATCTAAATCGGAGTCGGGATGGCGCTTCGCGGCGTTCGATGTTAAGGACACGGCCGCGAAGACCGACGATAGTGATGGGACTCGAGTTGCTTTTCACTCGAGTGACTCGAGTAAGTTTTACATTACTCGGACTCGAGTGAAATTTTTGCCAACTCGAGTCGACTCGAATTACGAGTGACTCGTAACCATTAGAGTGGTTTATACCGAGCCGAGTAAGAAATTCTGACAGCAATTTCAGTTTTTTTTTTAATACATTGTTTCTGTTCTTTTGTTGACTTATTTAAACTTCATTTAAGTTAATTTTAAAGCATATTTATTATTATCTAAATTGTGTAAGAACATAATAAAACTGTTCATATTTTGATCTCATGAAAATCCTCGTTATAATAAATTAAATTGGAAACTTTTTAGTATTACATTATAATATTTCAATTCGACTGATAGTTTATATAAGAGGTTTCTTGGTTACGTAGACAGGTTAAGTTAAACGAAAATTTTATTTAATTAATATTTTTATCGTTTTGTTTAGATTTTTTGAGTAGCTTTAAAAAATAATATTCTATGTTAAATTAATATTGTTTTATTCGCTTTAAAATTTTGGTTATTCGAGTTTTATATTCCGAGTGACTCAAGTCAATAAAAATCACTCGAGTCCTATCTTCACTCGAGTGGCATTCGAGTGAGAAAGTTACCAGTACCGAGTGACTCGAGTGAAAAAAAGTCACTCGAGTCCCATCACTAACCGACGAGAATCGACTCACGCGATCTAACCGTGCGGTGCACCCCGCTCATTGTTTGCGCGCGCCTACTTCTTCCCCCCAAAAAACGCAAATTGTCCCGAACACAGCCCCTTAATAAGGTATATGGTATTTTTGCATATGAAAGTTTAAGGTAACTTATCTATTAAGCATTTTCTAATAATTATCTTTTGAAAAATTATATGAAGATTATACTCTCAGTAAATGCAATATGGAACCAATTTAAGTGAATTTATTAAAAAAGGTAGATTGGAAATAGTATAGGACTAGTTATTACAAAATTTAATTTGAAGGCAGTATAATGACCGAGTACTGAAAAAAATTCTAAATTTCGCTTCCTAAGCACCATTTACGATTGTCAGACGTCAAATTTTAATTGCATTTGGGGTTTTAGCATTATTTTATCATTTTAGACGCTGTTACATATTTAAGAGGGTTATATATTTTTTTTAAATGAAATATTAGTAGATTTTTGTTAATTTACCAATATTTCCTTTAACCATTCCAACTAAGCTCTATGCTTGTGCTAGGATATGGTTCACGACAATAGTCGAATGGCGGGATTCGAACCCTCGACCTCAAGATCGGTAGTCCGTACCCCGAACCATTAGGCTATTGGCCTTATTTTGTATGTATATTTACCTTATTCCAGGGTATGTTGACATTGTACCCCTCCCCCGCGCCCTCCCCCACCGCCTTGTAGTCCGCGTCCTTCGAGTGCGGGAAGAACGCAGCGTTGTCGTACCGATGTATCGACATGTATAGTATCTGTAACATTTAAAAATTCACTATTAAAAAAAACATGAAAATGCTAAAATCGTTAAACAAAAAGTGAAGATTAAAACAGTTAAAAACATCGCAGAAATTCAAAATATAGATGATAATTTTTAATCTTCCGCTAACCATAAATATAGAGTACTGTCAAATTGACGTATATATTGGCATGTATTTATAAAAAAATAATCTTAAATTAACTTTCATACAACTCTATAAATTATCACAATTACTAGTAATTTAGCATCCCTCGTCATTTATAATACTGAGGGCCTATCCCACCAAATTGTAAATTGTTTGACGTGTAAAATGGGATGGAAACATCAGATTTTGTTACCTTATCTGACACTGACATCATTTTAAAGCTATCTGAGCCGCTATCAGCCAGTAGTGGGACTAGCCTTAAATCTATTAAGGGTCATCCGTACTAATCTGAGTGCGAATACTTACTCTATTATCATCATAAGTGATATTCTGAGTGCCGTTGCCGTGATGTACATCCCAGTCTAGGATAAGCAGTCGTTTAACGCCATGCGCTTGTACCGCGTACTTGGCCGCCATCGCCGCGTTGTTCAGCAAACAGAACCCGCTCGGCACATCCGCCTCCGCGTGGTGTCCGGGCGGACGCACCACGCACACACCCGCACTCGCCACTTTAGACAATACTGCGTCTACTGTCTATGGAGATAAGGCTCAAATTAGATTGCATAGAATACCTATGCACCAGGAATGTTAGACAAATTTGCGCCTTCTGCCTAAGGAAATTAGGTCAAGGCTCAAATTTCAATGCATAAAATAGCTAGTATATAATGTTAGTCAATTCTGCGTCTTCTGTGTGTGGGGATAAGGTTCAAGTTAGGATAAATCGAATCTCAACGGAACTCTGATGTTGGTCAATTCTGCGTCTTCCGCGTGTGGGGATAAGGTTCAAGTTAGGATAAATCGAATCTCAACGGAACTCTGATGTTGGCCAACATTGTGTCTACTGTCTATTGAGATAAGGCTCAAATTAGATTGCATTGAATACCTATGCACCAGGAATGTTTGACAAATTTGCGCCTTCTGCCTAAGGAAATTAGGTTCAAGGCTCAAATTAGATTGCATAGAATACCTATGCACCAGGAATGTTTGACAAATTTGCGCCTTCTGCCTAAGGAAATTAGGTTCAAAGCTCAAATTTGAATGCATAAAATAGCTAGTATACAATGTTAGTCAATTCTGCGTCTTCTGTGTGTGGGGATAAGGTTCAAGTTAGGATAAATCGAATCTCAACGGAACTCTGATGTTGGTCAATTCTGCGTCTTCTGTGTGTGGGGATAAGGTTCAAGTTAGGATAAATCGAATCTCAACGGAACTCTGATGTTGGTCAATTCTGCGTCTTCTGTGTGTGGGGATAAGGTTCAAGTTAGGATAAATCGAATCTCAACGGAACTCTGATGTTGGTCAATTCTGCGTCTTCTGTGTGTGGGGATAAGGTTCAAGTTAGGATAAATCGAATCTCAACGGAACTCTGATGTTGGCCAACATTGTGTCTACTGTCTATTGAAATAAGGCTCAAATTAGATTGCATAGAATACCTATGCACCAGGAATGTTTGACAAATTTGCGCCTTCTGCCTAAGGAAATTAGGTTCAAAGCTCAAATTTGAATGCATAAAATAGCTAGTATACAATGTTAGTCAATTCTGCGTCTTCTGTGTGTGGGGATAAGGTTCAAGTTAGGATAAATCGAATCTCAACGGAACTCTGATGTTGGTCAATTCTGCGTCTTCTGTGTGTGGGGATAAGGTTCAAGTTAGGATAAATCGAATCTCAACGGAACTCTGATGTTGGTCAATTCTGCGTCTTCTGTGTGTGGGGATAAGGTTCAAGTTAGGATAAATCGAATCTCAACGGAACTCTGATGTTGGTCAATTCTGCGTCTTCTGTGTGTGGGGATAAGGTTCAAGTTAGGATAAATCGAATCTCAACGGAACTCTGATGTTGGTCAATTCTGCGTCTTCTGTGTGTGGGGATAAGGTTCAAGTTAGGATAAATCGAATCTCAACGGAACTCTGATGTTGGTCAATTCTGCGTCTTCTGTGTGTGGGGATAAGGTTCAAGTTAGGATAAATCGAATCTCAACGGAACTCTGATGTTGGTCAATTCTGCGTCTTCTGTGTGTGGGGATAAGGTTCAAGTTAGGATAAATCGAATCTCAACGGAACTCTGATGTTGGCCAACATTGTGTCTACTGTCTATTGAAATAAGGCTCAAATTAGATTGCATAGAATACCTATGCACCAGGAATGTTTGACAAATTTGCGCCTTCTGCCTAAGGAAATTAGGTTCAAAGCTCAAATTTGAATGCATAAAATAGCTAGTATACAATGTTAGTCAATTCTGCGTCTTCTGTGTGTGGGGATAAGGTTCAAGTTAGGATAAATCGAATCTCAACGGAACTCTGATGTTGGTCAATTCTGCGTCTTCTGTGTGTGGGGATAAGGTTCAAGTTAGGATAAATCGAATCTCAACGGAACTCTGATGTTGGCCAACATTGTGTCTACTGTCTATTGAAATAAGGCTCAAATTAGATTGCATAGAATACCTATGCACCAGGAATGTTTGACAAATTTGCGCCTTCTGCCTAAGGAAATTAGGTTCAAAGCTCAAATTTGAATGCATAAAATAGCTACGGTTCCCGCGGGATACGTTAATTTTAATTTTTCATGTTCACTCGATAATTCTGTGGTTCAATATATCTTACTGAAATTTGGCACAGATAAAACAAAATCTAGAGTAACACTTGGGATACGATAAATCTCCGAAAAATGTTAAGTTCCGACGGATAAGAAGTTTTTTTGTTTTTTAATAATGCGCAGAAAGTCGCGGGCAACAGCTAGTAAACTAAAATGTAGTTTTAATATTCGTATTTCGTATATTTGTTGGTGGGTCAATGTAAACTGGTTGTTACCTATCGAGATGCTTCTTTGTATGCACGGCCAGTATCTCCTGGTCCGTGGCGGTGCGTGCGCTCAGAGCGTGCAGGCGCTCCAGCAGACCGAAGTCGCGGTGTCGCTCGTGGATGCGCATTATACGCTCCGGACACTCCACGTGGTCTCTGTTAAGGAAATTGTATTATTTATACTTATATCATACTACTATAATAAATGTGAAAGTTTAGATGGGTGGATGTATGTTTGTGGTCTAAACTGATTAACGGATCTTGATAAAATTTGGCATAAATGTAGAGGATAGTCTGGAAGAACACATAGGGTACTCGGTTTTGTTTTTTTTAATACCGCGCGGACGAAGTCGCGGGCGAAAGCTAGTTATAAATAAAACTTTGTTTGTTTAATTGTAATGAATAGGCTCAAAAACTACTGGGCCGATTTTAAAAATTCTTTCACCGTTAGAAAGGTAATTTATCTGTAACATAGGGTATATTTTTTCATTACTTTTTTGTTAATTTTCAATTTCACGCGGACGACGTCGCGGGCAAAAGCTAGTATAAGATATACATGTATATGAAATATAATTAAATAAAACAATTAAAGAACGATGTCAAATTTTTCGATAATTTATTGATGCTATAGTTTGAAAAGACAATTTTTGGACAATATTTTAAAAAGTTTGCTGTAGCTATAATAAGAAAATTTGTATATTTGACTGTATGTTGGGATCTTTTTAATACAATTTAGATAAATGAAATGTAATCGAATATACAGTACTTACGGCTCGCAGATATTTTTATGTTTGAGCATAGCTTCGTCGTAAATATAACACACGGCATGCTGAGGTAAGGACAAATCAGTTACTGTAATAGAAATTATATAATGTAATTATATTCTCAATATAAAACAGTTTTAAAATAATTTACTACCAAACTCTCTTACCTATTCTCAAATGGTTTAATCTATCTTCATTTTTTCTTATTGTATTTTCATCCTGTTTGGGATAGCAGTCTCTTGTAGCGAACTTGTCGGGTCTAGTTTCGTCTCCCTCCCACTTATGGACTACTATATGCTTCTCTTTCAGTTCGTCGTCAACATTCAGTACATTACCTACACTATATGTAGACTGGTACTTGAAACAACGCCAATACGGTTTCTGTACGTAGATGCAGTTTAATATCGATTCGCGAATTCTGAAAAACATAAAAACTCTTATCAATAGAGGCTTAGTACGTTTGTAAAGAATTAATTCAAAGAAAAAACTCAAACAAAAATACAGGTTTTTAAAAATATTTTTGGAATTTCGAGAATTTCTCCTCGACTAGAGATAAAAGCAGTTTGGGAAGGTGGCAGCAGTTCCTTACATGGACGAAAATTGTAAAATAAATTTATAAGTTAATTCAAAATAAGGTGTCTACAATCCATAGAGACTCACATAAACGATTTAAAACAACTTGTAAGGGTTTATTAAAAATGTACAGCATTCTCTCTGAAATAAAATATTTTCATTATCCCCCCCCCCTTTAGTCATCAGTTGGCGATGCCCATTCTTACAAATTTCAAATACAATGCAATTTGTAGCATTGCATTTGAAAAATTGTATTGTATTGTGACCTAGGTTTCAAGAATCAGTCAGAATTTAACAATGAACAATTATTTATACTGACGAGTCGCTGGGCTCCCCCGTGGCAGCGAGCAAGGGCGGCGGGTGTCCCAGCAGCGAGCGCAGCGTCAGCGCCGCGCCCTCCGCCAGCGCGCTGCGGCAGTAGCCGCCCTCCAGCACCACGCACAGCGCGGGGCACACGCACCCCAACAAGTGCACCAGACTAGCGTAGCACGCCGGCGTCACTTGCATCTCACCCTACATTATCATTATTATATATTGTATTACAGTAAACCATCCTATAACGCGGTTGATGGTTTCGCGTTATAATCCCCCATACGGCAGTGCCATAAATCGCGTTATAGAGAGTTCTTTATTGATAAATTATTTGGAATATTCGCGTTATAGGGGGTACTTTCCGCGTTAAATAGGGTATAAGTGTATTTTATATTTTTTTGTAATAATTTTAACAAAAACCATAGAAATTAATATCATAAATTATTTTAGAAAAAGTCAACTGATACTTTGAAATTTGTATTATAAAGTTATTTAAATAGACTCACTTTTTCATCACCCAAGGCGGAGTCGAATCCCGCGGACACAAGGGTGAGCTGTGGCTGGTACTGAAAGAGATATAGAAAGAAGAAGTACCTCAGGACAGCCGATGGCAGCGTCGTAGCCCGCAGATATTATGATCAGCTCCGGTTGGTACTGCCGTTGTCAGAAAAATACATATATTATGTTAAAATTGAGGTATACTGCTTATGGAAGCATCACGTCACCATGGACAATACCCCATCTAGTGTCGAGTAATGTAAAATATAATAAACTAGCTGTTGCTCGCGACTTCGTCCGCGTGAAATTAAGAAATAATAAAAAACACAGCCTATGTCACTCACATATAAATTACCTTTGTAATGGTGAAAGAATTTTTGAAATCGGCCCAAAAGTTTTTACGTGAATCGTATAAATACAAAAATAAAAAAATACAAATCTTTCCTCTTTAAAATATTAGTATAGATGTAAAACTTCGAATAAGTATGTGTAATGGTAGCTACCCTAAACTGGCCTAAATCATAGGTTTGTGACATATATATTAGGAAAATATATGAATTTTGTAACATCCTTAACAGTGGTAGAACCCGCTTTAAATTATTTGCGCGCTGGGGCCGGCTAGCTCCACGCAATACCACGACCACACAGAAGACAGGCGTCAAGTGCGAGGAATTCCGCGTATCTGATGAGTGCGTGCCGAAGGGCTAATTTTAGTCCCTTTCCCTTCCTACCCAAATCATTTAGCATCATTGATAATTTTGTCGCAAATGGTTACTAAAATATACTTTTTAATTTAGATATTGGTACAATTGTGTTTAATATGAGTTTTTAACTAGATATATTGTTTTCTCTTTTTAACTGAATTCCCAAAAGAAGGAGGTTATCAATTCGTCTGTATTTTTTTTTCTTTCGCATATCCATCTCACTTTCTTTCACATTTGTACTACACAATTCCCATACAAAGATTTAAATACTACAAATAACTTAGCTTAAATAGAAAGAAAATCGATGACAACTAACCTCCAAAGCCATAGGCAATAACAGCTGATGCCATATCGCGAGGTAGTCCGCGTCACCCAAGCCGGTAGTATTGAGTGGCACGTTGAAGTTGAAACCTTTGCCGCGACCTTCTCCGATATAATTGAAGTCAGATTGACGTAAATTAGGCCAGAATTTCCCATGCTCGTAGCGATGGATCGAGAAGTATACAACCCTAGGAAAAACAAATTCTGTAAGAACTGACAAGAGTTATTAGTAAGCTGAATAGACTATTTAATTTTAACAATGTCGTACCTATCGTCTTCGTAGAACATCTGTTGAGTGGCTTGTCCGTGATGTACATCCCAATCTACTATCAGAATCCTGAAATAAAACATTACAAAATTAAAAAAATAATGAAAATAAAAACCTCTTTATTGCCATACACACAGAGTTGTACAAAATAAAAAAAAACATACACGAAAAAATTGTAACAGATGGCAAAAGGGGGAGGCTCAGCTTAACCGATCGATTTCGAGCTGGTTTACAGCCACCCCCCCCTCCCAAGATGTGAAAGGGAGCGTAGATAGTCGGAGGTCTCTGTACACAAATTACTTTCTTTTTCATTAAAAAAAACCTTTTGCCTGTGACTACGTCTGCAGTATTTTTTAAAAGTTACTTTGTATTAATATGCTTACTAAGGGTGACATTTCAAATTGGTCCAGTTGTTATTGACTTTATTCATTACATAAAAATATACAAAGCTTTCTCCTTAATAATAATACAGATAATAACTAAAGGCCCATAAAAAGACTAAATGATACTTCTTAGAGGCGATATCCGTATTTATAGCTTTAAGTGGTAGTCTTGGAGCATTCAGCACGCTAGATGCTGCCTGCCATACGCGGAGCTATTCAGGTAACTTGCAGTCCGTGTATGGCACTTACCTGCTGAGTCCTCTATTATCAATGGCATGTTTAGCTGCGAGTGCGACGTTGTTATAAAAGCAGTATCCGCAAGGCTCAGCGCGCATGGCGTGGTGTCCGGGCGGCCGCACCAGCGCCGCGCCGTTCTGCACCTCGCCGGTTATAATGCGGTCTACCATGTCGATAGTGGAGCCCGCGGCGAGCAAAGCCAACTCGTGGGTACTCTACAAGTTTACATATCTTTATAATAAGAGAAACGGAAAGCGACTTCAGGACAAAAATTTCAAGTTTTGGTACGCTTTTTTTTAGGAAAAACTCAAAAACTACTGCATAGTTTTTAATTTTGATAAAAGTGAGACGGCATTGGTAATTTTAGAAGTCGTTAAAAAGTGCATTCTATTTGTTTTATTTTTTAACGTCTGTTATATAGCTTACAATTAATACATTGAGTTATCATATTTTGACATAAGCAAACGAAAGTGATTAGATAAATATTTTGTTGATTCAAAAACAATACAAGGAATTCCCCTTAAATATTGTTATGTTGACAGATTATGTTGATAATACTAAGATGATATGTGCCAAGATAACATATAAGTATTTTTCAAAACCTGCCTATACGACAAACAGGAAAATGGACAGAATTCTTTATTACAAACCTATATTTGTCCATTCATTAGCCTGGTATAGGAATATTTCGGGAGATGATGACAACATTAAGATTATATTAAGATTGACTACAAAGGTAAGAGAATATTTAAGGAAGGATGGATGGAAAAAGGGAATGAATTTAGATATGACAGATTATAGAGATATAGACAACCCTCCTAGGGACAAAAACAGGTTGATGAAATTACCATACAAAAACAATATTTGTGTGTATATAAAATGTTTTAAGTCAAAGACATAAAGCAATGTTTATCCATATTCTTAAGATTACATTTATGTAATGTAAACAAATTCTGCTAAGTAAATACTTACAGGGTGTATATAAATAGCATCATATTTAGATGACACTTCTTCCAAATATTCAATATTGTTGTTTTTATGTGTAGCCTTTAAAGTATCATAGACAGAAGGTGAGTGTAGAGTGAGCAATTCTTCTTTAGTCGCCGCTCTTGGTGGGTACTGCTTGCATTGTTCTATTAAATTCAACTCACGACATCTGCAAGGAATATTTTTAATTTAATATTATTCTGTTGGATATCTGTTTTGTCTATGTTGCTTTTGAATAGTAAAAAGAGTATATTGTTTGTAAGATATGGGTTACTACAATTGGGCTGTTTTAGCTTCGGATATTTCGAAGAAATATATATATTTCGGATATTTATCTATTTATTATTTTTTTATATGTAAAATATTAGTAGATTTTTGTTAATTTACTATTATTTGCTTTAACCACTCCAACTAAACTCTAGGCTTGCGCTAGGATATGGTTCATGACAATAGTCGAATGGCGGGATTCGAACCCTCGACCACAAGATCGGTAGTCCGTACCCCAAACCATTAGGCTATTGGCGCTTACTATATTCACGGGCTGACTCAAATGATGCGGTAGTGCATAAACCCATACCTTACGAACAATATATTTGTAAAAACTACGACAGTTTACAGATACATATGAAAAAAGGTGTATTTGATCAAAGTTTTCTTTATAATATTTAAGAATTAAATTTGGTGAAAACTTACCTTTCCAAAACTCCAATCAATCTTTCAGGACATTCTGGATAATTGTCGTCCCATAGACACCTGTGCTCTGCCATACGAGGCTCTGTTACAAGCCCTGTTGGACCTTTGACTATCGCTTTGGAATCCATAGCCTGTTTAATGATAAAAAATCAAAAACCGAGTTTTAACAAGAGCATTAATGAAATTTTGTAGTTTTATGAGTAATATGAAATTCATTAAAAATATTTATAAGATTCTAATATTGAAATAATGTAGAATAAATAATTTAAACTCACAATTTGGTAAAAGTCCTTTACCAGTGAATCAATAACTTGTTTCTTCTTAAAATTCTTCCTTTTTGCAGTAACAACTACCGCAGATGGCTGCAATATGAATATAAAATCACTTTTATTGTGCTTATACTATCTTTACAATACTGATAAATGTGATAAACTTATGTGACTGTTTAAATTAATGTTATCTTATGTAAACAATAATAAATTTCTATTTACGCATACCATTGTTTTTATCTTATTATTTAAAATTATATGTACGTGTGTATTGGAGATCGTCCAAAATGATTACCTTTGCACCTGCAGACATAGCTCTTGTTTGAATTTTTGCTTTTCGTGCACCGTTTCTCGTAAGTATATTGGATGGTGGTGTGCACTTTTTATTCTCTCCAGCTGAACGACGTTGTTGTTGCGGTGGCAGAGGGGTGGACTGGATAACCAAAGAAATAATTACTGTTGTTCACAAATAAAACATGACTCTTGAATTATCAATTCTAACCATTGTTATAAAACGTGCCCGGCAATTTCATTGAATAGAAATGAAACTAAAAATTTTCTATGAATTACTACAAAATGTAGTCCAACATTTTATTATTCATAGCTTTCATTTTATAACATTATTTAAATTATAAACATTTGTGTCCTTTTCCGTCGCAATTATTTTGACATTTAGGCATGTTCTTGACAGTTCGCTTTGACTTTTAACTTTTTAAATTGTGACATATCCAAAAGTTTTAAAATAATTCAGCCAGCAAGCACAAAACTAGTTTTCAGAATAGAGAATCTTCCTAGAGTTTTTTTTTGTATTCAAGATATTAATATAATAAGATAAATAAGTTTAAGGGACTTATTTTATTCTCTTACAGTACTGAAGATTACAAAAAAGATACAGAAAGAGTGAATACAAAATATCTGTCACAAAGATGACATTTACGAGATAAAAATATCTCGCAATCTTATCAAAGAAACCTGCAATCTGTCATAAAATATCACTGAAAGGCGAAAGCAGGAAGTTTAGACTATATTTTATATGAAAAACATCCTTTAATCGTTGAAATTGTAACCGATCTAACCTTTACTTTAACCAGAATAAAGCAAATCGACAATATAACTTCGTAAGTTGAATTTAACCATACTTACATTCGAGCACTTAATAGTTACTTTCAGAATCTTTTTATAGAAAGCAATTAGGTTGACGATATTACTCTTAAGGTGTATGATTTAAACTTATTGAAATAGTTTAAAATAATATTGTTTTTCTTAAAAAAGGTAGGTGCTCAAATAAAAGTGCTCTTACTTGATATGAAAACTGAAAGGAATTTTAAACATTTGCATATCATATCTTATTGTAGTCACAGTATCTGACCCACATATCAAAGGATAACATAACATTAGATGGTTTGGAGCATTTGGTAACCTTTGCTTATTGTCTTTTAGAATTACACATGTGGCCATGAAGTTGTTTAGGCCAATATCAGTGCTGCGACATGGCCGGAGACGCAGGGTATCACGAGGGGTCAGCACCTGGACACCATTGGCTACTGCCTTCAACACACGACCCAACTCTAGGCCTGTCTTTGACACTTTGAGGGAAAGAACAGTAAGTTACTATTTATTATTTTGAAATATGCAGTAATTTTGCAGTTGCTGAAACTACTACCTCTGTAATTACCAAAATTATGAATTTGTTTATATGTTTATACTAGCTATCACCTGTGACTTCATCTACATGGAATGTAAAAAACCTTAAATAGTAATTTATGTGTTCTTCCAGAGTTGACTTCAATGAGATCTGTTGAGCCATTCTAGAAATATCTTCTCACAAACATCCATCCATGGAATTAAAAAGAAATAGTAATAACTACATCAGTGTTAAAGAATTTTTGAAATCAATTCAAACAATATCTATACATACAAAAATAAAAATTTTTCCTCTTTACAAAATTAGTATGCATTATACTGTTATTAACTACTATTTTCCATTTTCAGGGACTTTTTAACAAACCGGAACTGACCAGTTTTGAAGGTTTCTATACATTGAAGGATCAGGCTATTGCAGCAACGGACCGATTGATAGAGGAAGCTATATCTGGTCCCTCAAGACCTATGGTGGAAGTGTTTGATGAGCTATCCGATACATTATGTAAAGTAGCAGATTTAGCAGAGTTTGTGAGGATTGCTCATCCGCAGCCGCATTTTGCGAGTGCAGCTGAAGATGCTTGTATCAGTATCAGTGGTGTTGTGGAAAAGTAAGTATTTAAGTTATAGTTTACATAATCTACATTTCTACTGCAAAAGCTGGATTAATTTTATGGAAATTCATTGTCAGGTTTATAACTTTTATGTCCAAATAGAGAACCAAATCTTAATACTGAGCTATGTAAGTGTTGCTTACAATCTGACAGTAAATAAGGGATTATGCCAGAAAAACAATGTTTTATTAACATTTTAAAAAATTACGTTGAAGTTGAAATGATCTATACTTCTAAACTAATATTATAAAGAGGAAAGATTTCTATTTATGTATGTATTGAAATAACTCAAAAACTACTACGATGATTTCAAAATTCTTTCACCAATAAAGAGCTATGTTATCAGTGAATAACAAAAGCTATGCTTTTCAATGTATTTTAATTTTTTGCGGACGAAATCGCGAGCAACAGCTAGTATGTTATAATTAGTTGTTTTTTAACTTTTATGAACATATTTTGAATTTTTATACACTATTTCCAGATTAAACACACATAAAGGTCTTTACGAAGCTTTACGTGATTCAGTGAAACGGGGGACATCCGGTGACCAACATTTAGCGGAGCTATTCCTATTTGACTTTGAGCAGAGCGGCATACAACTGGAGGATGAGCCTCGCAAGCGAGTGGTGGCCCTCAATGACCTTATACTGCAGACGGGGCAGCGTTTCATGGCTGGTGCTGCGAAGCCACGACGTGTACCGAGATCTGCTGTACCGCAGAATGTCAGGCAGTTGTAAGTAATTATGTATAAGGTTTTATTTCTTTTTAAAGTATACGATAAAATTACTACTGTTTGTTATTTGATTGCATCCATAAATAATAAGTATAATAACGTATAAATAACGGCCTTGCGTAGTAAAAACTTGGCAATGATTGGTTTACATTTGGCCTTTGATGTGTCTAATGTGTGTAGAATCGGCCCAGTAGTTTTTGAGTTATTTCAATACATACAAAAATCCAAATCTTTCCTCTTTATAATATCAATCTAGATAGTATAGATATAGATAGTATTTATATAGCGAGAAATCTGGCGGCGTTTACCTTTAAAGTTTTAAACTTTGAACCTTTTTGTATGCACTGAGAAGGCGAAGTGGAAATGTGTCTACGAAAATACTGCTTATTGGTTTTCTTATTATTATCCCGTTTGTGCAACTCATTGTACCAAATGATTACAAGGCAATTCTGTAAGTGGAAGACTGCGGATTTGCGACTGTACTTTTAAATGAGTGGAAATAATTGTTTTACTGTTTTCTGTTTGTGTGTAGTTTCAGCAGCGAGGGCGAGCACGTGATAGTGAGCGGGGTGTACGCGGAGTGCGGCGAGGCGGCGGCGCGCGAGGCGGCCTACCGCCTGTACCTGGCGCCGGAGCCCGCGCAGGACCGCCTGCTGGCCGCCGCGCTGGCCGCACGACACGAGATGGCCACCTTGTGCGGCTTCAACAGCTATGCTGACAGGTATTTATTATATTCTGATGGGTTTATACAAAATGAAAGGTATATCCCATTTAAGACACTAGTGTAACATCTTACTAATGTTATAAATGCGAAAGTTTAGATGGATGGATGTTTGTGAGAGTTTGTAGTCGAAACTACTGAACGGATCTCGGTGAAACTTGACAGATGTAGAGGAAAGTCTGGAAGAACACATAGAGCTGTTGCTCGTGACTTCTTCCACGTGAAATTAAAAAAAAAACAATAAAAAACATAGCCTATCTTACTCACTGATAACATAACTTTTTAACGATGAAAGATATTTTTTAAATCGGCTCAGTAGTTTTTGAGTTATTTCAATATATACAAAAACACAAATCTCTCTTTATAATATACGAGCCGTTGCTCGCGACTTCGCCCGCGTGAAATTACAAATATAACCTATTACGTTCGCCCTTTTTTTCAACCCATTACCAAAAGTATTAACTTAGTAGTAATCTACGTAATAACAGAAATCTACCGATGCAAGATTCCAAATTTCTAAGTCCGGTAGCTTGTAAGCTGATTTTTCGGTTACCCTTATTGTTTGTGTTCGCGATATCTTCTAAACTCTTAGTCCAATTTTAAAACTGTAAATGACAATTTTATTCTACATTAAATTCTCCTGATAACAAACACATTTATTTGGATAAGGATTAATATTGAAACCAATAAAAGAACGCTGCAAATAGCGTTGGGTTTTTAATTCATTTTGTAAACAAAAAAGTGGTTATTGTAAGAAAACCGTTAAAGATAGATATATGCTATCGCGGACTTTTCTGTAGAACTTTTTAAGATGTACAATCTTTCATACATCATTTTTATATACCTCTAACGGTTTAGGCAGCGTAAGCCGAGAAAAGTTTAGTGAATTTTTAACGCCGGCGTCCAGAAACACGCTGTTTATTAATAGTTCCTGAACATTAGTAATAATAAAATATAGCCTATGTTACTCACAGATAAATTACCTTTCTCATGGTGAAAGAATTTTTTAAAATCGGCCCAGTAGTTTTTAAGTTATTTCAATACATACAAAAATACAAAAATACAAAAATACAAAAATACAAAGTTTTCCTCTTTATAATATTAGTATAGTAGTGTTGATAAGCATTAACTATATTTTTTCCAGAGCAATAAAAGCGAGTGTAATGGAAAACGCGTCGAATGTTCGAGAATTCCTCGATATACTCTCAGATAACTTGCACGATAGAGCTAAGATGGATTTTGATACGATGTTGAAGATGAAAAAACAGGAAACGCCGTACCAAGATAGTGTGATGTGTTGGGACACGCCGTACTACACGCACAAGGCGAAGACACAACTTTTAAATGTTGCCAACTCAGATTTCAGTCCGTATTTCTCATTAGGAGCATGTATGGAAGGTCTGAATATGCTTTGTCAAGAATTGTATGGGATAACCTTGAAGCCAGAAGAAATGCTGCCCGGTGTGTAATTCCTCATACACTTTTTAATAATACTTGCGTACTTTGTCTGTGTAGTTTACAATCTAACAGATGTCAAAATTATAATAGAATTTATAGTTTAAGCCTGATTTTATCATTTATGACGCTGTTACATATGTCGTTTCAATATTTGGCCGCGACTCTCGTTGTATACAAAGTGTGGTTACATAAATTAAAGTATTGTTTGACTAAAACGATTTCTCAGTTGTATAGAACTTTATTAATACATTGCGGATGTAATGGATGGATGGATATTCGTTAAATAGCAGCAACAGCCTATCGTGTGTTGACTTTGACGAACATCCATCCAAAACTTCGCATTTATAATATTAGTAAGAAGTAAGGTATTTAGGATGTAAAAGCAAATACGCTTCAGACCAATCTTTTTTTATTTTATTAATATCATAAATGCGAAAGTTTTGATGAATGGATGGATGTTTGTTAGAGTTTGCCGCCTAAACAGCTGAATGGATCTCGATAAAATATGATATAGAGCTAAGTCTGGAAGAACATAATTTGTTTTTTTTATTCCACACTGGCGGAGTGTTGGGCGAAAGTTAGTATGTCCATAATGTTTGTGGTGTTCAGGCGAGTCGTGGTCCCCCGACGTGTACAAGCTGTCGGTGGTGCACTGTGAGGAGGGGCTGCTGGGCCACGTGTACTGCGACCTGTACGAGCGGCCCGGCAAGCCGCACCAGGACTGCCACTTCACCATACAAGGCGGCAAGATGCTGTCCGACGGCTCCTACCAGGTAACCCCCACTTTACAAACAGATAGCTGTTCTGCAACACAAAAGAATGGTATAAATAACTTGTAGGGAGTCAAGGTACGGAGCCGAAACCGGCCAAACCGCGCGCCCCTCCCAAGATTCGGCTCGTATGACCCGAGGGTCGGTGGAGCCATAGGTGGCGGTGGCTATTAACGAAACGAAACTATCTTATCACTATCTGAGTGGTAAGATATCGGTGTCGTTTCGGAGTAGAAGCACAACACTAAATCATTGGCATAATACACATCCTGTCACTATGACATCTGTCAATGTAAGGGTGTTAAGAATAGTATAAGCACGCAGGGATGGGAGGGAATCTGTGACTTCGGCAATGAGGAATTAAAAAAAAAATTGTAACTAAGTAACCTATGTGTTCTTTCAGATTAAGTTCTGCATTTGTTCCAAATTTCATCGAGTTCAGTACTTTAATATCAATATCTAAACTTTCGCATTTATATTAGTAAAATTGTGTTTGTATATATTTAAGTGTGTGTTGGTGTGTTCAGAACCCCATAGTGGTGATAATGTTGTCGCTGAGCGGCGGGCACCGCTGCGGGCCGGCGCTGCTGGGCGCGGGCGCCGTCGACAACCTGTTCCACGAGGCGGGGCACGCGCTGCACTCCATGCTGGGCCGCGCGCCGCACCAGCACGTGGCCGGCACGCGCTGCGCCACAGACCTCGCCGAGCTGCCCAGCGTGCTGCTGGAGCACTTCGCCGCTGAGCCGCAGGTAACCAATACCTTAAACCTGGACACGTGACTAAGGGGCCGTCCATATATTACGTCATTGTAAATTAGGGGGGGGTTTGGTCTGCGGATGACGGTAAATGATAGATAGGAGGGGGGGGGGGGGGTGTTTCGAAATTGACGTCATTCTTATTTATAGTTTATTGTTCACGTACAAAAAGATTATTTCTAAAAAGAAATTTCTTCCAGCACACCTAGTAAGTGCGACTGCAAATGTGAGAGGCGGCTAATGACGTCAATTTTCGGAGAAGGGGGGGGGGGGTCATTGAGAAACGACGATAGGATGATTGTAAGGGGGGAGGTCTAAAGTCTGAAAAAATCGATGACGTAATTTATGGACGGTCTCTAATCACTTGTTGAGCTACAGCTCAAATGATTGGTAGCTCAGCCGCTATCTGCCCAGTCACTTGCAACTCATGTAAGTGAACTGAGCTGTGAGGCGGTTCACTGATCCTTCACATGTGAACCGTGATCTATAGCTCATCAATTTTAACAAGGTTACCCATAACGATACCTGTGTTAATTATGATTGAATCAGTATCGTCACGTGATCGACTTGCCATCAGAGACTTATATAAAGTAAAGTTATTTAATTTATTTTAATATACAGTTTAGTATGTATGTGTGCAGGTGGTGCGTCGTTTCGCGCGTCACTTCCAGACGCGGGAGCCGATGCCCGAGGACATGCTGCAGAGACTCTGCGCCTCCAAGCATCTCTTCGGAGCCAGCGAGATGCAACTGCAGGTATAAACAGTTACATTAATATATTAACAAAAATAATAAAAAGGATAGTTTATAATTTTTATAATACTGGTGTACACTACAAGCCAATAGCAGCATAAAAAGCAGGATTGGTATTGTTAGCCAATGATAAAGGCCTTCGTTGTCATTTGTGAATTTGAATTTTGACATTTACTTAAAAGTTTAACAAATGTAAACAAAGTCACATTGGAACATCTAGTTCATTATAATTGTGATATTTCAGGTGTTCTATTCAGCACTAGACCAGCAGTACCACGGGCCGGAGGCGGCGCTGGGGCGCGCCACCACGGACGTGCTCAAACAAGTGCAGAAACAGTACTACGGCCTGCCTTATGTTGAGAACACGGTACGTTGCGTTATTTGTGTTTTTATTATCCATTGTAGCAACAAATATTGAATGCACATTTATTTCCAGAGTTTAGCTTGTTGATGTTCATTTACATACATCGCCGAAAGGGGGCACTTCTCTAAATTATCTACTTCACGTTTGTCGTCAATAGATGGCGCTGTTTCAAAATATCCACTTTACGTTGATAATCAAAAGAGGGCGCTGTTTTTAATGCTTGTTCAAAATATAAAATAGGAGAAATATTAGTGTGTGTATTATCGCAGGCGTGGCAGCACCGCTTCAGCCACCTGGTGGGGTACGGGGCGAAGTACTACTCGTACCTGATATCTCGTGCGGCGGCGTGGGGCGCATGGAGCACGCAATTCTCGCCGCGCCCGCTCTGCAGCGACGCCGGGCATGCATTCCGACACGGAGTGCTAAGACACGGCGGCTCCAAGCCTCCACAGGTACAAAACAAACTATTGTGGGACTTTGAACCCCTTTTAAGTAATTATCTAAATATTGGGAATATATTACACACTGGAAATTACCATGAAATTTCTTTATCGGTAACTTTTATCAGTATCAACCTCTGGAAAAATTCCCACTCTTTATAAAATAATTTATTTTTTCGAAATCTAAAGAAGCCACTTACCCAGGAAATGTCAGCAGTTTACTCTCAAAAAAATATTTCTTCATTAACGGTTAAATAAATAAATCTGCCATACTTAGAGGTTTAGAAAAATCTACATTGAGGTGCTCCTTTGGGAACTATTAATAATTCGAAATGGGGCAGTATACTTAACTTGTAATAAACACTTTGTTTATTTTGATTTAGAAACTTCTACAAGACTACTTGGGTATGGAGATAACACCGCGAGCGCTCGCCAACGCACTGACAGATGAACTGGACCACCACAAAGACAACTTGGACAGGGTCATCAGAATATCGGAAAAATAAATGATCTCCAAGGAAAATTCTCATGGAGTAGAATAAAACATCATGTATATAGATGGATTTTAAGATATTTGTCTTGTATTCATTGTACAGTTTTCGTACGAGTCTCGTTTTAGACTAGAATTAAATATTTAATAGATCTTTTTTAATTAACTTTGAAATATTTTTAAACTCGCACTAGTGTAGTCCTGACGTGTTCAATAAGACTTTGGGTAAAGTAATAAATGCATAATATTAGATTAATTAACTTTACTAGTTCTTTATACTTTTTGATGAAGTGTCAAACCACCTGAATTTTCAACTAAGTTCGGACGAAGGAAGATAGACTTGTAATCTTTAACTCCTGGTAATGGAAACCGAGGTTCTTAAAATTATCAAAGTTAAATAAATTGTTTCAGATGTTAATATTGATTTTTAAACATTTTAAAATATCGTGATGTTGAAGTATTATAGAAATAAAAATCGTTGGAATCAAATAAAACAACATTTAAAATTATAAATAGTTTTAATCGGTGATCCCTCTGGAACTGAAAATTATCTTACCTTCATAAACAGCACATTGTAACAAAACATCAGTGAAACCTTATCTTTACTAATAAATAATAAGTTTGGCATCTTATGGATTTACTCCCATATGCAATAAATTGTATTGGCTGACGAAAGGCGCGGCCGGGCCCTTACCGAGTACCTCTATGTAGTGATAAGTCATATGAAGGAAAACAGAATACATAAAAATCACACCTTCAGATAATAAATAAATCTAAAATACGCTTAAGAAGAGCTAGGAACTTTCCCTAACTTTACTTTTAGGCATGTGTAAAACAGCTCAGATCAGTCTTAAACTGTTGAGCTGCGGCTCAACAAATCAGCTCAAGGCTCAATGCGTAATTTAACTGGGAGCTGAGCCGCTCGCCCGGCGACTTAAAACTCACGCAAATCATACCGTAGAGGTACAAATTGAGTTGATCTGAAGCCGATTCACTGATCTGCTTCATGTGAATCGTGAGTTGATCTGCAGCTCATCAAATTTAATTACCTAAACAAAGTTGATGACTGTATGCTAACAAAATCTTATTTAAAGTAGTTTTATTAGAACTTTTTAGTGGTTTCTAAATCAATCCAGTAGTAAAATTCCGAATACTTGATTTTTTTGTTTAAATTTTTATGTATGTATCAAGACGTATTTGACGAATTAAAAATAGCTGCGTCGTCGTCTAGACAAATTGATAATAAAATGCATATAATATCGTCAAACATACCAATTAGTTTTGTAACATTATCTAACACAAGTGAAAATCTAACTTTGTTAATCAAAACATTTATTCCTTTATGACTCAAGTATACGAGAAGTTTCACAGAGGGTCATCAATTGCCTAATATCACACGTTATTTCCTAGCGTGTTTATCCATATTTATAAAGCGGGTCTCCTGTACGTGAAGCTATCTAAAATGACAATTTTTTTTTAATCATTTTTTTAATATTCACTGATACATAGTTTGCGTCACATTTACTCCAGTGCGATATCTCCCGTGGGGGGTGTCCGGGGGGTGCCGGGGGGTAGCGGGGTGCTTTACGCCACGTAGTTGTACTGGTTGGGGTTGTCCTTGTCACGTTCCATGTAGTCTCTATCAATGAGCGACTCTATGCGCTTCTTTAAGTCAGCAGGCTGAGGACAAAATACAATAATTAGGAATTCCGATATTTAAATTTTATCGTTCCTTAGAGCGTCATAAACAAAGACATTAAAAATATATAGACTAGACAGTGAATAAAATTTTCCGCCGGTACTTTCTTTGAAAGGTACTATGTTAGTTGTCATGTTTAGTATGCCATCTTGTCTTAATAACATCTATTGGAAATTTAGTTAGTGGATCATATAAAAAAAATTCTCGAGTGAAGTGTCAAATATGCTTTCTCTATATATTTTTAAATCACTGGTCATAAATAATCAAGTAAACATTCAAGACAGTGTCGGTCTGAGACGTTAAACACTCAATTTGTAAGCAGGTCCTGGATTTGATTCTTGCCATTATGTCTACATTTATCAGACGTTTTTACGGTGAAGGGAAACGTGATATCTGCACATATCTATTAAAACATTCAAAGATGTGTGAAGTCAAACCGCAGTGAGCTAGCATTGATTATGACCAAGTCACCCCTAACTTAGGGTATGCGAGTCTCTCAGTGGTGATGAGATGATGATGATGTTTAGTCATGTGTAGTGTTACCTTGACGGGGAACTTGAGCTGGTTGTAGAGCTCGGAGATGAGGAGGTTGTGCGAGAGGGCCTTGCGCATCTTCATGACGCGCACGATGGCCGCGTCTATCTGGTACTGCCGGTCCTGGAACACGCGCTCCTCGGTCGCCTTCTGCTCCTCGCTCTGAAAATTATATTGCACTTGAGAATTGGATATTTGGCGATTATATACGAAAAAAAAATGCAAAAACAAACATTGCTAAGCAAACTTAACTGAAAGTTAAATACTGATGTAACGCATATTACGCGGGGACATGTTTTGTATTTCTTTATTGTTTACTGTTTACACATTTTTTTTTATTATTTAAGACAGAACCCCGTAATGGGGTAGTTGAATATCTTACCGTACACACCTCATTTATTTATATAGAAATATGTAAAAATATGTTCCTAATTCTATTATCTACATATTTTTCATATTTCCCTATAAATAGTATTTCAAGGTGACCTTGTGTCTTATGAAGCTGTTAAAAACTTTTAGAGGCGTTTCATATCCTGTACAAACAACGAAGCACTTTTGCCTATTCTTTTTTTTTTTTTTTTTTTTTTTATTTAAAATAAGGTGGCACACGAGCAAGCGGCCACCTGAATCCGCCAAAATGGCGAAGCGACCGCTGCCCATAGACATCCGCAATTGTAGATGCGTTGCCTACCCTTATTCGACGGAGGAGGAGACTCATATAAAGAGTATATTTCCCCTTCCTATGCATCTCCTCCACCGTCAAATCCACTTCCCCTTCCCATTCTCTCCTGATAAGAAAAGTGTGGTAAAGAGAAAGGGACTTAAATTAGGCCTCCGGCACCACACTCATCAGACGAAACACGGAATTGCTTCCATTTCACGCCTGTCTTCTGTGTGGTCGTGGTATTACACCGGGCGTGCCGGCCCATTCGTGCTAAGATGTTAAAGCGGGTATTCAAGATATAACTGGTGTAATGTCACTGACAGTTTCCTTCATCTGTATCTGGTTGATCTTGATGCGGAAGAGCTTGTTGGTGAAGTCGTTGTTGAAGGCGAAGAGGTCCTTGTCGCGCACCTCGCGGCCGCGCGGCGCCTTGCTCAGCACGCGCGCCTTGCCGCACGCCAGCGACTGCAGCGTGCGCCGCAGCTCGCCCTCCTACACAACATATATGTTGTGGATTTAAAAGAAGGTTTAATTATAACAAATATACACTGGCTGTAATATATAAGTATGTCAAAATGTAAAAGAAGGCAAATGTCACTTTAGGAAAAATGTGTGTCTAAAAAGAACTAAAAACGTGTGTCTAAATATTAAAGACGATGAAATACATATAGAGTCTTTTAATGTTTACAACAATATACCTTTTTTTGGTGTCGAAGGGGAAATCTTCCATAGATACCCTGCCCCCTTAAGAGAAGGCAGGTTTATGTTGAAATACAATTGCAAAACATATTTTATTAATAGTACCTAACTAGCTTTCGCTCGCGACTCCGTCCGTTAAAAAAAACAAAAGTGAGTAGCCATGTGTTTTTCCAGCCTATCCTCTACATCTATACCAAATTTCATCGATATCTGTTCAGTCGTTTAGGCTACAAGCTATAACATCCATCCATCCAAACTTTCGCATTTATAATATTAGTATGAAGTATGATTATTAGTCATAGGTGTTCTACACTAAAATGGCGTTTTTTGGTCATTTGTAAAATTAGTTAGTGTCTAATAAAGTTGAAAGTTACTCTTAAAAAACCGGTATCAGGTACATACATTAGACAGAAAATGCTGACAACGTTATTTTGAAATTTTACATTTGTAAATGTCAATTTACTTCCTGCGATTAAAAACAGGCTTTACATACTGTTAACCTAATAGAAGAATCATAAAGCCGTTGATATATTTGTGAATTAACAATATCACTAGCCTAGTTTACAACTTACATCATTATAAAAACCAGAATTTGTTACTTTACCTCAATGTTAGTAGTAGTTTTAATATCTTCAAATGAGAGGTTGTCGCCGTCGTTGAAGAGCAGCAGAACGAGAGCTTGGAATAGGGATACCTGTAATTCTTTATTACCCTGGAAATATACAATTATGTTTTTTTTTACAATATGTCACATTCGACATCTTACACAAGTTCTCCAAAAAAAAAAAATACTTTCATACAATTTATGCACTAAGTGATATGGCACGCTGGGAACAAGAGTTCTGTACTGCATAACGTGTCAACTTAAGCATCAAATACTTTAAGTTACAATAAATTGTTATTGAGGTTCAAACATCAACAAACATGGAACATCACACAAGTTGATTACACTGCGCAGCGAACCTTGAGCCGCAGAGAGGGGGTGGACTGCGCAGATCACGTTGTGCCACAGTGGGGGAAGCACTGCACAACTGACCTCAAATCAAGAAGCACAGCGTACCGCGCAGTTGATTGGACAGGGACGGTCACTGCGCAGTTAACTTTAAGTCATAGGGTGGTGGCACTGCGCAGTTCATCTCAAGCCACAGGGTGGTTGCACTGCGCAGTTCATCTCAAGCCACAGGGTGGTTGCACTGCGCAGCGTGCAGCTGACATTGATTAAGGAGAATGGGCACTGCGCAGTTGTATTTGAGCCAATGAAATATAAAGTGCATACCTGTGCGAAGTGCGCCCGGAGCACGCAGTGGCCGAGTGTGGCCTGCCACTGCAGCTTGCGGCCGGAGTGTTTGGCGAGGTAGAACTTGGCGAAGTGGTCCTGCTGCCGCGTCAGCTCGCCCGGCAGCCGCACCTCGCCCGCCGGGTACGTCGGCCAGAACCCCATCGTCAGGATGTACACCGACAGCTCCAGCCCCGCGCCCTCCTGGCTTGCCGCCAGGTGCTGCAAGATCAACGGGATTTATATTACATTATAGTATGTTTGCTTTCTCTATATTTGGATTCTGGATATTATGGACCTTTATTATTATTATTATATTGATACGGCAGATAGTCATCAACATATATGTTATAAACATTTACATGGGGATCTTATACTACTTTATATAATAGTATGTTTGCTTTCTCTATATTGATATGGCAATGTGTCATCAATGTATTTCATAGTCTTGCTTGTTTTGCCTTTCAAATGGTACAAATTAGAGGAATCCTAAACACTTTGCCTTGTAAGTGCTTATAATCTGTTATATGTCAAAATTTTAATAGAATTTGGAGTTTAAGCGTGGCTTCATCATTTAAGCTAAGCATGGGTGTCGGCAAGCAACGACCGAGACTAAATCTAAGAGGTAGACTAGTACTAAATTTTTTTTTTTTATTTCAAAGGAAATGTGATAAGCATTATGTTGTGATCCACTTCTTAATGAAGAACTGATAATAAGTTTTGGAATTACCTATGTAGATGTAAATATATTTATAGAAATTATGTATTTCATTATTTCAAAGATTTTAGATTCTATAGATTTCCCAAATTGCCTCCCCCTGGCGACGCCAATGTAAAAAAATTAGAAACATACCTGTTTATACGTAATATTAATATCCTTAGACAACTCCATATCTTTGAACATTCCTTCCAGTTTGCAAGTGAAGCCTCCTCCGCACTCCTGCTTCAGTTTGCTGAGCATTGACTTCTCAGCGTCAACGGAAGCTGATTTGCCAACCAGCAGTCTCTTGGCCAAGTCCTTCTTGTAGAATGCTTCAAACACATCCTTGCCGTGGATGAACCGGAATAATACCATTATCTTATCAAGGAGTCGTTCCAATTCTTCCTCCGTGGCTTCTTTGTTACCAGCCCGGAGCTTTAGGTCGACAAATTTGGCTGAGAAACATGACAAAAGATTCACGTTAAGTGAAATTTAACAATAATATGTTAGAAAAAAATATTCAAATCTTATTTACTGAATAATAATAATAACACAAATAAGAAGATAATTTTTCATCAACATATTCCGTTTATATTTTACTAGCTTTAGCAAATTTTAAAACAGTATTAAGAATTGTACATATACTAATTTGGTTTGTGCACTATAAATTATTTTAGCCTACTTAAAAACAAAAAGACTTGGGTACACCATTCTTGTATGTCAGTTAAAAAATAATCCATACCAATATTATAAAGAGGAAAGATTTGTATTTTTGTATGTATTGAAATAACTCAAAAACTACTGGGCCGATTTTAAAAATTCTTTCACCGCTAGAAAGGTAAATTTAACGTTGACGAATTCGCGAACAGCTAGTTACCAATAAGTTCAGCGGGTTTATTCTGTCGCTGGTTGATGAAGTACTCGAAGGCCTCCCTCATGGAGTAGACGAACTTGGAGTTGCGCTGGAAGCAGGCGCCCACCACGTGGTCCAGCCGCTCCTTGAACTCCAGCAGCTCCGACACCATCGTCTTATCGCGCTCCGGCTCTATCACTATCGTACGACCTTTTTTCTGAAATACAATACAATGTCAATTTATTAAAATAGCTTTTCCATACTTAGTTTACTCGAAAATGAAATAAAAACTTAGTATTTAAATGATTATGTGTTCTTAAAGACTATGTTTTATGTCTCTGCCAAATGTCATCAGGATCTATTGAGCTGTTCTGAAGATACCTTCTAACATCCATCCATCTAAACTTTCACATTTATAATATTAGTAAGAAGGTAAATTATGATTTTCGACAAAACTTGTACTATAAGATTAACTCAAATAACCATAAATAGTAACTTAAGATAACAACTATGTTTAATTTTCTGTCATGTATAATTTAAGTTATTGTCAAAAGTTATTTGTTTTTGTGTAATCTTTACTGTGTTAATAAACATTTTCATTTTTCTATTTCTATTAAAAGTGTACTAAGTATTTATAGTATACATATTTATTAAATTTTCTACTGTTTAGTATAGTATATAGAATGTTTATTCTGTATATGAAAAAACACAAGAAATAAAATCACCTTGATATAAGCATTGAAATGATTGCACAGTTCGTTAAGTCCATCTTTAACTTTGCTGAAGAGATTGTACAATACGGTGAGATCAGAGAGTCGAGGCCCGTCCATGAGAGCCTCCAGGCCTTTGGTAAGTATCCCCGTGAGGTGCTCGCTGAGCAACTGACGCTCTATTGTATGGATCAGTTGCCATCTGAAAGTATGCACATATTTTGTTTAATTTGTTAATCTACATCAAAACATTATTGTAGTTTCAACTATAATAGTTATTGGCACTTTATTTAATTTTTTTTTAATTTGATGGGACAAATTGATGAAAATATAAAATGCTCTTTTTAGTATTATTATAATCCTGTTTATCCTAAAGTTCTATCCTATATATTATCAGATAAACCCTATATTCCGCACAATAACTTCAATATTGACATATTTACATTTTTTTTTTTTTAATAACATAAGGTGGCAAACGAGCAAGCGGCCACCTGAATCCGCCAAAATGGCGAAGCGACCGCTGCCCATAGACATCCGCAGATGCGTTGCCTATCCTTATCCGACGGAGGAGGAGACGCAAATAAAGAGGATATTTCCCCTTCCTATGCATCTCCTCCACCGTCAAATCCACTTCCCCTTCCCATCATCTCCTTATAAGAAAAGGGTGGTAAAGAGAAAGGGACTTAAATTAGGCCTTTGGCACCACACTCATCAGACGAAACACGGAATTGCTTCCATTTCATGCCTGTCTTCTGTGTGGTCGTGGTATTACACCGGGCGTGCCGGCCCATTCGTGCTAAGATGTTAAAGCGGGCACTACCACTGTAAATTAATATTAATACATTTAATATCGAAAACAATTTAAAGACTTAGAAGCTGTAGTCAAATATGCAATAGATTATAATGTACTGACTTAGTAGATGGATCTAAATAGTGCAGCAGCCTCTCGTTCTCTTCTTTGAGCCTCTTCTCGACGTGAGCGAGGTACTGCGCCACGGAGAGCTCGCGCATCAGCCGCTGGCCCTCCGCCGCGTACAGACGCTCCGTTGCCTGTAGGAACCTGCAACATGTTGACGGAGTCTTAACTAGTACTATAGACAAAATATATTCTGCTTTTCACATAAACGGACAATGTTTTCAACACTGGCAACTTATCACACTTAGAGTGGGCACACATCTTTGACTAAACATCGCAGAACAGTTGTGCGATTGACGTTTTCGCAGCCAATTCAACTGTTTAGTTGCACAACTAAAATTCGAGTTGGCCCACCTCCATATAAGCTCATAGGAATCAAAGCGCGACTAAACAGTGCGATAGTCTATTCAAAGGTGGCAATAACTGATCTAAAGTAAAAATAGTATGATATCATAAGAGACAAAAAAGTATGAGCATTAGGCAGGGATTATATCTGTGCTTGTTTGTTAACTAATTGTGCATAATATTACTTGTGTTCGAAGGCATCCTGGTATATTTGTAGATCGGAGAGCATGCGCAGCAGACTCTTGAGCAGAGAAATGTCGACAGAATCACCACCCCGCTCCCGCTCAATCAGTAGCAGCAGGCCGTCTACAGTGCGGGTCTGCACTAACGTGTTCATCGCTATATGGTGCCGGAACAAGTCTAGACCCATGTCCCTGTTGTAATTAAATATATTTATTAACCATTTTTTTCTCCAGGTTTGTACACAATGAAAAATTCTGTTTTAGTATAAACATCACACATAGTCTATGAGTTAAGTGTAATAAAACCTCTTTCCAGACACTGTATCTTGTGCCAGTCTTATGCACTCATTACAGATAGATATATTCATTTGGGGCGTCGGTGGCTCAGTGGTTTAAGCACTTGACTTGTAATCTACTGGTCTTGTGTTCGAATCCCGCCATGTACCAATGTGATTTTCGATTTTTCTAATTTTCATATGTACATAATTTACCCGACATTCTTACGGTGAAGGAAAACATCGTGAGGAAACCTGCACATATCAGGGAAGAAATTCAAAGATATGTGTGAAGTCAACCAACCCGCACTGGGCCAGCGTGGTTGACTCCATAGTCATCTAGGCTATTAGGCACACTAGGCCATCCTAGTCACCCTATCTTACGTAAGGCTCTGAGCCCCTCGGTGGGGACGTATAGTGAGCTGGTGATGATGATATTCATTTGGAAAGGCAACATTAACACTAATACTATATCCCAATTCAAAATGATTCAAATGACGTCATCGGCGAGGTCTCAAGTTACTTTGTATGGGTTTTTACTATTTGTCCATTTCATGAGGCAAATATATGTAATAAAGGATGAAATACTAATAACATCCTCATTCTTATTTATAAATCTTATAAATATAATTGTCCTATTTGTTGGTTAAAAGAATGCATAACATATAAATGAATTGTATACCTCAGTACTGTTTATTATTTACCATTATCTAGACAGGTGTGTACAATACAATACAACCCTTGAAAACCATCTTCCTGTTAACTTAAGCAGTAACAGGGTTATTTTTTTGATATAATTGAGTGGACGGATAGTTGGTAGCAATGGGTAAAATGGTATCATTTTACAAAAGAAATCAGCGGAAACGATTTTTGTGCACTCACACACTCTTGGTAGGATTTATCAGCAGTAGGTAACACTATATTTTCTGGTAATAAAAAAATAATCCTGTATAATTTTTACTTACCATATAGAATGTATGCTAGGGTTTTGTAATACATAAGTTCTGTCTAAATATAAGAATATGCTGCGGATCATGATCATCTGTCGGCAATGAGCTCTCCAGCAGTCATCCATTCTCTTAAGGAACACCTGGCGATCCATACTCTCGGAAAGGAACTGTTCTATGTTGGCCTTTACGTGGGATTCAACTAGGTTTGTTAAGCTGACATACAATTGCGATGCCATCTGTAAAGTTTAAATACAAGTCAAAACTGATATTAACATTAAAGAGATTGCCTATAATCTGTTATAATATGCAAGTCTCTATAGCTACAACTGTATTGTTTAAATGATGATTTTGTTTACTTTGTAGCGGAACCATCATCAGTTGTGTTCCGATAGAACAAAGTATGTATTAACTCCATAAAAATAAAGCAAATAGATAGGATCTTCGTATTTTAGTGGTGTCTACACCAACCTTATGACTGCACATATTTTCTACAGCTTGATACAGCTCTTCTAGGGAATATGCAATAGCTGTTGATGTCTGAATGGCGATCACGGCTTCCCGCAACTTCCTCCATGTTGTCTCTTGGTAATTTTCTGGAAGATTCGGTTTGCCTAGAAAAAAATATACACTTTTAATGACAAAATGTCATTAAGGTTAGGACATGACTATACGCATAGGAAAATTCGTAAACACACTTTTAAAGTTCTTTATAACCAGTTTCTTTGTTGCTACTCCAGGTTTAATCGTGGTCGCCGACATCTTAATAGCGCCATTTGAGTTTGGAGTTAGCAAGGAGAAGTTTGATTTCTTCTCATTGACATTCATTTCGTCTAATTTTGCTCTCTTGCTGGATTGTTCGTTATTGACTTGTGAACGTTTTCTACACTGATTACCACCTTCCTCTACCAAAACAGGAGTCTTAGGTAAACCCGACATAAGAAAGCATGTTATGGCCAGGGCCACAAAAGTATATAATTTGATTTACACTATTTAATTAAACACTACAAATAAAAATAATGCAGTTCATCAATATTCTCTACAATCACCACCATTACGCTAAATTAACTTGTCAATCTACAGATGGCGCTCAAAGAGCATATAAGTAAGAGTCGGGACTTAGAACAAAGAATGAATTCGGTCTGACACCTGCCAAACTCACTTCTCGTGGCAAAAAGTTACCAGGATAAAAATATTTAATTTCAATTTTTCCGACACAATGAAAAAACATGTGCACCAACCTAACAAAAATCATTAGTGAAGGGCTCTTATAATCGATACCTCGATATCGATATCGATTAAATGTGGGGTGATTGGGTGGCCCTTCTTAATACAATCTCATATTTCAAATAACTTTGTATTTAGGCTCAATGTAAAGTTATTCGTAATGTAATTTTTCATTTACTGACATTGAACCTAAATTACCCAAAGGGAAGCAAATAAATAAAATAATCACCAAAATTACATTTATTTGTTTTATTTACAAGGCATCGCCAAGTAATATTTTAAGTATAATGAAAACAAAAAGAAATTTTTGTGAAATGATAATTGTCTAGGGTAACTGTCAAATAATAATTTTGTATACCTGGCTTCATTCCTAATAGACACATTAGAATTTACGATAAAACATTTTCCTTCCTTCAAAAATTTTCAGGTAACAATTTCTATCCATCCACCCAGATTCCGGTATTTTACATTTTTTTCCTTTTAATTATACGTTGACCTGTTTTTATATTCAAAATTTCAAGTTTGTGGGACTGCTAAAAGTACCTTAGAATTATGTTTACACGTGCGTTTCTGTAAAATGTGAAGGATTCAATTAACGGTATATACATACATGTCTCATTTTTTTTAAAGAGAGTGTAATTCGTTTTTGAAAATGTGAGGGATATTAATGTTTTATACAAGCATATCGACAGTGGAAACTCCCCATTACATTGAGAAACAAAAAATATCGATAATAAAATTACAATGACAACTGTAAACTAGATACATCACTAGCACAAAATAAATTTTTCAAATTTAACTTTATACAACTAATTAAAACTACCATGATAGCTTTACATTTACGTTTTTTAATAATTAAATTATTAATAAATGATTACCGGTTCTCATCCAATGGGAATTGCGCCGTAAAATCTCTTTTTTGTCCTATTTTATTAAAGGACCGTACACTACAAATTTCACATTTTATAAATCGTTTCATGATCGACATTGTATATAAAATTTAAAAAACTTAACAGTTAAACGAACTATTCACAAATTCATCTAAAAATTATACATAATTAGTATTATATAATTAGTTTGTCCGTAAGATAGATTTTGACGGACTCTGACAAAGACCTTCAACTGAAATGACACTTGTGGTAGAAAAGGAACTCTTGACGATAGAGTGAGAAAGCATGCTCATAATGACAACTTGACAAAATTTAATGTCATGACATTAAATTTTGTTAAGTTTGCCATCAAAAAGTCCGTTAAAAAAAAAAAACCATACAAAATATTTTTTGTTCGAAGTTTCGCTAGCCTGATGGCGCTGAAAGCGTTGAAGAAATGTCATTTTATAAAAATAAAAAATTATAAAGCTGTGCTTTGGATACTTGCCTTTTCGTAGGCTCTTGGGAATTTAAGAAAAGTATGGAATTATTTCCACAAATCCGCGAAACAAAAAATACTACTGTTCTGACTAAATAAATGCCAATTCCAAGCCAACTAAATGTTAAAATAACAGTAACGATAATTTTATCATACATGGCATACAAATTAAATCCTATTTCATACATTGATCGCAAATGTTATAACTTTGTGAAAAAAAAAATGAGTTGTAAACTCCTCGTGTTTCAATTTTTTTACAATGAAAATATTGTAAACAATTGTAAACACGCACATTTTGTTTTGGTTTTCGCATCGCTTTGGTTTGTAACCAGGAATAGACCCTTTCCCCCAAGAGATGAAAATTAAAGCCGCACCACACCAATAGAAATAGGACGTCATTTAAAACAATATTATTATATAAATATAAGATAGCAAGTTATTGACATCTTCTTACTGTATACCTACATATCTACATATATTTAGGTCGTAAGAAGGTACGAAATTTTTGCCATCATTGTCTGTTTGTCTGTTCTCGTACTGCGCTCAGAACACTCCTCGAATTCAGTTTTTACTGTACAGTCGGAGTGTACAGTTAAATTACACTGTACGTATATAGGCGTCAATTGAATTGGCTGTAAAGTGTACAGTCCTCAGTTATGCGCGCATCTTGAACAGTTCTTGAATTATTTGAGTTTCTATGACGAATAAAAGATTTTACAGTGGTATATCAACGATTTACTTAGTTCATAATTTGCCTAGACAGAATATAAAAATTACTTATTGTAGTAAACTTACAATGCGACAATTTATTTTAGTTACGTGATTTTCACTTCATTTATGGCAATTTGCAATTGATCATTATGATGGATATTACAGACCTGAAAATGATTTAATATCTTAGTCGAAGATATGTATGTGTTGATTATTTACAATTTCACTGCATTTTTTAGAGTTGCAATTGTTATTGGAATTGCAATTAAGTTTATTGTGTTTTCAATTGGCTAGCTTGTATGATTCGATTTTGATTCACCCTAGCTGAAAGTGCAGGTCCCGAGGGGCGGGGGCGGGGGCGTAACAAGTGTCGGGGCACATGTGCGGTGTGCCCAGTGCGCCCGACACCGGCTCCGCTTCTCCATTCATTCAGTATTCCTTCATTCAGCATAAGCGTTGGTTCACTTCGGAACGGACCGCGCTACTGCGTAGGCGGGAATACGTGACAGGATCGTTTCGCGCGCATTTTTAAAAAGTTGTTTTTTAAAGTGGTAAAGGCCGTGACAGTTTCGTGTGAATAATATGTATGACATTTAGTTTTTTTTTACTTTTTAAAATGGGTGAACAAACTTTTAATATTACGGACGATAATATCGAACAGCATATTATTACGTTGTTTGAAAAATTGGAGTGTATGCGTAAAGATGCGAATTCGGATGGGATGTCGGGTAAGGTGCCGGCGCGGCTGGAAGTGAGGACTTTATCGTTGTGGAAGGCAGTGTTGGCGGAGTGCGCGGCGTCCTTCCTCTACGTATTCATAGTGTGCGGGGCGGCGGGCGGCGCCGGCGTCGGCGCCTCCGCCTCAGCAGTGTTGCTCGCCACCGCGCTCGCTTCCGGCTGTGCCATAGCCACCATCACTTTATGCTTTGCTCATATATCTGGTAAGAGAAAAAAATATATGTTGAAATACATTGTGTACAAAACACGTTGCACATAAAAGCTTAATTATATCTTATTCAAGGTCAATGAGCTTCAGCGATTCTGGTACCGAAAAGATCCTTACTAAAGGTCTTATTGACAGTTCTTATTGCGGAAAATGAACTTTAAGATAAGCGCCTATTGCACAAGGTTACTTACTAGTTCGAATCCAATACTTTTGTTAACCAATTTTTTACCCTACTATATTAGTTTTCCGCAAGGTTTAAATTCAAAAATTGTTTATGAAAACGTATGTTTTGGTAAGTCTTAAATTATATTTTAGGATTACTCAACGAAGAGCGTAAAAATCTTAAAAAACCTGCTCTGTTTAAAACCTGATGCACATACACATTTAAACGTAGTGCTTAATATAATTTATAAACCCGTTATTCGCGAGGATACTGGCAGCTGTTTGCCCGAAGAGGATATCGCTCTACGCCGGGTTTGGTATAAAAACAAAAAAAACACAAAGGCCCAGCCAACATACGGCCACGTGTTCTACTAAGTTTTTTATTTTATTTTTCAATTTGATATTTCAGATAGTTAACCTTTGCCGATTATCTCGATTAATCTTGAATGTTATTTTTAAGAAATCAGGTGTCACATTAAATTGTTATTAATTAATAAATTATACGTCTACAATATTGTTTACAATATTACATGTCCGTTGAGGCGGCTGCATAAGGCTTGTTATTTAGTCTCAATTGCAGACATCAGCAGCAGACTAGCGGCTGAGTTACAAATCGACTCGCAACACGCAGATGTTCTTAATTATCCGATTTTTAACAAGCTCCTAACATCAGGCGAAAGTATCTCGCATCTGCTTGTCTCACTGTTGTATTATACATCCTTTTTATCTTACTAATTTACTGAGATTTACGTTTTTTATTTCCGCCTTCAATTTTTGTCTATGTAATAAATATACGATTCAAATAATTTTAATATTTATAGATACAACACGTGTATGCACCCTTCACCCGTTAACCCCACATATTAATGGCGGGAACAATGAATGACATTTTAAATTGTGTCATAACGTCCGTGGCATCGCGATCGCCTCGACAATCGAGTACTAATTCGGTCTATTGCTAATGTCCGCGAGATGTTATAAATCTTTAAAAGTTCAAGCGGTGGTCGCTCGCCCTAATTTTCACTAATGACTGAACAAGTGAGCATCACGGCCCATCCCTATTTAAGGATCGTACTAATGTACTCCGAAGTTTCGATCGATGCTCGCTTTATTTAGCTTTTACAAATACTTTCGACTTTTTATTTACATTTCAATCGCTTTTCTTTATACTTTTATGTACACTTTAGTACAGGATAAACTTTTTTTTCACACATTCAAGAATTAAGTTATTAGAAACTAAGTTATGTATCTAGGTGAAAATTCATTCTTTTACGTTTTTAAATTATACAACGTAGCCACTGCGGAAATTGTAAAAAATATTCAACGGGTTCGAGGAAATCTGGCCTTTGTGGACTTTTAAAAATTCTCTTTTGATTTGTTACTCGAATTTCCGCTGCTCCGGCTTACAGAGCTTGAATACTAAAATTTCATCTCTATGACATTTGTTATTCCACTAGTATCTTGCCTCTACCTCCATTATAGGTGGTTCTTGCTACCCGTTTTTGTGATGCATCGAGGGTCGGAGCGTTGGGAACACGGGCCATAACGTACACCAATGTAATCTACGCTAGTAATCTATCTTTAACGAAATCGTATTGATAGTAATTGTTTATCTGTATATAACAAGAGAAGCTTTCGTTAGTTATATGTTTCGTATAATATTCTTAAAATTTTTATTTGATTTATAGAACTAGATTTCATAGATTTCATATCATACTTCATACTAATATTATAAATGAGAAAGTTTAGATGGATGGATGGATGGATGTTTGTTAGAGTTTGTAGCCTAAATGGCTGAACGGATTTCGATGAAATTTGGTATAGATGTAGAGGATAGTCTGGAAGAACACATAAGCTAATCACTTTTGTTTTTTTTATTCCACGCGGACGGAGTCGCTGGCGAAAGCTAGTTTATAAATAGTTTGTAATTTAGAAATACACCGCAAAATATTTTAAAACACCATAGTTTGGCAAAATTATGTGTCTACTGAATGTTTCAAAGCTAACACGTGTTTCTAAGTTTTTATGCTACGTCGTCAGTTTACGATCGGTCCAGGTGCAAGGAACATAAAAATTCATATGAACTCTTATGAATTTTAGGTTGTTAGTAATAAAAAGATGCTTTGTTGTATAACATTTAAATTTAAAATTTCCCAAAAAAGGAGGTTATTAATTCGACTATATATTTGACATATTTTTCTTATAACTCCTAATATCTTCGTCTGAAGTTCACTATATAGGAGGATAGTTTATAAAATTTTTTCGTTGCGACACGAACTCCATAAATCTTAATTCCCTTACTGCGTCCTGCGCACGGAGAATAGTAAAAAATCTATTTTATGATACTGCAGACTTCTATAAGGAGTGTATCTGCATTGCATTGTATCACTTTATGTTGGTTGGTTTTTTACTTATTTTCTAATTCTACACCGACTGCTTCCTTAAACAAAAGTTATTATATTAAAGAAACTTTAAACTGTTGTATCTCAATTTTGTAACTCATACTAGCTTTCGCCCGCGACTCCATTCGCGTGGAATAAAAAAAAACAAAAACGAGTACTCTATGTGTTGTTCCAGACTATCCTCTACATCTATGCTAAGTTTCGTCGAGATCCGTTCAGCAGTTTAGGCTACAAACTCTAACAAACATCCATCCATCTAAACTTTCGCATTTATAATGTTAGTATGATAATTGTTCATCAACACACTCACTTAGAGTAAGCGCGTCATGTTTTCGTCCTTCTTGTTGATCTTCTGTCATCACTCCTGATCTTGTCACCTTTCACGTAATCTATCCATCTCTTTCTAGGCCTATCTTTCACTCACACTCATAATTAAAGTTCTCCTTGCCTCATACTAACCTTTAACTTCTTAATTCCTCTACTTTATTTTCCTTTTAAAATAACAGTTACAATTTGGCGAAAGTATCAGATTTCTCTTTAAACATCATTTTCATCTCCGTGGGTATAATTTTCTCAAGACATGTTTTAGAATTTATAATTGCCGTGTGCTTTGTATGTGAGTAATTGCTCCGTCTGGAAGTCCGCATTGTCGCGTTTAGTACTTCTACGTGAGAACGCGTTGTAAGACTAAGGAGTTAACACGTTCGTTTTTTTGACTCCTTCAGACAACGCGGTTAAAAATTTAAGTCATAGCATGGGGAGTCATTTTTTCTCATTATGTTTAATTTTCTTTACTAATATTATAAGGAGGAAAGATTTGATTGTTTGCTAATAACTTCAAAACTACTGAGCCGATTTGTTTCACTATTAGGAATTTACACTATCCCTAGGTGACATATTACGCAGGCGGGGTCGCGGACGTAAGCAATAGCGTGCCCGTGGCCCCGACCTAATGCTTTGGAGGAACCGAGGGTTTTGGTGGGTATGCCTCGCAGAGGAGAATCCCACATAACTGCCGCGCCCCCCCGGGGACGGCAGTATGCATAAAGCATTCCCCTCGGATAAAAAAAAAGGTGACATATTACACTTATTAGGTACTAGTATTTTTTCCTAACTTTGCGCGGATGAAGTCGCGATCAAAAGCTAGTTAATAAGACTTAGATGGCACATTCCGTTGTTTTACCTTTAATGGATAGTAGGATGTACAGAAAAAGGAATTCAGCGTTCTTTTTAGTTGATTCGTTTGTTTATAACGACTGTCTCTATCAAGAGGTCTTGCTTTATTGAATTCCTTTTCTAGGATCTTTTCATAAATAGTTGAAATATGCAGTAAAAAATATTTTTATTTCGTAACCTGAAGTTCTGTGAGTCTATGGTGTGTGCAAACCCCACTCGACGGCCATTAAGACTTGCGTTACCCGAGCTCCTTTTGTCCGTCATGGCCTTATGGGTGCATGTATGAAAACATTAAGTTGAACTTGTTGAAAACATACATTCCTTTCAGGTGTGAAATGTTAACCGACCTCGAAGGTGGAAAAGGAACGTCGCTATATTTTTTAAATTCAATATAACTAACTGAATATGAACGATGTAATAGAAAATTGACTATGTTGGGGTCTCCTTTTAAGTTTGATACATAAAAACAATTTCGAGAGATAAATTCAGCTCAAAAGTAGTAAAATATTTTGAATTCTTCGTAAAATCTTAACTCGAGTCGTTACTGGTTTACATATTTTGTTTGCACAATTGAGTAAAAAATATTTTTTATCACCGTAAATTACTATTGTAAAACTAAGAACATAACATAAAGCCCGTAGCACAAGTTCAGTTTTAATTGTGCAGTTCGACTGCATGATAAAAACGATGTAGTTACTGAAGGTGTGTAGCGGGCTTAATATTAAGTAGACTCATCGATAACATCTTTTGTTGATGCTACAAAGGTATAGTTCAATTGCAGAGTAGAATGTCATGAGTTCTTGTTATGTACAGGTGCCCACGTAAATCCCGCAGTATCTGCAGCGCTATGCGTACGTCGGCGGGTGTCGCCGCTGCGCGCAGCACTGTACGTGGCCGCGCAGTGCGGGGGCGCTATCGCCGGGGCCGCTGCAATTTATGGGTAAGTTTGTTATAAATTTAACTTCTAGATGAATTATTCTACTTTTGCATAATTGCAATATGAAAGTAAAAACCTTTTTAAGTTTTTAACAGCGGCAAGTATTTGAAATATGAATTGGAGTTGCAACATTAAATTGTGTTAATTTGCTTTACTTGAAAGGATAGTTAATTCCTATAGAGAAAACTTCACTAAAGATCCTTCACATTCATTATTTGTTACTTCATTACGTTAAACTGAAATAAATCATAATTCATTGGTGAATTAAGATTAATTTCATAATGTAACGCCATATTAATAACATGATTTATTAGACTAAGGTATTAATTGCAATGACAATTAGCTTCCTAATTCATTTTATCATACTTATCCTAAACACATAAGTACAGGATAAATGTTTCGCATCTCTTGTACATTTGTAGAGATAAGGAAACATGTCTGTTAAGAAACGGAGGTAGATCTTACTTAACGGAATTGAATTTTCTGCTCCAAAAATATAGACATATGCTCTACTTCTGCCAAAAGGCGCATTGCTAAATTGAATGTGGTTTGTACAGAAAACAAATTTTAAGTTTAATTATAGATGTACATATAAAATATATTATATACAAAATAAGGAATAAAGATATATGTACATACACATTTCGCAACCGTAAAAGCATATGCATATCTAGTTTTATAAACAACTTGTTTAATATATTCTGCATAAAACGAAAATCTATTACCGAAGCGGTATAAAATAATAAACCTGTAATATCACACTATAAATTAAGTTTAAAAATAGCATAAAGGTCACATATTTTAGCATATTCCATTAAATTTTTCTCGCGTTCTAAAATTTATATCGTTCGCTGCAACGCCGGTATCGCGACATAAAAAAACGCTGTGGCTATAGCCGCGAGTCCTTTGCAACTTGAATTTAATTAGGCCTCGAGCAGTTTTATCTGGACTTAAATTATATAGTTAATCCTGAGGGATAAAGAAACTATCGTAAAACATCGACTTTAAAAATTAATTGAATTCCAATTTAACTTATGTTCAGACTATAATTAGAGATGTAACGTTCTTGTTTTAAAATTTCTTTGATATTAATGTTGTGAGAAATAGGTGAGACAGTGATTTTCTACCTGTGATTTGGTTCGCAAACATAACGGTGCGTACTGACCAACGTTGCGCGGTGTTACGATGTGTAACGTCGAATCGAGAAGCTTGATGGTTTGCCCAACGTTACGATCTCCTTGCATGGATAGTCACCGTGTAACATCTGTCAGTACGCACCTATCGTCTATCATTTTTATATATCCTATATTTGGAATCAGTTTCTTTACGCGAACAGTGTTGGTAGAGCAAATATTGATAGTAATGTTGATTTAAAAAGACATCTATCGTATCTTGTATCTACGCTGGGATATTTGAAGAGGGCCTGTACGTGCTCAAATAAGGTGACATATTTGCTTTGATAACAATTTATTATTGAAAAAAAAATGTTTGATAAGCTATATTCGTAATTGAATTAGGTTTTTGTTTCTTGGAATCAGTAACCGCATTTTGTTGGTATGATAAAAATTCCTAAGTAGTCCGTTGGAGAAATGAGAAAATACGAAAATCCCAAACAGCGTAGGCGGTGCTAAGGATTTTTGTATGAAATGTTTTTTCCCCTCAACTGTATTTTACCTCATATTATTATATCAAGCTCGTAGCTGTGGTATTATTATTTGAGGAATACCTTTTTTCTTACATCCCTTACGCTTATCTTACCTTTTTATAGAATAAGATAGCAAACGAGAATGTGTTTTATAATGTTAGGAACAATAGCGATGTTTCTTTCTTGATGTTGGCAGCAACTTATGGTCTCTTTCCCACATTAGAGTTTTTATCCAAAATATTTACCCCCTAAGTTTAATGGCGTGAAAATTTATAGCCTAAAGCGGGACGTAAGTGTAGGGCTTTTTATTAAAAAAAGAATTATTCAAAAATATGCTGTAATTGCTGACATCTTAGGCAACAAAGAAGTGTGTGTTTACGCTTTATTATAATAGTATAGAGTATAGATATTAGAGATTTATTCCATTTATTCTAATTGTAAATAGAAGTCATTTATATGGAACGATGACGTCAAAGTCTCCACCGCTCCATTCCATCCCGGGAGACTCGTAAAAATAGTTTGCAGGAAACGTGGATGATTCCCAGCGGTTACTGACAGATGGCGCGGTGAACGCTAGTTGAAGACGGTTTATTACACAGTATAAAAATAATGAAAACCACTTTGATATCAAACGTTCTGCGATTGTCACATTAAAAGAAGGAATAAAGTATACGGAATTGTCGTAAGTGTGGGCTTTCACAGCAGAACCTGTACGAACACATATTGTGAACATTTTCATTGTCTTCAAAAAAATGACATTCATATGTTTTTTTTTTTTTTTTTTTATATTATTAAGTGGCAAACGAACAAGCGACCACCTAAATCCGCCAATATGGCGAAGCGACCGCTGCCCATAGACATCTGCAATTGCAGATGCGTTGCCTACCCTAAATCGACGGAGGAGGAGACGCACATAAAGAGGATATTTCCCCTTTCTATGCGTCTCCTCCACCGTCAAATCCACTTTCCCATCCAATCCTTTCCTAATAAGAAGAGGGTGGAACGGAAAAGGGACTAAAATTGGGCGAAACGCGGAATTGCTCCCACTTCACGCCTGTCTTCTGTGTGGTGGTGGTGTGGTTTCGACAGTGTAAACGGTAACAGTTTAACGGTTAGTTTCGAAGCTTGCAAAACGCAGGACAAAATACAATAAATTAGAAGAACGAAATGATAATCTCGTGAAAGTTTCACGTAAAACAAGAAGCCACAAATTACTTTATCTTTGTTTAAGTTAAGACAAGGAAAATCTTGTGCGGCGTTTACCCTTGGGATACGCAGTCATCAGAACTTTATTATTTTCATTTTTAATAATTTGGGCTATATTAATAATAAATTAGAAAGTAAATTGTTTAGTCTCATAAGATTTCGTCGTTGTATATTTGTTTTCCTGATTATAGTGGATGTCAAAATTAAATCGACCATTACACCCTTGTCTGTTATCTCTTTCTCTTCAAAGGGAATGAGTAGGATAACAACATATTATACGAACATTTCGATATTGGACAATCGCAGTTTCGAAGCCAACTACCAGTTGATGGCTGCACTTATAGACGCCATCATCAGCGGGTGTATTTTATATTGATACATTATAGAATTGAAAATCTTTAAACGTAATCTGTAAGATTTCTATAGACATCGTGATATTATTGTCCACACGGCAGATGAAACGCCAAGGCTTATTGTGCTGATTGTATGGAGGTGGCTTTATATTTGTAACAAAGCAATGGGTACCGCTTTGTTAGTTAATGTATAGGGTGTTCCGTTTCGCAGAAAAAAAGATAAGTGATGCAAGGTGTTCTGACTATACATTTATACACTAGTAAATCGAAAAGAAACAGTACTACTTGAAATTGCGTAAATCGGAATAAGACACTTTCGACAACTACTCGTATATTCTAATTAATTTTAGGTAATAAAATAAAACAACTTGACGATCATTACAAACGTTTTAAATCTAACTGTATGAAATTAAATAACTTAAATTCGTCTTACATTTCATTTTTCTCATACATAACATGAAAATAAAAAGTCCCTAACATTTTTCTAGAGACTAACTGCATGCTTGCTTTTATCTAAACAAGAAATGATCACAGTTATAGCTAACCTCAATAAAATCTTATCGTGTAGTTTAAATTTTTCTCCTTCAAAAGTTCCGTCAACACTCCAGACAGTGTACGTTGCAAAACTTTGGAGACATGTATTTTGTGTAGTTAACTGAAGTTAGTTGGCCAAGTTCGTTATAACGTTTACAAGCGATAGCTTTTTATAGCATTGAATAAGGTATAACATTGCATTGTATGTATGTTGCTTGTGTCAAGCTTAAAAAAAACTATTTTTAGAGTAAGTGCCGCAAATGTAACAGTGTATAATGTACGAAATAAATGCGAAGAATGAATTTTTATATAAAATTTAAGGAAAAATGTTGCGAACAAAACGTAAAACCACAAAATCATGTTGTAAATTTTAAGCGGATTTAAGATTACCAATGCGAAGTTAAAAAAATTAAAGCCCGTAATTAAAATTTACCCTCCCAAAAGGATATCCCTCCATTATACAGGCTCGAAAAATTTTTTCATAAAAATATACGCTTGGGACTTTTTTTACTATGTTTCAGTTTTAAATATTAAAACAATATTGTTATTTAACTATTAATAAATTTAAAATAATCCGTACATTCGATAATGGCCGTCAGTTTTAGATTGCATTTATTATTTTTATTCCGATATTTATTGTCTGTATACTCGTATTATTATACTAACCGTGCGTTAACACTACTGAAATACATGTACAAAAACATTGGCATCTTTGTCATTCTTTTTAACAAAACTGAGATAATGGCTACTTGAACCACAGACATACAATACTTTTAATGCCCATTTCCGTGAAAACTTGACAGAAACAAAAACAAGAATTAAACCTTGTCTATATCCTGTACACAATCTTTTTAGAGTGCCGAATTTCTATCTATAGCAGTTACTTAAATATTTGATAGTGATAAGACAGGTGTTAACCTCACCTGCATTAGTTACCAGTTAAAGACACGCAAGCAATGCACGCGTTTGCAGTATCAATTTGTATTTTTTTTTATTCTGTGACTGGCCATTAACACATTTGTGTTTTTGCAATAACAATTTAGGCTGAAAGAGAAGTGCCTTTGCCTCTTAAAACAAACGGTTCTGATATAAACTCGATTGTCTTCAGGAAATTGCTTTTTAGATTAAAATATGCAAAGGATCGCATGTATTCTGTACATTTTAATAGAGTTAACGTGACATTTGACATGTAAATTCAGTTACCGAATAGAGATTCAATATCGTCTGCAGACGGAAGACGGCGGAAGAGAGACGAGACGAGGTAAAGCGTATTTGATGCGAGGCGACAGTGATCGATGTGCTCTTTGTTATATTTATTGGTTAACCTATAAATTATAAATGAATCTACAAGATAGAATAACGTATGAAGTTCGGGATAACTTTAAAATAATATATGGAAAAGCAAGCAAATTGTAGTTAATTGATAAATCTTTCTTCTCGAAAACTCTTTTAATTGATAAAAAAAATTATAAATTCGCATGTAACTTATTGTATCTACAAGATATAATCTCATGTTACAAGGCAAAAACAATTTGTGGTTCATCCAGGCAATAAAGAGCTCGTCGGTTTTCACGGTAACAACCACCGCTAAACATTTAAGACCGACCCCAGCTATTAGCCGAAACATTGCCTTCTTACTTATGATATACAAAATTACTTCATAATCATGGGTATTTATTTTTATATTGTACTAGCTTCCGCCCGCGACTCCGTCCGCGTAGTATTAATAAAAACAAAAGAAAATAGCCTTCCAGGCTATCCTCTACATCTATGCCAAATTTCTTCCAGATCCGTTCAGCCGTTTAGGCTACAAACTCTAACCAACATCTATCCATCCATCCATCCAAACTTTCACATTTATAATATTAGTATGAAGTATGGTATGTAATTTAGGTTAAAATTACACTAAAAATATTAACCAACTGCAATTTTATATTAATTTCGGTAGATTCAAATGGTGTATGGATAATTTTTAAAACAAACAGTGTCGTAATGATCATTTCACACAATGTGAGTTCAGGTGCGATATTGCGGGTTACGAACAAATGTGTACCAAAGTAAACATGTATTGTGTAATTTTCACTGCAAACAGACATGTTTGTTTTTGTTTTTCCTTTTTTTATTGTTAACACCAAAAACATATTTTTTCGTGACTTCTTTTGCCTTAAATATTCCTTAATAATTAATTAAACAAACTGGTTTACAATGGTTTTATTCTACTGCATTGCTTTTATAAAATAAAAGAATCGATTTTCTTATTCAAAGCTTGCAGAGGAAATTGTTACTAAATTGACCTATATAATCTGTCAGTGGTCTGACCGATTTTTTTCCCCTGTATTTGAATGGATAATGACGTATTGCTGCATTTTAACATTACTACAAACGAAGCGCGGCGGGACGACTGCCAACACTAATTGCATCGTTTTCTTTCTACAAAAAATGCACTCTTAAAAAGGAAGCGAATTAATTGTTACATTCTTAAAGATTTACATTTTTGAAATTGATGTTTGTTAGTGTAGGAAATAATTAAAAACACACAATGTTATCTAAGAGGTTATGCACTGACTTGTAATCTGCAGATCCTGGTAACGAATCCTGCCAGGTACCAATGTGTTTTTCGAATTTCATAAGTACTGTCGGGGAATCTGGCAGTGTTCCATCTTAAAAGCCTTTCTTCACCACAATCTTTTGAACATTTTGAAACGAGACGCGGAACAAAAATCAATACAACGCAATATATAAATACACGGCTGGTTTCTTTTATTATTATCCCTTTGTTTGCAGCATTCACTGCTATCTAATTAGTTATTTATAGGAAGAGATAGAGTTTGGAACACCGCGCATTTTCGCGACTGTACATTACGCGATAATCTTATAGTAATCAGATAGCGGGGGCCCTTGTGCCTAGTCACTCCATGGAGCGCTCACCGAAGCGACCTAAGAGCTCGGTGGCCTCCCAATCCGGTAATAATAACGAGGTAATGGCCCATGCCGAGGCTCCTGAGAGAGCCCTCAGCTTAGTTACCTATAAACGAGGTTTAGGCTAAGCGCCATCTGCGCTCGGCCACCTCAAGCCCGGTGAGTCTGTAAATGCCTCTTCAAGGCAAACAGTGGCAGTTCAGTCACAAAAAAAAAGATGTTATAAACATCCAGCACATTTCAGGGAAGAAATTCAATGATATGTGTAAAGTCAACCCGCAGTTGGCCAACGTAGGCCTGGTGACCACTTCTTTAAGGTAAGCTCCGCATCAATTGGGACGTATATTGAACTGATAAAACACGATATTCAAACAAGTCAAGTTATTGATCTATTTCTAATAATACAACTGAATCTATTTAGATTGGAGTGAAGTTATCGCTATGCTAAATATGACTCGTTCGGTTCGATCGATACGTTCTATTATTGTCTTTGTAGTTCAAATTTAAATAGATCTATCTGTTAGAAACTATACTAGTCTGATAAAGGCTATATTGAGATGAATATTTTAAGAAAACTGTTCAATATTTAGCAGGTCAATGTTTATTGATCAAGTCACTAGTCAACCGAAAGTGACTCTATACAGAAAAACAAAAATGTAACGCATTAAAAAAGTTTTTATATTTCAGAGTGTAAATATTATATTCTAGTTTTAAGTAAAGTTTGGAACAATGTTGAAATTCTGTGAAAATGTACGGATAATTTTTAAAGTATTGTGCTCAGTTTCATCTTAAACTTTAATGAGCTCCATGAGACTTTAATGCATGTATGAAAATTTAAATAAAAGTTAAACTTAATTCTCTACCTATTCCATTTTTAAATTATCTTCTAGTTGCGATACTATTACCCTTGTGTATTTGTATTTTTATAAACTAAAATAGGACGTATATTTTTTGTTTCCTGTAATAGACAATTTCAGACTTGAAGTAGCAAACAAAAAAAACAATCATTGAAACGAATTAGACTTAGTTTTATTTATTAAAAACAATAATAATATCTGTGGCTGAAATCGATATGCAGTATATCATTATTATGATTGATTTAAAACTTCAAATGTTATATGGCCATCTAGCGGTTGAGGCTTCATATTCCACCTAGCTTATGTATCAAGGATGTATAGGTTTATATCATATTTCCTTTGTTAAGCTTGTCAAGGGTTATACATTTGATATCCTAGACTCCGCTCCTGTTGCTGAAATGGCTAACTTTATGTTGTACTCTAACTACAACCGTCAATTGTTTATTAGGTATCCTTTAGTATAAATTTAGTTTCAGATATCTACACTAAGAGTCTGATTAACTAGAATTTACACAAAACTGTGTTGCAGTAAGTACTAACTGACATAACCTCTATAACTTGAAGATATTCTATCATGGCTAAGTCTGTAATTATCTTTATATAATGTTCCAAAATAATGTTAAGGTTACGTGTATTAAGTTTCATACATATAAAACATGTATCTTGGTCAATTACTTACCTACCCTATACATTACAGGACACACCTCATCCCCTTTAATTGCTACGTCTTTACTTCGCAGTAATTAAGCGTGCTAATTACTGGTGTATACTTGAGATTTCCCTCAGAATGTATACAGTATACTTATTCTTAGATAAGTTATATTGTAATAAAGCATTTATTTATTTATTATTTACTAGCTTTCGCCCGCGATTCCATCCTCGTGGAATAAAAAATAAATAAAAGTAAGCAGCCTATGTGTTCTCCCAGACTATCCTCTACATATATGCCAAATTTCATCGAGAAGCGTTAAGCAGTTTAGGCCTCTAAGAAACATCCATCCATCTAAACTTTCGCATTTATAATATTAGTATGATTTATTATGGTTTTTCAACGTTGCTATTGAAATTTCTTCATATGTATGTTGCAATAAACTAACATTTGCAACAAACATTTTGCATTTTATTTATTTTGCTTGCATCTCTCGAAGTTCTTACATGAACTTAACACTAAAGTTTATTTAAATCACAATAAGTAACTCGTAATATTTCACACGACAAACTTTATTGTCGGAGCACGATGTATTGTTTGTGCGAACATCGTGTAGACTTCCTTCACTAATTAGATATAGTTTACACGACTTCAACAACTTGTTTAACCTACATGTTTAAGTAATACGTGTAATTAATGTTAATGCTGTCTGTAACCTATATACGTGACATTATCCGTAAATTAGGTGTTAATGTTTGTCTGTAATGATAAATGTGACAAGAAAAGCCTTAAATATGAACTGAAATGACAAATAGCAGATTTCTCAGGAAAACGATAATTTGTATTTACAAGAATTCTGCCGATCTTACTTAGTAGATAGGAGCAGGTTGAATATGACTGTTTAGATGCATACACATCTGGATATCTGGCAAAGTCAATCCATGGTTTAAATTTATTTATCTTAATAGTAAAAAATCTGACTATTGTCATAAATTGCTAATGGTAATTTTATTGTTATAAAATGGTTAGCATTTTTGAATAATCTGAACTTTCCTTAAATCTTGAAGTATCAAAATTTTATCCCTTTCATGAAATTATTTTGTAATTTTATTTAATGATCCTTTTATCCGACAAAGTTTGAGAGCGCTTGTAGATTTTGCGCCGGTCATAATCCGCAAAGATATAATTTCCTAGTCTGTTTATATCTACTGTGAAATAGGTTATTAGGTCTGCTTTCAAGACTTTATTATTGATGTTACAGTTTAAGTGCCTTACTTTACAACTTTAATTTTTAAATGTTTCCTTTTTAGTCACATAGTTCTGATTAAATCTATACTAATATTATGAGAGGAAAGATTTGTATTTTTGTATGTATTGAAATATAGTCCCTTTCCCTTTCCACCCTTTTCTTAAGAGGAAAGGATGGGAAGGGAAAGTGGATTTGATGTTAGAGGAGACTCATGGGAAGGGGAAATGTCCTCTTTATGTGCGTGTCCTCCTCCGTCAATTAAGGGTAGGCAACGCATCTGCAATTGCGGATGTTAATGGGCAGCGGTGGCTTTCCATTTCGGTGGATTCAGATGGCCGCTTGCTCGTTTGCCAGCTTATATTATAAAAAAAAAAAAAACTACTAGACCGATTTCAAAAATTCTTGCACCGTTAACAAGCTATGTTATCACTTAGTAAAATAGGCCATGTTTTTATTTTTTATTTAAGCGGGCGAAGTCGTGTCTAAAAGGTTTATTGTCAATGTAATTTAAATGTAATCTCTTAAATCAGGAAAGTAATCTTTTAATTGTTTTTCATTGAGTTTGTTGGTTTATCTTTGAATATTAAATTATAATCCTTTTTGATTTACAATTCTTCATAATAATATTAGGAATATTTCATAGAATTAAAAAGTTTGTTTTTTGTTATAAACAATAATGTAGGACCGGAAAATATTAATTTTAAACCAACATATTATAAAAGTAAACACGTAAAAGCAGAAAGAAATTATCAAAACTAAATGACACAAAACATCAAACCACAGATATAATCAACACTTAGTAGTAAGAACATGTTTGTAATTTCAAGTTTAAGTTGTTGATAATCGTGTAAATTGTTAGTTGATATGCATTCCGGCGATGCGTGCGCAGGTGTAATGCACCTGCTCTGTGCCTGCGTCTGCGCATCCAACAGTGGAACGGTAATTTATGAATATTATCCCGGAGGTTATGATTTATAATTTATGTTAACACGTGTATATTATTACGAATTCATGTTGATTATTATCATATATTGATTGAATATAATTTATGTAATTCCTGTGAAATAATAGAATTACAATTAATTTTATTATGACTATCGTATGATTTCTAAACTAAGTTGTCCTATGCTATATGTCATTTAGGGTCATCCAAAGTGATCATTTGAGATTCCAATGGATAAGGGTGGAGGTCTTGTTTTAAATGGTAACGAAAATATACTTTAGTAATAAATATAATTAAAAACTAAAGAACCGAGCACATATTAAAAAATAAAAGTTACGTTTAAAATAACAAAATAAGAAAAAGTGTTCATATAAATTTCATATTCTTTTTTGTTTTTAAGAACTGTTCAAGTTTCACATTACGTGCGACAGATGGCGCGGATCACGTGCTGACGCATGCGTTGTGGCACATGCGTCCTCTGACGCACGTGCAGCCTCCCCTCATTTGCATAACCGGTGCCACTCTACTCAACCGTGAGGTTTAATCCCACGCACTGAAGATTGCGTAGTGGTTGAATATAAGGGCTGAAAGTACCTTTTTAAAGTTTGAAGTATAGCTTATAATATAATAACGTTGAGATTTGACAGTACTTCATCTTGGAGGAAAAGCATGTTTTTCAAAGATATAATTTTTATGGAATTTTAATTATTATGTATAAAAAATCAATCAAGAAAAGAAGATAAATTTATCTCTCAAATAAATATTTCACAGCTTGAGTTCTCAAGAAATTCGTTAAATATGTACAAAGTAGCATTACGACGTGAATCAGAGATGAGTAGACGTTTGAACACTTACAAAGATTACGTGCGAATTTATTTTACATATTATATTTTGAATTTATTAGGTATGCATAATGTAAGCAGTTACTTTTACCTTTATTAAATGTATATATTAAAAAAAATCAACATCTTGCATGCAGAAATTAAAAAAAAAACTAATCAATTTGCGTCTTTCAGCGTTAAAATAAGTCTTTGAGTACACATTTTCCTAAACATTGCTTTTCACATTTTAACGGTTGCAATCATGATCGTAAAATATGAATATTGTACTATGAAGTCAGGTCATATAAAGCCTTTTGTCGACATATTACCGGATCCGGTGCAATAAAGTGCTCGTAACCTATTCGATTTCCAAAGGCTCGACCACATACTACATACGCTGGACCTACGCCGTAAAGTCCGTCATTAAGCTCGCTTAAAGCTTGATTAAAAAGTTACATAATTATATTTTTGCAACATTTATCCTGTGTGGATAGCGATGCCATTAAACGTATTCCAGCTGTCGAAACTTGTATGAAAATATACCGTTATCTCTTTCATTCAATTGAAAAAAAACAAAGACAGCATGATTTAGTGTTTTTGCCACACAAAAACTTTACAAGATAGATAACAAAGATGGATTAACTTTGTTACGAATGATTGAAAATAACATTTATTGTTTGTCTTTATTTCAATAAAAAAATCGTATGAAATTAATTAATCGTTGAAACTATCATACTTCATACTAATATTATAAAAGTAAACACGTAAAAGCAGAAAGAAATTATCAAAACTAAATGACACAAAACGTCAAACCACAGATATAATCAACACTTAGTAGTAAGAACATGTTTGTAATTTCAAGTTTAAGTTGTTGATAATCGTGTAAATTGTTAGATGGTATGCATTTCGGCGATGAGTGCGCAGGTGTAATGCACCTGCTCTGTGCCTGCGTCTGCGCATCCAACAGTGGAACGGTAATTTATGAATATTATCCCGGAGGTTATGATTTATAACTTATGTTAACACGTGTATACGTGTTACGAATTCATGTTGATTATTATAATGTCTTGATTGAATATAATTTATGTAATTCAATTCCTGTGAAATAAAAGATTTTAAAATAGACTTGAAAATGCTCTTAGAAACGTGCTCAATAAATGGCGTTCATTCTAGTACAAAGGAAAACTTTAAAATCCAAGCTACGAAATCTCCGACAAATGATAAGGTAGTTGGAACTGCAACATTTATCCTGTGTGGATAGCGATGCCATTAAACGTATTCCAGCTGTCGAAACTTGTATGAAAATATACCGTTATCTCTTTCATTCAATTGGAAAAAACAAAGACAGCATGATTTAGTGTTTTTGCCACACAAAAACTTTACAAGATAGATAACAAAGATGGATTTACTTTGTTACGAATGATTGAAAATAACATTTATTGTTTGTCTTTATATTAATAAAAAAATCGTATGAAATTAATTAATCGTTGAAACTATCATACTTCATACTAATATTATAAATGTGAAAGTTTAGATGGATGGATGGTTGTTTGTTAGAATTTGTAGCGTAAACGGCTGAACGGATTTCGATGAAATTTGGCATAGATGTAGAGGATAGTCTGGAAGAACACATAGGCTACTTGCATTTGTTTTTTTTAATTCCGCGCGGACGGAGTCGCGAGCGAAACCTAGTTCAATAAAATAAAAAAGGACTTAAAATAAAAGTATTCTCAAATAGATAGGTCAAAGTTCAACATTTTCTATTTCCAGTCCGAACTGTAAACTAAAAATAAAAGCTATTCTTTTATTAAGTTTTAGTACGAAAAGCTAAAAAATAAAATGTTTTCAAGTTGGATGAATAGCTGTGTTAGTTAGTGACCCGAATTGTTATATAGGTGAATAAAAGTCGATAGCTCGATCAACGCTAGTACCGTTCGCTAACGTTTATCAAATGAATTATTGAAAGTTTCAAATCGAGTGGAAACATTGAAGTGTACTGATTGTCGTAAATTTAAACTACAACAATTTTAGAGATATAACGTCCTATAGAATGAAGTTACTTTATCAGTCTTCGTGCTATTTGAAACCACTGTTATTACCGTAGACCTCTATGAGATTACCGTAGCTGCGTAGCATACGCCGTAGAAGTAATACTTATTAAAACATTATACTAATATTATAAATGCGAAAGTTTAGATGGATGGATGTTTGTTAGAGTTTGTAGCCTAAATGGCTGAACGGATTTCGATGAAATTTGGCATAGATGTAGAGGATAGTCGGAAGAACACATAGGTTACTTGCATTATTTTTTTTCAATTGCGCGCGGACGGAGCCGCGGGCGAAAGCTAGTACTTTATAAATCTAATTACAATAATAATTAACGCAGTGCTCTAGGTAATATTCATGAAGTTAGAATCGTAACCACACGTGGAAACTTCTCGTAGCTATTGTCTTAAAAGCGTAACATAAATTAATAGTTTGAAGTGGTAAGAACCGCACGAGGCCTTCACTACTGCGACTTTATGCCTGACTATAACTTTAACTTTATTATAATTAAGTTTAATGCGGTAAGTTATTGACGAAGTTCGTATGAGTATTCTTTTCTAGCGATTGGTGTTGGTAATTTGTAGGTAACGCTAAGCCAAAGATTGCCCAATTACTGAATATATTACCAGCAAATAAGCTGTACGTTTGTAATTTAGAAAATAAAATATCTTTTTCAATTAATTACTATTCAGAATTTATGTGACTATCAAAGGCGTACGTTGATTAAAGTTTTCAATTACCAACACGAGCCGATGCAGTGACCCGCCGGCATTTGCACTGTTTATATTAAAACTTTGCGGTGGAACTAAAAGATGTGTGTAAATGTTACGCTTTTTTACTTTATTTTATGCCTTCGTTAACAAAAATATGAAACTGTTATATATTAAAAAAGGTAAGTAAAATGTTAAGTATTTGCGTAACGAACATTTTTTTGCATTTGGGTCATTGTGGTAAAAAAACTTTTTTATTCGTCCACTTTGTTTTAGTTTATTTTTACCAAGAATTAAGACTTATTCACCTTAATGTTTGACATATAGTGGCTCTTTACCTGTAATTGGGTCTCCGTCGCTTTCACGTGCAGTCAGGTACGTTTTACTGGCTCTTGACGTCGAGCTCGAGAGCCACCTTCTCAACGGCCGAGTCGACCCATTTACGTGTACAACTATTTACTCACCGTACGTCTTACGAGGTAAACTCACTCGAGTAGAATGCGCCAGTAAAATTGCGAATTGAAATTTAAAGTTGCTCGAATTCTATGAGCATCTTGAGTCAACTTTTATGGTAAAAAGTTTGGTTACTTTTTTTACATGCAATGAAAATTGCACAAGTAAATATTCCCCGAATTGATTTGCTATTTTTTTTTGTAATATAAAACTTGAAATCCCTAAAATTATTTGTACAGAATAAGGTATACTGAATCGAACTAATCTCTGTGAATTTTATTTTAATACTTACTTACTTACTGCGTTGGCGCAGCAACCCAAAGTGGGTCTTGGCCTCCGACACGTTAAGTTAATTTTAATACATTAACTTAAAACTTACACACTTCTCTTTCGTTTCGTCTTCGTTTCGTAGCATTATTTATTTACGTAGTTAGGTTCTCTATATTGAATACCTGGATCTGACATCTAATCAATTTGTCGGGAAAAAAAAGTTTTTGCTTTCGTATCAGGAGCATAAATTGACATCGGATCTGTGAAATACGATCTCGTACGAGTATGTTGGAGACACATATTGCCTGTTGCTTTAGTTCGATTAATGTCTGCTTTAGAGCGCACACATCTTTGAATAAACTATCACACAACTGTTTAGTCGCGCATTGATTCCAATGAACTTATATGAAGGTGCACACACTACTCGATTTTTTAGTTGTCCAACTAAACAGTTTAATTGGCTGCGAAACAATCGCCAATCGTACAGCAGTTGTGCGATAGTTTAGTCAAAGGTGTGCGCCCGCTCTTAGTAGATTAGCATGTCTCTTTGCAATCTTTCTTTTATCTGGCTTTTTAATAAGGTTTTAAAAGGTTGAAATTCATTTCATAATAGAGGAAATCTGTTAATAACAAAAAATTATCACTACTAAAACAACATAAAAAAATTGAGATTCAGTTAATAAAGATACGTTAGAACTTTGCATAAAAAGGAATTTGCAAAAAATGTCTTAGTTACGGAGTGAAATTAATTAAAGTTTCAACAAAGTAGCGGTTGGATTGTTCACAGATAAAGTGAATGAAATTGATTATGCTCAGTCTTAACACATCCCATCTGCGGTCAGTTCCCACGGAGGGTTCCCAGCTTGTAGTGGGCTGCGGAACAAATAACACCCTTCCATGCATTACCTCGATACTCGTCATCTTTGGGCTAACGACAAAGATTGTGTGCTAATTTAGATCCTCCGTAGACTGACGTTTTGTCGACTGATTGTTTGATCGCGACTTAACTAGCGGCCCATAAAAATCTGTAGTCTGCAGAGGCTCTTAAGGGGCTGTGTTCGGGACAATTTGCGTTTTTTGGGGGGAAGAAGTAGGCGCGCGCAAACAATGAGCGGGGTGCACCGCACGGTTAGATCGCGTGAGTCGATTCTCGTCGGTTAGTGATGGGACTCGAGTGACTTTTTTTCACTCGAGTCACTCGGTACTGGTAACTTTCTCACTCGAATGCCACTCGAGTGAAGATAGGACTCGAGTGATTTTTATTGACTTGAGTCACTCGGAATATAAAACTCGAATAACCAAAATTTTAAAGCGAATAAAACAATATTAATTTAACATAGAATATTATTTTTTAAAAGCTACTCAAAAAATCTAAACAAAACGATAAAAATATTAATTAAATAAAATTTTCGTTTAAACTTAACCTGTCTACGTAACCAAGAAACCTCTTATATAAACTATCAGTCGAATTGAAATATTATAATGTAATACTAAAAAGTTTCCAATTTAATTTATTATAACGAGGATTTTCATGAGATCAAAATATGAACAGTTTTATTATGTTCTTACACAATTTAGATAATAATAAATATGCTTTAAAATTAACTTAAATGAAGTTTAAATAAGTCAACAAAGAACAGAAACAATGTATTAAAAAAAAAACTGAAATTGCTGTCAGAATTTCTTACTCGGCTCGGTATAAACCACTCTAATGGTTACGAGTCACTCGTAATTCGAGTCGACTCGAGTCACTTGAAACTCGAGTTGGCAAAAATTTCACTCGAGTCCGAGTAATGTAAAACTTACTCGAGTCACTCGAGTGAAAAGCAACTCGAGTCCCATCACTATCGTCGGTCTTCGCGGCCGTGTCCTTAACATCGAACGCCGCGAAGCGCCATCCCGACTCCGATTTAGATTTTTACATTAAGTTTATTTATAACTAGCTGTTGCCCGCGACTTCGTCCACGTGGTATTAGAAAACATACGAACTATATAAATAACAAAACGGCTGTAGTAGTAATAAACATTTATTTACTCTCACTAATTGTTATGGTTATTATTAATTTGAGAAAACAGCGTTATTTTTATTTCATTAGTTATAACAATAAATCTGTCGATTCCAACTTCTATAAGAATAAAAATCGATATTGATAAGATTCATGACTGATTTTACACAACCCATCCCTACTAAATTTGAAATGAATTGTCAAACTAATCTAAATTATTTAGACACACTATAGTATAGATAATACTGTTTTGTGACAAAATCGTCCGTTTATACTTAAAGAATCGCTTGCGAATTTGGAAAATATTATTTAATGAAAAAGCTTATTTTCCGATTCATTATAAATTTAATTAAATTTAAATATGTAAGTTTTAATAAAATAAATAAAATAATTAATATTTATATTCCATTCGCGTGACGCTTTCTGTATTGTGGGAAGTTCCATTTTATATAGATCAGTGTTTTTACGTTCGGGCTTGATAAAAAGAGTGCGAGCTATCGGACAGACTATCGCCCTTTCCGTCACTCACGTGGTCACATAAATGCGGGACGCGCAGGGGGTTTCGCCGGAGCGACGAGCACAGGTCCGCTTCCATCGACGCCCGCGGGCGGACTGACGCGAAATCCGAATGGTTTTGGGAGCTCATTTTAATTAAATTCGATTAAAAATTAACTAATCAATGTATTGCAAAAAGCTTCGGGTTAACCGAAGATAAAGTACTCGTGTATCAAATAAACCACTTCGAGTTTTTACTTTCGTTGTTGTATTGCAGATATATGGTGATCTTTACAGAATTAGGCACATTTTCAAAAAATAAATCTATCGAGAAAAGTTTGTCCAATCGTGATTCTGTTCCACGAGGCTTTAGTTAAAGGACTGAAGTTACACATACTAAAATATCACGAATCAAATCTTTGTAGAAATCCTGTTCTATGCTTCCAAAGATGCGCAATTTGCCATAACCCCGCCTTAAACAGATTTTTTTGTATTGTAATTATAATATGTAGATTTACTGTCGTATTTAGAAATTATGTATGACTTAAGTGGTACCTTGTCATAATAATCGACACTAATGAACTCCCTTACTGACCACTTAAGGACTCTGAATGCTATAGTAAGTTTTATTAATTAAGTAGTTTTTGCTTTTGATTTCGTATACTAGAGTTTACTTGTTTTATACAAATATACAAATCCTCTTTACAACATTTAGGGCCTGTCCCACCACTGGCTGATAGAAGCTCAGATAGGTTAAAAATGACGTCACTGTCAGATAAGGGAACAAAATCCGATATTTCCATCACATATTTTACACGTTGGATTGTTATCAGTGAAATTACAATCTGGTGGGACAGGCTCTTTAACAATTAATTTGTATCTGATGTATATTGTATGAACATGATGTTAGCCAATCAATTTTTATATTTAACTAGCTGTTCCCTTGCGACTTCATCCGCGTAAAATTATGAAAATTTTATCTTATTGTTTACATGTGTCAAATTATCAATTGCAAATGTCAAAATGACATGACATGATGTCAAACCATGGCAACCTTGCTTCCTTAATGTTGGCAACAACCTATGGTCTCTTTCCCACATTAGGGTTTTTATCCAAAATATTTACCCCCAAGTTTAATGGCATGAAAATATATAGCTTAAAGCATGACGTAAGTGTAGGGCTTTTTAATAAGAAAAGAATTATTCAAAAATATGCTGTAATTGCTGACATCTTAGGCAACAAAGAAGTGTGTGTTTACGCTTTATTATAATAGTATAGAAGTATAGATTTGTACATTATTTAAACCTCAAGTGATTTACTGAAAAATAATGCAAATGTTTTTTACTTAGCTCATTAATAAAGTAAACCCGACGAAGTTACCGGTAGTATTAATTAAAGGAGTTTTTGCTTAAATTAAATGAAATTCGATGCCGTACGCTGCTAAGTTAACGAACTTTGGACTGTAATTGTAATATAAGTTTGCGAGTTAGAAAAGTTTTAAATTCGTTTGCTTGCTCGCGACCGCTAGTTAACCTTTTAGTTTAAAATGCTTTGTTTAATGTAATTTAGTTATAGAATATTTACACGAGAACTAAAATTAGGGTCACTCATAAACAGCTGTTTATGACGTAGAATAAAGGGTACAATATATTTATTGTTTCCCCTGTGACGAATTACATGAACCCGGAACGATAAATGTGGACATTACTCGATCTACAATAACCCTAAAAATGTATTATTCCTTCATTTGACAATGAATTCTTGATTATGTAATTTAATCTAAGTAATAAATAATAGATTACTTGAAATTAAAAAAAAAGTAAAATTGAAAAACCTGAAAATTGTAAACAAGAACTTTAAAATAAAATAAAATCATAACGTAGATAAGACCTGGCACATCTCTGGTATTTTTTAATATACATGACACGTAAAAGAATTGTAATATTCAAGCTCCCTAAAGTATCGTATCATCTCATTATAAAATAGATAAACAAAGGCTTCATTATAACACTTAAACTAGGTGAGAACTGTAACCGCTTTGAGAAAGTCCAGAGCTGTGAGGGCATACGCCTTCCATCATTAGTGCTTATGTTTGCGTTCTCTAACAAAACAAATTTGCCCGCGAGGCAACTGCCGTGGGAACCAACGCCCACGTGCTGACAAACTTTCACACACAATTGTAACACGCCCACGCGATTATACTCCTTGTGTGGTAAAAATAAAACTTAGTTTTGCTTTTCTTTGGTTAACATTTATGTGTGTAACTTTATGCTTAAGTTTCACGACTATAATTATTACATACAAAGCTAAAGTAAGGCCTAAATGATACGGAGTGTAGCATTAGTTGCCTCTGTAACACTACTGACTGCATCAATGCTCACCATGTAACGTGTTAGGGTACACCATGTAACATCGGTCAGTTTGAATATATAGTTAATACAAGTTTATTTTTACGAATTTTACCTTAACGAACAAGTGATTTAACTTTATTTTATGCAAATAAGCTTAAATATGCATTATAAAATCGAACTTAGTCAATACAGTTGTAAATGTGTAACTAACTTTAGTAGAATAAGTTCGTAAGTTTGATTTAAGTTACCAAGCTCCGATTCACTGAATGCAATATCGATTATACGGTTTGTGAAATTAATATTCAAATATTGTAGGTGTTAATAGACGTTATGCGGTTATCTCGTATATGTCCGCTTGCTGCATGTTTCAGCAGAGCAGCCGGATGCGTTGCAGTAGGAAGCCGGTACTCACATCTAATGAATTATTCAGATGAAGCCGTACGCCAGCTACAGCTGTTGTACTGTATTTATTTACTCTGTAGTCGTTTAGTACAGTTAATTCGGACAAAATTTGCTCGGTATGATTTATTATATCATTTGCAGTAACTGCCATTTCTCTTCTTCTTTTGTTTATGTATCTGAAGGTTTTAACCCGAGGAAATGCAAAGAAAACTTCCGTATAAAACTACGGTAGTTTTCTTTAACCGCGGTTAAACGTTGATGTTTACTAAATATCGATAACAATGAACATCCGAAGGAAACAAAATTACAATTTACACTTGCACTGATTTTCTGCTTATTCCTTTCTCTCATTTTTCGTAACGAATAAGGGAGACAGCAATATATTTAATACTTAATATTTAATATATGTAAATAAATAAATAAACAATGAGTCGCCGTCAGAACCCAATAAGAAAATGTCGCGTTGGCAATGACACATACGCACGCCATACACCTTCTCGACCCGCATCAGTCTGCGCCACGTCGGGGGACGAGGCACCAGCGGTGGCTGGTGGTATGCCCCCGCCCCTGCTGACATCTAGTGTCATGCGGGCCTACTTCGGGGCGACAGAGGGGGGAACCAACCTCACGGCGTATCGGTCTAAAATGCTTGCCTTGTTTCAGACCCTTAACCCAACTGTGTCTGTGACTGCCCAACGCTTGTCGGATCAGGTGCGGGTCATACAACGGAGCCATCTGTTGGATGACTCTGTATATCACTATCCCACATGACGAGAATCTCGTGAAAGCCGAAAAAGAAAAATTATTAAAATATTTGGATCTGGCTCACGAGGTTACCGCCATGTGGCGTATGAAATCGACTACCATTATTCCGATGGTCGTTTCGGTGCACGGGCTAATAGCGAAGAGCTTCGACCAACATCTCAAGAAGCTCTCGCTAGACGGTTGGATTAAGGGCCCGATACAAAAGGCGGTTAATTTGGAAATGGCACGTATTGTGAGGAGGTTCCTGTCTCTGCAGCCCTGACCACTGGTTGCTTGAGTCATCGGATTCCGCAGCCGGTGGAGTTCTATTTTTTTATATAATATGTTTTATTTATTTTTTATAACAATCATGTAAAACATATTATATATAAAAATAAGAAATTAAAGATATATATGGAATATTTAATACAACTATGACAGTGAAACCTCACGTACAATCATATTCCTTTGTTAAACAAATGAAACATAACTATTCTAGAATACTGCTGTTGTTCAATTTAAATACAGAACAAAGACACTGGCAGCTTACCGTTTAATTAACCCGTTTAAAAGCAAATGCCAATTCAGTTGAAGTTAGAATGCAAATACAATTGCTTATAGGAATTTTAACTATGACTTAAACATAATTTTATAGATCTTACTAGCTGTTGCTCGCAACTTAGCCGGCGTAAAATTAAAAAAAATAGTAAAAATACATGTTACTCCGTGATAACGTAACTTTTAATTGGTGCAAGAATTTTTGATATCGCTTCAGTAGTTTGTAAGTTATTCCAATAAATACAAAAATACAAATCTTTCCTCTTTATATTATAATATTAGTATAGATTACATTGGCTACTTATGCAATTCTGGTAGCCTTTTGTATTGAGTCTCGGACTTTACGTCTACAAGCGCAGCCGTGATTGCTATACAAAATTACCGTCGTGGCGTTAGTCGCGTGGCTAATACTCGTAGCTAAGTGGAAATATACCCTAATGGGTGCTAGAGGCATCCTGCCATACATTTTTAATGTTTCTTTGTTACAATTATGAGATTTTTTTCTTTAGCACTTGGAAAACATTACGTGTACCACGAAATGAGTCTATACAAATTCTAATACAACCTTACGTCTATCATAATGACTTGATGTAACAAAGTTTTCGCATAAAGCTGCTTATCTTAAACTTAGATGAGTGAAGCTTGGGGCTTAAATTTTATGAAGTAATGATTTTTTAATATCCACCACCTTACACGAGCTCTTGACGTGGTATCAAGCAAATTATTTACATTGTTTTGCACAGAGTAAATATACTATAGACAGTGCTAAAATATTTAACTATTCCAACTGATATGACTCTACAATTTTCATCAACATTCTTTAGAGTATTTGGAACAATCTAAAATGATATTTTTTAAGAAAATTATTAAACGTTATTAATATTTGAGTAAACTATAGTAGGATCCCCTATCCGTAGGAAACCTGAGTTAATTATAAAAAAATTAAGTATCTTAACGATAATAAGCTTTATTGTCTATAATATTATCTTGTAAAGAATTAACTATATTATCTTGTAAAGAATAATGCGGGCTCTATGCTGTAGGTAGTCTGTGCATCCGGGAAGTGCCTTAATTCTTCGCGAAGGTACAAGGAATTATTAATAAGCATTCATCTTATCTATATAAAATACTATACAAATGTAGCTTGAAGCAAGTTTAATGTTTCAAGTCTTGTTCAAATCCTATGCTCTGTAGTCTACTTTAAATTGCATTTAAAAATAAATTTAATTTGATATTTATAATGAAAATCGTGTTGATCATCGTGTCCTTTCTTTCTTTTTATATCGTAGTGTATTCTAAAAACTTGACTTTTAAATTAAAAGTCTCTAAATCTGTATTAAAACTTTAGCAGTTATGAACTAGTGACTGCAAGAGTCTTGACTTAACAGCGACATAGAGATAAGAACCGTCATCGTATCGTGCTACATTTCGCAATGCAGCGCACAAGCATAAAGCATTAATTTCAACATTTACTAAATTGTTCTGCGAATCTTTGAGCCATTATTTATAGAAGGGAATGTAGGTCTAAAAGAAGATTTTTATAGTGAGGATGTTAAAAATGTAGCCTTACCTATAAATGTCCCTGTGTACCTTGGCTGACATCGACATCAAAGTAATAATAATTGTACAATATAGACATAACAACTACATAAGGGAGGTTTAGTAAATCGAGGAATTATTTTGTTACTTTTTAGTGTATTTTGTTTGGAAGTCCATTTTGTTTTTTTAATATTTAGTTAAACTATTACCCTTCTGCATTAAGGATGTGGGATATAGCTATCGGATACAACAACCAGAAACCTTGTGTTATATATATCACCCTACCGGTATTAAATATCGCAAATACATCGAAGAATCGACCACAACTGAACACAATGTTAGTGTGGTAAGGGCGGGTATGTTATGAGTAAGAGCGGGCACATATCTTTGCCTAAACGATCGCACAACTGTTGTTCAATTGTCGATTGTTTCGCAACATTCAACTGTTTAGTTGCACAACTAAAAATCGAGTAGTGTGCACCTCCATATAAGCTTATAGAAATTAAAGCGAGACTAATCGGGTGTGCAATAGTTTAGTTTGAGGTGTGCGCGTGCTCTAATCGAACAGGAGTAACTAATAAGCACGAAGTCTCTGGAAATCAAATCAAATGTGTAAAAGCTACTAAGTAAATTTATCTTTAAAGTAATTCTATAATGAGAAAAATCTTAAAACTTGTCAAAACAGATAAACTTTTCAAAAAGTTAAATTCTTTCTAAGAAATTTGAAACCGACCATAAATCATGACGACGAAAAATTATATGTTAGGCAAGTTTTCATATAAAATACAAGAGTACACAATATTGTTATATATAACGAAAAACGCCTACACGTAAATCCACATATTTTTATTCTCCCAGCTCATGTTTACGAAATTTTATATCAAGTATTCATAATATTTGACAAACTTATTAGAGAATGTTATTTACTTATGTTTTGTGTACTTTTTCTGTTCCAAATGAGATAGACTTATTTATTAGATATGTAATTATTTCGCAATTAGATATACTAATAAGGAAAAATAGTTCTCGAGTATTACAAGCAATTTCTTGTGCTAATTCCTTTGTATTAAGTTCGCAATGTTCTCTAAGAAGGCGCAGATTAATAAATAGTGTTCTCCGGTACTTGGATGCTCCGCTCTATCAGTTAATTATGACGTCACAAGCCTCCCTTTGCTCTTTTGTCTTTGCTACAATATTATACGAAACAATATTTTATATGAAATTGGTTTTTATATTTTACTTTCTAGATTTTTTTCTCCTCTACTATTGTAGAGAAGGAAGGAAGGAAAATCTAGGCTCCTTTTGGAATTATTGTTCAAAAAAGTCACTCGAAAAGGAATTATGGAGTAGGCAATACTTTTAACTGTAAGATAATGTGGTCTGCTATAAACAACCTACTGTTATACTGCGTGTTTCAAATTAGAGCACTTGCGTGTACAATCATAATGAAAATTCACGTTGGACTATTTTCGGAGACTTAAACGAGGTATAAAGAGCGCGTGAATGAGCCGACGTGAAAGGAACGCGAGTGAAAGGACGTCACAGAGACTGCCCTGGGACGCATCCTACTTTCCTGCCAGCCTGACATATTTTCAGTTTCTCAGAAAAGTAAGCCACGTCTGCTCTATACAGTTCTTAATTTCCTTTTCAACGGACTTCAACAGCACTTCATTATCATTGAACTTGTGACCTATTCATCTAATGCCCTAATTATCCACTCCTGTCATACTTTTTGTCAGGGACTCCGAACGTCATTAAAAAAACTTAGTAAGTAGCATGTTTGTCCATCCAGACTATAGGTAAATCTGTGCAAAATTTCATCAATATCCGTTAAGCTGTTTTGGATATAATTTTGTTTTGGATTTGAATTCCCGTCCGACATCCTATTTGTACGTAGCTGTTTGTACTATTAAGTAGGCAATTAATTATTCAAAATTAAGCATTTAATATTCATAGGAGATATATAAAGGTATTTTACACATACATATACGAGTGTACTAATTCGTAAAGCGTCTTGCCGCAAACAGAGGTCGCCTGATTCTGACATTCCGAAGCAGTGTTATTAATGTACAACTCCGGCTCACACATCAAAGGCAAGCCGATCAATTACTGCCTATTTGCCGCATTGTCAATCGCTTTTGAGGTTACAGTGATAGGAATTGTAAACTTCCTCTATTACAAGATATTTTCTCCTTTAAAATATAACTATAGATTTTGCAAATACGAAGTAACTTAGCGACTGTGAACTTAACCAATCTATACGACAATCTGTGATTGCGTTTCTGAACTCGCAGGGAATCGTTAGAGAAACAGATTAAAGAATTCACCTAGATTCTAGGTCCTAGAATATGTTATCTATAGAATAGAAGAGAATCAATTAAATTACTTATTTTTTGTGGGTCATTAAATTAAAAACATACACATACTCTTAGTTAACTGTAACAACTTGGTTCACACCCATCAGGGGTCCTTCATTAGTGGAACGCTTTAGAAGTCGAAATAGCTTAACAAAGAGCTGCATCTATAATGGATCATTGATTTTATCGTCACAAAGCACAGACTGGTTACAGCGTTCTATTCAACATCGGTGAAGCTAGCCCCAGTTATGTAATTGGTTGTCCACAATGTACGCCACCTAGCTTGGCAGCTCGGCCGAGTCGCCTGTCGCACGTAGAGCTATGAACAGTCTTAATTAGTAGATTTAATAAGTCACTATTCCAACAGACTATAATGTTGTAACTTTTGATTAAAAATTAGAGTATTTCTGGGAACAGATTAAAAGTAACATTGGTGTTTCGAAGCTTTGTTCCACAAGAGGATTTTAATCTATGTCAAAAGACGGCTAATAAGCATTAATTAAGGTGAATTAGTGTAAAGATAAATCTAACCAAAATCAAAATGCAATTACTAAACAATTAATAACATGTAGAATGCATATTGCATTCATTCGTAACCACAGATTATCACAGTAATAGATAATTCAAATACTAAAATTGCCTCGCATTATTCAGAGTACATAATCAGGCATATTGCATCAAATTAACACAAATTTAGCTATTGAATGATAAACAAAATTACTTCCGCTCTATTGTCATAAATCACGTTGTATTATTGTTCCTATTGAACAAACATATAATTAATTATTTCCGAATTTGACTATTATCTAAGACAAATAATATTATGATTGTAGCAAACAGGAAGTTGTAAGTTTACGCCCATTGTTCCAACAAAGATATGTCATTCTTAAGGTTCAAAGGTCAAATAAATTAACCGTACATTTTCAATTCATTTATTAAACGCTATAGTTTAGAGATTCGTAATATATTACACTGTTTATTTTATTATAAGGTGGCAAACAAGTAAGCGGTCACCTGAATTCGCCGAAATAGCGAAGCAACCGCTGTCCATACATCCGTTATTCCAGATGCGTTGCCTAATTTTAGTAGACAGAGCAGAGGACAGCAAGTAGATATTTCATTCTACCAAAGCGTCTTCGGTCAAATGCAATTCCCCTTTCCATCCTTTCCTTATAAGGAATGGTGCGAAGGGAAAGGGTACAAACATTAGGCCTCCGGCTCACACTCATCATAAAAACGTGTAAAATATAATTTATTAGCGACTGATAAATACAAGATCAAAAATCAAAATTCTAATAAGAATCAAACTCTATAATTTACAAATTCATTTATTATTCAGGGAACAATAAACTGAATTAAAATAACACAATTGTTACACATCGTAAAGCCGAGGGTATGAAGGATCGAAGTACGTGTTAATTAACACTGCGGCTAATAAATTCGTCCTCCGTAGATACGGCGCGCTGATGTGTGCAAAAGCCAGGCGCAAGCCAAGCGTAAGCCATGTGCAAGCCAAGCGCAAGCCAGTGTTTGCACTAGACAAGTATTTACGACACGCTTCCTCTGCGGTGTGCACTTTACATCTGATACAAGTCCAACTAAGTGGTAAATAAAGTTCACTGAGCAAAATTAAGTGTTTGCACTTGCTAACATATCTTTTTTATTAGAATCGTTAGAAATATTTATAATATGTATTTCATCTTCTTAAACGTGTTTATTTGAGCTATAATCTCTATTAAGATATGGATAAATTTACACTACTATTAAAGGAAAAATACTATAGTTAGTTATTTCAAAATTTTCTAGACTATAGCTTGAAAAAAAAAACAAAATCTTCATTTATCGAAGTATATTGAAACCGGAACCCCTTATTATCGTCAGCAATCGCAGTCTCTTATGTCGTTGGCAACGCCTTTATTCCATCAATTCTGTGCCGATCCTTTTTTGTCTACACAGCTGTCCCATAAGCAACCAGCATCTTATTTAAATAGGATTTTGATGGACATAGACTTCTCTATTATAAAAGCAATATCCCATACAAAATTTATTATAGAGGTTTAAAAAAGTTCGCATCTTCTGAATTCGGTAGTTCTTAAGGAAAACAATGTACAATTCTCTTAGTAAATCTTACACTAAAGTAAGTTTAACTAATTATTAAATGATTCTTAGTTCGGTAGTTAATTTATTATTACTTATAACATTTAAACCACGTAATAATCGAGGACACAATAATTTGTGGAACACCAAAATATAAAATTGTTTACGAGCCATAAAATATAGCTGGATGGACATTTCTATATGAAGTTAATTGTCATTTTTGCTAAGCTTGTATAAATTGATGATTGAGGATGACTAGCCCTTTGTTGCCCTGTCCTCTCCCATGAACCCCTGGAAAGGGTCAATAACACTACGAGGAAGGGTTATTTGTTCGCGTACTCCATGTTCACAAAGGGCAGCTAGAAAGTGTTCATTGAGTAAAGAGTTGACTTTAATTTTGAAAGTCATGGGTTCCTTGCCGTATTTATTCTTTTCAATATTACTAAATCTAGACGCCTTTTACCAAATATTGTACTAACCATAATTTCTTCCTAGTCTACAATTGGTTAGTCCATATTATAAGTAATTATTAAGGCAGTCGTTCAGACCGTAATAAATCAAGTAATAACTAAAGTAACTTAACAACTCTACTTACCTAAGCTCGATCAATTTCCGCTCACAGTATTTCCAAAGGCTTCCCTTCCGTTCGGAGCTTTATTTAAACGGAGCATCGACTTGGTAACTTTTTGTCTCGCTCTAAATTTACCCGGAATGTTGAAAAGGTCATCAGCTGCTAAGTTTTGAACAAAAAATCGTGGTAAAAACATTTTTTGAAGAGGGTGCCGCGTACGTAATTAGGGGATTATGGTTGGCCCCGTTCTGACTGTACTGTCATTGGGTATCTTGGCTCGTAAACTTGTAATTTTCATTCTTAAAGTTATTCTGAGAAATTTCGGATGGAAAATTAATAATGCTCGGTCGTATTTTTGTACAAAAAAGGTGGTTGGTTTAGGATTTTTAGTAATTTTCGATACAGTTATGAGCTGAGTTATTTTGTGATATCCAATTTATTTTTTTGTGTTTTAACCGAAGCATTAATCTTACTTACTTGATTGCAATGTAATAGTATAACGGGGGATACTGACGAACGTTGTGCGGTGTGATACAAAGTGTAAAATTCGTATCGAGAGGTTCGTTATTCACTGTTCTCTGTAACACTAAGATCGTGTGAATGCTCGCCGTGTAATGTTACACACAACGTAACGTCGATTAGTTAACTTTACATTCTACTTTTAGTTTTTTTACTATACATTCTTGATTTAAGATCTAGTTATAATAATACTTTAATCCTAAAGTTGTAGAATAAATCAATATCTAGGTAACGATCTGTATCTCATCATTCGTAACCCTTTTGTTAGATTGCCCTTGAAGAGATTTAGACTAAGTCAAAAAGAACTTATGAACACAAGACTAGTCGTTATTTTTTATGTTGTAGGTATCATAAATAGTTTTGTAATATCATAAATGTGTTCGTTGTTTTTTAATAAGCTTTCATTAACATTTTGAAGCGAAATTCATTCGAGTAGTAGTAATATCGATGAATTTAATAATGACCTACGCAAATTTATGCCGCCTTGATTCCCATACTACTACATTATTCATTTCATGAATTGTGAACGAACTATTTCCGTCTCTATTTTGCTACCTTCTATTTGCATTATTGGATAGGTAATTTAAATTATAAGAACTCGAAACACTTTAGGAGATTGACCTTAATATTTGTAAGTTGTAATAATTAATTACCTAAGCACCTTAATATAAAACTCTGTGTGAATAAGTCCAGATATTTATTAATTAACCGATGCTTGAGTTGGCTCGTCGTGTAGAAGATTACTCTTGTTGTCGACATGCCAATTCAAGTTCTGCCATCCAAGTTTACATGTCACATATAAAACAAAATACGGGTGCATACGAGTTAATATTTTTTCCATGGTTCTAAAACCCATGTATATTTTTTACATATTCAAAACAAAGCACACGTTTTAAAAAAAAACTAAAACGAAATACGAGCTTTATGAATGTTTCAGCAATTTTATAACGGGAGTATAAAGTCTGTTTTTAGTTTGTTAAAATCAATGTTTTAATTTAAATTTCCTGCCGGCTTCAGGACGCGCCTGAAATGTGCAATGCCTACGAAAATACTCGAGTTCATTTTGAGCTATTACGTGCTAGAAACTTTGCATATTAGTGTACATAGTTAACAAAGTTGGTTAGTTAGTTATAAATATTCTGCATTAATATAAAGATTTTCTTTGTTACATCCGATAAATTCAGAACAAAAAACATTTTTTATTAATTATTATTATTAGTTTAAGGAACCAATACCATTGATGTTTTAGTCTTGCATTGATAACTAATGATATATTTTAATGTATGTAGGTTTCTATTGTTCTAAAGAAAATTATAGTTATCCCATATTTTCATTGAGAAAGAACCGAGATAGAAATATTGTCTTCTCTAAGTAATTCGATAGTAAAAACCTGCTAGTACAAAACTAAATGAATATAAACTTCGACAAAATATTTCTAGACTAGCTGTTCTCGTGCGGCTTCATCCGCATCAAATTATAAAAACTTCATTTTATTGTTTATATTTGTTAAATTCTTAATTGCAAATGTCAAAATTAACGTTTACAGTGGTAGAGCCCGCTTTATGGACCTAGAATTACAAACTATACAAAAAAGAAAATACAGCGCGTGCAGAATGCATGTACCAGATATTGTTACAACATACCAAGTCGTTCGCATATAACCCCTTATCTAAACCTACGGGAAATCTTAAACATGACAGCAAGAAGAGAATTACACTTGGCCTGCTGTGTACAAAAAATTATTAAATCTAAAAAGCCATTATACTTGTACTCAAAATTCGACTGGTTCCAAGATGCTCCAGGCATGAATACGCGTAGAAGGATGGATAGTTTCCTTAAAATTCCTAAACATAAAAGTGCCAGCTACAGAGGAGGTTTCAAGTTCGCTTCCACAAAAATTTGGAACGATCTACCCCCGCCCTTGCGCGGCCCTGTATCTGTGCACCTCTTTAAAAAAACGTTTAAAGATAAGCTATTGGACAGACAAAAGCAATTGTAAAATATTCAATTTCGGATTCTTTTCATACTTTTTTAATTTTATTTTATTTAATGCTAGTACTGTTTTCCTTTATATAACTCATTGTAATTATTTTTGTTTTTTTACTTTTTGTATTTTCTTTTACCGCTGCACGTGATGGGCACCTCTGAACTGTCGCAACGTTGCCCTCCGGGACAGGCTGAAAACCAGCTCCGCATGGCTTAGGTCATGCGGTCTACGCTGAGCCTGCAGCCCTTTGTTGTCGATTTAACTTTTTTTTTTACTTAGCTCATAAGAAACTGTTTTTGTGACAACAATAAAAGTCTTTTAATTTTTTATTTTTTTAACATCTTCGCACGAATGGGTCGGCTCGTCCGGTGTAATACCACGACCACACAGAAGACTGGCGTGAAGTGGGAGCAATTCCGCGTTTCGTCTGATGAGTGTGGTGCCGGAGGCCCAGTTTTAGTCCCTTTTCCGTTCCACCCTCTTCTTATTAGGAAAGGATTGGATGGGAAAGTGGATTTGACGGTGGAGGAGACGTATAGGAAGGGGAAATATCCTCTTTATGTGCGTCTCCTCCTCCGTCGATTTAGGGTAGGCAACGCATCTGCAATTGCAGATGTCTATGGGCAGCGGTCGCTTCGCCATATTGGCGGATTTAGGTGGCCGCTTGCTCGTTTGCCACTATATAATATAAAAAAAAAAAAAGTTACCATATTAACCTTACTTCCTTCATCTTGGCAGCTTGTAGTTTATGGTCCCTTTCCCACATGAATGTTATTCCAAGTTGTTTACCCCCTAAGTTTTTATAGCGTGAAAATATATAGCCTAAAGCGTATCGTAAGTGTAGGCTTTTTATTAAAGAAATAATTATTTGAAAATATGTTGTGATTGCTGACAGCATACGCCACAAAGTAGTATGTGTTTACGCTTTATTATATTAGTATATTATAGAAGTATCGATGTATGTATACTCTCTAGCGATTCATAACTTCCAACGTACAAATAAATCCTTTATCCATAAATTGTTAATATCATGTAAATTTATTTTATCCCAAAATATTGTTACAAATTGTCTTGCTTAACGTACCTCGTAAACTTGTCCGGAATGTCCCCAGTGTGTCGGGTAGCTGTGACACAAAGAGTATATAACATAGAACGCAGGCGAACTCCCGCACGCCCCCTAGTGGGTAATATCGCATAGCGGTGCCACTAGGATAATGTACGAAATATTACAACTTAATGAAAAAATAGGAACAATTTTCGGCAGTAGTTTTTCATGCTGGTGTAAATAATAATTTTTTGAGCTACTTAAATTGGAGAATTATCTCTAGTGATAAGTGCGGAGTGATGATTGTCGAATGATGACTCAAAAATCTAAATTGCTTAAATAGTTTACAAGTTAAAGATAATTATGTAGATAGCTTAGTTATGGCACCTAACTTAGCTAGTGTAAAACTTACTTTATTTACACTTTATATAACTTTGTAAAACTGTGGAACGAAAAGATATACTTAAGAAACATATTTCAAGCTAAATCTACGCGATATATTTTCTCTACTGTCAGTCCCAACCCACAGCTACTTACACTCAAATGATAAATAAAACGCGGGCACTTCGCGCCTGTCTCCAGATAATAATGCTATTTCTACACGAGGGCACAACAATAATACAGGACAGAAGGCATCGCAGCACTGCTATCGAGACACACTTCAATAATACTCTCCTGTTTCGGCGTGTACATTCAAAATCAGTACTGAAATTGTATACTGCACTGCCTTCTGACCTCGTGTGAATAGCATAATACATCAAGACGCTACTGACGGAAGCGAACCTGCGGCCCACTCCATTGTGCTGCGATCCAAACGAAGTGCTTTATTTCAACTTAATTTCAAATTACAAAGTAGGTTAATGAGTCTTCTTGTTCACGGGTTTGGGCTTGAAAATGTGACAATTCAACTAAGTGATGAAAAGCAACGAAATAAACTTCTTCATTTCATGAAGTTGAGTTATAAAAAAATAACGTGGAATTTGGTACCTGGTTGAACTGTTATCGCTTCATTTCCATTTCTCTAAAAAAGTTAGCTTATAAACAATGTTGTAAATGGTTATTTTATTGATATTTCTTTCCCGAAGATAGACAATAGGAAAAAGTGACGATTCTAAACTGTGATCAGAGAAAGAAACTTTCGACGTAATAATACCTTTGTTTTTTATTCCGTAAGCTATTGATAAAAAAAAAAACAAATATTTCTTCAAGAAATTAAATCAGAATCAGATATAAATACATAAGAAATTATTAAGATTATTCAAACATTTATTTACTTTTTAATTTATTAATAGCATTTACCCATGTAAATGCTATTTAAATATTGTCCATTTAACAAATTCTAGAAAACAAATCGTACAATCCGGTATTGCATTTCACCCGGATATGCTTAGGGCAGTCACAAGCGATACACGCAGGTAATGACATTACATCCGTGTGCCCGGACAATAATCCGGTTGCCAAGTGATCCGGATATATCCGTTTACGACCGGCTTGAATTTAGCCGCACACGTATTTAGAGCTGCGAATCGTGAATGTCATTGTTGGGTAATTAATTAATGTTTACGCTAAATGATTAATGAATTTTAATGTATTATAGGATTAAAATATTTCGAATATAAATTATAGTACAGATTTGCATAAGCAAAGTAACATTACATTATAGATATGTTAGTAATCACATTAATACCTTCATAAATGCGAAAGTTTAGATGGATGGATGTTTCTTAGAGTTTGCCGCTTAAACGGCTGAACAAGATCGAGATCCGATGAAATGTGGCATAGATGTAGAGCATAATCTAAAAGAACCTATGTATGTATAGCTTACTTCTTTTTTTTTTTTACGCGGACGGAGTCGCGAGTGAAAAATTATTTTTACCATAAATAATTTTTGGTTTTTATTACCATAATTTTAGAAAATTTAAATGTAAAACATAAATCTGCTTTGGATAACCTCTGTAGGTTAAAAGATCGAGAAAAAGCTTTCAGCGAAGTTCAAAGGCATAAATCATTGCCGGCCCTTCACCGCAGCAAAGAGCTAAGCCTCATTGTATGACATGAGAGCAACCTTACCATTTTTAATTAATTAATCAACTTTTAACGAACAAAGAGTAATATTTTTAGAAAATACTCTGTGAGAACTTGAAGCACAAGAAAATGGGCAAAATAAAGCCTTTAATGAGCTTCTACAGCACTATTATATTTCCTGTAAAAATGTAACGATAGAAAGTTCCACTCTATCATTGTTAAACTGTTGCAAAAAAAACATACAGACGAATTGAGTACCTCCTTCTTTTGGGAAGTCAGTCAAAAATATAATACAAAACAAATGAGCCTCCTTTTAACCGGTTTCCCAAAAGAAAGAGGTTCGTCTATAGTTTTTGTACATTACATTTGTGGCAATGTTGTGAAAAATACCGCTATATTTTATGTTTCAATACTGTTTTTATAATAAGAATTTCCATACAAATCTTCATATTATTGGTACATGTTTAACGTATCCGTTTATTTCCTTTATTCGACCTTTTTCCTTTTATAAAGCCCGTAATCTTTCTCTCCAGCCATTTAATATTTATGCAAGACGTGCGATGCCTTTCCATTGTGTTACACTTTGACTTCAGTGAAACTAAACTATAATGATGAGACACGGCTAAAATGTTTATACGTAATGCGTTAAAATAAAGTCAAGAGATAAACATTTGTGGCCTAATTTTAGTCCCTTTCCCTTCCTGCCATTTTCTTAAGAGGAAAAGATGGGAAGGTTAAGTGGATTTGTCAATTGAGGAGACGCATATGAAGGGGAAATATCCTCTTTGTGCGTCTCCTCCTCCGTCAATTAAGGGTAGGCAAGGCATCTGTAATTGCGGACGTCTGGACAGCGGTCGCATCGCCATTTCGGTGGTTTCAGGTGGCCGCTTGCTCGTTTGCCAAGCAAGTTTTCGTTTTAATGCAATCGCAATATATTCTACCTCCTTCAGTTTCTTTGATAATTTCAATGTTAGAGTAGAAAAGTTTGTATTCGAAGGCTTATTTTTCTACATTCCTTCATAGCTCAGACTGAAATGAACCGTAACAGTTCCTACAACTGGAACAAACTCGCGTTTGAATTCCGCTTCTGTGAACGCACACGACAGCGCCCTCTAGCGTTGCGCTCTACATCTAGTATTCCTTTTATACAAATACTAGCTTTCGCCCGCGACTCCGTCCGTGTGGAATTAAAAAAAAAACAAAAGTGAGTAGCCTATGTGTTCTTCCAGACTATCCTCTACATCTATGCCAAATTTCATCGAGATCCCTTCAGCCGTTTAGGCTACAACTCTAACAAACATCCATCCATCCATCTAAACTTTCGCATTTATAATATTAGTAAGAAGTAAGATAAGATATTAGTTCGATTTTGGGTAGGAAATAGTATAAAAATAGTTCGTCTATGTTATTACAATTGGAAATTGATAACGAATCCTTGTAATTTAATACCAGGTTTTCGAATGCACAAAAGACTCTTAATTAAAATAATTTGATCGAATTATAGCATTGGTAATTGTATTACACGGAACGTAAAACCTTTTTACAATCCGATCGCTGTTGTAAATCCAGAAAACATGCATTAAAAACTTAACTATCTTCATTTATTGGAATTCAATAAGAACGCTGATGAATAAATGTCCAATAGCTTTAAACAAAATTCACTATCATAGACAAAGGATTTCCGTGAACATTGTCAGATTCTCTATGGAAAATATTTTTCCTTTGTGAAAATTTCCTTATCTTTATTTATTACATTTTGAATTGCAGTCCCATACTAAATTGTCAACATAATTCGATAAAAACATTAAATCGATCTTGATTGCTCTCGACCGAGCAAAGCGATTTTTTGCTAACATTATTAGACAATTAATTAATCAAAACTTGACCGCTAAGACCGCCCAGACTTGTCTACAGGATGTTTCAATTATTCCGCTTCAACATTTCAAGGGTCATTTCGCCCGCATACAAGATCGTCCTGATTTGAAGGACGGCCTTAAGGGAGATGCCACACGGCCGCTGCGTCTGAACTACGCACTCTGTGTGGCATCACTCCAACGTGGCTTTGGTTTGAGAGAACAATTACTAAACTTTTAAAAATTAGTTAGGCATTTTATGGTTTTCTTTTTTAAGGAGACATATTTTAACTTTGACTCACTCACTTTAAAAAAATAGAGAAAGCAAAAGTTTTTAATAATGTTGATTTGATAGTGAAAATGCACGGTTACATTCTGTTTTCGTTAGCCTGTTGTGTTTTATGAAATTGTTTTCCATTGTTCGCGGAACTCATTAAGCCGGACCAGCGAGGCGTAAAGCTGATCCTCTCGATTAATAATAATGTGATGGAGATAATTTTAATTCTATTAAATACGTTAAAATGTTTGTTACTGGCTGAATATCAAATGCGTTTACAAGTAAAAAAAAACAAATGTCAAACTAATGGATTGTCAAAGAGTATGAAAGTTTGTAAACGTTTTTTTTATCATAGAGTAGCAATGACAAACAGACATTCGTCTAATTATGCAGAAATATTTACCGATTTAACATTAAATTAAAAATATATTGTATACACACAGATTCATAATAAAATTATCAATACTGCTTACATTAACAGACAATGTCGATTGTACATTATCGAAATAAATCTTAAAACACAAACAATTAAAAGAGAGTTAAATTAAAACGAGTTGAGTCTTAACAAAACATTGAAGCGGTCTGAATGGAAACCTCGACGGATGAGCTACAATTGAAACAAAACAAGCTCGTCAATCAATCCACATTCAATAAATATAAATGTAGAAAACCTTAACTTTATATGCTAGAAACGTTTGTTATATACTTTTTAATAACTAGTTATATGACATTTAAATGCGAATGTTTGGATAGATGGATGTTAGAAGGCATTATCTGTTTATGAAATCGCGGGCAACAGCTAATATTTATATTTTCACAAAATGAACGCAATAACAACAATGAAATTTGAAACTATGCTTTAATATTGGATAATAATTTATTTTCGTATGTTAACTGAGCTAGAGTTTAACTTAACAAAGGCTAAGTTTTAATGGTGCTTCACGTTAGAGCACCTCAAACTATTAACTACGAAACTAACTATTGTAAATTAAACCGCTTTGGTCATTGTATTGAGTGAACTTGTTGAAGATATGTTTTATATCGTATCTGAATTTTTAGGTGCGATTACTTGTTTGTTTCATATTTAATTTATGTTAATTAAGATACGAGTTGCATTGTCACTATGTTAAGAATTTTTATCTAAGCAATATGAAAGAGATTATAGAGAAGCTAGGTCTTATAAACACATCTATAATATAATTTAAAACAAAAAAGCGAAATAGCCTTCACATTTTGCACAGAAAAACAAGATAAAATACTGAAAATACTTCAGGATTTAAATGAAAATGTCAAAGATATAGACATTGAAATTAAAAGGTCGGCCGGCACTTCTCCGGGTCAGCGCGTCTACCTCCCACCTTCCACCTCCAGCTGCGATACTGCGACGCTATTTTACTCCTCTTCAGTAAAAGCTTAAATTAAAAATATTTTAAAAAATTGTGCTAAATATTTAGAGTACTTTTTAAAGTAGCTCTTAAAGAAGGACTTGGTTGTTAATCTGTATATTAACTTCTTCATTTCTCAAGTCCAATCTGTTTTTCAATGTTCTTTTAATCTATGATCATTACGTCCATAATATTGAATAGGGATCCAGATAATGGAGGTCTATAACGTTTAGTTATTAGTGAAAAAATATGGTTGTCTTTGGTTTTTTAAGAGAATGGAATATTTTACTTTTTTTTTAAGATGTCTCCAAATATTGCACTTCTCGGTAACTATGATACGAACCACCGATCGATTAAAACTTTCCATCCGTAGAACTTGTTACATGAAAGTGTTTTCGCTAATGGAATCTGTTACGAACGAGTTAACTTTACTGAGAATTAGAAACTTTGACTGCTCCGACTTTTGTAACAAGTTTTTCTACAAAAAAGGACACTTAAAATTCGATCAAAAACTTGTCAAAGGGCTTTGAGGACTATAAAAAATATTTAGGTCATTTGTCTTACTAATATTACATATGTGAAAGTGTAGATGGATGGTTGGATGTTTGTTAGAAGGTATGTCCAGAACTTTTAACGATTCACTTCAACAAACAAATGTGTTATCAATAAATTATGCCAATGCGAGATCTCTGAACAATAGCTAGCAATTTTCGATCTCGGCCCACTAAATCATATCGCACGCAAATAGTACCATATGCGACCAACATCCGCGCCCAACTACCCGGCTAATGCGCGCACAGACATTCGCAATAAAACACATATCAACCACAATAAACGCCCAAACCTAAAGTATGCACATTTCTATAAAAAAATAACAAAAGAATAAACTATTTTGTACGTTAACTCAAGGAAATAGAGCTTAAAATAAGTTCTAATGTATATCTGTCATGAAATAACAATCAATGATATTATTTATGAGTATTGTGTGGAGAGGACATGTGCCGAAAAGGGTTAACGACGGGTTAAAACACTTTTGTTTACTCTATCTTTTATTAAACAAAGGGCAAAGGGCAACAAGTTCGCGCCCGACTCCCGCTGTTATTTCGCCGCACGCGGTTTGCGAAAATGGTATTAATGTCAAAAAAATATTTGACATCTTCATATAAATGGTTGCAATTGAATTGTATTAGGTAACGATTCTTCACTTAACCGTAATAATGTCTATTACATAGCTTATTATTTTTGTTTGTAAATTTTTCTTGAGGATTATTATTGCAACTCATAACTATTATGAATTTCTTAATTATCAATGCAAATAAACTATTAATAAAAATAAACTATATTAAGCTTTTTCGGAACTATTTCTTAGTATTATTTTATGAATAAAAAATTAAATTTCACATTCTAATTCCTTTCACATTATCACCGTAACAACATAGGCGGGCTCCATTTCAAGGATCGTTTTGCATTATATCTCCATTAAAAATCTTTTAATTCTATCGCCTTGGCAATAAAGTTGATAATTCAATACTTTGAGTAAACCCCGAAATCCAAGTGGTACTTTATTACAATTGAAATTTAGAAAGGGATTTTGATATCCACTCGAATGTGTTTTTTAACAAATGTCGCGGTAGATTATCTGTGGCATAAAACGTTGTCTGTGGCGGGCTGCAGCGGGGAGCCGCCATATTGGGCCACTTTAAACATGGCGCCGTAAATTAAATGTAATTGTTCACTTGTATCAAATGGGGGTCGATTTAATGGGGTTTATTTCGTTTTGTTAATTCAATCTTGGCTATAAATTTTAATATTCCGTGTAAATTTATATTTTGTATCCATTCATTCCATATAAATGTTTGTTTTGTATAACTTGCTTTTTAAATTTATTTTCTAGCTTAAGTAAAACCAATATAGCTGAAACAATAAATAAGAAATATAATAAAACTAAATAAATGAATTTACGAAAATTTAAACATTTGCAAAATGTTTTTTTTTTATTTCGAAACACGTTTTCTCAAGAAAAACGTAAATATTCTGTTACATGTTGATGCGACAGGTTTCAATTTGTACGAGTAAATAAAGTAACATTGCCTTGCAAAAACTCCAGACAGAATTGAGTCATAAATTATTTATTTCACTATCTCATAATCTCCTATTTGTTTCTGTTTTTCGTTCAATAACTTTCAAGGTTGTTCTCTTGTTGTTTAATTCAAACCACGAAGTTACAGTCTCGTTGTCAGCATTTATTAGCGTAATATTTCAATTGTATAGCAATCTTTATAACATTTAACTAACATTATTTACACTACAATACATAATAAGTATATTTTCTTATTATTTTTAACACTAAGTCACTGCGATACTTACAAGATTAATCGCCTGTCCCACAATTCTTTAAATAGTCAGATAACAATCCAACGTATAATGTGATGGAAGTATCGGATTTTGGTGCTCTATCTGACAGTGACGTCACCTTAGCTATCTGAGCCTCTATCAGCCAGTGGTGGGACAGGCCCTAAATGCACTGAAAGTGTTAATTACTTGCGCAAACATCAAAATTTTCGAATATTTGAAGTTACAAGTTTATACATCGTCGATATAATTTTACGGCAGCTTTAGTGTAAGTTGTAAGTGCTACGTAAAGTTTTTAACGGGCTTAAGCGCTTGTAACTTTTCTGAACAGTTAATACACTTTATGTGGTATGATTACCTTATTTGACGGTAAGAAGTTATTTGTTCAAAGTTCATTATGTATTTTTAGTCTAAAATGTTACAAACCTTTTCTGTGTCGCACGCATAACGACAAATTATTAACATGAAACAGTTTCAGCCAACTTTACGAACATAAAAATACAAAATTTAATGAAAATATTTAATACATAAAATCACATTATCTAATGTGATTGTTTTTCACTAAATATTATTTTATTAAACATATTTTTCAAAAATAATGCTCCACAAAAAGGCGCGTACTAATAGGATTATTGTTCTCGCCCCCGCCCTCTTTCAGACGATTAAAAAAACTAAGCCAGTCACGACATAAGGTGTCAATGTTCGCCAATTTACTGACCATTGATAAAACACGCATAAAAGATGCCCCCAAAATGTCCGCGTCACAAGCCCACTTGACCCTAACGCGCATAAATTATGCATAATCATCCACATACAATAAACGAACGAATTTGTCTATGGACAACCAATGACACTCACATACTTCACGCGGATTATTTTCTATTTTAGTGTATTGAGATGTGTCTATACTAATATTTTAAAGAGGAAAACTTTGTTTGATTGTAATGAATAGGCTCAAAAACTACTGGGCTGATTTTAAAAATTCTTTCACCGTTAGAAAGGTAATTTATCCGTGAGTGACATAGTCTATATTTTACAATGCTATTTTTTAATTCCACGCGGACGGAGTCGCGGGCGAAAGCTAGTATGAAATAAATTACGGAAATAATTTAACATTAAAGTTAAAGAGTTCGTATTTCTTATATTTAATAGAGAAACACTATCTAAAGAATCTTTCTATAAAAGGAGTATGTAAGTACACAGAAAAGTAACGAAAATTAAATTATATTCTGCTCAACCCTTGTCAAACTGTTGACGTTAATTCTTGCATTTTCGAGAAGATATTTGGTATAACACAGCATTAAAGTTACATTATCTTATTTTATTAAATGGTCACAAAATCTTAAAAGCTTATAAAAACACTTAAATTATTACTACGTACTAGAAATACATAATTAAAGTGTAAGATATAAAAATACACACTTTTGCTTTAATCGACATTTGTTAGTAAACAAATTAAAGCTTGATTTAGTAGATAACACTAAAAAAACAGCATTTTACGCTTATCTCTAAACATCGTTTGTTGCAAAATGGATCTGTAAAAAAAGAGCATTTGCGGCAAACTAATACGAACATGTTTGCATTCACACGATGAGATTCATCCATTCCAACTTCGGGGCAGTAATCTGCTAACAAAGAGTGTTAGAGGCGATGTTAGAATTTTGTTTATCTAATGAGCTCGCTTAGATTTTATCTAACGCAGGTGCAAACTGTATACGTACTGTGTACAAAACATTATTGTTAAAACACATTCATGAATACGTATTTAAATATATTTAGCATAATGTTAAATGCTAACGTTTAATGTTGAAGTAACACACACGCGCTTTATGTAATTTCAACTTTTTATACACTAAGGGACTGTGTTAGTAAACACTTTATGACTCTAAGTACCAGCTCAAATATTGGACATAGTTGAGCTACCTATTAACTAAATTGTCCATATATATTTACGAAACCAATACCATATTTTGATATAATGTTAGTCTTTGTTATAACAATTGATATGGGTTACCGTCTCTTTTATTGAGATTTTGTTCGCAGAATTCTCGAAGAATCAAGGGGTCTTTCGAAAAAATTGAAGAGCAGTGAAATACAACGAGGGTTACGACGAAATAAATTTAATATTCCTCCTACAGCTCGGGCATTTTCTATTATGAGAGAAAAGTAGCGATTTATAGACGCTATGGATATTTTTACGAGCGTTTAACTTAAAGAGATTTTTGTTTTATACGCCGGCGTTCTCGCTTCGGGGCAGGACAAGGCATCGCTCGCTGGAGATATTTTTAATGACTATTTGCACCTTTGGGTAGTCGATTTTAATTTTATATCGCTACAAAACTAATAGCTGATATAGTATAGACAAGAAATTACTTTAGGAATCATAAAGGAAGTACTAACTTTGGGTATTATCTTGATAAACATGCACGCAGTGTACACTTTCTGCATCGACTACACCAACTGTATTGACCCGTATAACGACGAGTCTTTGGTAAAGAATAGCTTCAACTTGTGGAAAAGAAATTGCCCTTCGCCCTACTTCTACACCTGAAACATTCGCAAAAAAATCTTTTGTAACTAAAGTACTACAGAGAATAAATAAATCGACTTTTCGCAAACACTGTAAATATAGTATGTATTCTATAGTATATTTGGAACTGTCGGAAGCCTTTTGTAGAAGAATAAAAAAGCACAATACTTAATAACGTACATTTAGGTTAAAAATAAGGTTACCTATATAACGTGGTCGAGAAACAAAACAAAAGAATTGTTATAATGGCAGGTCTTTAATTGTATGCGCATCACTTCAGCCGCGTGGTGACCCGCATCCCGCTCTTAACGAACAATAACCAGATCAAATCCTTACTTATCTGTATAATAAAAGTAACTTAGCACTGGATTTTCTACTGCCCAGACATTTGTAGAAAAACATGTCGTCTTCCTCACTCATTGAAAAAAAAAACAAAGACAGCATCACGTTTTAATACAAGACAAACAATCAAATTGCGTTCCTAATTTAATTATTATTAATTAAACATAATCATTACCGATTATTACAATCTTAAAGCAATATACTGAAAGAGAGATAAAAATAAAAGCAAATTCAATTGAAAACTTTATAAGCAATTTCACGTTTCATTAGTACAAATAAAAAGGACAAAGCAGTCTATCAATGTGGAGGCAGGGGGTAGCGGGGGAAAGGGACTGTTGAAGCGTTTATACGTGTATTGAAACAGATTGATACTAGATTTTCTACATGAAAACTTCTGATAGTTATTGATAGTCTTACTAATATTATAAATGGGAAAGTTTAGATGGATGGATGGATGTTTGTTAGTTTGTAGCCTAAACGGCTGAACGGATCTCGATGAAATTTAGTATAGATGTAGAGCATACTTTGGAAGAATACATAGGCAGAAATCTTTTGTTTTTTTTTATTCCACACGGACGGAATCCCGGGCGAAAGGTAGTATTCTAATAAAATTAAGTATGTGACAAACGCTCTCCGTCATATACCCGATTTAATGGTACTAAATATCTATTCTATTGTGAATTGTTAAAAAGATTCGACATGAAATAATCGTAGCAGAGCTCGTAGCATCGTAGCTCTACAAGTATATCTTAAATACTAGATACAATAAGTTGTAGACTTATAAAGGAGTTTAAGTACCTATTTAACGGGTTTCTAAGAATTATTTTATATTGGAATTGGTACATAATTTGTAATGAATCAACTTAAGATACGCCTTTATATATAATTTTAATAGTATTATATAATTTTTATTCCTAATTGTATAATGTTAATTTAATTTACATTTAAAATAGAGGACACTTCATTAAAAGCACCGCATTTCCATTGAATGGGATATGCTTACGCGATGACGTCATAATTCCGGTCGCTGACACATGCACACGTGTGCGATAACTGAGCGCTTCATTTGGGCGTAAGGGCGTGTGCACACTGGGAGGAAGTGCAGATCAACAGTTGAAGGGTATAAGAAATTATTTCAACAAGACAAAAAAAAACTTGTTTATGGAAAGTAAATAATTTAAATCGATATTACTTTCAAGACAGAACCGTAACTCAATATATCAAGATTTCAGCATTGTATTTGACATGTAGTTCTCTTAAATTAAAAAAAGTCAAAAAAAATACGTATTCTATGTTATTTATCGCTACTAAGCTGAATGAAGAACAAGTTAAGGTATTACAAAGTAGCTGTTGCTCGCGACATCGCCCGCATGAAATTAAAAATTTTTAACGGTGAAGGAATTTTTAAAAAATCAAATACATACAAAAATCCAAAAATACAAATCTCTCCTTTTTATAATGTTAGTATAGATATAGATGACGCTTGTCAGTAATATAGAAGTAGTTCATCGAAACAAAGAAACTGTTCGTAACTTCAACTTATTAAGTTAACAAATATACTGGAGTGCCAAGATAAACAGCCACCGTACTGCCACGAAACAAAATGAAATCTTAATAAATAATTAATTTTGTTAACAAGAAAATAATTATATTACTGTACTGCAAAATGTTTTCGTTTATGTTCTAGTAAAGAAAATAAACCTGATACTTATACAAGTAAATAACTAAACATATACAATTTATACTCCAAAATTCTACTGTATTTAAACGGCGGAATACTAAAACGACATCTCAATATGTAACAGCGTTTTAAATTATAAGCTTACGCTAATACTAAATATTACGCGTACATAGCGAAGTGATTTAAAATTCGTTTCAGTATTCAGCAGTAAATGTACGTTGTATTCTAAGCAAAATGTTCTTACGCTTTGTTAAGATAAGGTTGATTGATTAAATGCTCTGACATTGATTAAGCCTCGTTAAGAGCATCCCTTTTCAACCGAACATCACAATTGTTAGCGTTTCTTAGGTCACTGACACAAACGACAGATGTTTTCTCCGGCAATCTACAAAATGTAGTCAAGGAATTTAATTTTCATACCACTTAGGATGTAATACAATAGTCACTATAAGAGCTATAATTTACCACATAATGTGCCAGCCGATGTTCTAGGATATTCTAGATCTATAGGCAGTTATTATTAATATGGTTTAACTCTTAAGTAGATTTTATATCTATCATACAATTTTCAACTGACCCCTTACCCCTCCAGTTACTATAACTAGTTTTTCAAATTGGTTTGCAAATAAACGTAGCTCTACTGTACAATATTTCTTAGCAGCGTCAAGGGGACATGCAATTTACTATTGTTATCTCCTTTGGTTATTAGCAGTGTTGCTATGTCCAGTAGTTTATGTCGACTTGGATTAACTGCAGGGAGTTGTGCCAAGTGACCACAACATCGGTGCTTTGGATATCAGTGATTTGAGCTAATAAACGACTTCAGCATAAATGAAGCCTTTGATGTCGCACTCTTCTCTTTCTGGAAACACTATCTTTCCAGGACATGGTTAAAAACAAATAATTTTATTATTCTACTACTGGTACTAATTCTATACTGGCATGCCAGTTTATACCCAATTGGCATGTATAGCTTCAGTAAAAGGCTATGGTATGTTGCATTTTTGTCGCATTGTAACACTAAAATGGCGGCTTGTCAATGGTTGCTAGTCGTAAATAAAGTGTGCTACATATATTTTCGTTAAAAAAAACCTTATGTTAAAAAAAAGAATGAATTCAAATGTGCCCTGTATTAAACTGCATCATTTATTTATGTAACGTGACTTTTGTTTCTCGTTTTAATATCATTTGCTTGAAATAACAAAAAAAAAACACATTGTCACCTGTTTTCCTTCCTACTTCACTTCTTATTTTTTTTATTTTTTCTATACTCGTAATATAAATACTCCTTGATAAAGTAATCTAGTATATTCTCTTATCGTAAATGGTAAATTCGCTTTCTTTAACAACTAATGCGGCATGTTCCTTGGGATTCAAACAACTCGACCTACTTAGTGCTTTTGTTATTCTGAATTTGTACGTCTACGAGGAATAGAAACGATATAGCGTATAAGTAAATGATGAACTGTTTTCTAACGAAATATTTACAAAGCAAATAATGTTTACCAACCCGCAGTGGGCCAGCGTGGTTGACTAAGACCTAGTCACCCTTACTTAGGGTAGGCTCCGACCCCTCAGTGGGGACGTATAGTGAGCTGGTGATAAAGATGATGAAATAATGTTTAATTTTAAGAATATTTCTGAAAGCATTAACGGAGTGTGTCCAAGAAATGAACTACAATATTATAATATGTAACACAGCGTAGAGTGACCCGCATGCTATATCAGCAAGAGATAAGAAGTCCATCTCATTAGGGAGGCACGAATTAGTGGATAAAATGACAACGTCGGACAGACAGGACAATTATGCAAATGTGTCCTAAAAATAATCGCTCATTATACAAGAACAATAAAGGACAAGGGCAACTTCCAAGTTTCTCTTCTTTAAGAAGAGACGACGAAGACGGTGAATATGTAACAAGTCTTTAGTCATCAATATTTGTACTTTCAAACAAAATAAAATGCATCTTTCTATTTGATTAAACTAGATTTCAATCTGAAAATGCTAGATTCTAAGGGTCCATACATAAACAATATAAAAGCTTGGATAAAGATAGCATAACAAAGGTAAAATTTAAGGAAAAGCCACTAGTAAAATAAAGATTACGCAAACTAAAGTCAGCGCTATCATTTCGTTTCTGTCAGTGTGCAAAAAGCGATAACAAAACAAAAGTCACATGGCTCAGTGATTTATTTCTCAATGTTGTGAAGGAATATTATATGTATCTTTTTACCTTGTAGCCTTTACGTGATAATCAAGACTATTTGGCCCGAATTCCAATTCATATATATATGCTTCAGATGGCTTTGCAGAAAGAATTACACCTCTTATAATTTTCCTTAAATTGTCTACCCAACAATCTGATCAACTAATTGTAGATGTTTTTGTGTACAGTGTTAGTGTGCCGGGATACGCTGGCAGTCTCGCAGCATCACTACCAGGCGGTGGTGCTGCGGCGTGGGAGCGGCTAGGTGCTGAACTGTTACTATCAGGGCTGGTGGCAGCCGCGCACTTCGCTGGCATGGAGCGCCGCTGGACCGGCGCTACACCAGCACTCCTCGGAGCCGCTTACTGTGCTGCTAGCTTTGTATCCGTAAGTAATTTTATAGTAATCTTGGACAGCACAAGCTCTTAAACACAAGCCATTAAGTTTTAAAAGTAGCGACTGTCTGGATTTGTTGAGGTGCCAATAAATGGTGTGTTTACCCGACTTCAGCATGGTTACCGCAAGATTATTTACACAAGTATAAACAAATATTATACAAAATGTTTTCTAATTTTAAAATAAAATTACTGTTCATAAATCTCGTAAGTCACTTCAGAAATTATAATATCAAACTCGGAGAGTTCTCTGAATATTCTTAGAATGAATTATATCACAAGGTTTAATAAAGCGCTGTTTAATAAAAGTAAAAAGAACAATTAACATGAACAATGTTTGGAATTAACTATTTTAAAATTAATATTAAATAACATGATAAATTGCCAGTAGATTCATTTAAGTTCTTTCTTCAAATTTCTTTGTTCAGTTGTAAGTGGCGTGGAAACATTAATTACATTTGAGATTGTAACTCGGAGAATTTTGTTATCTTACTCTCAAACATTACTTAAATTTTACAAAATTATAATAATTTAACAAAATTTAAAACCTACAATAATTTTACAAAACTGATAATAATTATATTTAGCGGTCAAGTAAGTAGTTAATTTAATTAAAACTCAGAATTATTCATTAGACGTGATCGAATCAGTAACATTTATTGGATCTAACAGCTTTATGTGGATACGCCCTCTATAAATCGTACCCGGACTGGCTTGTTTTACGAGTTTCTGTTGAGTCTAATCGGTCCTGGCATACTGCCTACAATATCCTTTACAATACCCAGACATATACCGTCCGAGCTTAGGATACCTAAAGGAATAAACTCTGATTATATTCTGTGAATTCTATGATATACGATCCAACATATTTTAATAAAACTGCAAACATGAACTACAATTTTCTGGAATAATCAAGTAGGCAGTTCACAACACACGTTACGTATACAACTATTTTATAGGCCGTAAAAATATCGGGCATTGCTTGAATCATAAGTAGAACACTGTATGGCGATCCTTCGCCGATTCATCGAGGATTATACTGAAGCTAGGGTTGCCATTCGTCCATCAGAAAATGACGACATTTTCATGTGTACATCAACATGGTTCTGGGTATATTTGCAAAGATCCCCCACCCTTCGACGACTAAACCAAAAAAGGGCTGCCATCGTCTTTGACTCGAACTCATCAGGAGTATATGTTGGCTACGGTTTGACAACGATGTGAATAAATAACATTGTCTTTATTTGGCGAAAGAATTAAGAGTGAACATGGTTGTTTTAAGTCAATGTAACAAGTGTGTTTACTGGTTGTGGATCTATTTTAAATTTGGCAACCCTAAATGATGCTCTGCCTACCTGCGTATTGTAGCGGCTCCGGCGGCAGATGCTCGATTTGAGTTTTTTTTCCGCTCCATCTGTCCATCTGTCGGAGTGAATGCGGTGTAAAAAAGAATCGCGCGACTGTACAAAGATTCCTTCTTCTTACATAACGTTTTACAATGTTTTGGTTAAATGCTTTATATTGATTTATTATGCCTTCAGGTGTGCGGGTGGATTTTAATATTGGATGTCAATCATACCAAAATGTGCTTTACGTAACAAGAATTTTTAATTAAATCCGTCATACTTTACGAACAATTCACAATGCTGTCAAATTATCAAACTATCGAAATCGTGAATACAGAAACAATAAATAATTTATCCTTTCCAAAAAATAGTGACAATTAAGACCTAAAGTCACATTTCAAAATTAATTACACCTCAATAGTTTACGCCCGCGGCGTTGTCTCCGTCGCAGAACGTTTCAACCTCAACAATAACTCTTTGTCTGCCTTTTAATTACCAGACATTACGCGACTCCAATGGAGAAGGATTTAAGCCATCTCATGCCCTGCGGCATGGCTTGAGAGCTATTCTGCGTCACAAACTAGCATATCAACTTGTAACCAGGACCCAAGACAAAAGAATCCAGCGTAATAAATGCTATTAATACTTTTGTTCATCGACCTTTGAAATATTTTAGCATTTTATACCTAAACACTAAATAGATCAAGGGAATAATTATAGCTTGGCTTTCATGGTAAAAAAAATTACGACTGCTCAGACAGATTTTGTGTAAAACAAAGCTGTTATAGTTTCAGAAGTGAAAAAAAGATTTAGTTAGTCTCTAGTATACACAGTTGTGTTTTAACTGAGATTCGATACATTCATTACCCATTCATTTACCTGTGAACTGCAAAACCCTCGTTTTCAATAAATCAAAAGTAGCAACATAACAGACGGACAAAACATTTATTGTGTAAGATTGTAGGGCACACGCAGCGCCCGCAGGTAGCCTGCATTTGTTACGTCTTCGTACCGAGTAATTGCACGGAGCCCTTTCAATGGAGACATTTTTTTTGAATCGCTCTCTCGTTTCCGTTTCTATATAAAAGGTAAAAATTGCTCGAAGCATGTGCCGTTAATTGTAGTCCTTGTGCTCATATGTATAAAGACGTGATTGGTTTGAGAGTGGGGATAGCAGGCATTGTGCAGGTATACCCTGATAGCAGCATTGTTCGATCAGACAGCTTTTGAATAGTTTACTTTGGAACAATCGACGTCGGCGCTGTTCAATGCGCAGGTAAGATCGCCTGTCGATTGTCACATCAAACACGGAAATAAACTACGAGATACAAATAATATAAATATATCGGAAATTAATATTAATATTTAAAAATGACTAGCCATTAGAATTTAAAGACGATTTTTTAATTTCAGATGCCTTCATTAAACCCGGCACGTTCGCTTGGCCCGTCCTTCGTCCTATCTCGATGGGAGAGCCACTGGGTGTGCTGGGTGGGCGGATTAGGCGGTGGGGTAGCATGCGCGCTGCTGCACGAGTGGGGCACGCGACGGCCCCGCGCCAACACCAACTCGCGGGCCTCCTCACCGAGGGACATGGACGAGTTGGATAAACCAGCATTCCCGACGCACCACTACCGACACGCGCCGTCATACTGCTCGGCGACTGCGCCGCGACCAGATAACACGGAGCCCCTGTACTCGGGCAGCAAGTCTCTGTACTGCCGCTCGCCACCGCCCGCGCGCCACGCGCTGCACAGGTCAGCCGACGGATCGACATGTCTCACGTAACTATTGGTGTTGTGGCTCTTGTAGTTCGTGTAGTCAATAGACATTTAGTGTAGCTTCTAGTCTTTACAACTATTGGCCAGTTTCTGAAAGCGACATAAATCGTTGTTTAATATGCTTTAGGAGAACATATTTTATAAATTTTCTTTCACATTACGATCAAAGAATTGCTTCTTTAATGAGTCTTTCAGAAACTATCCATGGTCTTGTACCTGGTAAAACTAGATAGTTTGAGCTCAACAATAAATGGATATCGATTGCCTTTACGAAATCTTTGTGTAAGATTGGAGTAAAAAGAGGTTAACCACACATATCTGATCTTGAGAACGGTTTTTAAACAGAAAAAAGGGTAACTTTAAAGTTGCAATAAGTATGGTCACAGTAGAATTGTGAAATTTTTATTAAATGTAGGTGAACAGTCTATGACCGCGGTTTACCTAATACATTCCAAATCCGCTGAGATAAGCTTCCTCAGAACAGAACCGCAGCTGCGTATCTCAAACATCAACGGAATAAGTAAAAGAGCTTTCGCAAATTTAATAAGGTTCGCTTATCTTATTAGGATACGAATTTGAGACAAAATGGACAACGCGTAGATTTGAAAATACAATAAAACCAGTACATTCACAGTTTCTTAACTAATTTTTTTTAAAAATAGTATATTAGTAGATTTTTGTTAATTTACTAATATTTCCTTTAACCATTCCAACTAAGCTCTAGGCTTGTGCTAGGATATGGTTCACGACAATAGTCGAATGGCGGGATTCGAACCCTCGACCTCACGATCGGTAGTCCGTACCCCAAACCATTAGGCTATTGGCGCTTATTAAAAACAAAATTTTAATTTATAACATGAATATACTGGATATGGTGCAAGAAACATATAAAATAATTTGTACACAGAAAACTGTAATTAACATTACTCACGAATGGAAAATATTTAAAACAATGCAAACAATATACGAGCCAGTTCGAGCTCCGGACCGAATGTGTTCAATTTGTTATTTAAATTGCAAGTAATTAAAGTTAAAACATGCCGTTTAAAAAATTTACCACATAAATTATATTTGGATACTATATTAAACTTTTCGTCCACGTTGGCGAACAAACAGTACTTTATATACACGTGGAATACAATATTGTTTCCAGTCTAGTCAATTCTTGAAGTTATGGTCCAAAAAGCCGTCTAAAACTCTCAATAAATCAAACAAGAATTCTCTTAGTAAATTAAGATGTTATCAACAGGAGTTAAGTTAACGAGGTTCAAATAGCATCGCGACTTGGCGCATAAGAGTAAGATTGAGGGTTGAGAAGTCGGGAGGAAGGAGTAAGGAATGAGCAAGAGGGTCCAATTAGGGCGGCACACGCGTGCCTTACACGAGCCGGCATTGATTAAACGACGCCAGAGAAAAACTTACGGCTTAGTTAAACCATACTTTATTCGGCTCGAGTATACTGAATGCCATTTTATTTAGTCATATACTAGCACATCACTACAATTTTACAAAGTGTACTTTGTTGTTTGATTACTAAAGTATATCAATGTACATTTTTTAATTCAAAATTCACACTAAGTGTGTGTAATTCCATTGACATTTGAATCCAGTTAAACTAACAAAAAGATAAACTGTAAAAATTACAAATGTGGTAGACGTGAGGCGACTTTTTAGGTCCAGGCAGAGTATTAGTGATTTTCAGAGTCTGTTCTTCAAAAGTAATGTAAGTTGTTTCCTTATTTATTGTTGTTGTGTGTTAGGTCGCAGTCGGTGTACAGCAAGGGCAGCAGCACAGGCGGAGCCGCTGCTGGAGCGCTGGGCGCGACTCAGTCGCTGCTGCTGCGGCCAGCCGCGCACGCACTCGCGCTCAACCAGAACGCACACAACGCACAACGAGATCCCGCCTATGGGACCGCACCTAATGGCATCCGCCCCGGACCAGCAGGTAAGTTACCACACAGTGTCTTCTCTACTCTTCATAATCACCAGCTCACTATACGTGAGTCTAGCTTCTCCTGTCCCACTGGGTTCCCTGTAAGAAATTGCTTATAGCAATAAGGCCGCCCTTGCGCAATTCTTGTCGTAGCTTAGTTTAAGTAGATGTATTGTAATTCTGTACAAAAAGAATTAAATAACTGAATCAGACATCCCCACTGAGGGGAGCCTACACTAATAAGGGGCGACTAGGTATAGTCAACCACGTTGGCCAGTAGGCCGCAGTAGCGGGTTGGTTGACTTCACACATATCTTTGAATTTTATTTGCCGATATGTGCAGGTTGCATCACGATGTTTTCCTTTACCGTAAGAACGTCGAGTAAATTATGTATACTCAACTCTTAATAACACATAATTTTGAACGCTACATTAACTACCATTTGCCTTAAGCCTCTGTTGATCCATTGTCATGAAAATTAATTTGTGCCTTTAACAACTGTATTGCTCACGGACTAATATTACATATTACAGGTGCATCAGGACAAGAACGTCGTGAATCGGTGTACAGTTCGGGAGCTCGGCGCGGGCCTCTCTCGTCGGAGGACAGCGCGTACGGCAGCTACGCGGCGCACGGCACACTCACACACGGCACACACGCGCACGCTAACCACGCGAGCCACGCGGCGCACGCGCATGCGCACGGACACGCGACACAGGCGCGCCCGTTCCGCGGCCCGCATCCCCCTGAACATTACTAGCGACGCGCCTCGCAGCACAATATTGCGCTGCTGTTTGACGTTTAAGCGATTACTGAATCGCGTGAGTTTGTGATGTGATAAAAATGTGAATATGAAAACACTACCAAATGAGTGATATTTTTAACAGAAAAAAGACTACTAGCTGGAGTATTTCGAGACGTATGGACATTATTGTAACCGAAATATTACGTAGGATGATGTTCTCCACTAATTATGACATAAATTTCTTAATATGAGACTAAAATATAAGATAAATAAACTACTATAATACAAACTATATGTATGCCAAAGTGCTAGAATAGTAAATATCTGTATTTTAACTATAAATAAATGTTAATAGTCTTTATTAAACATTAATATCTCCCTATTTCCTATGAAAGTGACGGATGTTTGTTGGATTATTCCCAACCGTCACCCCGTTCTGTCCCCACGTGAGAATAAAAAGTTTCATCCGTCCCACCTTTTAGTCTCACTATTACCAATAAGGTGACAGATGAAACCGTTATAAAATTACCGGCCGACGTCGCAAAAGGTGAGACGGATGGAACTTTTTATTTTCATCTGTTCCCACGTGGGGACAGAGCGGGGTGACGGCTGGGAATAATCCTGTTTGTTGTACAGCTTTGTGATGTTTTAATTAAAAAAAATTGAACAAATTGTTGCTTTCTACATATACTGTATTATTATCAACTTATTGATATTGTAATACTTAAAGTTTATAAGGTATAGAATTGTTGTTGAATCTTCCAGAAAACTAAACAAGTATACTTAGGGCCGTAGTACACGGATTGTTTCGACCATTGCAGTAGGTGTCCAGCCGATTGATTTTTTAATGGTGAAATAGCGGTCTATGGAACTGTAACAGTGCGTGTATGTTGGCCTTTATAAGTTTTAATATCTAATTCTTAAAATGCTGTTTGATTGTAAATGGTAGATTTTATAAATAGAATTTCTATCAAATTTTATATATTATTGTAAATACTTTAATGTTCGTACTGATTATGATTAGTTTACATTATTCCAGTCCAGCGCTGGATTGTAAACACCTTCTGGTGTTACAATAATGTAAACTGGTCATAAGGTAAACTAAATTCACTTAAAAACGATTGGAATTCTTAGTTAGTTTCCACTCCGATACACGTGTACCAAAATTTGTATATTTTTAGCGTCAGTGGAAACTCGCTGTGTACTATTCCTTGACTAACTTATTGTGCCATATATTTTAAAATTGTAAAACTAGGTTATGATTAAAAGACTAAATTTGATATTTAAGTATAAATACTATAAAGTCAAAGATAAATATCATTTTCATACTTATTTGTTCATTTTAGTTAATTATTTTTATTTACAAGACAAATGTTTAACTCTACATTTCTAACTCCACTAAATCTGAATAATTCAAATGGACAACGAATTAGAAAAAACTATGAAATGTCTTGTTAACTATATAAACCAGTTTAAAAATTAAATAAAAATAAGGTAATTTTGTTGTTAATATATTAAATATGAATCAAATGTACTCGTAATTAATTGACAATGTACCTTTTCGCTGCTAAACTCTAACTGTATTTCATTACGTACCTACCATCTGTTTAAAAGACCATTTGTACATAATTTTGAATAAATATTACAAACTATTTGTGTTTTAATTCCAATAAAACATATATTTAAATGTTCCTGTAGTTTTATCTTAAAGAAAAGCTGTCAACCAAGAGGCGACCATATTCTCTAGACTCTAAAGTCTCAATTTGATTCTATTAACTAACCAAATAGATTAAACACTAAGGGTAAAATAAAACATTTCAGATATTTAAAATGCTTTTAATAATTGGAATATTATGCTAATTTTAAATTACCATAAACAATATTAACGAAGCTAAAGCAGGTCGCGTACATGCGAGACAACCCAACACTTATCAAAACAATCATTGCATAAAAAATCAGATGGTGTCAATTTACTAAGAAATACCATCTTTAGACCGTTTCAGTAAACAGCGGCAGTGATACTGGATATCAGACGTACTAAACATATCATATTTATCTTATATTTAAGTAAATTAAACACAAAATCACACCCATCAAGCTATCGTTCCGGCTTTGCCTAACATATAAATCAACAAATTAATAATTCACGTTATAAATAAATATATTTTATTTTTTTGTGCACATTGACGTTTTTCTTATAATTAAACCACAAATGATATTTTGATTTGGTTTAATATATTCATATTTGGTATAATGTTATTCAAATTTTAAAGCGGCTCGATTAAGTCGCTGACATTAGCCATAGTGAATATCAACACTGCAGTGATTAAAAGCTATTTCAGTGCTAAATAATAACTTAAATAAAAATAATACAAATAGAAAATAACAAAGTGAAAAAAACAATAAATACGGCAAGCTATTTTTAGGGTACATAATTTTCCCTTACTTTAGTGTAACTTTCTTCTAAGGGAAATTTATAATTCAATGATTACGATGTAAATAATCAAATCTTGTAAAACGCAAATTGCACAAAACAGACTTTACAATAACAAAAGGACAAAAACTAAGTTACCATCATTTAATTGTAACACTAACAAAGACATTTTTTGGTATATCAAATTAAGAAAAAAAAACTAAAGATTTTTATCAAAACTAAGAGATAGGATTAGTCACGTCGGAGCCATCGAACTATAAATCCTGCTGTACATTATCTTAATCGGCCTTTGTTTCAAAAACTAAAAAAAACCGCCGCGTTACCTTGCTCCCCTATTCCTTGCCCGTGATGTCATTAATATTATACCCAGTCTTAAGTATTACCTAAACTTCTACGTCAATATTAGAATAAACGCCGTTTACATTGTAATGTTTACACAAATGGTGCGTTATTCGGTACATTCGCACCAATTAGCACTCCTTAGACATTCCACGAACCTTAAGAACTCGAACCGCTCCAATCACAAGAATTCAAATCAATAATACTGTTAAGCTAAATCATTGGAGAAAATCACATATATATACAAAAGTGGCATCAACTTAAAGACCCAAACAATGAGAATATTATAATTGAAACATTTTAATGCTTGCTCACTTATATTGAAGTTCAACACGTAGTTGTGACGGCAAATAACCATGCGGCATCACACAAATATCTATAGCGATCAAACTGCACTTTCTTTCTACGGTTGACTTGTGGCTCTAAAAAAACATACAGACGAATTGAGTACCTCCTTTTGGGAAGTCGGTCGAAGAGTTTAAAATTAGCCTGGATTCATACATTTTTACGGTCAGTTTGCCCAAATATTTATTGTGTAGCGGCCAATGTATTTTTATTAATTGGGTATAAAACATTGTATTAGCAATTAGGCACAATTCAGTCGTAAATAATGATTTACATATAAATTCCACCGGTCATTAGTTTCAACTAAAAGTGTAAATTCAGTCCGATATTTCTACAGATACTATCAAAAATTGTGCTAAATATAACAAGAATCGTAATAGAAGATTTAGAAATACTTTCCTACTTGCAATCTACATAATACTGTAATGCTTTCGAGATCAGATAGTAAGAACTTCATTTTTGTGCTATACATAACTATGCACATCTCTCTAGCCTGTCTATCCGTGACTAACCGTATGGAAGTAACATTGTAAACAATCCGATCTGTAATTGTGAATTGTAAAGAGTATCCAATATTATTCTACAATTATCCAACTAAGATATAACTCTAATACAAGACAAAGACAGCAAACAGGGTTTTCGGAAGTGCGCCTTATTCTATACCAACTACGCGACATACTCTTAGAGGTTATGAAGAACTAAAATTGGCGCGAAATAAAATTATATACGCACACGTATAAGGGTCCATACACACCACGTAAAAATATTCGGCAAATGAGCGCCTATCTTGCTACCATCTTAGGCAAATAAAACAAGGCAGATCCGTCATTATAAATGTGGTTTTTGGTAATTATGTTGCCCATCTAATAAAGAACACACAAGGCCAAATTGCTATCATATGGTAGTTCTAGGCGTTTAATACGCAGTGTGTATAAAGCTTTAAGTAACTTCGACACAGCGACAAACATGACTGACGCTAGCTGTGTGTAGAGATCGCATATGGGGTGCGTATGTCGACAGGGGGTTGGGGTGAAGCGTAGTGCGGGGTGCGGTGCGGCGCGGGGGGAGGCGCTCAGCACACGCAGCCACTCTCGCTGCCTTCCTGCTCGGAGCCCATCGGAGACTGCGTCTGCAGATCCACGGCTACACACGCTGGGTTAAGGATGTTATTACAAATTAAAATTAATATTATATAATAATTAAACACCATGACTATTCACTTTTGTTATATTAACTCTTAATTCGATGGAGTTTGTTGTAGCAAAAAATATTAAATGTTACCAACACACTAAAATCAAAATCTCACGTATTTTTCTCTACTAGTTCAGTAGATTTTTCCAATTAGTTGTTTATACACCGGACACTATCGAATTAAGGGTTAAAACGCACCCTAAGGTTTACTTTTGAATAAGTCAATTTGTAGTTTATTATGGAAAGTGAAACTTTTTAACCATTACAAATGCTCTTTGTTTGTACTTAACAAGGTTATAAAACTGCAATAAAGAAAACTATATTTTAGTGTTTTAATGTTTTTATTTGAATCATAATCAGCGTGAGGTACTTGCTATTTACACATGTCAACATGGAGATTATCAAATCGAGCAGACATAAAATCTACTAAAAAGGTGAAATCCTAAATAATCTGCCAAATACGGTACACAAAAGTCTACTTATACGGTCGGCAAATTCATATATTGCTTAAAGGATTACAAAAAAAATATAAATAAACTTGGAATTCACGAAATATTGCTCATCGTTCGGAAATATTACTAAAGGTCATAATTCTAAAATTAAAAGAAAAAAACATATATTAAATCACAATATAAACAATAAATCTATAATATTAAGAATCTCTTCAAAATCTGCAACGCCCATCCAAATATTACCGAATAGATAAAAGCTCGCTGGAATGACGCATCTCAATACATATGTAAATTACATAATATATTTATGTAAATGTCATAAGAAGGCTAGCGGTGAAAACATCACTAATAGAAAAAAGATTAGTCATAAGATTTTTGCCTTAAGCACTAAAGTAATAAATAATACTTATACTATTACTGTGGGACCTCCGTTGCAAGGTATCGTAAATTATTACAAAACTGATTTTATCATATCGTCAAAAAAACTGTAGAATTCGGTAGTTTATAGTAGTTTTGTGTATAGAGGTCCACACAGACGCGTGCTATATACAACACAGAACTTCCAAAATGCTAACTGTTAACGCTTGGCGTACATCTCCCAATACACTGACGACAACAGCTCTCAGTGCTAACACACGGACGTCTTTCGAACGACTTTTTGTCGACGGCTGTATATTTATGTAGACGACATCGAGACGTCCGTCTGTGTATGTCGTCAAATCGTTCGAAAGACGTCCGTGTGTTAGCATTTAAATTTACTCTAACTTTTATTAATTTCATCAAAAGCGTCTCGTTGATTGAAATGGTTATAAAGTACGGCGTACGGCCTTGTTCACAAGTGTAAAGTGTCTTAAGTGTACATATTGCTTTATTCAATTGACATATTAGCTTTACAACTAACGCAATAAGGCTACCATACGCGGACTGTTTAAGTATCGATATTCAAGCGTCATACCGGCATTTTATTACCGGTATGTGTATGGTGAACGCTGCTAGTTGCAACCCGTGTATGTAAGCTTTTATTCATTCTCCCGTCGATAGAATGTAGTGAATTATAAAGCTTATAAAAGCTCAGTCTTATAGACCTAAAACGATTTAACACATCACACGGAAAGCGAATATTTGTAGTATTAGAACGATGTACGTTGGAAAAACTATTTGAAATATATAATGTCAAAAAAAGATGTACTTTTTGATTTTATTTCACTTTTACTATTTTCTTTTAAATTTCATCATTCATAAAAAAATCAACCAAATTAATTTACTATAGTGGCTAACTTCAAGTGATACGCTTTTCTTTGTTGATTTTTTTTAAAGTCGTTTTCCAACGTACAATGTAGCTGTCAAGTGAAAGTACACTATCAACTAATATCACTAAGGCTGACACACAGAAGCGCATTTAGGTATTATCAGATCCGTTTTGTCGCCTTAAAAAATCATAACATAACCTCAAAATAATTTAAGAAACCAAACACGATATTACAAGGCAAATTTTGTTATACCAACATAAAAATGTCAAATAAAAAAATGTTAACCATTCGTACAGCCAAAACATTCAAAATACATATTCTATTAAAAAAATACAATCAAACATATTTCCTCGTATTTAAGGCGACAAACACACGCTATTGATTACACCATTTCATACATTATTAATATCTATCAAGATGGTTGAGCGATATTAAACCTTAAGACAATCGCGAAACATTCCAATTTCCTTTCTCACAACGCCAAGATCTCGGTAACCTAGTCCCTGTTACGATGTAGTTGCCTTCAGAGGTTCCCAACCTTTAGAAACAAACAAAATTCTCAAAAACTTAAAAATCCCCTAAAAACGTAACCATGACTAAAGATTTTAATTTCAATACAAATACAGCTTTTCTAGAGATCTCGAGTCTTCCGACGTAAAGAATTATATCTTTATTGTTAGGATTTTTTTGGAAAAAATATTCGATTCTATTTCAACTTATGTTATTTATTTAATTAATACTGTACTGTACTATACTGTACTAAAGTGTACTGTACTATACTGTACTAAAGTGTACTGTACTATACTGTACTAAAGTGTACTGTACTAAAGTGTACTGTACTATACTGTACTAAAGTGTACTGTACTATACTGTACTAAAGTGTACTGTACTAAAGTGTACTGTACTATACTGTACTAAAGTGTACTGTACTATACTGTACTAAAGTGTACTGTACTAAAGTGTACTGTACTAAAGTGTACTGTACTAAAGTGTACTGTACTAAAGTGTACTGTACTAAAGTGTACTGTACTAAAGTGTACTGTACTAAAGTGTACTGTACTAAAGTGTACTGTACTAAAGTGTACTGTACTAAAGTGTACTGTACTAAAGTGTACTGTACTAAAGTGTACTGTACTAAAGTGTACTGTACTAAAGTGTACTGTACTAAAGTGTACTGTACTATACTGTACTAAAGTGTACTGTACTAAAGTGTACTGTACTATACTGTACTAAAGTGTACTGTACTATACTGTACTAAAGTGTACTGTACTAAAGTGTACTGTACTATACTGTACTAAAGTGTACTGTACTATACTGTACTAAAGTGTACTGTACTATACTGTACTAAAGTGTACTGTACTAAAGTGTACTGTACTAAAGTGTACTGTACTAAAGTGTACTGTACTAAAGTGTACTGTACTATACTGTACTAAAGTGTACTGTACTAAAGTGTACTGTACTAAAGTGTACTGTACTAAAGTGTACTGTACTATACTGTACTAAAGTGTACTGTACTAAAGTGTACTGTACTAAAGTGTACTGTACTATACTGTACTAAAGTGTACTGTACTATACTGTACTAAAGTGTACTGTACTAAAGTGTACTGTACTAAAGTGTACTGTACTAAAGTGTACTGTACTATACTGTACTAAAGTGTACTGTACTATACTGTACTAAAGTGTACTGTACTAAAGTGTACTGTACTAAAGTGTACTGTACTAAAGTGTACTGTACTAAAGTGTACTGTACTATACTGTACTAAAGTGTACTGTACTAAAGTGTACTGTACTATACTGTACTAAAGTGTACTGTACTAAAGTGTACTGTACTAAAGTGTACTGTACTAAAGTGTACTGTACTATACTGTACTAAAGTGTACTGTACTAAAGTGTACTGTACTAAAGTGTACTGTACTATACTGTACTAAAGTGTACTGTACTAAAGTGTACTGTACTAAAGTGTACTGTACTAAAGTGTACTGTACTATACTGTACTAAAGTGTACTGTACTAAAGTGTACTGTACTAAAGTGTACTGTACTATACTGTACTAAAGTGTACTGTACTATACTGTACTAAAGTGTACTGTACTAAAGTGTACTGTAGCGAAATGGAGCTTTAGTTAGATTTTTCATACAGTTGACATAATGTCAATAATTTTTTTAATTTGCCGCATCTTGGACAGTGTATACAAAAATGAAAGGCTTTTTAAGCCTTTTTACGTATGTTTCGATGATGTGTACATACCAATTAACATTGTGCCATGCAAAAGATACTAAAGTTATGTTAAAATGAAAATTTACATTTCTACCAAGCTAAAGGAAGAGAGTTATAATGCTCTTAAAAATGGTACCTGAAAATTACACTTCTTAGTTGGTAACTAAATACAAGTGATTTACAAAAACTTATTTTTAGTCCAACTAAGAAGTGTAACTTAGTGTTAACTAAACAATATTAATGAATTTCCACTTCCAAAAAACATGACAAAAAGGTACTAATGGTAGTTTTCAGTTTTCACTAACCAGTCCCTAAAGTATTCATAGATATGTCTAGTTGGTTAAAGGCCTCCTACAGGTAAAGCAAAATTATGAATTTAGGTGACCTTAAATTAAAATAAAAGCTGAATTGTTTCTAGAATCCCTTTAAATACTGTTCAAGGACTGTAGGTGAGAATGGCCATAATTGTAAATGTATTTTGTCCATGGAAAATAAACACAAATACTCTAATTCTACCCAGCAATATATAAAGTAAATAAGCAAATGAGGGTACTGAAATAAAGGCAATGTTTACAAGTACGGGAAGATATTAGTAATGTTAAGTTTTACTTACAACATAGATGTTAACACGGTTTACCACCACCGACACGCCGCGGGGGCGCCACTGGCGCAGCGCGATACAAACACAACGAGTGTAAGATTAGCAAAGAGAAAATCATATTTTTTTTAATTAAAAAATAAATAAAAAACGTATATAAAAAATTAAATAGATGTTTTTACGATAATTCCTTTATCATATTGCCTATTAAGACTAAAAATAAATTTGCAAATTTTTAATACAATAATTTTACAAAAGTAAATTTTGAATCTTCGATTATTTACTATAAATAATTAAGTATTTCATAAACAATGTTATTTTGTTAGTTTGTATGTAGTTTTCATTTTCATCTAGTACCTCATTACTAATCTTACACTGGAAAAATCTATTAAACACGTCCGTTCATATTAAAACACTCCGCGAACGTCCATTAGCCGTTATTTCGTATACAATATAGCGGTTACAAGTCCAATACATAAACAGTTACGTATATAAGTGTTCAAGTGCGTGTATGGCGCGGGTGATGTATGGGAGGAGTGTGTATGGCTCGTGTATGACGCAGTGTGTAAACAAGTGGTTTGTAAAAAAGGATACTGTCTTCTGGAGGCTTGTTCTCCGCGGAGTCCATCCCGGGGAGGGCGGCGGCTACTCGCCGGAACAGCTGGAAAATACATTTTTAAGGTTAAATATGTGGCGTGTAACCTTAGTGTTAACCTGCCTTTAGAATAATACATGTATATCTAACTGACACAGTGATAGGCTAGTATTCGTCCGCGACTTCTTCCGCGTAGATATTAAAAAAAAAACAAATGTAAGTAGCGTATGTGTTCTTCCAGACTACTCAGTAGTTTAGGCTACAAACGAACATGCATTATATTAAGTAATATTTAATAAGTGAAATGTACTCTAAAGGACTCTAAGGAAGGGCTGTGTGTAACCGACGCCACCATATTTAAGAAGACAAGCAAAATCAAGACGATTAATAAGTAATGATTACCTGTTTCACATTGTATCCAGCCTTGGCACTAGTCTCAATGAACATGACGTTGAGTTCGCGCGCCTTGCGGTCTCCATCCTCAGTGGACACCTGCCGCTTGTCCGACAGATCAGTCTTATTACCGACCAGCATGATGATCACGTCGGAACCACGCTCCGTGCGCACATCGTCGATCCACTTCGACGTCTGGTGGAATGAGTTTGCATCTGCAAATAACATAGAAGCAATCATTAGTAATTGACTCAGAAAAAATACATAAAGCAAATCGCCAGATTTAAAACATAACTAAAACATGTGACGTCATAAGCCTAAGTTACACCTGTGAACTATAGTTTGACGTCTATCTTTTTCACAGATATCGATCTAAGCGCATTAATATTCAACGTCTAGAGTTAGTGTGTTGTCGTGACGCACCAGGCTAGCCGTCAGAGGACAGCTTTACGAGCAATTAGCGTCGCTTTATCGCCTTTATAGGCGGCCTACAAACGAACAGCAATCGTAAAACATGCTTGTTTTACAGTTGCTCAAACAGATCGTTAAACAATTAGTGATGTTACAAAACATACAAAGACATTGATTGAGACAAACCTGAGATTTATCTCCCTTTAATAATAACCCTGATAATAGTCCTTTAGGGCTCTATATTAATAGCGTTTTTTTAGTTCTACGTTAGTTTTATGTGATGAAGCAATTTGTCTTTTAATAGCCGATATTAAAACGTGAAATGACCTCATCTTCATTCCAGGTTCACGGACATTTGTATAAATTAATTCAATCATTTGCATAACATAAAAATGTATGATTATTTAGAGATAATGTTTATAACATTACAATGCTATACATTTACGGCTCAGAGGCTTGCAATGAAATCCACCCGCGTAATACTATTGTCCGAATGTAATGAACACTAAGGATTATATGTGAGGCGGAAACAATACCGTGTATAGAGCTTCTGACAAAGTATATGACATTAAATAAATGATAGGCTTAAGGTCTTTTATGAGAGAAGTATAAGCTAAAAAAAATTAGAACTATCTAACTTATACTAGTATTAATAGACATAAAACTAAAAGAAAATACAATCAAACCAGATTCAGATTTTATAGCTTGAAAATTCACATATCGTTGAAAAACATTTTCATTCCGTTCATATTGGACCATCAAAACTATTCATAAAGTTTTTTATTTTAATAAAAGTATACCAGTTTCACGCTGGCTTTTCCAATAAAGCAAAGAGGTTTTGCGAACGGCCCATTTAGTAAACATTTGCCCAGCGCCAATGTCAGGTCACACAACTAAACAAAGTTTGTCAAACACTCAACAAATCACAGACGCGAAACGCATTTAATCAACTCTAATTACAGAGGTTAATTTAGTAATCATTCTTAATTAAGCCGCAGGTATTTAAGTTCTTTAAGAACGGTAACTTAAATTGTATGTCTAATGGACTTAACTTTTGAGGAATGTCATGAATCTCTGGAGCCAGTAAACGATAGGGTAGGACGAGGTTGAGCAATCGCCCAGGGCGCAGGATAGAAAGGGGCGTATAAATCTCGCCCAGGGCGCTGGTAGCAATAATAAGGTATATCTAGAACTAATTTATATCCACAGCGGATTTCTCAGTCAATTGTTTTTAAAATAAGTATTGCGTGTTTGGAACCAAATGCGTTACGTGTATGATAATTTAACTTCCTGCGTAAAAATCTTTTTAATTAAAATAAAATTAATATGTCATATTAGAGTACTTGTTTAGATAATGCAAACAGAAGCTGTGGAGCGATTATAATTTTTAATGTAGGACACGTTTTATCTAACCTAGTTTTTAACAGTTGCTACACTAATTATAAACAACAACATCTCATTTAAATGTGATGTTTCGATTATAAAAACTAGTACAATTCCAATTTAATTTAAGCATAATCTTACCAACATTATAATTACGAAAGTTTGGATGGATGGAGGTTTATTAGTTTGTAACCTAAACGGATCTCGATGTTTGGCATAGAATAAATGTGTTCACATAGGATACTTACTAATTTAATTCCACGCGGACTGAATCGTGGACAAAAGCTCATGAAAATTTTCCTATAAACGCTATGACTGTTTTAAATTATAATTTCATAAAAAAGGTTAAAAAAAACTTCAACCACACCAATTTTTGTCGCAATGCCGTATGTAGACTATTAAACTTGGCCGGCTGTAATACACTGGATGAAACTTAGGCTCTGTCTAGACATCTATTGACATTTATAGCCACATAAAAACATTATTTATTTATACTACTATTCTATGTATCTTTCAGTTTATTTTATTAATTAAATAAAAACACATTTAAATACACTGCAGTGCATAATTATTAGAAGAGTGAATACATAATGAGGACATGGCAATATTTTCGTATTTAAGCATTTCAATCCATTCTTTTGTTTTTTTTTTTCACCTATTTCATGCATATTATCTATATTAGGAAAGATAGAGAACCCAGATAAGGTATTGATGTTGCGTCACAAAATTATACTTTGATGTGTAAAAAATGGTAAATCAAGATAAATAACAGACCTCTTTCTACGGGCCTCCTCCCACTTCATATCCTACACAAGAGCAGACTAACAGAAATTTAAAAGCTCAAGGTTACCTTATACTCATAAATCTACCGATGTTTCATTCGATTAAAGTAATGAGTAATATTTCTGTCACACGTTTACATTTAAAATTTAAAAGCTAAAATTGAAGTGCAAAAATAATTTGGCCCAGTGTACCCGTGGGATGTGTCGCACATCGGCATATATCGCAAGTTTTACGCGACTACCTTACTGTTCCCACTGCCAACATACAAACATGTTATCTCCCTCCCTCGCTCACTGCCACCAGTACACGTTTTTACGTAAATTGCAATCACACGGTAAGGTAGAGTCGACGTTTGTGTTCCCATCCCACAACTTTCCATTAACGACGCACTTGTCTTTTTGTAGCGTGTCTCAATGGACTGCTATACGCACATATTATTACTTGTTTTTTTTATTTGAATAGATCTTATGAAGCTCTCGGATGTTGCTATTGCCGGTATTAAATACTTGAGTTGGAAATGTGTCATCTACATTGTATGCCTACTGAAAACGTATATAAAACTATTTTATGTATGTTCTTAAGTAATTAGAAATGTTTGTTACTGCAATAAATAGAACATATCTATGACGGAGCTAGGTATTCACCTAAATAATCTATTCAATCTATCGAAATTAGTTCAACTATAGTCATTTTAAAACAAATCCTGAAGTTTACTTTAACATCGTTACCCTACATAAAATTTAGCAGGATTTAAAAAGGAAACGTCCTTTCAAAGTGCTTTCCTGTACTCGTCTTAGAATACTTAAGCATGCATTAAGCTTCCGCGACAAGGCATCAACTATAAAATAAATTAACTCGCTTTCTTGCCAGACACACGCTAATGTTACATCATTAAAAAATTCAAGTCACATCAGTTCGTTGACCCTAATACGTTAGTCATAACATGGCTATTTTTTGGCAATATTAACATATTAGCTTTCGACATTAAAAAAAAAGTAAGTAGCCTATGTGTTCTTCCAGACTATGCTCTCCATATGTGCTTAATTTCATCTAGATCCGTTCAGCCGTTTAGAATACAAACTCTAACAAACATACATCTATCCATCTAAACTTTTGCATTTATAATATTAGCAAGATTATCTTCTCCTAAATAGTTTGGCCTAATTATCCTTTAAGTTGTGAAAGTTGTTTAAATTACTACGAAACGTATTATACTGTAAAACCGAAAAGGAGTTACAAGTTTTTATCATATTTGCATATTAATTTAATTCAGAAATGTTATACAAAAGTCGCAAATTTATTAAAATTCATAACTAACAAAATTAATATACACATTATTTATCTAGAAATAGAAGTTTTCAGCGAGACTGTGACTTACGTAACGTCTCAGTAAAAAGTAAAGAAACCGATATTTATTGTGCGGGGGTATAAAAGATTGCAACGTGCAAGTCTCGACTGCAACAATAGGTGGTGTGAAAAGATTCGATTGCAGCCTGTAACGCTGAAAGTGTGCCGGCGACCTCGCACCGCACACCACGCCGGAATACTAGCTGAAGGTTACACATAATCGATCGTTAAAATACTCCTGAAGCCACGTAGCTACATATGGATTTTAATATATAAAAAAAATTATAAGGCAATAAATATTGTATTTTTTTATCAATCATGACGTCATGTACACCGGTAAAGGTAGACCTAGAAAGAGATGGATGGATTGCGTGAAAGGTGACATGATCGAGGGAATGATGACTGAGATGACGGATGATAGAGTTATTTGGAGGACGAAAATCCGGTGCGCCGACTCTACGAGAGTAGGATAAGGTAGTGGAGATGAGGACGTAATTTTATACAAGTCCTATTTGAAGATAAAACACACAAAGTGAGCATGTTTTTCACCTCGGTCTCACTCTATGTTTGATCAAATCCTACAATAAACATGCAATGTTACAAATCAGCAAACTGTATTAGATTCTCCTTCACCAAAAGTTTCACATCTTACAATAACTTTAAACTATTGTGTTGCGTTATGCACGCGCATATTTGGTTCGAAACGCCAAAACGATAGCCAAATATCTCCGACATATTAAAATAATTAATTCCAATGTATATTTAAGGAGAGAATGCTTTTGAACAAGAGTTCCAGCACTCGCAGTATGTATTTAATTATAAGAGCGCGCGTAAACCTTTGACTAAACTATCGCACGACTGTTGTGCGATAGTTTAGTCAAAGGTGTGCGCCCGCTCTACAATAAATTACGTTGTAACCCAGAGTAGGCAGAGACCATGGACTCCCATTTGGCGAACTCCACACCAGTCTAACTTCTCCAAGCACATCGACGTTGGACGCTGTACCATTTCTAGTTATATGTATAACTTTTGTAGAGCGTACAAAACATTCAATATAATAATGTAAATGAGTTGAGAGTGAATTTTAAGCGCTGACGTAATGTGGCCCGTCTAAAATTCAAAGCGCGTAACATTGCAATAAAAGTAACAGTTTTTACGGAACGAGTTACATAGAACCTCGTAATGTTTTATTTCCTTGATAAAGTCATTTTAAGTAATATATTTAAACTGTAAATTGCCATCTAATAGAAAATAGGACTGTCTGACAAGTAGGCTAAACAACGTAAATCTAGAATACCTACAAATTGACTTTAAACCTAGCCTAATTGTAATGTTAAATTTCTAAAGTCAAAATACAGTTTTCTATACTAATATTATAAAGAGGAAAGATTTGTATTTTTGTACGTATTGGAATAACTCAAAAATACTTGGTCGATTCAAAAAATTCTTACAGCATTAAAAAGCTACAGTATCAGTGAGTAACATAGACTATGTTTTTTATTATCTTTTAATTTCACGCGGACGAAGTCGCGAGCAACAGCTAGTCAATAAATTCGACAACACTCAGTTCTAATAAGTTTTTGAATTCGAACCGGAATTACATAACGGATACGATGCATTCGCCTGCCATAATATTAAAAAGGGAGTCCGCCATTTGGACAAACTATAGCAATACTTCCGAACGTAGCTTGTGTTTTTTATACAAAGTTACATTTAAGCCAAGTCATCTATTATTTTTATATCAACACCTTATCGAAGTGATATATGTAAGAAACATGACTTTACCATATTAATAAAGGTTAATTATTAGATATATTTCGCGCGCTACGTTGAGTCAGACTCACCTTTAATCAACACCGAAGTGGCAATAATGTGAATATACGGAGTGTTTAGCGTAGCTTCCTTCATTCCAAGATTCCCTCATTTTTCGTGTCGACTAACATTCGCATTTTTTTGGCTTGACGACATAAACATAGTTAAAATCTAGATCTTCTGCAATCTTTAATAATAATAATGCTAGCAACAAATCCGCAACTCTTTAGTGCCAATATGAGATTCCTTCACTTATAATACAGTGGTCAAATAATACCCTATACATACCAAACTTACTAATATTATAAATACGAAGTTTAGATGGATTGATGTTTGTTAGAGTTTGTTGCCTAAACTGCTAAACGGATCTCGATGAAATTTGGCACAGATAAAGAACATAGTCTGGAAGACACATAGATATAAACACATAAGCTACTTACTAAGTTTTTTTTAATAACGCGCGGGCGGTGTCGCGTGCGAAATCTAGCCTATGATATATTTTTCGTCAACAAGTAAAATATTTTATCGTATCATTATTATGTCATTATTATTGATAAAACCTGTAGTTAATCACACATTATGACTAATAACGACCTTCGATGTTAATTATCAGAGAGTCCATAATTTGCGTATGAATACGAAATTGTGAAAAGCTAACCATAAATACTCTTTTTGTATAATTTGTAAAAAAAAAAAACAATCATATAACTTATTCCAGCAAAACGTACAGGATAAGAGGAACACAGATTTTTGAAAAAAGAAACGTAAACCGTGAAAATGTAATTCAACAAGGATGTCAAAATGTTGACTTTATAATCTGTGGATGCTACGAGTACACTGTTTACGGTACTGGTTCATTGAACTGCGTTGGGTCAAGTGGCAGTGCAGCCAACTCCTGTCGGCTTTCAACGTCTACGACTGGATAACCGACATGTACCGTGACGTCATCCGTACGCTATTTGATTTTCAATTGGCTTTCACGACTCATCTAAATCAGGGTATACAGAATTACTATTCTATGCAACTTCTGAAGTAAATTTCCATAATAAGTACAACTGATGACGAAAATATTTTTTTTCGTTACGTTATATTTCGTGGTATATAAACCAATGGGCAAAAGACAATTATGAATACAATTGGTATTAGAAAGATCTCTTACTTGTTTTTAATTCTTATAGAAATCGTAATTATTTCATCAACTGGAAACTGTACTTTCTTTTCTATTAAGTTATCTGTACTAATATTATAAAGAGGAAAGATTTGTATTTGTGTATTTTTTATGTATCGAAATAACTCAAAAACTACTAAGCTGATTTCAAAAATTTTGCACCATTAAAAAGCTATGTTATCAGTGAGTAACATAGGCTATATTTTACAATGTTTTGTTAATTCCACGCGGACGAAGTCGCGAGCCACAGTATTTATTATATTACTAGTATGTAATACACCTATAAATTGTAGGTACGAGACAAAAATACAAAATGTATACCAACGCTTGTATGTTGAATAATACAGTCAGATGAAACTGCAACAGATAGTCATACAAGATGTACCCGAGTTCAACTTTAGTCACCGGGTGTACCTCGCCTCGGGAAAGAAAATCGATGTTGAGCGGGCTCGTAAAAATGTTTAATAAGCTTCGGGCAAGGCTCGGCTCCGTAACTACGTCAGAAAACGTAAATAAAGTAAATATATCTTTTACTCCTACAACTTTACTGGTGAAATGTTACCAGGCGAACTTGCCAGTCGAAACTGACACTTACTGACAAATATATTAAACCTATATCATAATGTATTTTTATAATATACTAGCTTTCGTCCGAGACTCCGTCCGCGTGGAATTAAAAAAAAAACAAAAGCTCGTAGCCTATGTGTTCTTCCATACTATGCTCTACCAGCCGTTTAGGCTACAAACTCAAACAAACACCTATCCAACTAAACTTTCTCATTTATAATATTAGTATGAAGTATGACAACGATTACCTCAGCCAGGTTTCGAAGTATTTAGGTAAGTAGTTAGTCATTTTGGCAATTACAATGTAGGTACTGTCTTTTAACACTACAAGAGATTTTATTGTTAAAGTACTATAAAACAAGTGAACATCTGAAGACTGACACACATATTGCGGTGACAACGCAAGGTCATTCGTTACTCACCACAAATGCAATGCGATACAGTCTAGGAATACTAACCTTGTAATAAAATCATTGTTAATCTCAAATTATTATCGTAATATACATTTTAATTGGCTTTCGACAACACTAAGTGCGTTTAATATAGAGAAAGGTAATTTTAGTAGAGAAATCTTAGACTTTTAACGTAAATACTTATATAGTTCAAATACCAACTCACAACACAAATAATCAATACCTTTTCGATCTATTTCCATTTTAAAAGATCTTTATTTCAAAAGATTCACGGGGAAACGAAATATCAAACAATTTTCCGAGTGTTTATCTCGTTTACTTTAACAGTATTCACGACGTTTAGAGTGCTTTGCGGCACTCGCGGCCACGAGGGGTCTGAGATCTACCTTCTTGACATACATAGATAGAGTCGTTACAGCGGGATTCAAATTTTCGTATTTAAAGTCGCCTCATTCTAGCCAAATAGAGGATTACTTATAATATTTTAGAACTATAATTCTTTGTTATTGTAAAAGATTTTCCGAAACGCAAAACGCGATTGGGCGACCGTCCAGGGCGCTGGTGAGAAAGGGTTTTTAATTACAGTCTTACATAGCAGTGTTTACATACACCCCAAAATTGCCCAGGTTGCTAGTAGCTAAAATCGGTACTACTTATTCCAATAAAATATTTTTAAAGTTGTTAAAATGAATGATAAATCATATTTATATTGAGCTAAGTTAATAAATTTTCAGGTTAGAATATAAAGTCACTTACTGGTAATATCATAGACAACAACAGCAACCGTAGAGTCCCGGATGTACGAGGGTATGAGGGATCGGAATCGCTCCTGACCCGCTGTATCCCAAAGCTGCAGCCGCACTGTGCGGTCCTCCAGGTACATTGTCTTCGACAGGAAATCAATACCGATTGTTGCCTACAAACAAAACAATTTCGTAAACTTTACGGTAGTCGTTGATGACTATTATTTTTTTTATAATTGTATATGTTAGGACTCCAAAGATGTCAATGGACTAATTCAGTTGTACAATATTTTATACTAGCTTTCACTCGCGACTCCGTCCGCGTGGAATTACAAAAAAAACAAAAGTGAGTAGAATATGTGTTCTTCCAGACTATCCTCTACATCTATACCAAATTTCACTGAAATCCGTTCAGCCGTTTAGGCTCCAAACTCTAACAAACATCCATCCATCCATTCATCTATCCATCCATCTAAACTTTCGCATTTACAATATTAGTTAGAGTTAGATTAATAATTTATTATATCCTGATAAAATTGATAATAACCTTATTTTTTTCATAAGATTAAGTGAATAAATTGGAATCATACTAATATTATAAATGCGAAAGTTTAGATGGATGGATGGATGGATGGATGTTTGTTAGAGTTTGTAGCCTAAACGGCTGAATGGATTTCGATGAAATTTGGTATAGAAGTAGAAGATAGTCGGGAAGAACACATAGGCTATTCACTTTTTTTTTTTTTAATTCCACGCGGACGGAGTCACGAGCGAAAGCTAGTAATGGAATAAAGTAAATATAAAATGTAAAATAAAATTAATATAAAATGGAGAAATAACTGGAATAAGAAACAAAAGTTATTTTACTTTTATATTTAATAATTTACATTACAATCTACTGCAAACTTCATTATAAGTGGGACAAAACAACACAAACAAGGGTTGACTGACAAGCAGCATTATGGAATCCTCGGTTTTACATTTACCTTGATATGGTATTACCATAACATAAAAATATATAATACTTTATCCAGGACTTAAAACAACTTTAAATTATAATAACTATACTTAATTTAGTAACTTAGCATTGAAATATGGTGAACCATTATTATTTTATCTTTAGCCCGTTATAAAAGCTAAGATTGACTATTTTTAATACAATTAAAAAAACATCATAAAACACTTTAACAGATATGTATGTGTATTGTTAACATTTCTACATTGTAAAAAAGATATATTATCTGATAAATTGAAATAGCAAGTTAAAAGAATGCAAGGACAGAAATCATTTTAACACTTTCAGTACCATTACAAAATTTTCATATTAAAATCTGCATCAAAAGGATTTCTCCATTAAAGTTCATGTTTATATATCTTTTTCTACAAATGGGTCATATTTTTATGACAGTCTTTGTTACTTCAAAGTAGAGTTACAAGAATAATCTTACTAATCTTACTAATATTATAAATACGAAAGTTTAGATGGATGGATGGATGGATGTTTGCTAGAGTTTGTAGCCTAAACGGCTGAATGGATCTCGATAAAATTTGGTATAGAAGTAGAAGATAGTCGGGAAGAATACATAGGCTACTTAGTTTTTTTTTATTTCACGCGGACGGAGTCGCGGGCGAAAGCTAGTTAAACATAACTTTCAGTCTCACTTAATTTACCACTTGATGTTAAGTGAGTCATTAAAGAAACAATTTAGTTGCACCTGTTTCTTGTTAAGTAATATTTTAATTTGGAAAACTATTATGTATGTTACATTACTGATGATGATGAAAAAGTCTGTTTAATAAATGGACTTGCCAATAAATCACTTTGGCAAGCTTAAAATTGTAAGAAATAAATTCTGATGACACTGTCCGTGCAAATAAGATGTTGTAATAAAGTGAAAGTAAGTAAATTTGAGAAATATAAATGTTTATTTTATCATGAATGATTGCCAATTATAAATTCCAACAGTAATAAAGCACTTTAATTAAAACACATGAGAATAACAAGTTAGTACATCACGGAACTGACTCAGAAAAATTGAGTACTATTCATTATATACACTTCACTAAAGTTTGCAAAAAATACATTTATGCATGAAAACATGAAACTCTGTTCATGTAAAATATGAAGAATTTAACCTTTTTCTATGAATTAAAATGTAGCAATGCGATAATATACAACTTAACAGGTGTATAAATTTCATAGTAGCATAAATAGACATAAAAAACAAATTAAATGACTCACCTGGTATGTGTTGTCGAAACTATCGTACATGAACCTAGTGATCAGCGAAGTCTTGCCCACTGCAAAATACAAGACTAGTGTGAATGCGCCAAATCGGTCCACGAGTTATTATCCAAAGCCAATTGATATAGAAGCCGAGAAGTTGCGTGAGAATTTCATACAGTTCTTCAGAATGATGCCATTCGTAACCTACATCTCAGAACAGCAGTATTACAAAGCCAAATCAATTTACAATTGCAGGATATTTCCAGTGGAGTTAACGATCAATTATTTATAGAAAAACATCAATTATTTCATGAACCTGGTAGTAATATAAATACGTGTCGTAAACCTAAAATCTATGTATTAAAAATGTACGACGGAAAAATTTTCGACGGCCACTTACCGCTTTGCTCTCCAAGAAAAACGAGCTTGAATTTACGTAAGGGGTTACCGAATTCACCAGAAGCAGACATCGTGAGGGATATAAATACTTTAGTACGCTAAACTATAATTTCACAGTAATTCTTATCACAGAAAACTACATGAACAATGACAGTTCGGTTCGGGCCACTCCTGCGGCACACACGAGCGCAGCGCCGCCACGTTACGGCAGACTGACGGCACAATGTTTGAGCCAACTCAGCAAAATTTTAATATTCAATTATATTAGTTTCCATAACGTTTAGAACACAATTTTATAAAAATGGGTCATATTTTTATGACAGTCTTTGTTACTTCAAAGTAGAGTTACAAGAATAATCTTACTAATCTTACTAATATTATAAATGCGAAAGTTTAGATGGATGGATGGATGGATGTTTGCTAGAGTTTGTAGCCTAAACGGCTGAACGGATCTCGATAAAATTTGGCATAGATGTAGAGTACAGTCTGGAAGAAATAAATTCTGATGACACTGTCCGTGCAAATAAGATGTTGTAATAAAGTGAAAGTAAGTAAATTTGAGAAATATGAATGTTTATTTTATCATGAATGATTGCCAATTATAAATTCCAACAGTAATAAAGCACTTTAATTAAAACACATGAGAATAACAAGTTAGTACATCACGGAACTGACTCAGAAAAATTGAGTACTATTCATTATATACACTTCACTAAAGTTTGCAAAAAATACATTTATGCATGAAAACATGAAACTCTGTTCATGTAAAATATGAAGAATTTAACCTTTTTCTATGAATTAAAATGTAGCAATGCGATAATATACAACTTAACAGGTGTATAAATTTCATAGTAGCATAAATAGACATAAAAAACAAATTAAATGACTCACCTGGTATGTGTTGTCGAAACTATCGTACATGAACCTAGTGATCAGCGAAGTCTTGCCCACTGCAAAATACAAGACTAGTGTGAATGCGCCAAATCGGTCCACGAGTTATTATCCAAAGCCAATTGATATAGAAGCCGAGAAGTTGCGTGAGAATTTCATATAGTTCTAATGATGCCATTCGTAACCTACATCTCAGAACAGCAGTATTACAAAGCCAAATCAATTTACAATTGCAGGATATTTCCAGTGGAGTTAACGATCAATTATTTATAGAAAAACATCAATTATTTCATGAACCTGGTAGTAATATAAATACGTGTCGTAAACCTAAAATCTATGTATTAAAAATGTACGACGGAAAAATTTTCGACGGCCACTTACCGCTTTGCTCTCCAAGAAAAACGAGCTTGAATTTACGTAAGGGGTTACCGAATTCACCAGAAGCAGACATCGTGAGGGATATAATTACTTTAGTACGCTAAACTATAATTTCACAGTAATTCTTATCACAGAAAACTACATGAACAATGACAGTTCGGTTCGGGCCACTCCTGCGGCACACACGAGCGCAGCGCCGCCACGTTACGGCAGACTGACGGCACAATGTTTGAGCCAACTCAGCAAAATTTTAATATTCAATGATATTAGTTTCCATAACGTTTAGAACACAATTTTATAAAAATGTTTTGCTAACAACATTATAAAGGCAAAATATTATTGTGTGATAAGTCCAGCCAAAATAATATTGACTCAAGTTTCGAAAATAGCCAACTGATCGAATTCAGAACGCACCTTTACGTCAAATTTTAAAGCTGCGTTCAAGTAAAAAAAAATCGATCGACGATTTCATATAATTTCAAATTGATATTTACATAAAATTTACATCAATATTTGATATTTTTGTATCATTGATTACATTTTATAAGAAAAGTCCTAACGTCAAAAATAAATTAGCTTATTCATATTTTATTCTTATTCAAATTCTGAAACATTGGCAATCAAATTCGAATCAAATAAGGAAAAATGAACTGAAAGGTCTATGAACAATTAAAACACATTTATTTTTTTAAACTTTACTAACAATAAAATATTTACAAAAAAAATTTTAATTATCACAAAATTTCGACTCAACACGTCTTTCAATAACAAGCTAGTTTAGGTACTCATTTTCATTGCGTTTACACTTTTTCTTGTTCATAGTAACCGGAAGAAAAAAGTTGATATATTTTCATAGCCTATCAGTACAGTAGATTAAAATATTTAGTTTTGACACACTTATTTATAAATGCCATAAACAATGAAGAAAAAACCCCTTACCAAAACTACACAATGTTGGGGCATGGTATTTAGGTAAACTTTATTATTACAGGAAACAAATATATGTACAATGTAAACACTGCCTTATCACTAAGGTGCATGCCTCCTTGCCGGGTACATATTCTCTTCAACAACAATAACACCACATAGAATATCATAACCTGTGCGATTATGACTGAATACAAATAATACCACACATAATGGAAATAACAGGGAAATAAGGAAGTTCTTCATTAAAGACCGAACTAGTGCAAGGAGGAATGTAAGAGGACGGCCAGGGTATAACAGAACTGTATCTCTGGGGCGACCTTCTACGGGAATAATAGCAGATGCGGTTACAACTCGGAGACCAAGGAGCGCCTTTCCAGGTGTGGCACCACCTGTACGACCAACACTGCCACATAAACAAAATGCCTGAAATGGTAAAAACAATTTATTAATTTAAGAACATCTTAGGCCTCATTGAAATTTAAACTTATATTACAGGAAACAAATATATGTACAATGTAAACACTGCCTTATCACTAAGGTGCATGCCTCCTTGCCGGGTACATATTCTCTTCAACAACAATAACACCACATAGAATATCATAACCTGTGCGATTATGACTGAATACAAATAATACCACACATAATGGAAATAACAGGGAAATAAGGAAGTTCTTCATTAAAGACCGAACTAGGGCAAGGAGGAATGTAAGAGGACGGCCAGGGTATAACAGAACTGTATCTCTGGGGCGACCTTCTACGGGAATAATGACAGTTCGGTTCGGGCCACTCCTGCGGCACACACGAGCGCAGCGCCGCCACGTTACGGCAGACTGACGGCACAATGTTTGAGCCAACTCAGCAAAATTTTAATATTCAATTATATTAGTTTCCATAACGTTTAGAACACAATTTTATAAAAATGTTTTGCTAACAACATTATAAAGGCAAAATATTATTGTGTGATAAGTCCAGCCAAAATAATATTGACTCAAGTTTCGAAAATAGCCAACTGATCGAATTCAGAACGCACCTTTACGTCAAATTTTAAAGCTGCGTTCAAGTAAAAAAAAATCGATCGACGATTTCATATTGATATTTACATAAAATTTACATCAATATTTGATATTTTTGTATCATTGATTACATTTTATAAGAAAAGTCCTAACGTCAAAAATAAATTAGCTTATTCATATTTTATTCTTATTCAAATTCTGAAACATTAGCAATCAAATTCGAATCAAATAAGGAAAAATGAACTGAAAGGTTTATGAACAATTAAAACACATTTATTTTTTTAAACTTTACTAACAATAAAATATTTACAAAAATAATTTGAATTATCACAAAATTTCGACTCAACACGTCTTTCAATAACAAGCTAGTTTAGGTACTCATTTTCATTGCGTTTACACTTTTTCTTGTTCATAGTAACCGGAAGAAAAAAGTTGATATATTTTCATAGCCTATCAGTACAGTAGATTAAAATATTTAGTTTTGACACACTTATTTATAAATGCCATAAACAATGAAGAAAAAACCCCTTACCAAAACTACACAATGTTGGGGCATGGTATTTAGGTAAACTTTATTATTACAGGAAACAAATATATGTACAATGTAAACACTGCCTTATCACTAAGGTGCATGCCTCCTTGCCGGGTACATATTCTCTTCAACAATGATAACACCACATAGAATATCATAACCTGTGCGATTATGACTGAATACAAATAATACCACACATAATGGAAATAACAGGGAAATAAGGAAGTTCTTCATTAAAGACCGAACTAGTGCAAGGAGGAATGTAAGAGGACGGCCAGGGTATAACAGAACTGTATCTCTGGGGCGACCTTCTACGGGAATAATAGCAGATGCGGTTACAACTCGGAGACCAAGGAGCGCCTTTCCAGGTGTGGCACCACCTGTACGACCAACACTGCCACATAAACAAAATGCCTGAAATGGTAAAAACAATTTATTAATTTAAGAACATCTTAAGCCTCATTGAAATTTAAACTTATATTAAATCTATTACAAGTACATTTACCTCAAAAATACAAACTAAAATCCTGTAAATTACTTCCAAAAATAAAATTTCTGAAGTCAACTCCATTGCATATTTGTAGTCATCATAGTGTTCACTGAACTCATAGAAATCAAACTTCTCCAAGTCTCTGGAAGTGGAAAAACAAATTTAAGACTAAATATTGAGTAGATAGTAAGCTTTTAATAGCTTTTAATTTGAATTTAATCTAGAGGCAATCATACTTCTTATAAAAGGGAGGCAAATAAGCAGCAAGAACATCAAAGTGATCAACAACTCCACAACAACATGCTGAATGGATTTATTAATAATTGTAGGTATTGAACCGGAAACCACTTAATCTATACTATCTATACTATTATAATAAAGCGTAAACACACACTTCTTTGTTGCCTAAGATGTCAGCAATTACAGCATATTTTTGAATAATTCTTTTTTTAATAAAAAGCCGTACACTTATGTCACACTTTAGGCTATATATTTACACACCATTAAACATAGGTGGTAAATATTTTGGATAAAAATCCTAATGTGGGAAAGAGACCATAGGTTGCTGCCAACATCAAGAAAGAGAGATTTCTAAGGTTTGTCATGTCATGTAATGTCATTATGACATTTGCTATTGATATTTTGACAAATGTAAACAATAAAATAAAGTTTTTATAATTTCACACGGATAAAGCCACATGGGAACAGCTAGTTCAATATATTTGTGACAATTAATAGAATTTCCTACATAATATAATTTTGCCTACAACTCATTATTTTTAAATATTTACCTGAAAATTCCAATTGGATACTTACATCAACTCAAACATATCCACAGCTATGAATGTGACAATTAGTTTAAGAATGAATAATAAAATGAAATCAATGAATTCCGCCATCAATCTCTTATAAAGAGGTGGTATTACATATTCATAACCGCCATGTCTTGCAATAACTGAAAATATATTGTTCAATATTCAATAAAATTCTACAAAATACATCAATATTTTAGTATCTACGATAAATTGATAGATTTAGGTACCTTCAGCAGGGGTGAGATTTTCTGCTGGTGGTCCGTTTTCTATTACTGGCCTGAAATTTGGCATTTGAAATGGAAGTTGCTGCCCAAGAAACTGGTAGTTATTGTTTAACAGAGGAACATTTGTCGAATTATTCTGGAAACTCTGAAAGGTCATCATGTAATAAGGGAAGCAAGTGGAAATGTTTTGGTAAATCTGCGCTTGCTGAATCCACATTCGAAGCGCCTGGAAGTACGCCTCACGATCAGATATTGCGACAGACGAATCGGCTTCCACTTTTGAATCGTCATTTTCTCCTGTTGTCGCGTCATTGTTAACACTTGTATCACCATCTGACATTTTTAAATTTGTTAAGGAGCACTCATTAAATTTTATTGTAATTCTTAGCAAATTACACGTCAGTTTTATTATTTATTGACAAGTTTTTGCGATATATTGAGAACGAATTGACATTGGCTGACATCTATAGGACAAAATTGACATTTTTCTTTGTTGAGCTGACTTTTAACAAATCGTTTAGAAACTGTTATCAAGGAATAATGTGGCTTAAATTAGTTTGGGGTAACATGCAATCGTGATTTATTTACACAAAATTCCACGTACTAACGAATTAAAGTTACTTTTTTTAAATACTTGGGATTGTACTTGAATCGCAAACGAATAATTAATCTCGACAGAAACGGGCAACATCTACGTTTTGATTGTCAGTTAACTTAACATAATAAAAGTCATTTGTCATTTCTTGATAGATGCGTGCGCAATATTCCCTGGATCTTGTGGTGTGGACCACTTTGGTGTAAAGGATTGGAATCTTCAGTCGGAAGCGACTCGTGCGGTTCATAATTAATTATTTACTACTTGTAGTTATCGCTGAGTTCGTATCTTAAAAATATAGAACCTACAAATTATAAATCTACTTATCCTCAGATTTTTATGAACTGTTCGCAAACACGATTGTGACAGGACCGATCCGGTAATTCATTTTATTTTACGCAAAGTGAATATGTTGTGTACAAGATACTAATAGTGCCGAAGAAGTGGATACTTCGTCTTTCCTCAAGTAAAATCGTAAGTAGCAATTTACATTCGAACGAAAATCGACGTACATTTGGTCATTTATATTGACTTGCATGTAAATGTTTACGGAAAAAATTCACCGTTTCCAGGCCACGGTAAATATAGTCGGATAATACGTATCAGTATTGTATTAATTTTATTGTCAGTTTCGTACTAAGATAGCTATGAAGTTATTTACTTTACAGTTTAGACATCTTGACAACCTTGTTTAAAGCAAGTTTTTATCCAATTGTAGCTATAAAAGACTCATAAAAATTATTCTGTACTTAAAATGTACTCTTTAATGGTTTTTTCATTCTATTAAGCAGTTTAATATAACACAAATATGTAATGTTTAGTCACATGTTGTTTACTTATGTGTAGAGATAATATTATCTCCTCCATTCTTATAGTAAAAAGTTCATTGATACAGAAATGTGTTTATAAAAAACTTCATTAATATTTATAGCACAAATCTTACTTGAGCTACAAACAGTTTTTTTTATTAC